>QCXZ01000086.1:17519407-17687810 GCA_025024175.1 Rhyzopertha dominica | reverse complement strand
AAATCGTAAACACAATAATTCTATCGCTAAAATTCTTGTCGAACTAGACAAGTATAATTTTAATTTGGCGCTGGCGTAGCATTTCGCTAGGGAAAATACCATTGTTGTTATAGTTCGTGTATTCACCGCTGCCTAAAACTCACGTTAAAAGGATAAAAGATTCCCGTTTACAGTACAAATAATTAATTCGCTTTGGTTGCCTTGCTTTTAAAATAATAATCTATCGCAGAAATTGACAATAATTTTTAAAAGCAGAATTCAGTATAACATTAAAAATAATTCCTTGAAATAAAATTATTGTTTGTGTTAGCGACGCCTTTTAAATTATACCTAAATATTTGAGCAGAAAACACCGCTGCAATATGTAGTCAAAGAAAGCATAAACTATCACAAAAATAAACTATCCTGTTAAATACGAAATATAAATAATGTTTCTAAAGAAATATCAGAATTAAAATTATTGTTGTACAAATTGCGCGTATATTTTAGATACTTGCACATTTCTGTGCTTGCTTCATTGATATATCGTAACATAAACTGTGTAAAAATACATTCTATATTTAAAATAACCTTTAAATTGAACAAGTATCCATTTAATTCTCAACATTTTTAGGTTTGTTGAATTTTTGTGTTAGTTATATTTTTGTTTGTTGGCATTTTACCATATTTAAACGAATAATTTAAGCGATGGTTTAATTTATAATTTTGTTGAATTTAGGAGATTGTTTCACTTTTACGTATACCTTGCATTTGAGCAACTTGTTATTTCATTTAAATGATGTTGAATTTTTCAGATTGTTGAATTAAAACGATAGTTTGATATTCGAGTTTCTTGCTATTAAATCTATCTTTTAAAAGTTTCCGAATTTTTGCGATTGTTGAATTTAATAGATTGTTTCCTTTTCGCTCACTCACTGCTTCCAAATAACTTGTTATTTAATTTAAAAGATAGTTATTTTCTAGATAGTTGAATTAAAATGTTTGTTTCATATACGAGTTGCTCGCGACTAAACCTGTGTATTATATTTCCCAATTCTTACGATTGTTGAATTTCTAAGATACATTTAAAAATATCATGTATCTTTTTAATTCATACATTTAAAAATATCAAGTATCGTTTTAATTCATGTATCTTTTTAATTCGGCGCTGCTGCGGGCGGAATTTTGTGTTACTACATACAGGGCTGTGTAAGTGTTGCTTTCTCACTGCATAGTGCAAAATCCATAAATACAGTGTTGCCAACTATTCAATTTGTACGTAAGATAGTATCCAATTATACTTGTACGGTTATTTTAGATGAAATTCATACATTTAAAAATATCAAGTATCGTTTTAGTTCATGTATCTTTTTAATTTGGCGCTGCTGCTTGCATTGTTCCTACAATACAGGGCGAGGACACGACCAGGGTTGCCAGAGTCAGTACAAATGTCCGGAATCGAGTATTTTTTGCAGGCCATCAGTACATCAGTACAATTTAACAAAATCAGCGCGTTTTGACGGCTTGGGTTTGGGCAATTTGCAATATACAGAGCGTTGTATTGTAAATAATTTAGTAACAGCGCAGACGGCAATGCTAAAATGCATAATTCAGTGCTTTTTGTTGGACAAGTCTGGCAACGCTGGACAGTGGACATGGCGGCCGCGAAAACTACATCTTGACCACCTTGTCTTTGTTTTGGCTGTTCGACGTTCGACGCTGTGGTTCGAAGGCTGTTTGTGCGAAAGCGGGGCGAAAGGAAACTTCTTAACATCTTAACTTTGTACCGTAATAACAGAAAACACACTAATAACACCTACATTCGTGTTAAAAAAAGTTGCCGTTTCTACATTTGTTAAAGGTAAGTAGTAGTTGTAACGAATTAAATTTGAAATACTTGAATTAGGTTAGTTTGGCCTTGGAATAATAAGTGTTTACTATGAACCATAAAGTATAGTAAAAGCGAACGTATTAATTAAAGTGTTTTATTATCTGCAGTCATATATTAAATATTATACACTATTGGTATTGGAGTGCTGGGGATATAGATATATTAAATACTACTCAGTTGTATTGATATTGCAGATAATGGCTGCAAATAGTCGAATACGACATTTGATTGCTGCAGCTGCAAACTCAGTTGCAAGTTATGAAGATGATGATGACTTTGAGAGTATATTAAATACAACCAGAAGGTGCTTCAGACCAAGGACATCGCGGGGAAGAAAACCTGCAACATATATGAAGAAGAAGACGTTTCTTCTTCGTAGATCCAATACTGACTATTTTCCAATTAGAGCAGAAATAGACTGTTTAACACAATGTGGTTTAGGTAAGCACATATTTTGGTCAATGTTTACAAAATGTCATATACCTACTTTAATTCTCATTTTCTACTTGCCATTCTATTCTACGTGCCTTAACTACTAACCCGCACCACTTCCTTTCTTGTGGAAACGACTACTTTTCGAAAAACAGGTGTTTGCACCGAGTCCTATTTTATGATATTTTCTTGGTCTATTGTGTAATGCCATATGCTCCTTTCCTACGTGTAGCAATTCAGTCAACGTTTTGCTCCTTTCCCCAAACTACCTTTCATGCATTGCTTCGGACATTTGAACTACACGTAGGTGAGGAGAATGCGACATCACGCAACATACGAAGAACACCACGTGTAGTATAATAGTTGCAAATGTAAGCGCCGGTTTTTCGAAAACTGGTCCTTTTCACAATCTAAAATTACTTATGTATAATTAAATGTGATAATTTGTAGGAATTTCCGAAAATTAGTTTACAATTTTAGAATGACGTTTTGAAAACAATTACCCATATTTTTATGTTTGATGTTGTATGTGTACATTTTTGTAAGATAAGTTTTGCACTGCACTGAGTTATCGTTTTTTGACAGGCTATGCTCGAGGTCCTGCCAAATACTGTTTGCAATGGAGCTTGGCGGAAATGGAAAACTACATTTGTTCATTATATCCAGATATACCTTTGGATTTGGTTGGCTTCAAGATGGCAAAATTGGAAAAATCAAAAAAAATTGTGGTTCTAAGAAATATTGAAGATGGAGAGGATTTAAAACGTCTGCTAGCAGCGTCACAGCTTATAATAATACCAAATAGAGATTTGCCACTAAGTACTGAATTGAGAACCGTACATAATAACCCAGATGTCGGTGTGCATGATATTGCAAGTATCGCGCCTCCTCCAGAAGTACAACAATCTAGAAGGTTTAATAATATTACAGACGTTGGGGTACGTGAGGTGGCAAATACATCTGTTTTTTCAGACACAGAACTAGAACTATCTCAGTATGATACAGGTATAATCTTCCAATGTTTTTACTTGGCTATATAATATTAGTAACTAATATTTTCAGAATTAGAAATTTCTGTGGGGTATGGTTCTGAATAATATTCCCTAATGTTGCATATGATGAATATTTTGAAATTGAAATAGATAGAAGTAAAATAATGGACCAGTTATTAGAAATATACAGTAGTGCTGGTGATACAATAATTGGACAAACGCTAAAAGTAAGGTTTTTGAAAGAAGAAGGAGATGATTTTGGAGGTTTAACAAAGGAGTTGTTTTCACTGTTTTGGCAGGTACGAAAATACTTCATAAAATGTTGTAACACTCTACTTATGTTTCAATACATTGAAAAAAGAATATGTTTAATATTCAAAACATAATAACATATAATAACTTGTTGTTCTTCAAGGTGTTGCTATGTTGCTGGTTATGGACTCCTAAAACTAAAACCAAAACTGTTTGCATAACAGATGTGGGTGTTGAAATGTTTAGTGTAAACAGTGAACTAGGTAGTAGCCACCATAAAGAACAACATGTTATTAATAGCTTTGGAATTGTTCCGATGAGCAGCTGCATACTTTTGCAACACTTCTCATTAGAAGTTGTAATAAACAAGTCAGCAGCATAAAGAAATTCTGCCGTTGTCATTTCTCAGTATGTTTTTTTTGCAGTAATTTCAAAAACTAAAAACTACACATTTCGTTTTTTTTGCCTGATTTTATATTATTACACTTTATAATTTCTTTGTTTATTTATCATACATGCAAATCTATCTTAATATTGGAACACCTTGTATATTTGATTGTTATATGAAAATTCCCATTCCAAAAAAAACTAGTTATCCTTAATTGACCAGTTAAATTGCAAAACTTTTTTTGTAGGGTTGCAAAGAAAGATTTTTCCGTGGTGAGCAGCGTGTTGTACCTTATCTTCGACTGCATCGTAGAATGAAGGATATGATACATTTTCCAGTATTAGGGAAAATACTAATGCATGAAATAGCATTAACCAAGGCTATTCCAAACCTAATAGCCCGCAGCACATATTTACTGCTTGCTGATATAACTTGCACTGTCCCAAAAGAAGTTATAAAAGAAGACTTTTTAATGTTTATCACTGCAGGGGAAAGAGAACTGCTGCAAAAAGCTGAGAAATCATTTTCTACACTAAAGCCATTCGAAGAAACACTTTTGAATGAATTCTTTAATGCATATGATTATTTGGATCTTCCAAAAGAATCAGAAATAAGTGATCAGATTCTATCAATTGCTGAGAATTGCCTTATTACGCAATCAATAAACTTTATAAAAGCCATTAAGCAAGGCATTCCTCTTATGTTTGAAGAATTTTGGAACAGTATAAACGTAGAAAATATGACTTCCTTAATGTTAATGCAAGCTGCGACACCTAACAAAGTTATTGAATGCATTCAAACCATTGATGATGACTTATCCAGGGGACAATCTTCGGCATTATATTATTTGAAAGTTTTTATAAAGGCTCTTAATAGGGAACAGTTGTCTCATTTTTTGTGTTTTGTCACAGGCTCAACCAATATGCCTCCATTTATAAAAGTTAGTTTTACTACATTATCGGGTAGTTGTAGAAGACCTATAGTTCACACCTGTTCAAACGTAGTCGAATTACCTTCCACTTATGCGGACTACCAAGATTTTGCTCAGGAATTTAAAAAAATTCTTGAGTCAGAGCATGCGTTTCAATATACGCAAGTTTAATGATTTTGCATTACTTTATGACCTGAATTATGTTTAACTTGTGAAAATGGAAAAAACAGTTTTTTTGTGTTTTTTTAATATTGTGATATTTTGAGTTTATTTTTTATGGATTTATAGTGTTAAGTTTTTTGTGTGATACTTGGTTTAGATATACTTGTCAGATGAATTCTTTTTTTTTTGTTTGTTATGTAAATTATGTAACATTGTTTATTAAATTTTATATGAGTACTTCTCCTTTTTTTCCCAACTGAATTTTTCTTTTCAAGGAAGTAAAAATTCCAATATATTTGATATTTTTTAAAAAATTGATGTTTGGGTAAAATTTTCAGAAAGCGCCCCCATGCGCTCAGCACAATTTAAATTATTTAAGCCAAAAGTTAGATATTACTTCCTATTTCAACATATTACGGCACATTTAATCCAAAATCTTTTAATAAATAGTGATCTGATGGGTGAACTATCTGCAGACTTTTACTGTGCATTTTTGTTTTTGTGGAAAAAAAAGGGTCTGATCGAAAAGAATCGCAGCGAGGATAGACGAATGTGTTCACTCGCTAGTACAAGTGTCTCAAATTACTGGTTTAATACGAATTGGTAAAAATCGGTTCTAGAAACAATTTTTGTAGTAAGAATTGCATTTACATGGCAGTTTATTTTGTCGTTTTATACGATTGCTCTTTGGGAATTTATAAAGCAAGTTGCATTTTTCTTGTCGGAGGCTGAACAACTGATGTAAGTCTAAAAAAAAAAAAACGCACTTTTGTTTATTGGTAATACGTAATTTATTACAGCTTCTTTTATTAGTCTAATCTAAGGTACAAATACTTCTATTAATTGGTCCCACTGTTTAACTGCCAAAGTTGAACAAAGGTCAGAGAGCGGGATAGAGCTTGAATTTTTGTGATTCCCTGTGGCATGCACCGTGCGGAAGCCGTTGAATAAAGTCATTTTCAATCTTCGGACTGTACCTGAGTGCTGATAGAATCTCCATCCCTACGAGTCACCCTGCAAGATGAGATTACAAACAGAAAAGTATGGCAAAATTGAATCACGGTTGCTAGCTTCAAATTGATTCATTTTGTTAGTTTGTACTTGTCATATACATAGTTTATAATAAGTACAAATTTGAAAATTTCCAGCAATTTCTCCTGGTCATTTCTATTTTTTTTCTCCTAGCTCCAAGGGCCGGTTGCACAAACACGGACCAATTTCAGATCAAACCATGGTAACCACGAATTTTAAGCCTTCTTATTGGTTGTTGCCATGGTTTGATCTAAGGTTAACACCGCGATCAAATTGATCCGCATTTGTGCAACTGGCCCTAAGACATATAATGGACCAAGTGCACAAACGTGGATCAAAGTTAATCCTAGTTTAATCCGCGGTCATTGCTAGCGACGTCATGAATAATTAGTGTTGCTATAGCAACAACCACGGATTAAACTTGGATCAAATTTGATCAATATTTATGCAACCAGGCCTTAGTATATAAGATAATACTTACCATATCTCTTAATTACTTACCCCATACATCGCAACACTAAGAAAGGACATCACGAGTACTGCCAAACGTGATAAGATTGTCTTTGGTATCAATATCGATTGACAGGGTTCTGAATCAATATTTATGTAGGTATATATGATTATTACAAAAAAACACTTTTAGTGATGAAATATTGAATCTTCTAAGAACGTACGGATGTAATTAAATTATATTTAAAATAAAGACAGATTTGCAATGAAGTAATCGTGAGACTTTTAGAAGACTGATGGCACTATTTTCTTTCTATGTTTGTTATTGTCTTAGGATTAGGTATAATAACATGTAATATGCTCTAGATAGGATATTAATAGTTTATTGTTGGTACAATGAAAATACATTCCTGTTAATTTAAAACATTAATTCCACTAAGATATTTGCTGGTTGGGCTTTGCGGCCCCACCTTTATCTGTTTCAGCAGCATTTCTTGCTGCTCCGTTAAAGCTAATTGCACACTAAAACGAGATAAATACCCTTCTTCAGGACGAACAACATTTTCTTGCACGTTTCCAAAAATTTGACGAATACGTTCCCTTAAATGAACTGATTGTTCAAAAAATATTTCTTGTGTTGCAGTGTGGAATGAATACATATTATTCAACATTCCATTTAACCATAATTGACGAGGAGTGCTTCTTTCAGCAGTCCTTATACGATGACAATTCCAGGCATTGGAAAATGTAGTTAAAGCATTATTGATTACATCCAAAAAGATATAGTGTAAAATAAAAATATGCTTTTCATTTTCTGTGTCTAAACTTCCATTATTTTCAAAACTGTGAAATAATTCATAGAATGACGATAAAACCTGAGAATATAAATCCCGCCAAAGCCTTTCAACTCTTTGGTTTTGGACCGATCTCCCTGCTATGTGGCTTCCTCGTTGGAGTCCTCTGAGACTGTTCATGAGTAACGCCACGAAAATATTTTCATACCCATGGTCTGATCTTACTCGTGAAGGTACACCATACTTTCTGACACCAGGTACAAACAAATTTAAAACAGTATTGGCAGTAATCGAAGTTGCACAGCTTGCATATATAATCATTCTTGAATATCCGTCGATGCAAGCGTGAGTCACAAAACCCCATCTGCAATTTCATAAACAGTATATTATTCTAACAGATCGAATTTAATGTGTGTTATTTATTACCTTGACAATTTTAAGTGGGCATCTATATGCCATAAGGCATTTGGTGTTGGCACTGAATATATTCTTCGTTGCACAGTATTTCCCCAACGAACAGCTGTTTCTTCGGGGTTTACGAAACTTAATGTTCGGCGTATTCTACTTCTCTGAATATAATAACCTTCAGTTTTTAAAATGGCATTCATCATCTGCAAATTTATATATATAAATATTATTTACACTTCCCAAATAAAAAAAATATAGAATCAACCTCACTTCCACTGTTTGGGAAACGTCTAGATAAGTCAGCTATTTTTGCATGTAGTTCATCTTCGCTAATTCTAGTATATTTGTCACGCAATTTTATTCCTTCCTTATAGAATTGACGATATATTACTGCTACTGAGCAACCCAACAATTTCGACATTCTTTTTGCTGTATATCCTTCTCTGTGTAAAAACAATAGCTGTTCTCGTGGTATGACAACTGATGGACGGCCTCTTCCTAAATTAAATAATTAAAATAATATTTCTTGTCATACAAGTAGTAAGTGTTATTATTACCTCCTGACCTATGCCTTTCTGCAGAATATGCATGTTCGGTAGTATTTACTCTTTCAGTTGACTCATCTTTACAATACTCAATAATGTTCGTCAAAGAAGACTCCATTGCCATATATTTATCTCTGGCTAAGTAGGGTTTTATTCGCCGAAGATTAATTAAGCAGTTATTCGCTAAACGTCTCCCATCCTCAAACTTTTCGTTTTCCATTAGACGCCCTATTTGCTCGATACAACTTTTAATTCGTCTTAAAACCAAATTATGACGACGTTCTGGCATGTTGTAGCCTGTTAATTAACAAGCATTAATAAAGTCACAAACGTATAATAAACTATACAACTTACCTATAATAATAAAAGATAAAGTTATTGCTTATGTTAACAATTTTAATTCGCGCCTATCGCCTTGCCACCCGCCTTGCACCAAGCAGTTGCCAAGTTGCCAAGGAAACTAAATTAGTAAACAATAACCTTGTACTTTCAAACATACAACCATTAATACAATTTATCAACTACAGCCGTATAATATGTGGCAATCGATAACTGTTTATAATAAACCAAGTGCAAAGTTGATTTTTATTTAAAACTACCGCACAAGTATAATTGAATACGATCTTATCCATTGAATCGTATACATACTATAAATTGAATAGTTGGCAACACTGCATTTATGGATTTTGCACTATGCAGTGAGAAAGCAACACTTACACAGCCACGTATGTAGTAACACAAAATTCCGCCAGCAGCAGCGCCGAATTAAAAATATACATGAATTAAAATGATACTTGATATTTTTAAATGTATGAATTAAAACGATACTTGATATTTTTAAATGTATCTTAGAAATTCAACAATCGTAAGAATTGGGAAATATAATACACAAGTTTAGTCGCGAGTAACTCGTATATGAAACAAACATTTTAATTCAACTATCTAGAAAATAACAATCTTTTAAATTAAATAACAAGTTATTTGGAAGCAGTGAGTGCGCGAAAAGGAAACAATCTATTAAATTCAACAATCGCAAAAATTCGGATACATTTAAAAGATAGATTTAATAGCAAGAAGCTCGTATATCAAACTATCATTTTAATTCAACAATCTGAAAAATTCAACATCGTTGAAATGAAATAACAAGTTGCTCAAATGCAAGGTATACGTAAAAATGAAACAATCTCCTAAATTCAACAAAAGTATAAATTAAACCATCGCTTAAATTATTCGTTTGAATATGGTAAAAATGCCAACAAACAAAAATAAAACTAACACAAAAATTCAACAAACCTAAAAATGTTGAGAATAAAACGGATACTCGTTAAATTTAAAGGTTATTTTAAATATAGAATGTATTTTTATACAGTTTATGTTACGATATATCGATGAAACAAGCACAGAAATGTGCAAGTATCTAAAATATACCGTGCAATTTGTACAACAATAATTTTAATTCTGATATTTCTTTGGAAACATTACTTATATTTCGTATTTAACAGGATAGTTTATTTCTGTGATACTTTATAATATTTCCAAATAAAGAGTAAAACGGCGTTCCATAATAAGCCGAAATGGAGCATCTTGAAAACCATAAACACGTCGGTAATCCTGCTCATCATAACATACGGAGTCAGAAGTACAGCTACTACCAAAGCTAACAGAACAAGCTTGAACAACGCAGAAAGGAACAGCAGAACTCCAAGACAATCACAAAAAGAATAGAAACATATGTAATGATATATTTGGGACATATTCAAATGAGAGACAAAGACCATATAGTACAAAAAGCGTGGAAAATGAACAGCAACAATCTCGAAGTAGGACGACCGTGCTACACGGTGATAGGAATCATAGGGAAATCAAACATAATTGAAGAACAGTGGTCAGAAATCGCAAAAGACAAGAAAAAAAATAAAGGAAGTCCTAAAGCTGTATACAATCTCAGACGGCAGCTCGTCCGAGGAAGAGCAAGAATGATGCAGCCGAACTAAGCTACCATCCAACAAGGAGGCTAATAAAAAAGCATGCGCTAGTTGGATGCCCTAAAAACCTCACCATTCCAGTCTCCAAACTCCTGCAAAATGCGCTACGTGGGAGCCCACTAGCAACAAGCGTGTCAGCCCTTCAACCCAGCAAAGACATTGTCGGTCTAGCGGTATTTCCGGGAGCGGCACAAATTCCTACCGTACGCTGGCTCAATCAATAAGAAATATTGGTACAGTAAAAATGCAGAACATCTACTAGCGACCCATATATTACCTACCTATTTTACGAAACACTTTAAAATATCGATGGCATGCATGCAAAACCTCTTAACTCAAATTTTGCCGAAAATGAGATATTAGCAACTAGGTTGGGTCCTAGTACGCAAGCCTGCAAGACATCATATCTGTTAAAAAATTCCAACACCTTCATAAACGCTAACTTCGTTTAGTCCTATCTCAAATCAGCTCCAGCCGTGGAATCAAGTGGTCCTATCTCTGTGAGTGCGTTTAGTAGATATGTGCAATCGGATCGTGCGTAGTGGCTGGTAGTTGGCTGACAAAGTAATTGTAAGTTATTCTATGTCATTAATGATATTTTCAAATGAAATAATATAAGAAACTATACATTCATAGTCTACATAAGTTTCCTAATGCTATAACTTACATATTTAGTTCTAAAATACCTTAATATTATTATTTACAGATATGAGGTTTTGCATTGAAGTGTGATTTTAATGATAGGAGTTTTTGTTCGAAGATAATTTAATGTCTTCTCGCTCAAAGACAATATTGAAATTGACACTCAATGTGAATAATGACAGAAAAATTAAAAATATTAATTGTAGTACTGTTACTGACAACTATGGTTCAAGCATTAATTTTGAAAATAATCACAACAAAGAAAACATGCGTGAACAGGATTCTAGCACAATTAACAGAATTAATGATGATAGCCAAACATGTCAGCCGGATAAGATAAATAATATAGATAATATTCCAGTGGATTTTATTGGTGTCAACATTATTGAACAAGCTACAAAAATGTATATCCAAGAAATTATACCTGAACAAGTTACTAGTACAATTAACAGAAATAATGATAACCAGACATACGAGTCGGTTAACATTAACAGTAGTGTGGAAATAAATAATATAGATTATATACCAATGGATTTTATTGGTGTCAATATTATTGAGAGAGCAACAGAACATGTTAAAGAAATTTTGCCTGAAAAGTTATGTTAGGAAGTGTAATGCACGGTAGCGTGACTGTAATCACGACTACCACCAGTGAACCGCGCTCCGCGCCATTTGTACAGTTCCTGAATAAACAGCTTATAGCATGGACGTTTGTTCTGGTGTATACAAAGTCACGGCAAGAACATGAGGAAGTACTGAATAAGGTGTTTGAAAGAGCAAGAAAATTTGGAGTAAAATTTAATAAGAACAAGTGTAAATTTTATCTAAATGAAGTTAAATATATCGGGCATATTATTAGTTGTGACGGTGTCAAGTTAGATCCGGGTAAAGTGGAGGCGATAAAACGTTTTCCACCCCCAGTAAATACCAAAGAATTGAGTCGTTTTCTAGGAATGGTGACATATGTTTCTCGTTTTATACCAAACCTATCTAACGAAACAGCTAATTTACGTCAACTCAATAAAAAGAATACAGAGTGGTTGTGGACTGATTCTCATGAGAGAGAATTTAATAAACTAAAGCAAATGTTAATGAATGCGCCGGTATTGCAATTTTATGATGAGAAAGTCCCAGTTGTGTTGTCCGTAGATAGCTCAAAAGACGGAATGGGAGCAGTTTTGCTACAAAATAATGCTCCAGTTGCCTATTCATCCAAATCATTGACAGATACACAGAAACGCTATGCTCAAATAGAAAAGGAAATGTTGGCAATTGTGTTCGGGTGCCAACGTTTTCACCAGTACTTGTTTGGAAAATACTTTTTGGTAGAGTCAGACCGTAAACCACTTGAGAGCATATTTAAAAAACCCCTTGATAAGTGTCCTCTGAGATTACAAAGGTTGCGTATTACCTTATAGCAATATACTTTTACTGTTAAGTATAAGTCCGGTACTCAGATGTACATTGCAGATGCATTATCTCGTGCTAGTTATGAAAATACAGATTTTGATGTCATAGAAGCAGATTTAGATGCACAGGTCAGTATGATTCAAACTACAAAAATTGCTAGTGAAACAAAACTGAATGAAATCAAAAAAGCCACGGTTGTAGATGAAGAACTACAACTGATTAAAAAATATGTATTAAACGGATGGCCTGTACATAAAAATCAGCTTCATAATTTAGCAAAACCTTTCTGGAAGGTACGCGAAGATTTAGTCATCATAGACGACATCATTTATAAAGGAAACCAAATTGTAATACCCGAGGTAATGAGGGAAGAAATTTTGAATAAATTACATTATCATCATATGGGGATAGAAAAAACAAAGTTGAGAGCTTTAAGTAGTGTGTATTGGCCTTTCATCAATAATCACATTGAATCTTTAATTTCAAATTGTGTCACGTGTCAATCATATCAAAATTCTCAACAAAAGGAGACAATTATCAATCGTGAATTACCTATAAGACCATATGAGATAGTAGCAGGTGATTTTTTCAAATTTAATGATGATCAATACTTATTAGTGGTAGACTATTTTTCAAAGTATCCGGAAGTGATATGTTGTAAAAATAATACAACATCAAGTAGTTATTCCACACTTAAAAACTATTTTCGCTCGTCATGGTATTCCTGAGATATTTTATTCAGACAATGGTAAACAATTTGATAATACTGAGTTTCACATTTTTTTTAAAGATTGGGACATACAATTAAAAACAAACACTCCTAGATATTCTCAGTCGAACGGATTTATCGAAAGATACGTCCAAACGGTAAAAAAATTGTTAATTAAAGCACCTAAAGAGAATAAAGATTTGGCATTATTTCTCCTAGAGTACAGAAATACTCCTGTGGACAGACATTCCAAAACTCCAGCGGAATTGCTCTTTGGAAGAAAAATTCGAGGCATATTACCGATAAAGACAACGCTACTTAAGCCCTATTACCAGATAGACTATCATCAGAATTTACTAAAATATAGACAGACAAAACAGTCAGAAAATTATAATAAAAATGCCAAAGATTTGTCAGAGTTAAAACCAAATCAAAGTGTGATGTTACAACTTCATGATAAGAAACAGTGGGTGCCAGCTGTGGTAATTAAGAAAGATCACAATCGACCAAGATCATACTTAATTAGGACCAATACTGGTCAGATGCTAATTCGAAACAGAAAATTCTTGAAACCTATAACATTGAAACAATCTGACCAGAACTGGACCAATAATACCGATTTTGACGAATTATTTTCACATTACATTAATAAGTTTTGTCCATCAAGAAATAAACCTGTACATACCTATTAAGAGTGATAGTGACGCTAGTGAAGTGTTGTTGCCAACTGAACCACAAAGTGAAGAAACACAAAGTGTCGAAACGACGCGGTATGGACGCGTGATAAAAAAAAACAAGTTATTTAAATGATTATTCATTTTAGGTTAAGTATTCAACTAGTGTTGTTTTCGTTTGCTCATGTTTATATCTTAATAACATAGTGTTTTCGTTAGAATAACAATGTTTTAATAATAAGTTTAACCTCAGTTAAAAAAAATGTTTGCTAGATCTTAAAAGAAGGGGATGTGAGGAAGTGTAATGCACGGTAGCGTGACTGTAATCACGACTACCACCAGTGAACCGCGCTCCGCGCCATTTGTACAGTTCCTGAATAAACAGCTTATAGCATGGACGTTTGTTCTGGTGTTCTCCTAAAAGAATTCCCAACACAACAGTTTACTAGTGCAATTAACAGAAAAGACGATAACCAAATATATGAGTCGGTTAACAGTAATGCAGAAATAAATTTAGATATTTCCATGTCCATGGATTTTATTGGTGCGAATATGAGAGAGCAAACATGTTTGATAATGAAGGTCTTCTACAAAGAGATCGCCAATTAATACCTGTTGCACATCAAGAAAAAAACAATGAACAGCTAGCTAGGTACTCCTGACTAAAATTTATCAAATCTAGATACTGTATACAACTGTAATATTATGGTTGACGGTATTGACACACTTGGTGACTGTGAATCAGGCAATGATTATAATCATGAAGGGGATGCCCATAATGACACAAACGCTAATACACCTGACGATAATGATACTGGTGCACAAAATAAAACCGATGTTGATAGCTTTGACCAAAGTGTACTAAAACGGAAATTAATAGCAAAGCCTCATGAATGGAAGAGGCAAAAAAATAAAAAACTTAGAATGAGAGGACAACAGTACGTAGGCTTTAAATACAGCCAAGAAAATAAAAAAGTAACCAAAACCACATAAGAAGTGAAAGAAAGCTGCGGCTGAGGTGTCGATCAAACTATTGTTTGAAAGCAAAAACCAGGCAGTGTTCTGAAGTACCAGAAGAAGTAAGACAAAAAGTATTTGAACATTTTTGGTCTAAAATGACATGGGATCAAAGAAGGGTTTATATTTCTTCTAATGTGCGTAATCAAATAACAAAAATAAAAACAACTAATGTTGAGAAATCAAGGCGAGATGGTAGCTATCAGTATTTTATAAATGCTAGACAAGAAAAATATCAAGTTTGTCGAAATATGTTTTTAAATACTTTTAGTATTGGATACAAAATGATACACCATTGGGTTAACTCTAGTTCATGTGGAATGCATGAAGACACTGAAAGTATACTTTCTACGAAAGAAAAAATTAAAAAAGACAACAAAGATCGTTACGAGTTTTTGAATAACTTTTTTAATTCGCTGCCTAAACTTCCGTCACATTATGCACGAAAGGATTCAACTAAATTATTTTTGGAACCTGTATTTCAACCATTGACTGACGTGTATAAATTATACAAGGAAAAGTGTTCTGATGACAATAAACTGCCATACACTATAAAAATCTTTAACCAGGTGCTCAAGCAAAAACATTTATCAATTTATCAGCTTAAGAAAGACCAGTGCAATACGTGCAGTTCTCACCAGGTCGGTACGGTTTTCTGAAGAACACTGGGTAGCTCACAATTTGCGAAAAGAACTAGCTCGAACTGAAAAAGATAATGACAAAAAATGGCACTTGAAAACCAAATTATTGCACTTGCAATGGACTTGCAAGCTGTGAAGTTGAGTCCRTATGTTAATGCAAATGCATTTTATTACAAAACAAAGCTAAGCAACAATAATTTTACAGTTTTTAATTAAACAACTTACCACGTAACATGCTATTGGTTTTCCCAGGATCAAAATTGTGAACTTAAAGCATCCACTTTTGCATCATGCATTATTGATTATCTTCAGAAAAACTGTAAAACTGAGGCTAAAATTCCCATTGTTCTGTGGTCTGACGGAAGCACATATCAAAACAGAAATAGTGTAATGGCAAACGCTCTTTTAAATTTTTCAATGAAAAATGACATCCCKGTGTATCAAAAGTATTTGGAAGTTGGGCATACCCAAATGGAATGTGAMTCCGTCCACGCTCTTATTGAAAGAAAACTACGTAATAGACAGATTTATTTGCCAAGCGATTATGTGAGAATTTCAAGGGAGGCACGCAAAAAGATGCCCTATGAATGTTTTGACTTGGAATAAAGTTTCTTTAAAAATTATGCAGCTGGTGAACACCAGAGATATCATTCTATAAGACCTGGGAAGAAGTTGTCAAATCCTGTCGTAACAGATATTAAAGCAAGTGCTTTTAAGCCAGAAGGTGTTATTCAGGTAATATTTGCATTATCTTTAATCAGTACATTACGTAATGTTAATAAAACATGGTTTTAGGTGAAACTAGAATTTAATGAAGTTTGGCAAGATCTTCCCATACGACCAAAGAAGATGCCGCCAATTTTGGATTATCCACCGTTGCATAAATAAGCCTGCAAAATTTCAAACTCAAAATATAAACATTTGCAAGAGTTGAAATCTGTTATACCACGAGATTGCCATGCATTTTATAATAAACTACCCCATTACTGAGTAAATTTTAATGCTAATTCTGAAAGTCCTCATTTTTTGGCTTTGTATAAGGTAATGTTTATTTGTTCACGAGTTTTTCCTCTTTTATATTGTTTATAATGAATAAAGAGTTGTTAAGTTACTATTGCTAGTGTCAGAAACTCGTCGTTTAACCGTTTTGTATGATCAAAAATTAATAAAAAAATCTTCTAAGGCTTTGTACTTTGAAAATTGTCTCGCTTTACCTCATCATGTCCTAAGCTTTATGTATGCCCAGTCGACTATGGATAAGAAACTAATATTTATTATTATGTGTCAATAAGTCCATAATTCTTCTCGCTAGTTCACTCAGGTCGGATGTCCATTTTTTTGACCCAACGGAGTTTTATGCATTTTTCTGTTGGTGGACATGCATACTACTAGTGCACAAATGCTGGAAGTCCATTTGCTAATAATAAGTAAGATGTGTTGCTGTGTAATGACTGAAGTCACATCTAATTTTGATGTACTAAGGTCTTATGTAATGGCAGTTGGACATCCGACTTTTGTCAATATAATATTATAGTCGGTTGTCCGGACATGTGCATCGAGACGTCCTGTTTAGGAATAGATAACCTATACAAATGGACATCAGCCTTCTGTCTTGTGTTAGTTTTGTGTGTGCAAGTTAAAGCTAAAGTGAGTGAACATGTCTAGATCATCTAGATCAGTTAAAATGATGATGCTCCTTGGAAAACCTTCAGATGCAACCACTGATAGTAACTGTCAAGCAGGTAAAAACAAAAATATGTTTGTTTTACTAACAGATTAAGAATATTTTTAGTGAGGTTAATAATTATATTTATTTTCTTTTTAGAAGAGTCAATCATTAATTCAAACCAAAACGTTTGTGTGGATAAAGGAACTGGTAAGCTTGACAACTTTACTGATATAGGACAAGAGTCTAATAATTGTTACAACATTGTTCCAAATAAAGATAATGATCACACCATAGATATTTTAAGCTTGGATGATCAACTGATAGGTGAAGATAAACTGATCTATAGTAAAACAGTTGTTGTCGATAACAGCACCCCATATCAATCAGAATCAGAGGAATTTGAGCAGGGTAGTTCAAAATCAGAATACATTCTTCAGACTCAAATACTACTGAATCCAGGAATGGTAATTGCTTGCAAAGAAGTAGTCGGGTAGAGGAAGTTAGAAGACATCTTTTTAATTGTACAAATGCAGAAGAAGAAAATGATATTACACAAACAGAAATGGATTTACAGAACCGGGATAGTGCAATGGAGAAGAAAAGAAGAAGTAAAAAAAGGGTAAGAAACGTTGAGAGCTGGAAAAGAAATCAGGCAAAAGAAAAAAGGCTGAAAGGATTAGAGTACATAAATAGGGGAGGCAAAGTAGTACCTGAAAGAAAAGTGGAAGCTCCCTGCAAGTATCAAATAAAGTGTTATGAAAAAATAACTGTAGATGAAAGAATGGCTATTTTTAATAAATTCTGGAAGGCTGCCTGGAATCAAAGGAAACAGTATGTTTTGTTAACTTGTTCTAAGCAGTTAGTTGTAAGAAGGCCACGAAACAACAAGCAGCAAAACAGAAGGTATTTTTCTGATAACTATATATTAACTGTACCAAGAAAGGACTCTGAAGAAAACAGCAAATCCAGAAAAGAGTCGGTATGTAAAACTATGTATTTGAATACTCTTGCCATTAAAGAAAAGCTTGTAAAAAATTGCTTAAAGAACTCTGAAGACAATGGACATTTTGCTACCCCAGATAAACGAGCCGATCATCCACCCACTAATCAAATAAAGTCAGAAATAAAAGAAACAGCAAGGGCACATATCGCATCTTTTCCAGTAACAGAAAGCCATTATCGGAGAGGAACTATGACTAGGATGTATTTGGAACTGGGACTCAGTTTAAGAACAATGTATCCACTGTATGTAGAAAAGTGTGTAAAAGATAACATTCCTGAAGAACAAAGACTGAAATATTCTTATTACTGCAAAATATTTAACACAGAATTTAATTTGAGTTTCAAATTACCGAGTACCGACACATGTTACGAATGTGACTACCTATCGCGTCAGATCGCAGATGCCATGAATCCTAAAGAAAAAGATTTGCTAATAAAAAGAAAAGAAGAACATGAGAGTGAAGCAAATAAACATTACAAGAAAAATATGAAGATAAGAACAGGTCAAGAAAAAGTACAGATGAGACAGTTATAGCAGTTGATCTACAAAAATGCCTGCCAACACCCAGTTTGACAAATTCCCTATCATTGTACTTGATTAAGTTATGGACCGCAAATATGACCGATGAACTTATTTTTGCATGATGTGGAACGACAGCCTTGCAGGAAGAGGAGGCAATGAAACAGGATCTTGTCTTCTAAAGTGGATTCAAAACAATGAAGATAAAATAAAGAAAAAACTCATAATATGGTCGGACAACTGTGGCAGTCAAAATCACAATGTAAATGTAATCTACATGTAGTTTTGGATTCTTAGTAATACACATTTAGAGGAAATACACCACAAGTAGCTACTTAGAGGTCATACCAAAATGGAAATTGATGTGGCACATTCCGTGATTGAACGTAGAAAGAAGTACTTAAAAACTATGGATATAGCTGTACCGCATGATTGGGCACAATTTATAAGAACATGTGGCACAAGTATTAACTTCAATGTATTTGAAATGGGGCTATAAAATTTTTAAAATGCATCTAGCTTTGGCTCTGGTGGTCAGCCGCCATTTATGAATAGGAAAAAAAATATCAAAGGCTGTGCACCTTAAATGTATCAAATCTGAATTAGGCATTTTGCACTATAAAACTGATTTTAACGAAGAATTCAAGCAAGTTGACCTCAGAAGATTTCCACGAAGATCTTTGGTTTTGCCTGATACACTACCTGCCGTAAATGAAATCTGTAGATCCATAGCTTCCAAAAATATAAACATTTGATGGATTTGCTGAAGTGGGTACCAGAAGACTACAAATCTTTTTATTTAAATGTACACCACACAGAAGAAGAGAGAGTATCTGACTCTGATGATTTAAAATAGTTTTTTTTGCCACTTGAATTCGTTTTTAGATTTTATATTTTTATTATATTATATGTTTAACACATTGTTAAAAGAATATCTTATTTTTAATTTTCATAAGAGGATCTATGTTTTGTTATTTTTACTTGAATATTTTGTGAATAAATATATAAGAGCATTCTGTTTTTCAGCTTTATTTAGTATTCATTTAACATGTCTTGATTTTGAAATGTAATGCGCATTACACCTGCTTCCATTTTTCTCCTGTTTATTGTTTTTGAAATCTGATTTTAAAATTTTAGAAATCAGTCATGAGCAATTTGCTTTTGCTTATAGATACTTTGAAAAATTAAAATTTTGTAAAATAGGGAACATACACCATCTATAAACTCCAAATTTAATTTGTGTACTAAAACCGGATGTCCATATTTTTAAGATTTTTCATAATTTTGTATCTGTTAAAATCCATTTTATGTTATTCCATGGCAAATTCACCATATTTTCTAATAAATACAAGAATTACTCAGCAACTTTAAAAATAAAGTGTTTTCCATGATTATTTACAGCTAGTGCCAGTTACCTAGGCTTCTTATAAAATTAAATAACTAAACAATCAGTGGGTATTTCCAACTAACCCTTATCCAGAGGAGTTGGCCAAGAAATGATCGCCAACCATCCAAGAACAAAATTTTTTAAATTTAACCTAAAATAAATTATGAGACCCAACATAACATTTTTGCACATGACACAAGATTTGGTGACTAATAAATGCAACTTATTTTTATTCACTACCATCTCCAAACACAATCAGTCGAGTGATGCTGCTAAAGAATCTGCAGTCTTTAAACCTCTTAACATTACCAGGAAAATGGAAACCATTGTTCCAACACAGATATCCAATAACTCTGGGGTTCAGTAGAAGAAATTGAACAAAAGATCTTCTAGTATAACTTTAAATTAGCCAAAGCTCACTTTATATACGGAAATCTCCTTTTTCCTTGATCAACATTCAACATCCCAATAAGCTAGGCATGAACAGTTAGAAAATAACAAGTATCACCAAAGATGATCGTTTTTTAACAAGAAAAGCACAAAGCAGCACTTGAAGTTTGCAAAAGAACATTACTCATTCCAATCTAAAGGTTTCTCAAGAATATATCAAGAAACGATGAAGAAACTGAGAAAGACAAAAAGGACTGTTGGTGGACGAGCAAATATCTGCACCAGCAGAGAATCCAGCGATGGTGTAGTCAGCATACAGAAGTACAAAATCTGAAACAAAAGAAATAAGAATTAGAAATACAATTACAACAAACTAAAACTTTTTCAAGTTAAGCTACTCATCTATTTGTGTATAGCAAACATGGTAGCTTTTTTATGTTATTTTAATATGATATAAAAACGGCAAGCAATGCAAAAACACTCGACAAATATTGAGAATAAACTATAACAAAAACAAAGGCACACACTGCAGGATTAATTAATCTCAAATGAAATCTAAACAAATTTTTTGTTTCTGTGGTTCAGTACGAATAATTAATTACACAATTATTGTTCAACTTATCAGTGTTTTTTTTTAGTCCTGTAAATTGTTGCACTTAGCACCAAAATGTGTATGCCAAATTGTARAATAACAGGAGCAACCTGTAACACATTTGTATCCAAGCAAAAATAATAAAAAAATCATATAGCTATTTTAAGAGTATTCCAGATTACTTTTAATACCTAATTTCAAAATTTACTTTGTTTCTAAAGTATTACATAATCGTTTTCAAGCAAATACCATATATAGCGATTTTACAAAGGCATTTGATGGTGTCCATCACTGAATATTGATGGATAAGTTGAAAGATGAAGAATTTTGTGATGTTAGATTATTACTACACAGGATGCAGTTTGTGGAATGTCATGGTTGTAAATCTAGCACTCATCGTGCAGGATCAAGTGCTCTGCAAAGGTCATCATACTTTCTTTTATTTCAATTTTTGGTTAATTACATCAGTATTCAAACTCTCAGAACATACAAGTTCCCTCTGAATTCTATCGCTTCCAAAGATTGCCAAATTCACATTGAAGAACATAAATTTACATACTAGTGGGGAAAGTGTGATGCAGGATTGCTGTTCCACAGGATAATTCAGACCAACACACCGCAATGACATATCCTTCAAAGCTGCTTGGAGATAACTTTATTTAAAAAGAGTTAAAATGAACAAGCTCAGTTTGTTCAAATTGTAAAGGGATGATACATAGTTTCCACCTGCCAGCTTGTTGTAGAAGTAAAACCACAGAGTTGGCAATGGATAATACTTAAGGCTGGCAGTTGAAGAAAACACATCTATCGTTCTTAAGCAGTAAGTTTTTAATCTGTCCAATTATTCTTTTGTCATGGCTCAGTCATATGTTCACATGTCTAGTGAACAACTAGCTCAGGAGTTAAAAAAAAGGGGGACCAAAACTACAGAACTACACTCTATTATTTTATTAGCTATGTGTGATTCAGCTTACAAATTTACATATTACAATGTGGGAGTCAACGAACGCGTAAGTGATGGTGGTGTTTTTCGTGAAAGCTACTCTTTGAGTTTACCACCAAACGAAGCTCTTCCTCATCGTAAAATGAAGGTTCCATTTGTGATAATCGCAGATGATGCATAGAGGTACAACACATTCACAAAAAATATATAATTATCGACTGTCAAGAGCACGGCGAATAATTGAAAGTTCATTCGGTATATTAGCAAACAGGTTCAGAGTTTTACTTAATCCCATAATTTAAATCCCGATAAAGTAGAAAAAATTACTTTGACCTGTTTAGCATTATACATAATTTCTTGGCTTCCAAGAACTGGAAAGCATATACAGAAATTAACGAAGAGTAACAAAATTAATTTCAAATAAACTAAGTAATCACGCAGGTAATCGTACCACAGTTAAGGCACTTAAAATTAGGGACGAATTTAAAGAGTTTTTTAATAGTGAACATGGAGCTGTTCATTGGCAAGATGATGCAGTACATAAACATAATATGTAAGGAAATATTTATTTTGTAAACATGCAAATATGTATAATAAATGATTAGGACTCTTATTTTTCTTTCATTTGTTTCCGAGCTGCCCAAATGATGCCCATAATTTTCTGTTGCGACTCAAGAAGGAGATCTTCGTCTGATATGTACTCCAACTGGCTACTAACATAATTCACAAAACTTTGTACAGCAGGACTGGCGGAAGTCGATATTGTACTTGCAGGATGTTCAGCTGCGAGGGTGTTGGTCAACTTTGTAAGGGCGCCACTTGCGACTTTCATGAAATCGTCATTCTCACTCTTACTACTCCTTGACTTCCTTTTTAGTGTTTTAGAAGTAGAAGAACCTGGACTATCCGAAGAAAGATGCACATCAGGTTCCTTCACAACATGAATGCTTTGTACGGAAATTTTTTTACCATTACTGCATTCACTGTCTTTTTCATTTTCTTCTTCACTAAGCTAAAATTAAATAAATTAATAAAATTGAATAGAGGTGATAATTTGTTATTACCTGGCAGTAGTCCATAGGTGTTTCTTCTTCCTCAAGTTCAGGTTCCCCGCAATGTGCATTTTCATCACTGTTGTGTGCAAGACTGTCCTGCAACTTTCGTTGCACTGTATGTTCAAGTACAAACATAATTTGTTCATAGCACCCCAACGTGGGTCGATCGAGCTATATTGAAAAAGCAAATAATTAGGTACTAATAATATTGTGTATTATTGATATCTTATTACCTCCTGTTCCTCATCACCAGTGCCAGTTATAATGCTCCCCATATATTTTCTATACTGCAACAGAAAGTTGTTTCACAAGTTGTTCCATTTATTTTTTATGTCTGAAATGGCTACATCCAAACCCAACTTGGAAAGCTCGGCTTTTATTCTCTCCAAAGCCCTGTTTCCTACGTTCATGTTCTTATAAAGAATATGTTTTGGCATATACAGGCATGGGTTTTCCCTGTATAATGCAATCAACAAGGATACTTCTTGATGTGACCACCTATTTTTAAATGCAGATGAAAGAATATTCACGAACACCTGACGCTTCCAAACACTGTCACACACTCACAAAACAAAACAATAAAATGATTAATGTTTATAGGTACGCTTCCGTTTTGTTTACAATTTACAACAGCACTGTTCTCAGGGTTGACAAAAGTCTACTCAGACCAATCTATTTTAAGAGACCTAAAACTGCATTTCATGCTGATGTATTAATTGACTGATAGTGATAGAAGCTACGTATACGTAGCTTCGTTAATAATAACTGATTTCAATTAGAAAGTAAGCCCATGCAATATGCCGTATAACAATACAATGCATGTATAGAACTCACTAAAATCCTTGCACTAGCCGACTAACTTTTCCGTTCACACCTATTTTCGTTCAAAATACAAATCAAGATACAAATTGTGCTTATTAGGAAATCCACGAAATTTGGTAAGGTGTAGGGTACTACCGATTAAAATCGCAAGGGTGCAATCTGCATATAACCTTTGTTCGGAAACAGGTAAATTTTGGTCAGGCTCGGGCAGCTGAGTAAACATTCTCATCGTGTATAACTAGCAAACCGGCAATGCCCAGACCGCTAAATATAGTTTTAAACAAACGTATTTGTATCATTATGCGGTTGCTAGATACTATCATGTTACTTACTTTTTGCCAATACAAAGCTTACATTTTTTACTAATCAAATCCAAAAAGAAATCGTCATTTTGATTATTTTACTTTACAACGAATTTACCAATTTGAATTTTCTGTATTGAAACATCGAATAAGCATACTTGTCTAAAAATTCCGTAACTATACCAGTCATCTGAAAGGTTTTTATACATCTCGTTCGCAACTCAAAATGTATCACAATTCGTATTTGTATCATTATGCGGTTGCCAGATACGATCATGTTACTTATTTTTTGCCACTACAAAGCTTACATTTCTTACTAATCAAACAAAAAGAGGTCGTCGTATTGATTTTTTTTTACTTTAGAACGAATTTGAATTTTGTCTATTGTCACACCAAATGAACACACTTGGCTAAAAATTCTGTATACTATACCAGTCAATTGCACGTTTTTATTATCTCTCGTTTGCAACTCAAAATGTATCACAATTCGCTAATTTATTTATAATAGTTAGCTTAAAATAATTAGGTACTGGCCTTCACAAAACTGATTAAATACTTATTTATTAAATGGGGGTCGATTCAAATTCATTACACTATTAACTCAAATCCGAAAGATACGAAGTTATCAAAAATAAAGTTATGTTCATTTGTATGTATTCCTAAGGTGCATGCTGTAAATAAAGTGGTCCCACGTAACACGAGCCGTCCAAATTTACCGTTTGGAAGCTTAAATATGCTGGAGCGATAAAATAATCGCATGCTTAGGCACGTTAKAGTGGTTGCCTAATTTTCAGGTGATATTCGACAACCCTAACCCGTGGAGACCGGGACATTTTTAACGGCCGCAATTGTACTTTCTATATCATAATGTTGCTTTTATTTGCCATTTGCTATAGTGGCCACACAGCAGAGTGCAGACTGTCAGTCGTCGCCGTAGTCGGTTAGGATTAGGTCATATCTGACCTAATTCTAACCTAAAACCGATGTGGAGAGTTTTCAGTCAAATGAATATTATCAAAATTAGACTAAGGAACAGATTGTCACTGCCGGTCAGTGTTGCCACTTGTAACATAATTATCAAATTGTAACATAAATTTTGCATAAAATGATATTAAAAAATAATATGTAACTTTCTATATTATTTAAAAATTACTAATTTAACCCTTAATGGACGGTTGCACCGTTCACTTAAACCTGGTTCAAGCTGAAATTTGACGTTTACACTGTGCTTTAAACGTCAAAAGCCAAGTTAAATTGCACGGTGCAACTGGCCATTAGACAACCAACATAACACAGGCAGCGGACGGGTTGCCGGTTGCCGGTCATAGCGGTAAAATTGTCTAAGCGGTTGGCAATACTGAGCACTCGACACCGAACACCGACTTCGGGGATCCGCAAATCGCTTTTCGTCCGCTTATTTCGCACCGCTTATTTGTGTTTTTAGTGTGTATTTTGTGTTATTTATTGTTTTATTCTATAATGGCAAGTACAAGTAAAGCCAACCTTAAAGTGGATAGCTCGGGCTCGGATTTTTGTTTCATTTTAATTAATTATCTAGTTGTAACATAATTTTCAAGAAAAATTGATAATTTTGGMAATACTGTACCATAATCCCTAGATCACCTTGCGGCATCACTGCTGCCGGTGCTTAATGCTATTCTAAGTGCAAGGTACGACTGTCACGATTACACACTACAGGATGAAGTTCTAAAGTACCTAGTATCCAATGGAGAGTACAACAAAAAGAGTCCTGTTTTTTGCTAATAAATAAAATGTTCATTATTAACAAAGATTTCTTACTGATTATTTATTAATAACAAATTAAACGATGCTATAAGTAATGTTTTATTTATCTTTAATATTACCTATTTGTTATAAACAAATCTTTATTTGCTACAAACAGACAATAATTTAATTATTACGAATTTATTTTTGTTTGCTATTAATTAATGTATGTTAAAACAGACTTAATAAACTACTTGTTTTTGATAAATAAATATTTATTCCCCCATAATCAAATAAAGCATTTATTTGGTGTTAATCAATTTTGTCAATTTTAGTAAACCATTCTCTCAGTGTAGGATTGGAGTCACTGAAGAATAGACTAATCAACTGCAATCTGTTGTAAACAATGTGGTTGAATTTAACCCTCCTATTTCATCTGTGAAAGGTAAGTACAATCAGGTTTATCTGAACCTTAAAAAAAATTAAAGAGCCAGAATTAAATAATACTCTAGTCATCACGTGTCAATTTTCGCAAAATAAATGTTTCAAAATTACCAGCTTATCCTGCATATTAATATATTTAGGAATTTGTGAGTTCTGGTTCCTGACTACAAACACTATATTGATGACGTTTCGACCTTATGTTTTAGGTGTTTATCAAATCTGGTCTTTATTTTATTATTTTATCAGTCTAGAATTATAACAATAACTGACATAACATAAACACATATTTTTAACAGTAACATTATATAATTATATTATATGTAAACCCATCAGCAGAGCTGGGCCAAGTACAAGCAAGCTTAGTACAAGTACTTGGAAATATTGTTTTCTTTTCTATTTTGCTAGATATGTTCTTAAAATACTGATTTATTGTTTATTTAATTTCTTTTTTTCTCCTTTAATTAAAATAAATCTTGAGTAGCACAGTTTACTTTTTTTACAGTAAGTAACTGATTTAACCCAATTTTTATAGTAAGCAAATATTATTATTATTATTTGTGTTTAAAATAACCAGCCTTTTGAAGTTTTCATTGCTTAAAGCATGACATTCTACAAACACTGAAGATAGAAGGCAAGTGTTGTAATGCAAAAAGACGTTTTTAATTATTGGATAATCGTAAAGCATATTTAAGGAGCTTTTTTTTGTCACCAGCTATTTGTATAGTTTGCTTGCATTGTTATTTCTGTTGATTATATAGAATATTCCATTTAAAACAGCAAAATTATTAATTTAATCTATCTTTAATCTATAAGGCATGCAGTTTGTATTCAGTTAAGAAAGAAATATGAATATTTTGCCACCACTGTATGCAAGCTGCCTAATAGAAAGCATCTTAAAATGTGAACTAAAGTTCTATAGGCAGGGTGGAAAGTTTTACAAAACAGCATTTATCTCTGAATCTAAGCATTTGGTCTAAAAATTACAAGAAACCAAGCAAACTGACAATGAAGTTTTGTACTAGAAAAAACATCGCTGGTCTCTGTGTGTACGTCAAGAATTCATTTGTTTTTAGAGTAATGTTAATAATAATTTAGCGGTACACTTAGATGTAAATACTACAAACTCGAACCAAATTTCAGTTCAATACCTCCAAAACTGTGGATTATATTGTAAAAAAAACGATTTTTAAATTTCAACTTTGACATCCTGTGTTTTTTAAATAAAGCGTTTTTCAGAAATTTACCAATAACAAAATCGTCATATTTTGTCCTCAAGAATCTAGGGTTATAGGGATGACCTACTAATTTGCAACACCCTGTATTTAACATCTATCTATATAAGTTTGAATGTATTATACTTATAGCAGCAAAGAATTATGTTACATCATCAATGACATAACTTCAGTACCACCATAACATACCCATTCGCTTCAGCTGAATGAGATTGGCAACAGTTGGTGCACTTGCAAAGGCTCATAGTACGATAAGATGGTAAAAAGTGCCCCCGTTGGAATTTGGCTTAAATTAACATATATTGTTCCCAATGAAGGCTATATGCACACTTAATTACACACCCCAATTCCACCCCGTTGTCTAGATTTTGCCATTCAACCCTTAACATTTAATTTTATTTCTCAAAAGTTATCAGATAAAAATCTGAAAAAAATTGGACTAATGTAGTTTCATAAGATCTATTCCTAGAAAAATTAACAACCCACTAGCGTTACTACCCTTAAAGTTATGGGGTGCAACCCCTTTCGGGGGTTTTCTTTTAGTACTGTTTTTTGAGCGACCACTTTCTTTTCCCTATTAAATCACTCATATATGGGCTATTCACAGTAATTTTTTTGTCGCTGTAAAAATGGTACTAAGGGGGTAAAATAATTATTTTGTTACTTACCACAATCACATCCTAGGAGGCCAGAGATGAACTCAGCAACATAGTAGTTATATAATAACATTAGTTTAAAACATAATCATGAAATATGTATGAAAATATGGACTAAGGTAGTTCAATCGCTGTAAATGTAGTACCAAGGAGGTAAAATAATTATTTTGTTTAGTTACCACAATCACATCCTAGTAGGCCACAAAGGTACACAGCAACATAATAATTATGTACTTAATAACACTGAATTAAATTATAATAAGGTAACACATAAGCATACTGCAAAAATACGAAGAATGTACATATAGTTAGATACACATAAATGCCTCATACAATATATGTGTATTATTCTTTATTAAATGCAGCATTTCTTAAACTGTGGACTGCGGACCCAGTGGGGGTCACTGTAGTGGGGATAAAACACACAAAAACATATTCCACATATTCATCATTATTTTCTACAATTTCTTATCTACAAGACCGCATCGTCCAAGTTAAACAACTAAGAAATTTTTTTTTTGTTTATTTAAATCCTGATGAAGCGGTTTACTACACTTGTTCTCGTCAACATTGTGCAGCTTAGTATTGCTGTTTGATTAAAAGGTGCGGTGCGTCCTCATTTGTGTGACATCAGTAATTTACAGAACAGAAGAATTCGTTTTGTAACTGCCTAAACTAAAAATCTATTAAGGATTTGGTTTAATCCAATACTAACTTGTTATTAGTTTTTCGAAAAAAAAAATATAATTTATTTCTTGTTTTCTCCGTAAATTATTTTGAAAGCACCAAATACTCTGAGAATAAAAATATCAATGGTATAAATTTTACATTTCGTAAAAGAAATCCATTCTACGCTGGGAAGTATAACACATTATGACATCCATATGCATTCTAAATAAAAAATAGTACATACGAGTATTGTATGAGGCATTTATGGTCTATGTAACTACGTAGTTATATTAATTACATGTCCTTAATACAACTAGGCAGTGTATTGTATGCAGTAGTCAGGTATGTTGAAGGAAGCCTTAAATTTCTCAGTTGTATGTTTTGGAGTGACTATGGCATTTTGGTTTCTTGTATTGAAAGAATGAATTTCTGACATAAGTTCAATTTATAAATGCAGTGGCAATGGCATTTTATTGAATAATATTTTGTGAACTTCACACAGAAATTTGTACTTGAATCTGTTTTTTTATGTTGAGTCGCATAATTCTGTTCAGGTACGATGATACATGATCATTCCTACGCAATTTGAAGCAATACCGTATGCAGGAATTTTCTATGTTTTGGAGTCTGTACCCATCTGCACCATTTAAACTGGAGAAATACACAGCCAAGCCATAGTCTATGGTGGGAAATATTAATAACTCACAAAGTCGTACTTTGATTCCTGTTGGAAGTAGGTCTCTAGTGCTGTGAAGTCTGTGCAAAGCAAGGTAACATTTCTGACATATTAACGTGACATGATTGATAAAGTTAAGACTTTCATCTATGATTATGCCTAATAATTAATTATTAATTATTAATACTTAATTTTATAAAATCATAGACGATATCATGAACAGATCGGGGGTCCACTAACAGGGATGTCTTGGTGGCATTCAGCATCAAAGACTGCTTTGTACACCAGCCCTGTAGGGCCTGAAGACTCTTATTTAAACTATTTACTCCTTCCAAGACGTTACCCCCATTGACAGGAGCATACAGCTGAGTATTATCAGCATAGTGATGAAGCTTAACTCCAGGAAGACAAGTATATAGGTCACTGATATACCAAGAGAACAAAAGAGGTCCCAAAGTGGATCCCTGAGGCACCCCTAACAAGACCTCGGCAAACCCTGACTCACAAACATCAACACCCGACAATTTAACTTTCTGGACCCGACTACCGAGATAGCCACGAAACCACTGAACAGTGTCCGATGAGAAGCCCAGGTAACCGAAATTAGCCAGTAGGATGCGATAGTCGATGGTGTCAAACGGCCCTGGAAAAGTCCAGGAGCACCAATACAGTGGAGTCACCAGAATCCCATGAACGCGGTGGATGTGCTGTGGAATTCCCAAAAACCAGACTGGAAAGTCGGAAGCAACCTCTCTCGCGCTACAAAAGAGCAAACCTGCKGCAGGACCACTCAAGAACCTTCGACGCCACTGGCAGCAGACTTACAGGCCGTAACTCCTTATAGTAGTACAGGTTTCTRTTTTTAGGAATTGGTGTAATGAGGGACTTTTTCCATTCGGTGGGAAAGGTATTTTGCATAATGGTTGAGTTAATGATGTCCGTTAACGACTTCACACAGTAATCCTCCACCCGGGATAGCATATGGATTGATATGCCATCGCACACAATAGCGTTTGTCCTAATTGATCTAAGACAGTCACAAGCTGCAAGGAGCCTTCAAAATTCTTCAATTTATGTGTGTTGTAATAGTTAATAATCTCTGCATTATCCACATGTGGTGCCTCTGAGGTTGAAATAAAGAAGTGATTTATAGCTTCAGGGTTTCTCAGCTCCTCCGGAACAGGAGTAGCCTCCCTCCTCCGCACCCCAATCTGTTCTAGCCCGGTTCACAAACTCCTCTGATCGCCTCTACATCCTGTCTGCAACCACCTAGCATATGCAGCCTTTTCTGCCTTCACAGCCCTTGTAACATAATTTCTTAGAGCAATATAGTATCTCCAGTTGGCTGCACACCCATTACGCCTTTAGCTCTTATAAGCTTAATTTTTTAGATTGATCATTTGTCGCAAGTTGTAGGTGAGCCAACCTGGTGGGCGACTCCGAAGAATAAACCTTAGTCCATTTTTTCATATTTATTTCATAATTATCTTTCATATTACTGTTATTATATAACTACTATGTTGCTGAGTTCTTCTGTGGCCTCCTAGGATGTGATTGTGGTAAGTAGACAAAATATTCTTTTTACCTCCTTTGTAGCATCTTAAAGCGACAAATAAAATACTGTAAATAGCACATATATAAATGATTATTTTAATAGAGAAAAGAAAGTGGTCACTCAAAAATACTATTAAAAAACATCCCAGAGAGAGGGTTGTATCCCATAACTTTAAGGGTAGTAATGGCAGAGGGATGTAATTTTTTTAAGAATAAACCTTATCGAACTACCTTATTCCATTTTTTCATACATATTTCATTATTATCTTTTAAATTACCATTATTATATAACTACTATGTTGCTGAGTTGATCTGTGGCCTCCTAGGATGTGATTGTGGTAAGCAGACAAAATAATTACTGTCAATAGCCCATATATGGGTGATAATTTTAATAGGGAACAGAAAGTGGTCGCTCAAAAAACACCATTAAGAAAACACCCCCGAAAGGAGGTTGCACCCCATAACTTTAAGGGTAATAAGTAACGCTATAAGGTTGTTAATTTTTTTAAGAATAGACCTTATAGAACTACATTATCCCAAAATTTTTAAGATTTTTATCTCTGATAATTTTCGAAAAAAAAAAGTTAAATGTAAAAAAATGAATGGCAAAAACTAGAAAACAGGGTGGAATTGGGGTGTGTAATTAGGTGTGCGACATATACCCTTAATTGGGAACAATAGATGTCAATTTGAGCCAAATTCCAACAGGGGCACTTTTTACCTTCTTATCGTACTATAGTCTTTCGTGCTCTGAATGTTGACAGTCAAAATCGATATTTGACAACTAACATATGACTTCATTTTTTGCTGCCAGAACATGTATTCGAGAGTCTTTTTTCCTCTTACAACAGTTTTCTTAGTATCGTTGTTTTTCTTCTATGAAATCATTTTCATTATAAATGTCAGTTTATATTTACTTTGTATAAGGGGTAAGTCTGATAACAGTGAAGACAAGTGCTGTCAAACACACTGATGACATAAGGTCATATCTCTGAAATTTAGTTTGGTTTCTATTTGCTTTGTATTGTATTTTTACTGTTGAAATATCACATATGTATATTTATAAGTCCTGTATTTGGCAAATTTAGGTATCCTACATATACATGCCCACTTGGTATGTTTTATAAATTGCAAAAACTACACGTTCCATATTGATTGGTATTACTTTCTTTTTAGAATCCCAAATCATGTATTCAACTATAAATAAAACTATGCATAACTAGCAACATGACATAAGTTTACAAGACTTATATTTTTAGTATAAAACTAGTACATAATATGCATACCATATTATATATGTTAGGTTAAATATATGGCAAATTTTTTTTTAAGGACATACAATAGGCATTTCTTATTATGATATACATGATATACAGAAGCATGTATTAGCTCAATTCAATGTACACTATGTATACCAATTTATAATACTTTAAACCAAATTGTTCCAATTGGCTATAGGTCAAGTAATTCCCATAATTACAATTATGAGCTTAATGTTTATTATTTGTTTTAGTTTAGCTCATACCCCGGCCCTTAGTGTAAGAACAAATTTTATACTTTTTCCTAGTTACAAAAACCAAATCATCTATCAGAAAAAGGAAAGAAGAAATTGCAGATTTGGGGGCTAAAGTGTTGAACAAMCACTTAATAACAAATAACCATATTCTAAACATTTTTACTACACTTGTCTTTCATATTGAGAATTCTTTGTAACAATGTATCGTCTATATTTGTTATATAGGCTGCATAACATTCTAAAGAAGAGCATCACTCAGAAATTATAGAATATTTAGAGGTAAATGAAAAAAAAATTCAAGTAGATCCTAAGGTGTTTTTCAAACAAATGTACTTAGATGACCACCAGCTTTCTAATAAAACTACTTTCAAATATATAGGTGATTCTCTTTCCACCGTTATCTTGGATGGATTTTTACTTTCTCTAGGATTCCAATGTATGTTGCATCACACAAATAGATTTTATTCTACATATAAGTGCCTGTCTGTCTTTGAAACCATTCAAAATCAGATGTGATCTAACCCAAAAAGACTTAAGATTTCAATCTAACTCTGGCCACAAAAGCTTACATTCTTACAAAATAAATGCCGTCAAAACATTTGAATGTTAAAGGTTCACAATGCATCATTGTCTATGGTATTGTTGTTGCATTGTCAGTGTGTTAATGTTGAATTGCAACATTTATTTTATGCTGAATTTATGATGTATGAATGTAGGCCTACCTAATAAAAGTGGGAAGGCTAAAGAAGGGGCAAGAAAAGTTTGTGAATGACTAAAATCATATCGATCATAAAGTGATTTTAATGCTACTTATCAGTAAAGATAAACAAGGTCAACAAAATGTAAGAAAATGAAGAAGGGTCAAGAAAATGAAATGAATAAAAGGTGGAACAAAACAATCCTCATATCTAGAGTCGAAAGGCGGTAGTAAGGATTTCCAAACTATTTATATTTACAAGTATTTGTGTTTTTTAATGAGTTGGTCATTTAATTGGACTTTGTCATTATTTCTTTTAAACCCAATATGGACACTGATATAGTCAATATTAAGCTTGGGTTTGTTAGATACCTCAAGAAAACATTGCTACAGTATATCAAAATGATCACTTTGAAATTCTTCACTTGATGTAACAAAACTGCACCTTAAATAAGTAGAAAATTTATATTAATACTTACAATGATGCCTTGCTGACTACATTTCTCTGGTTCTGCAGCCTCTCTTAGGCACACATTCTGTATAGATTATGACAGTTTGATCGTATACATCTGAAACATAAAACATTATTAAGTATGATCACACTGAAGAAATGTTTTACATTGATTATGATTCAACTGACTGTCAAAAGCAGAAACTGTGTGTGAATACCAAAATAGTTTTAGGGGACGACATCTATCAGCAACCCAACGAGATGCCTGGATGGCTATTGCATCTAATAATGAGCACCACTGATAAGGCATTTCAAATGAACACTACCTTACCGGCTGCTCCCAAACGTTTTCCACAAGCTGCAACCTAAATTTCAAGAGAAGGCATTCTAAAATTTCTTTCAGGTGGGTGAACTGGCCTTTTTAGCATTCAATGTATGTTGTCAAAGTGAAGCTTATATCTTACCAACAATAGAATCAGATTAACCATTTTATGAAGGATAAAAGATATTACTACCAACATTTAAATTTATTAAATATATGAAACCTGGATAGCAATTATAACATATTTATATAAATTGAACAGTTAAATAGAAAACTAAATTTTGGACCCAAAAATAATAACTTGACGGAATAACAATGTAATATGCCATTACAAGAGAATTTCAAAAGAACAGTGTTAATAAAACCTGTACCTGCCAGGAATGATCCAGGCAGCTCAGGAAAAGATATCCTATTTCGTATCCCTGTTATCATCAAATTCAGTTCGGTGAGATTTTTGTGAACCTGTTCTATCGTTTCATTGATTAAGTAATATGTGATAACACCTTTTCTTTTGCTTTCTATACAAAAATGTGCCACTTACATTTAGAATGAAATTAAATACATCTCGGCGATACAAAGAAAATGTGCTAAAGTTTATTTCCCCAAAAAGTCTGTCATACTAGTTTAGTTTCGGAGAATAAAAGAAATGGATTGTAAAMAGTCCATATGATCTTTTAGAGGATAACATAAAAGTCAAAAACAGTTGAATTACCACATTCAGTTAAAATGAGACAGCAAATCTATTAGCTGCACAATCTCAATTTGCCGAAACTTTTACAAATTTTAGTTATTGCACATCGATCATGAAATTTCCAATAAACCATTTTCAAACATATTGGTGCAGTAATTATTTTGTGGTACTGTTTTGTACAAAAACTGTCATTCTTTTTATTGTTATCTTTGTTAAAAAGCTTAAAGCAAACAGTATATACAACTGTTGCTTTATTGACAAAACTTGGATTTTTTCAAAACGGGGAATTAAATGCATATAGCATGATGACAGTACTTCCTGTAATTCATCAAATAATGGTGATGGAAAAGGATACATCATTTTACATGCAGGAGGAGAGGGGTGAGTTTATGAAAATGAAGATGCAAATTTGATGTTTGTTCCAAAAACAAATCGGAAGATTATTATGACAACTTGGATACCACACTATTCGAAAGATCCGAAAAATATTTTTATGGGTAACGTTTTGTTCATTCCGAAGTAACTGAAAAAATCCTTGTTCAAACTAGCTAAAACAAAACATGAAATCTTGCATAGATGACCATGCCATTAATGGAGGAGAAATTTTTTAGATATTGCGTATGGACACCAAACTACAGAAAAAGATATCGCCTGTAGGCAAGAATAGTGACAACACAAATTTTTTCCTTTTTTTGATTTATGCATAAACATACATATAAAATGCCAATCACAAATATTTTTCCAACAGTTTTTGCTAGAGAGCGCCATGTGTCGCTATTGGTTTGGGCATTTACTATAACAAACATACAAGAATAACATCACTTGTCAGTTTTAATCTGTGTACGCTAGAGGTATGTGCATCCCTGGGCTTAGAAACCGGCATATCTTAAGTTGTGTTCCACAGAATATCACTAACAGTCCAGTTAAGTGTCACATCTTTAATTGTTATTATTATTTTTACCATTCATTAAAATTGTTACATTGTGGAATGTGACTGTCTTTTAGAACAATACAAGCAATACTTTGCTTGCAAGTGTAAAACCATATGTAATGTTTTGAGTTATGACAGTATTCTTGCAACATGCAATTTTTTTTGTTGCAATATTTCGAGTTACGACTGTTTTCTTGCCTAATATTGCTATAGTTTTTACTGTACAAAACATATTGTACTACTGTTTTAAATCATAACTGATAATTATTACACACTGTATTGCATTTTGTTTAATTTTATTTTATGAGAATGGTATTTCACTAAAATTTTAGCTCAGATATTGTTTCAGATGTCTCATGGGAAAAAATGGTTGGCATAATTACTGGTGGAATGCAAACAGCTGTACATAAAAATGATTCAATTTTACCAAATTAGACTGAATATATTGAACCTTAATTCGTCTTCTAAATGTATCGTGCCAGATAAGTTATGTCCATTAAATTTTGACCTTGTACAACATCAGTTCGTAGTACCAATTGAATATTCATTACCATCCGAGACCCCATCTGATTCTTTAGTTTTTGCTGAATATTGATGAGCCTATAGAGATAAATTTCATGGTGGCTCCTTTATTTGCTTTAGATGAGCCTATGGCACTACCTAATCCCATCGTGCTATCTAAGCCCATTTTGCCTCCTCAGCCTATTTTGCTACCCGAACCGACGTTACCAAACCAACAAACTCAACAAAGTTCATCTCCTTCAAGGCCTTCTTCTAGTTTATCTTGTAGTTCTTCCTCTTCAAGTTCATCTTTCACAAGATCAAGTGCTTCAGCAAACCCTGCTACTGATTGTGTGTCATGGAGTCATTCTGATCATTACAACCTGACCTGACCTGACCTAACCTGACCGAGAATACACAGCAAGTACTCCTTCATCAACTGATGATGATGATGGAGACAAAAAGAGTGTCTACTGCTGCTACAGTGTCAAATACTTCTGAGAATGAAATTCCAACTAAACATGGTAAAAAAAGAATACACAAAACCTACAACTAGGATAAAGAAAAGGCGAAACATCTTCATAATTTGGGTCATGAATATGGAGCACTGAAGTCAAAGAAAATTGTTGAAGCAAAGAAAATGATGCCACTCTGTGGTATAAAATGCCGATTGAAATGTTCCAATAAATTTTCTGAAGACAAAGGTAAGGAAATTTTTAGAAGTTACTGGGGACTTGGTAATATTGAAAAGCAACTATCATTTATTGCTGGAAATGTAGAGTCTTTACAACCAACATACAGATATTGTTGAAATCCGGATAAACCACGACAATGCAACCACACATTTTATCTTTATAATGAAAATCAAAAGATAAGAATATGTAAATTGTTTATTAGTAACACTCTGGGAATAAACGGCATACCTGTTCGGACTGTGTTGGGTAAGAAAATCAATGGAATTACAATCGAAGACAGGACAGGAAAATATAATTGTCACAAGAAAGTGGATGAAAAAATTTAGAACTCCGTATGTGAGCACATCAACTCTATCCCTAGAATACTCTCCATTCTAGGCATCAAGACTCTATGCAAGAATACATTTCAGGAGACAAAAATGAACCAGCCGCTAATTTGACAATGTATAGTCGAATTTTTCAAAGTGATAAATTTACTTTTTAGGAACAAATAAACGAAATGCTAATACATTTCGTTTTTGTTCCTAAAAAACATCTTTGCAAAAAATGCACCTAATGACAGAATTAAAGAAAAAGTACAGGAACATACTAAAGAATCAATCAAAGGAAGAAGATAAGGAATGTGTTACTAAGAGTTATGTGATAGCAACATTTGATTTGCAAGCTGTTCTCGAAAGCCTTATAGGAGATGCCTCAATCTTCTACTATAAACAAAAAATTAAGTCATAAAATTTTACAACTTCTCAGCTGGGAACAGATAATGCGGAATTTTATTTTTGGCATGAGGGCGAGGGTGAAAGAGGCGCCAATGAAATTGGATCGTGTCTTTTAATGTATTTAAAAAAAATATCCACCTACAATGAAAAAGTTGAAATCAGTTTTAATTCAGATAACTGTTGTGGTCAGAATAAAAACTGCTATATAATTGCATTATTACTTCCACATCCAACGGATGGGAAGTATTGTATGGCGACAAAAATTTTCAAAAATTTTTATTTGCTCATTCGCTTTAAAATGGTCGAAAACGCAAAAAAACAAAATTTGGGCAAAAAAATTTCTTGTCTGTGTCTGTATGTGTGGTTTTGTTCGTATACACGATAACTTTCGAAAGACTTAATATATGAACTTGAAATKTGGCAAACGTATAAATCTCAACTACCCAAAGCGACCTATTGTTTGTAGGGTAAATAGGATATCGAGAAGGGGGCGAAATTGGGGGGTAACTACCCTTTTTGCAAATTTTTATTTTATATTTTTTTTGTTTTAGTATGTGATTAGTAGTATAACTGCGAGTATTATTCGCTTTTATAAATTTTCGGTGCAGTAAACTGTTTAGAAGATATTAGCAAGAAAGCGTCACCTAAAGAAAACTGTTTTTCCTAAATATCTCCAAATATATTTAATATATTCAAAAAATGAAATTGCCATCAGATAGGAAATAAAATTTCTCACAAAAAGTGTCTCAGAAAATTTATCCAAAATTTTGACAATTTTGAAATATTTCCAAAAAAACTATTTTGGACACTGCTCGTACGATTTTTTTTTTAATTTTGGTATTATATAGAAAATCAAATTTCTAATCAGAAAGCGCTCTTGCAATTTTTTTGTTAAGTTAATAATTTTCGAGTTATTTGGAAAAAACCGATTTTAAAAATGTATATATTTTGGATGTGATTGATTCGATTTGCAGCGGTTTTTTATAATACGTTTGTATACAGTTTTATGTTTTGTAAATGTTTAATGATGTGAATTTTTTTATTATAAATAATTGTTTTTTTTTCTTTGTATTTGCTTGAACAATACAAATCGTAACAGATGCTTAACTCTTAGAGGCCCATGCCAATATGATTATGCAAACGTCCTTAAATTTGGGGATCTCAAAAACTAACAGAGCTAGAAGTAGGTTAAATGGAGAAAGATTAGCTGTTTTGTTGACCTAACTCAATGGACGTTTTGGTTATTAAAAAAGTTCATGGCTTAATAGATATATTGAAAAAAAAACTAAATTTAGAGTATTTCTTTAAATCCTTTTATCTCGTTTATTTTTGATGTTACAAGAAAATGTAACTACAAATGTTGTAGATAATTTTACTCTTAATAAAATAGCGAAGTCCAATTTGTTAAGCATTTTAGCCATTTTTCAGATATGACAAACTTGTTAAAAAATTATAGAAAAATTTTTAAATTACAATATAGTCCTTAATAAATTTAGTTTGAACATAACTAACATTTACACAACCTTGGACAAAACAGGTCTGGTGGCAAGGCAGTGAAAGACATGTGGAGGGAAACTGTTTCAACAATAATTATGCCCAAAACTTGAAAAAAAATGGTGTGCACCAATGTGAAAAGTTAATAGAGGACAACTTCAATAAATATGTTCTATCCGATCCCTACTAAAGCCAAAATCAGTTCATTATTAATTGTGGAGACGACACTGATTTATCCGAGGCATGCAATAATGAATAAGCATCTACCTTTTAATATTAATTTTTTTAATTAATTAGTATTAATTTTTTAATTAATTAGTAGAACAGTTCTTCAATGTATTATAAAAATTTTGTTTGAGGGTCGCTAGTTTTTGGATGATTATTTCTTTATATGGAGCAGATATCTACTTTACCACTACTGTATCCAGTATCTATTGTATCTTCTTTTGTGTGCTAAATTCATGAGAACAAATATTATATGGACATGTTTAGCGCAGTTTAGAAAATCTTAAGACATGGTAAAGTATTCATGCTATACGTAAAATTTTTGGTATGACTAACATACACCGAGATATTTCTAAAAAAAAAGAAACATCACACCCTCATATTTAAAATGGTGACCAAATGGAGAGGGTTTTATAGATGTAGAAACTAAGCTACTCATAAATCCCCCCAATACAATGAAAATATAAAATCATTACCATTAGCTTGGACTATTTTATCTTTGGCAAGAGGGCCCACTGGCCATTGAAACTCCTGGTACTCAAGAGGTTCAACGCCCTTTTAATTTTGGTCCGCATTTAAAAAATATGAAAGCAAGAAAAAGAGACACCCTACCTTTTATGCCTGTAGTTTAGACACATTATGATCTGAGAAGACCTATTTATTCTTCTTTGACTCTGGTTAGTAGGTACCCAACAAAGCTTCAAAGTCAAAAAATAGTCATATCGGATATTGGACCGACGAGGTTTGAATTTTCGACGAAAACCAGCAAGCTGTAAAGACATTACTAATGTAATACTGTACTGCAGAAACACGTAAGCAAAATGTTACTTACCAACAGATCATGTGTAACATCCTAATATCAAATAATACAACGGTAACATGTAGTGATAGTACGTATATAACGTTTATTAAGCAACTCCTTTTTGTATTGCTATTACTGAAGCTATCACTTTGCAGCATCAACTCTCAACAGTCAAATTTTAATTCAAATTCAAACAACTTCAAATCAGAAATCAACTGTAAACAGCTGTAAATACAAACTTTGACAAACCATGCTGCCATCAAAAATCAGCGTGGAGTGCACGGCGGTGTTGCCAGAGATATTCAAATATAGTAAGAGGTGGCTACACATCAAAAGTAATTTAGTTTAAAATTAACTATATACAGAATATATTATAGGGATAAACACAGAATTCAGAATAACGCCAAATAGCCAAACCAGAACAAAAAATAATGTATTAGCAACATTGAAATTTTATGCCAAGATGGAGTACTTGATTGCAAAGCGCAGTTGCCAGTCTTCTAAACTTAGACCGCTTTGTATTTCCCATATTTATTCGAAAAGTTGACGCAAAATTACACGTATCGAGAAATAAAATCGCAAGAAGAAACATATAACGAGCGCAACTAAATGTCTTGGATTGAAATATTACGTGCTTACATTATTTATTTAGTTTACCTTGAAGTTGATAGTGCATGTCACATATTTTTGGGTAATTGTGCACATTACCGGACCAAATTATACAAAATTTTGCTTACTGCTAGAAGACTGCCTCCTAAACACGAATCTGTCATCCGTTTCTTGCGGTCTTGTCTAGTTTTTGAGAAATAGGTGTTTATATTCGAAACTTTGAAACATTAATTTAAAAAAACTATGCGACCGCAAGAAACCGATTTCAGATTCGTGTTCAGGAGGTCGTGTTTTAGGAGTGTGCAAAATTTCACGTAATTTGGCTTAGGTATACCGTAGTATACCGGACTGCATAATTACCTATTTTTGTACAACAGAACATAACAAAACAAACTACACTTGGCTTTAAAATAAATGGAAATATTCGTTAAGGTTTTATTTCCCTGTTTAATTCATCGAGGTGTCTGGAGTCAGTTGTTTACATTTTCAAGTGAAGTCAACAGAATAGTCACAATCTAAGGTGGAATTGGAGGAAAACAGAAACGTACAGTTGACCAGAGCAATACTCAATGCATCGTGCGATTGCCCGTCTTCACGCGCATTAGATAGTCCACTGTACTACTGGTGTTTAGATTGTTCTGTATTGTTGAGTAGTATGGTGTAAATTTTTGGTTAAAAAGAGATTATTGCGAGCTGTGTAAGGACAAGGCGTATAATAAATTAATCCAAGCAATGGTGCGGATGTGTCAAGTATGCAAAAACGTGGGCTCTAAGGAGAAAACCGTATCATTTCACCGGCAAACATTGTTTAGGTTATGTTTATATTTGTTGTCATAGGCGTCGTTTGATAAATTAAGCGAAACTAGTTACTTTATAGAGGAATATTTTTATAAAATGTAATGAAGTTGCTAGTGAAGGATTAATACATATGGAAAATGATTACTGTTAGTGGTAGACGTTTTAAAAATAATAATTTTAGGTAGAAGAAGAGAGCCGATGCGTTCGGAGTAATTACTTCAGTGATGCCTGTTGCGGATTTTGGTTTTGTCTTTCTTTTTATTTGACAATAAATTTCATTTTCGTAGTTTCTGTGTTTTTTTCCTTATATTTCTATGTGAAGAATGTCAAGTGTTTTCTCGTTAAGTGTTGATTAATAAATACTAATGCTAGAACCGTGTTGACGCTTTCATTCGGCCAAAACTTCCCGCTTGTAACGAAATTAAAGTAGTTTTTGTTGTAAAAAAAATTTTTCTTTGCTTTAACTGAAAGATTGTTAGAAATATTATTGATGTACGCTCCGCTTTTGTTTTTAGTTAAATTATCTCACTGTTGGCCCTTTTATAACAGTACGCCAATGTACTTGGAGGAAAACTGTATCTCCCCCTCGTACCCGCGCTCCCTTCACACCATGGATGTATAAAAGAGGGGATACCGCATCTCATTGACAGAAAGCGCATTGTTGTGAAACCCACATCTAAATGGCGTGAAGTTAGCGCAATAACAAACTTTGTTTTCTTGCCGCGGCATTGGCGTGCCGTAATTTGCATTCTTCAGCATGTTTCGAAAACCTAAAAATAATAGATAGGAAAAAAATGTTGTATGAATATGATTTATGCACACATATAAAACTCATTTTTTTGTTATACACTAGTTAACAATTCATCTTTCAGTAGTAGTGTTGTAAAATATCGGCATAATAAGCAATTTAAATACCGCACGCCTATGAATCTTAACCTTAAATACTACTTGGGTGTTACATACCTGTGAAATGAAACATTGGGTTAACATCTATCAATCTTTCTGCACATTTGACACTGCCTGATCATCTTATCACTGCTACAGTTAACAATTATATGGAAATCATTCCCTGCGTCTTGCACATCATAAAACCAAATAAAAACAAACACGCAAACGTCCAAATAGTGTGTGACCGTGAACATGAAGCTTATTCATTGGACGTACACAACTGGTCAACTGGAAGATCCAATGTTTTCTACAAATAAACGCTTAGACTGTGATCACATGTTGGCATCAGTTTAGAATGTAAAAAGCTGGATCCCCTCTTTTATACATCCATGCTTCACACTCATTGGTCTTAGCGTCAGTTCCAACCATATTTATGAATGAGATGCCGTGTCCATCTATTAATATGTCAATGGTTTAATTGTCCTGGCACCAGAGAAATAGAGTGGGGAGAACGCTGATGGGTCTGTCCGAATGCGACGCGTAATCTTGGCAAACACATTGGAAGCACTAAAGTTTAAATATATACAGTCTTTTAGTGCTTCAAATATAACATTAACAGCACCAGCCGTTTCCGAAATATAAGTGACTTTCTACCTGCCAACTTCACGCTAGTAGGCACTTGTTAAGCACCAACGTTAAAACTGATGTATTGGTTAGTGCTTTGTTGGTGCTTTCTGCTGTCCCTTTTGCCATATCAACAGCACCAGCCGTTTTCGAAAAATAAGCATTTTCCCAACTTAGCCGCTAACTTCACATTTATTAATACACTTAAAGCATCAACGTTGAAACTGCTACTTTATTTAGTGCTTCGTTAGTGCTTCACAACAGCAACATTACAATTTTATCATCACCATCCGTTTCTGAAATATCAGCAACTTTCTAAATTGTGTCGCAGCCAACTTCACACTGCAGCGGGAACGCATCAAGCAAACATTTATCTGTAATGTAGAGAACTACTAATGATTGTGGTTTTATTTTTTATTTGTTAATGGTCTTTACCATGTTTTGGACAATTAGCCAGCTTATTAAGTTATTGCAAATGATAGAAAAACACTCATACATAACATCCATGCCCTGGGCAGGACTCGAACCCGCTATCTCAGGGCCCACATGCAGGCTACCCCAGTCACCCAGACCAGCTATTGTGGTTATTGTTATAGACAGAACCAACGGCAACGGGCTAAAAATCGTCTACGTATTTGGATGGAACCCTAGCATTTCACAATATTTTTTGTTTCATGGTGGGCGATCTACAAACAGTTGGAGTAGGTAGACCCTGACCATTCTAAGTTGAGCCGGGCGGAGCCTAGCGAGCGGCGCAGTGACTTCTGTCAGTGGCGGCGTAACTTTTCTACCAAATGCGGTCTCACAGTAGCTATTTTGATCAGTGGCGTGGCGCGGTTAGTAAATATTGAATTATTTAATATATTAATTCATGTGTGTATGTTTAAGACAATCAGCAGATGCAAGCTTATTAGCGGATTAGTACTACATTTCTTATTATATGGAAGTATGTATAGGTAGATATTGACCGGTAAAGTTATAATAATAACTGAAATATTAATAACTGGGTATCGGTCTATCCGGGAGGACAATAGCAGTGTAGAATTATAATAGTTTAAGCAGATTTAAGGTAGATAATTATTAAAATACATTTCATAATTTCAAGTAACAATGGCAATTATCAAAGCAAGAACAAAATTAACATGAATTAGACAGGTTGTTATTTTTTTAAATTTTTGTTTAATAAATAGGATATGAAATTTTTTGGATTGTGATTTTAAAGCCAAAATCAGATTTATTTTCCATTTCATAAGTATAAAAAGTAAGATATCTACCAGAATAAATAGATTATTGAAAAAAGGTTACTTTTCTATATATTTTCAATTTGTATATAAACAGTTACTAATAAAAAAAAGTTACTTACCTTAAACTAAATTAATTGCACTCTACTGATTGCATTGTCGCACATATACCAGCTCTATGTCTACGTTTGCTTTCGTATAGTCTTTTTTGCTGTTTTTAATGTACTTCTATTTAATAAATTTCAGGACCTCGAAAAGGCAATAATCTGTTAAAGCTTGGCATAACATAAAAGACGTTTTACTTCGTCCACATTCTTTTATTAAAAAACATAATACCTACATACAACATGTGATACAAGTTTTTTTACACCATATGATAATATTTTTATTTCAGTTGTCAGAACAAATAAAGTAAAAAGTAGAATATTAAGCAAGAGGCGACAAACATGTACTTCAATAATAATAAAATAAAATTCTCACATAGTATATACAATTTATAAGATTAGCATTTGATGCAAAAAACAATAACTAAAGACTAATTTATTTGGAAATAAAAACGTATAAAAAATTATTACTTATGACAAAACATTCATCATCTGAGATGTTAGTACTTGAAAAATCTTCATCAAAAGAACCCTTCGGTCGAGAAATAAGTTCTTCCTCGTCACCAACACGTTCAGCGTCTCCCACGTTTTTGATCCTCTCATAGGTGCCCGCCGAAATCTTGGTGGCCCGTATAGTTCGTTCCCAAACATTTTGCACGGGCACAATAATTGGTGTTCCCCTTTCAGCCTCCTTCTTCATAAATTGCATAACATTATATACAACTTCTCGGGCTTGGCTATGGAGAATCTTGTCCCTCGTCCAGTATGTACTTGGACTGTTCATAATAGCGGTCATAGGAAATACATATTAGTCACTATAAACAATCTTCCATAACATTACGTTTTATAAATTGATAAAATTATCAATAATAAATACTCTTCATCTACAATATTTGCCAAATTTTACCAGTATAAATATAGATGTGCGTTCAGTAAAACTATTACATGGGAAACAAAAAACTCTGGCATATAATATATGAACTGATAAAAGTATTGCTAGCTTTGACCGGTATTTGAACGCAGTTCCAATTCCAATCAAAGGTGAGAATACTTTTTCTTAGTTCATATATATGCCTATTGGCCTATTAACTATGTTATATTATTTACATATTCTATAGTTATCACAGTCACAGCTGTAATCAAAGGGTTAATTGTTGTATTGTCTATGATAAAGAGAAATATAACTAATTATTTACAAAAACTAAATAAATGAAAAGGTTTTTAACTTATCTCCACGAAAACCACCAACGGTCACTAAATAAAGATATCTGTAATAAACTAAAAACTAACTCAACACTAACAAGAACACTAACAACAACACAACTCACAAATTTACACAACCGCATCCGCACACAACAGGACATGAATGAAATGCAACTGAGGGTGGTCAAGCATACCGTCCACCCCTAAATTAGCAAAATGGGTACGACCTGGACGAAATTCCGTTAGTGCGACGTTTTATTGCCGGGTTCAACTAAGAATGGCCGGAGTCTACTGGAGACATTAATTTAAAACTACATAAAACACATTTGTTTTGGAAAATAATATCTATATTCCTACTTCATACACGGCTTTAAATCATCTGTAAATTTCTAGATTTTTTTTAAATGCATCTTGGAACCTGATCTTTTTCCTACTAGATGTTTTTTTAACTCTTATTTGTCATTGAATGTGTTAAAGTTTTAATTTGAAAAATTACATTTCCTCTGATATTGCTAAGGATGCTAAATTAATGTTCTCGGAGATGCGAAGAAGTTAATGGATATTTTTCCAACTTGTTATGCTGTACTAAATTAGGCTTTATTTCTGCTTTTAGATTAACCCTCTGCAACAAAGGTGTGGGTTGCTCAGAGACACATCACCTCAGATATATAACAGAACCCATGTTACGGTTACCTTACTAATCAAGATTCAAAATTAAGATATGTCACTACATACTATGTCAATTCTTAGTTTGCTTTTGTCATATTATGTATAGGGTGTCCTGGTTTCGTTGTAATTGTAGGGTATTTCGGTAACTATTAATGTTAGAGGGTTGCGGTTTCGACATTACTGTATTACTTTTTTGTTGTGAGTTGAGCTGTATCATCTTTTGTTTTAAAGCTTATAACCAACTTTTGAATAATGTAACATTTCTTCAGCTCTCAATATCTCACTTGGGTATGCAGATACAAAAAAAAACTGTAAAGTAATTTTTTATAGATATTTTTATTTTGAATCCAGTGACGTACTCAGAAATTTTTTAGGGTTCACATTTTTGAAATATTACACAAACTTGCATTATTTAAATGGAGACCATAGTTGGCTTTGCTATGGTTGAAAAGACCTATTTTTCTAATTCAAAAATGTATATATTGTAAGGTTTATTTTTACTAATTTTGAAATTATTCAAATTTTTGTAGTAACTTAATCAGATTTTACATTTATATTTAGGAGGCTATGGAATAAGAAAACACACAATATAATTTATATTATTAGGCAAAAATTTTAATTGACTAAAAATAATATACATATTTGAACACATACGTAAGACTCCTAAGAGCACTCATGCAGTTTTTTTATCGGTAATCTAGAAGGCCATGTAAATAATGAAAATGATTGTTTAACTGGAGATAAGTACCTATGCATTGTTTATTGTCAATTATTTACATCCATTTTGACGAAAAATGTAAAATCTCATTAAATTATTACAAAAATTGGAATAATACCAAAATTAGTGAAACTAAACCTAACAATGTATACATTTTTTAAATCAGAATAAATAGGTATTTTCAGCCATAGCAAAGCCAACTATGGTTTCTATTAAAAAAAGACAAGTTTGTGTTATATCTCCAAAATGTGACCCCCCCCCCAAATTCTGAGTACGCCACTGGATTCCGAATAAAAAAAATGTCTACAGTTTTTTCGTATCTACATACCCAATCGAGATATTGAGAAATGAAGAAAAGTTACATTTTTCAAAAGTTGGCAATAGCTTTAAACTCTCAACAAAAAGTAATACAGTGATGTTGAAACCACAAAGTTCTGGCATTATTAGTTATCGAGAAATGGGACACCCTGTACATTGGATTCTAAGGTGCTTCGGTCTCACAGACTCAACCCATTACCTGTTTGTAACTTGTTATTTTTAATATAATTTTTGGTGTAATTGTACGCTTGTTTCAAATATAAATGATTTAAAATGTGTTTCTGATATTTATTATTTAACACGTTGGCTGCGAACAGCTCTTATCAGAATCAAAGTTATACTTACGCATGTGCGGCTGTCTCTTATAAGAGCCATATGCTCCATTCATTTCTGTGGTAACATATTCAGTGCAGCAACAGGCAGTGAGGTTAATACAGGGGTCAGCAATGCAAGTCAATCTTGCTTTGTGATAAGGCAGTGTCGGTTCTCATTTTTTTTCATACGAGAGCCTTTTGCTGAAGAATAATTTTATTTTCTTACTTTATTGTTATAAGATGCATTTTTATTTTGATTTTTGTGTATGGTCTTGTTTTATAAGTACCAAATGACTATATATTAATTTGTTCGTTATAAAAATATTTTTCTTTTTGCCACAATTTGATTTTTTTAGCTGTTTATCTTCTAAAAGACATGCTTATTTGCACCGTTCGTGTTTTAGTCCAGTCTCTTATAAGAGCCAGCAGCACTCAGTTCGCATATTTGTTAATCTCCAGTGCTGACGGCAGAGTAAAAAAAAGAGTGTAATGTAACAAACAAAAACTGTTTTTTACTCTATTTGATAATATTTAGTACTGCAAGAAAATAATCAAGAAAATTAAAAAAAATGTTAGCAAGGGTGAAGTTCTGGCTTCAACGCTGCAGCAGCCAAAGGTTAAAGATAGGTAGTGCAATTGGGTATTACAACTTTTTTTTGAAAATTACGTAATATGAATCTTGAAGTGCATATATATCGTACGCTATGTTAAAAAAACTCAAAAAAATATTTGTAGGTAGAGAATTTTAGGTCTAAAATTCGAATCTTAGGAGTCACCGCCAAAACGCTTCTATCCAAGGTTATTCAACTCGTGACGTCAAGTGACATATAAACATTACCGAGGAGCGTGCTGTTTAATGGTGTAGCATCATTCTTGTATTGGAAAAGCTTTTGTGTGGTGTTTATTGAAAGGGCGGTGTAAGAGGTCGCACCAAAAAGTGATTTGTGTAGTTTTACAAACATCTATTATGTATGGAAAACAAAACAAGTGTTGTTTTGTACATAGTTATAAAAATACTTCAGTCAGTACAGCTAACAAAATTTTTGTAACCGTTCCTCGAGACTATCAACGTATGAAAAAGTTGTTTAAGGTCCCTAGACGTGATATGCCCAAATCGCAAAGTTTGTTTTTCTGTTGTGAAGATCATCTTAATTCTTACTATAAGTTTTATTAGTTCTTTTGGGGTTTTTACCATTCATTTTCAATTTTGTTACAGCTTGAAGGGGATATGAAAAATTATATGCGTTTTTTAAGTTGATAGAGGGAAATGTTATAATAAAGAACGACGTTGTTCCCCATATATTCGACTGTTAGCCAGACCGAAAACGAGCCGCAAGAGCCCCGAAAATAAATGGCAATTTATATTTATTCTGATCTTTAAAATAAATGTCAAATTTAGGGTACATTTTTGATTCTTACATTTTTATGTTTACAAATAGTATGTTTCCAACAACCCACTGTGATCAAATTATCAATGCTACGTCAATTTGGTAAAAAGTTGACTTATGCTGTTGCTTTTACGTTAATCATCTCCGCCGCATTGAACCGCTCGTCGCTGTACACAAATTCCATGACAATGAACATGCCTTCAGAAGTCATAACTCATAAGTATTTCACTTTTGCTTGGCGTATTTTAATTCGCTTGTCACAAAATGAACGCAAACAACAAACTGATAAATTGACGGGCTGAGGCTGACGCGTGACGCGCTGACCCCAGATGTAAACCAGCGGCCATTTACAAGACACCTGACGTCACGGCCAATATGTTCACGTTTTGGCGGTGCCTTTAAATATTCACATTTTTAATATTAAAAATACACCGTACGATCCATTTTTTCGAATTTATAAGCTGTCACAGCTGTTTCGTGAATTAGATGCTACCTATTAATATGCAATTTAATAAAATATAAATACATGGCAAATACCCAATTCTGTAATGTTTCAACTCGATGATTAGTGATTTGGTTGCAAAATAAAATATGCATAAATGATAGTTATGTTCAAACTAAATTTATTAAGGACTATATTGTAATTTAAAATTTTTTCTATAATTTTTTAACAAGGTTGTCATATCTGAAAAATGACTAAAATGCTTAACAAATTGGACTTCGCTATTTTATTAAGAGTAAAATTATCTACAACATTTGTAGTTACATTTTCTTGTAACATCAAAAATAAACGAGATAAAAGGATTTAAAGAAATACTCTAAATTTAGTTTTTTTCAATATATCTAGTAAGCCATGAACTTTTTTAATAACCAAAACGTCCATTGAGTTAGGTCAACAAAACAGCTAATCTTTCTCCATTTAACCTACTTCTAGCTCTGTTAGTTTTTGAGATCCCCAAATATAAGGACGTTAGCATAATCATATTGGCATGGGCCTCTAAGAGTTAAGCATCTGTTACGATTTGTATTGTTCAAGCAAATACAAAGAAAAGAAAACAATTGTTTATAATAAAAAAATTCACATCATTAAACATTTACAAAACATAAAACTGTATACAAACGTATTATAAAAAACCGCTGCAAATCGAATCAATACTTCCACATCCAAAATATATACATTTTAAAATCGGTTTTTTCCAAATAATTCGAAAATTATTAACAAGTTTTCATATCTTACTTAAAAAGTTAAAAAAATTAAAACATTTGAACTATTATAATAAAATACTTATTATTATTATTATTATTATTATTATTATGGCCTTATGCTTACGTTCAGCTCTAAAGCWAGCAACACCCTTGGGAACCATAATCTAAAAAATAAGTGACAAAATCAATTTAATWAAAAAGATATACTTTAAAAAATGTATAACCCAGCAACAGGAACTGAATCGTTACTGAAACCGTTGTCACGTTGTCAGACGACGCTGAAACCTATGATCATATGAACTTCAATTGAAATCGCCCGCTAACGTCAGTGCGCATGCGCGCGCATAGCGTTAGTACACGCAGCTACTAGTGGAGCGCTGGCTGTTTGTTGCCAAATTAATGTACGTAGTTTACCAGTCTTGAACGAAGTAATATATATTTGTCTTTGGTCACACCGTTGTCTTGCAGCTGACGTCAGGCATACCAAGCCCCACCAACCTTACATGCGCGCTGCTATACCGTCTTGTGTATGCCGTGACATATTTCTTCCCTTCGCCATCAAAGCACAATAATGTTAAAGATCTTGTTAGCACCATGAACAAAATTAAAAATATAGTGTCATATTTTAAACATAGTAACGTCGCACAAGGCAATTTAAGGTTAGAATAATCAAAAGGAAGCAAAATTTATGGCACTTCTTTATTTGATTCAAGAACTCCCAACCAGATGGTTTCCATATTTTATTGTCGGGACATGTTGGCAAAATTCTGCTGTCGGCCTATCCCCCTATGACGACACCAACCGAATTGGCTATCATCGAAGAAATATTATAGATATTGAGACCATCTAAGGTAGCAAGTGGAGAAATTTCTTGGAAAAATTATATATCTGCTAGTCTAGTCATACCGCTATTAAATTGTATAAAAAAAAACGTCTGAAAAAACGGCTCTAGTTTCCGGCCGATTAGCTACTACATTTAAACAAAATCTTCAGAGAAACAGCTGAAATCTTTAGAGAACGATTTGCTTTTGAGTACTACTGTTGTGTTGGACCCTAGGTTTAAAAAATGTATATTTATAAACCAACAAATGCTGCACGAGCAATTACAAAAATAAAACAAGAACTGAGGGAGATATTGCAAACGCAAGGATCAGTTCAAACACTCGAACCTGAATCCCAACCAAGGAAGCTCCGGTGGGCTGTCAATTTGGACAGTGCACGAAGAGATAGCAGCCAACCAACATACGAATTCAATACTGGATCGATTTAAAAACCGCATTTCCAGTAGCAATTACATACTTGATTTAAATTCTAAACAATGTGTGTAGTGACTATGGAAGCCGTTTGAGACCAGATCACACTAATAAATTAGTATTCCTAATTACACTGGATAACACGTACTGGAATTTGTGACGTTTCTTGTAATGAATGCTTTTTGCCATAAATATACATTCTACCTAGTTGTATTATTTATTTTTCTGACCTATCTGCTATTTCTTGTGTTCTTTAGTATCAATAGAAGAGAATAAGGTCTGACCATTTTCTAGTTATAATTTAGTAGTATTATTTACTTTATTTTTTTTTCGCCGCCAGTACAATGAAATGAAAAACATGTTAACGAAAAGTAGGACATATAGGTTGCTAAGAAATCAACGAAATAATAAATAACCGGTTATTCTGTTCCGGTTAACCGACTCGAGTAAACTGAGTAAGTCACGTATTAGGTTTTTATAACTATGTACAAAACAACACTTGTTTTGTTTTCCATACATAATAGATGTTTGTAAAACTACACAAATCACTTTTTGGTGCGACCTCTTACACCGCCCTTTCAATAAACACCACACAAAAGCTTTTCCAATACAAGAATGATGCTACACCATTAAACAGCACGCTCCTCGGTAATGTTTATATGTCACTTGACGTCACGAGTTGAATAACCTTGGATAGAAGCGTTTTGGCGGTGACTCCTAAGATTCGAATTTTAGACCTAAAATTCTCTACCTACAAATATTTTTTTGAGTTTTTTTAACATAGCGTACGATATATATGCACTTCAAGATTCATATTACGTAATTTTCAAAAAAAAGTTGTAATACCCAATTGCACTACCTATCTTTAACCTTTGGCTGCTGCAGCGTTGAAGCCAGAACTTCACCCTTGCTAACATTTTTTTTAATTTTCTTGATTATTTTCTTGCAGTACTAAATATTATCAAATAGAGTAAAAAACAGTTTTTGTTTGTTACATTACACTCTTTTTTTTACTCTGCCGTCAGCACTGGAGATTAACAAATATGCGAACTGAGTGCTGCTGGCTCTTATAAGAGACTGGACTAAAACACGAACGGTGCAAATAAGCATGTCTTTTAGAAGATAAACAGCTAAAAAAATCAAATTGTGGCAAAAAGAAAAATATTTTTATAACGAACAAATTAATATATAGTCATTTGGTACTTATAAAACAAGACCATACACAAAAATCAAAATAAAAATGCATCTTATAACAATAAAGTAAGAAAATAAAATTATTCTTCAGCAAAAGGCTCTCGTATGAAAAAAAATGAGAACCGACACTGCCTTATCACAAAGCAAGATTGACTTGCATTGCTGACCCCTGTATTAACCTCACTGCCTGTTGCTGCACTGAATATGTTACCACAGAAATGAATGGAGCATATGGCTCTTATAAGAGACAGCCGCACATGCGTAAGTATAACTTTGATTCTGATAAGAGCTGTTCGCAGCCAACGTGTTAAATAATAAATATCAGAAACACATTTTAAATCATTTATATTTGAAACAAGCGTACAATTACACCAAAAATTATATTAAAAATAACAAGTTACAAACAGGTAATGGGTTGAGTCTGTGAGACCGAAGCACCTTAGAATCCAATGTACAGGGTGTCCCATTTCTCGATAACTAATAATGCCAGAACTTTGTGGTTTCAACATCACTGTATTACTTTTTGTTGAGAGTTTAAAGCTATTGCCAACTTTTGAAAAATGTAACTTTTCTTCATTTCTCAATATCTCGATTGGGTATGTAGATACGAAAAAACTGTAGACATTTTTTTTATTCGGAATCCAGTGGCGTACTCAGAATTTGGGGGGGGGGTCACATTTTGGAGATATAACACAAACTTGTCTTTTTTTAATAGAAACCATAGTTGGCTTTGCTATGGCTGAAAATACCTATTTATTCTGATTTAAAAAATGTATACATTGTTAGGTTTAGTTTCACTAATTTTGGTATTATTCCAATTTTTGTAATAATTTAATGAGATTTTACATTTTTCGTCAAAATGGATGTAAATAATTGACAATAAACAATGCATAGGTACTTATCTCCAGTTAAACAATCATTTTCATTATTTACATGGCCTTCTAGATTACCGATAAAAAAACTGCATGAGTGCTCTTAGAAGTCTTACGTATGTGTTCAAATATGTATATTATTTTTAGTCAATTAAAATTTTTGCCTAATAATATAAATTATATTGTGTGTTTTCTTATTCCATAGCCTCCTAAATATAAATGTAAAATCTGATTAAGTTACTACAAAAATTTGAATAATTTCAAAATTAGTAAAAATAAACCTTACAATATATACATTTTTGAATTAGAAAAATAGGTCTTTTCAACCATAGCAAAGCCAACTATGGTCTCCATTTAAATAATGCAAGTTTGTGTAATATTTCAAAAATGTGAACCCTAAAAAATTTCTGAGTACGTCACTGGATTCAAAATAAAAATATCTATAAAAAATTACTTTACAGTTTTTTTTTGTATCTGCATACCCAAGTGAGATATTGAGAGCTGAAGAAATGTTACATTATTCAAAAGTTGGTTATAAGCTTTAAAACAAAAGATGATACAGCTCAACTCACAACAAAAAAGTAATACAGTAATGTCGAAACCGCAACCCTCTAACATTAATAGTTACCGAAATACCCTACAATTACAACGAAACCAGGACACCCTATACATAATATGACAAAAGCAAACTAAGAATTGACATAGTATGTAGTGACATATCTTAATTTTGAATCTTGATTAGTAAGGTAACCGTAACATGGGTTCTGTTATATATCTGAGGTGATGTGTCTCTGAGCAACCCACACCTTTGTTGCAGAGGGTTAATCTAAAAGCAGAAATAAAGCCTAATTTAGTACAGCATAACAAGTTGGAAAAATATCCATTAACTTCTTCGCATCTCCGAGAACATTAATTTAGCATCCTTAGCAATATCAGAGGAAATGTAATTTTTCAAATTAAAACTTTAACACATTCAATGACAAATAAGAGTTAAAAAAACATCTAGTAGGAAAAAGATCAGGTTCCAAGATGCATTTAAAAAAAATCTAGAAATTTACAGATGGATAACACGTACTGGAATTTGTGACATTTCTTGTAATGAATGCTTTTTGCCATAAATATACATTCTACCTAGTTGTATTATTTATTTTTCTGACCTATCTGCTATCTCTTGTGTTCTTTAGTATCAATAGAAGAGAATAAGATCTGACCATTTTCTAGTTATAATTTAGTAGTATTATTTACTTTATTTCTTTTTCGCCGCCAGTACAATGAAATGAAAAACATGTTAACGAAAAGTAGGACATATAGGTTGCTAAGAAATCAACGAAATAATAAATAACCGGTTATTCTGTTCCGGTTAACCGACTCGAGTAAACTGAGTAAGTCACGTATTTGGTTAACCTAATAACCGGTTATTTATTTATTTCTATTCCATTTCTGCAGTACTGACGCGCGACTGGTAGAGTTGGGCCGTTCATGACTAAGTCGTTCGATTTGAATGATTCATGGCTTGTTTCGTTTGACCAACGGGCCGCCAGTTGCAGTGGAAAATGAGCAGGGTGTGAAATACAATGATATCTTAAGGCGGCGCCAAGTGATTTAACTCCGTTGAGCACAACAGCTATGCTCTTAATTCATGAACCACGGATGTGTCGATGCAAAATGACTAAACTAAGGAAATTTTAAACTACGGGAAAAAACGGACACAAAACTTCCAGTAATAAAAGTCTACAGTTTCAATATGGACGTAAGAGTACCACAAGCGAATGCCAAAAGAATATACATCTATCTATATATAAAGAAAACAAGTATTGCTTTCTTCACTGTTATCCCTATCGCGCGAACCTTATGGGCAAAAGTAGTTCGCAAACAACCAACAAAAGAAAATAATTACGTTACAAAGAAACCGTAAAGCCAGCGGCGCAAATAGCAGGAACATACCATGCCGTTCTGAGCKCCCAGCAGTTAACCACGATAKTAAAGTAAAGAAAGAGGTTGTAGGTAATTCCACACAGCCGTCCCAGAKGTGCGTACAGCGGGTCTTTGTTCCAGCGCGTATGCGCCCCGAAATAAAAAAGTTAATAGTAATGCCCAGTCTACCCTACAAGTGTACGCGATAAAGAAAAGCCCAATGCAAAATTTTTGTAGTAATGATCTGGCCCGGTTCACACTACTCTGCCGGATTAAACTGAGGCTATCACAGGAATAAACACCGCGACTCCAGGAGCACCTCAGACCAGTGGCAGAGCCACTGAACCAAAAATATTGCACAAAGAAACTTGTGTAAGAGGATGAAAGAACGCCAAGAAAAAAACCCTAAAATAACAGCACACATCAAAAACTGAATCGAATCACAACACTCTGGTAGTCGAGGGTTAAACGGTGACTATTCCGACAGAACGTGTCCGACCTTCCCACAAAACCGGCACCGCCGTTATATCTCCATACGGGTAAACGTTCATCCTCAGCACCAAACCATCAAACGTGCTTCCAAACTGGGTAGCACGAGTCCAAATCCCCAGGATTTGGAGAGCATACAATTTAGTTGCTCGTTTAATTACACGCACCCACGGCAACACGTCCGTTTTCCAGAAAAGTTGAGAAGGAATAATCAAAGATTTCTTGTTACTGACAACCTCAAAACCTGATTGACCGTGGAATGCGACTTCGACGCAATGACAAATAGCAACGTGATAACAACGGCCAACTAATACATAACAGCCAGTGGTTGGAAGGACTAGACGAAGTAAGAAAAATAGTACCAAAACAAAACAATATAGAAATTGAGAAATCAACGGTACACGGTTACTGGATATTGAAAGCAAGAACAGAATTATCGTGATCTCCAAGTACTATATATATATATTCTTATGAAAATCATTAATACATTCCACAGTACTGTTAATTTCATGCGACTACTGTCGACTTTTATAAAAGCGTTGAAAGAAAAAAAATATTTTCATTCAACGATAAGAGATCTCGCATTTGCGCTTTATCCATAATAGATACATACATGTATGTATTTATTCTGGATAGAGTATTGAAGAAAACCACAGAAAACTCCAATCAGATCTCTATTGTCTTAAGCCAGTCTTTAACACCTTTATCAACACGATGGATAGACGCAAAACCAGCAGGCCATGCTGTAGGAAGGCATCTGTTGACCATATATCCAATTGTTTGGAGGGGATCTCCACATTTACAAGAAGGGTTGGTGGATGAATCCCATTTACTAAGAAAAAAATTGCATTTCCCATGACCAGTGCGAAGGCGATTCAGAGTGACCCAAGACCTTCTTGGGAGGTCAGTTCCTGCTACCTCCTCCGTAGGATCGTCTATAAGCTGCTGATTGGATATATCATGTTTCTTAAGTTGCCAAACAGAACACCATACATCTTCAATGGTATAAGGAGCACGAAGGAAATCTTCTGTCCACAAAGCTTTTCTAGAAGTTAGCCGAGTTGTATAGCTCTTGCAGATCTCGGGAAATCAGAAACTCATTAGGAGCTGATTGATATTTTTGCCAAGCTTTATATGTAGCAAACTGTCTGCGAATCTCCGGAGGAGCAATGTTTGAAAGAATCGGAAGCCAAGGTAACGGAGTTGACTTAATTAGTCCAGTGATTAGTCGCATAACAGTATTTAACTGAGTGTGAAACCAGTGTTTCCTGTGTGATGACTGTTTTTCCAAACAGGACAGCAGTACTCAGCAGTGCTATAAAGCAAGGCAGTTGCAAAAGTACGGAGTACATTTGCATTTGCACCCCAACTTGTACCAGTAAGCTTATGCAGAATGTTATTTCTAGTCTGTAATTTTTTACTGACGTTTTCTAGATGTTTCTTGTACGTTAGAGACATATCTAGGGTCACTCCAAGGTATTTTGGCGAGAAGTTATGTTTAAGAATTATGTTATTTGACATAACTTGAAGCTGCTTCTCTTTTGGTGATTGTTGAGATGAAAGCAAGTTACTTCTGTCTTCAGTGGATTAGGGCACAAGCGCCAGGTTTTAAAATAGCAATTCATAATCTCGATGTCTCTTGAAAGGTTTTATTTAAGTACAGAAAAGTCTACTTTGCAAAGCCAATGCCATGTCGTCTGCATACACAAATTTTCACGATTGAGTTACTGGAAGGTCACTTATGTAAAGGTTGAAAAGAATAGGCGACAGAACCGATCCTTGTGGATGACCATTATTTAAAATCCTGAATTTGCTAGTTTTCTCTCCCAAAAACACTCTGAATTGACGTTGGGATAGTTGAAGGTGTGTCGGAATGATGAAGTAAGCATTACTGAAGTTGGGATAAGGTATAAATTAATAATAGTGTTGTGTGGCAGTACTACAGTAGATATGTAGGTCTTAGATGTACCGCCGATGTCGTAGAAGTTAGTAAAAGCAATTCGTTAAAGACTGCTAAACATATCATGTTTTACCTAAATTAATTACCAAAAAGTATTTATGCAGTTCCAGAACCCACATCTGCCCAGATAACCATTTTTTTACACAGACAAGTGTTAAGTTAAGATAAAGCGTGTCTGAAAGGGTTAACTGACAAACATACGTTTAGATGCACGAGTAGCAATAATTGGAAATCGGCAAGTAAATCGAACAAATGTCTATTATAATAACTACCTGAAAACTGCATTAGCTCTATAATTAGTTTTTTCTCATTATAATAATTGACAAAACGACGCCGTTTTTGTTTTAAWTATTTTATTTATTTGACAGTCTTCTAACGTTATTCTTTGTTGGTTAGTGTGTAACTGAACTTATTATACAAATAGAAAATTCGAAGTACCATAACAGCTTTACAGTAGTAAAGAAAATCAATTTGGTCGAGTATAAGACCAATTGTCCTGCATATATAAACTAACAGAATACTATATAAAAATACATTCTGATTAGTTTTCTGCATATTTCAGTTGCACAATCTTTGTTTGTGTATACCATGGACCCAACAGTCATGGACTGCGCGTTGCGTATGCTACTACGTGTAGCTAAACGATGCCAACATACGAGACTAAAGTCACTTTTAGGCGGGCGAGTGCAGCTAAGGCAAAAATGCTTGCTAATGCATTGCGCGCTTGAGGTAATCTGACGAATATAATACATGCGTTTGGCGCTTTATTGAGCATATTATGAAATCTTTAAGTACGACACAATGTTATGCATTGTTGGAGATTCAATTTTTTATAAATAACGTAAACAAGAAGTAATTACGACATATATAAATTATATAAACATACGCAGAAACAGTAAAGATAAGTATAGATGTGAAAGTGAAGCGCCAATACAAAGTGTATGAAATGGTTAATTTTTAATATAATAATAATGATAATAATAAAGATCATTCCGGTCATTAATAAAGAATTCGATAATAAATAGTTTAAGAAATAAAGTTAATACCGTCAAATAAATTATGACATGTCTAATTACGGCTAAATAAATGTAAGGGTTACCGAAAAATGGAACATACAGGGATGAGTTATTCATAAAAAGAAGGATTATGAATTATCTTTGCCTATGCAAGAAAGACGATGAGAGGTATTACGATTCATAATAATAACAAAATAAAGAGGGTTGAAAATGTATGCAATGCTGAAGTAGTAGTACTGAAGTTTGAATATGGTATACATCAATTATAGGTCTGTGTGGAATTAGTGCAGTAGATATGTGTCTTGTAACATATCACCTTCATCATAGATACAAAATGTTACCGTAAATGCGCGAAGAAGTTAGCAAAAGCATTTCCTTTACACAGGGAAGACACAGCGTGTCCAAAAGGGTTACCCTAAAACCGATAAACATGTCTTTAGGTGGATTCTTCTTCTGCAGCAAAGATTATGCACATGTATAGACAACAGATGCTAGTAAGTTATTTTATTTCGTTGCTTTGTATCCAGGATCACGATTAAAAGTTAGAAAGAACTCGGTACCAATTGTAAAGGCAAGAAACATATTATTCTTGTTATGCAGCAAGGATTATGCAGATGTATGGAGAGCAGATGCTAGTAAGTTATTTTATTTTGTTTTTGTCGCGAGGATCATGATTAGCAGTTAGAAAGAACTCGGTACCATTTGGAAGTCGGCAATTAAAAGGAATGTTAGGGAGCATGCGGTTAGCGTGTGTGGCAACCTGAATAGTTACGTGAAGACGTAACTACATGATTACGTGAGGGACAGAATATACATCGGGCAAACAACGAGGGGCAGTCATTGCACGGACTTGGAGCTGGACACAGTGACTATAAGTAGATAAGGTTTATGTATTACAGTGTTGTACAAGGTGAAGGTTGTTAAATAAAAGGGTCGATCAAGCAGTACCAAGGGTGTTAATAGCGGGCACCACAATTGGCGACGAGGTAAATACAACTTCTTCTTATAAATTAGTCTACAGTAATGATCAGCAGTGTATCCGTGGTTGGCTAGCAATGATAGGGTATTATGTTGTACCAGAAGGCCAGTGTATTCAATTACACATGGTTCCGAAGATAGATAGCGTATTAAATTACGCCGGAAGGCCCGCGTATTAAATTACGCATGGTTCCGAGATCGATAGTGTTGTAAGGTGTACCGGAAGGTGCGTGTATTAAATTACGCATGGTTCCAAGATTAATAGCGTATGAAATTACGTAAGGTTAGTTTATTAAATCACCAATAAAAATACGGTGGGCTAACCTAACAGATACACTACTGCTCATGCAAGCAATATACGAGTATACTGCAACTCATATACTAATGCGTCATCATTTTCAACAGTCAATGCTACCAGTCATGGACAGCAACGTAAAACCGTTTTAGTATGACGATGAATGGACAAAGCCACAATACGAATAGAGTGGGAGAAGTGGCTGAGTTCCTTTAGGCAGTACGTAGAAGCCGAGGATATTAACACTATACAGAGGAAGAGAAGCAAATTGCTACATCTAGAGGGACCGCAACTTCAAGAGGTGGCTTACAGCATTCCTGGAGCGATAGTGAAACCCGGTAGAGAAGAAGAAGGGGAAAATGTTTTCGAAACTTTGGTTAAAAAACTCAGCGAATAATTTTCACCTCAACAGAACTCCACATTCGAAAGACATTCGAACGATCAAACCGGAACCGACAGAATCGTTTAACAAATTTTGGCTGCGCAATCGTAGCCAAGCAGCCAAGTGTACATTTGGAAAAACGCCGCAAGAAGCTCTAGAAGTAAACCTGCGCATGTCTACACAACTGTGATGGCACGGTTCCTAGTAATAGCTTGAACTCAGAAAGGAAAGTGCTAATGTCAACGTGGCAATTCGTCAACTAGGCGGGGCAACCGCGATCTCCATAGGCCGGGCGCGGCTCAATAGTACGATATCAGTATGTTGTGTTTCAGACAATACATGTTTGTTTCTATGTTATGTAGTTACCTACCGGTGTATTATGTTCAAACATACTATTTTACCAATAACTAGTCACGCCGAGAGCATATCAATTCTACTAATGCAATCATCAGATTCACTAATCCATTTCTACCAGCTTCACACAGGCCACACTTCGCAGCTCATCCTGATTGTTACTTCTGAGTCAGCGTTCACGTGTTCAGTGCCGACAGACTATACACCGCTCACGCATCTCGCGTTAAGAGCTGAAACAACAGCTCGTTCGCGATCAGCTTTAATTGTCGCCAACTAGTTCATAAAGTTCGCACCCGAGAGTCATTATTTTTATAATTCGCGACCGACTCAACTCTAATCAAAACCCATAGGTAATAACCAATCAAAGAGAGTTAAAGAGTGGCGATACATTACTAAAGCTATAATAGGATATAAATCAGTTATAGTTCTGTGTGGAACTACTACAGTAGATAGTGTAAGTCTTACAATGTACCAACATTATCATAGATACAACACGAAGTTAAGGTACGATCGTTATCTGAATTCGTTTTATGTAGTCGCAATTCTTTCTTACAGGTTTTACAATAAGTCATGTCATCGTTAGCTTGTAATTGTTCCAACCATGCTATAACAAGTATTAATTATTTTTCACTTACCTAATATTACTAGGTACTGTGCTTTAGTACACCTTTGAACTGTAGCAAATTTTCCGAAGATTTTTTGTAGTTAGAGCACCCACTGTATTTCCCCATTTTTCTGCTATATTTTGCCTGCGGCTTTTACGTTTACCACTACCTATCAGCCTACTGAAAAGCGTTTAACGGGCAAACAAGGCACGGTAATAATCTGGCGATGGTGATAGTTTTTCTAAACACTAAACGTCAAACGTAAATGCCAATTTTACTTGAAGCGGGAAATTTAAACTGAGACCATAGCCATTACTGAGATACTCACACACAAACAATGCAAATCACCAAATGAACCTATTAATAGTAGCAGGATTGTCGCTAAAATTTTTGGTCACATCGCATTAAATAGCGCATATCGCAATTTTTATTTTTTTTGTCGCATTTTTACATTTGTTATCGCCCAAATTGCGATTAATAGCCCAATTTGGCAGCACTGGCTGGCAAGTGGCAACTGTGCTACGGTCCAAGGTAGTGAAATCCGCGAGCAGTGTTGACGTTTGTGKGTATTTTACCCGAAATTCGAGTAATTTTACATGCTTGGCGGGTAACTGTACTGTTAAAAATTGATATTTTAACTTTTATATCATTAATTAAAATTCATAAGCAGTGGGTTCAGCATTTCAAAAAACATTAAAAACCGCACTTTTGTAAATGACAGTCGTATATGCATCACAGCAGTTGGTATCTTGTAACCGTAAACAGCTAACTGCTAACATCCAGAGTCGAGTGGCCGAGTCTGCCACCTGTTAAGTGATCAAGTGTTGAATATATTTTATTTATTTTGGCTATAATCATAAATAATTAATTTACATGTGAATCAATTAAACATATTAATTAAAAATTACACATATTTGACTTCGTCACKTTCCGCAGTATGCCGACGACATGTTTACTTCAGATTTATTAAAAGACTTAATAAAAATAATACCTATGCTAAATGTTAGATTGTAGTTATTTATTTTGTATCCTAATTACTTTCTTAAGTTCATTTGTTAAAGTACGGACGTATATGGTTTTTAAGTTGATAAATATGAAAATCTAAAGCTGTGTTTTTATATTGCTATTGTTTTTTTAGTGAAATTATTTACGAAAAAGCTCTAAATATAAAAGGGAAATTTTACGTTCGGGTATTTCGTTAAGTTGCGGAGGGATTTTTCGTTAAACAGTGCGGCAATACTGTCCGTGAGTTCAAAGTATTCAAGGTTCAAGGTACACGCTATACGGGAACTGAGAGGTATCTACTTATCTTATATCTTCATTGGAATACTGTTTTCTAAGCAATTTTAAGACAGGATAGTTCTACTATAGTGCAACAATAGTGACTTACTATATTTAACAATATTTCACTTGCACATGCAAATAACTAGGAAAGAACATGAACTTAACCTCGAAAACCTTTAGTAAATGGGGTAAAATTATATCTACACTTGCATAAGTCTAATAAAGCATAACTAAATAATCCATTATAACTGTTTCTGTGTTGTTTAGGTATTGTAAACACTTAAGTGAGAAGTGTGCACATTTTTATAGATAGGGTAGTAAATAATAAYATCTACATGGGTCATTTCCTTGAATTTCACACCTCGAATTTCATTTGTTGTATGAGGCTATCACAAAAAATTTATCCCGATTGACCAACATGTACCTTTCACGTCATTTTATATCATTTATATTTGTACCCAACAGTGTAATTTTAGGTATGGCCAAGGAGGAGAGCTTGGAACTATTTCTTAAAGAAAGGGGTATTGGCAATGAAGAACTTAGGAGAATAAAAGAGGAAAAGGTTTGTGCGTATATTATTTTACAACTGCATCAGTATACTCGTATAACTGAGTCAGAGCTGGGAAATAATTGATTACTTTAACTGAATTACGTAATTAATTACTTTCTTCATGTAATGTAACTATAATTGATACGATAAATGCAATTGTAATCGTAAACGATTACAAAAATGATGGCAATTGATTGTAATCGTAATCATTAACATTCTAAAATCACAGTATTTATAATCAAGTTTTATTAGTAAAGTAACTGAGTTTTAAACGATTAATGCGAGTCTTAACCTGCGTCCTGTGTGCAATCTGTTGCGACCAGTGTTGCCAGATTTCTAACAACGAATATAAGCACCCGACTCTCAAAATGGCGGAGTTCTAAAATGGTTACTCGTCAAATACCATCGACAGACAACGGTACGATAAAGCGTATCCAAAAGGGTTGCCCTAAAACCGATGAACATCTCTTTAGGTGAATTCTTCTAATGGAGCAACAGATGCTAGTAAGTTATTTTATTTCGTTGCTTTGTATCCAGGATCACGATTAGAAGTTAGAAAGAACTCGGTACCAATTGGAAATCGGCAAGCAAACGGAAGAAATATGTATTATAATAAGTGACCGAAAACACTACTTTAGCTCTATAACTTGTTTTTTTCTCATTTTTTAAAATGAGCTGTGATATAATTGTGTATAAATGTTGTTGATGTTATTATAATGTGCAACTTTAAAAAGGTATATTATAGAAGTATGCAACAGCAAAGGATAGAGAATATGTTCTATTTTATATCAAACATTATACTAGTAAACGATTATCATATCTAAAATAGTGTTGGAAATCCAAAGCTTATTATGTTTATTTCACTGCAGTTTTTTTTCCTACTTACTTTCCCCGACTAAAAAGATTATGTAAAATGTCTTTTCAGTTTTTAATAGTTGATTAATTTGCTGCACCAAGGTTGCGAAGACCTGGTTAAGTTGTAAGTGTTTCGGGTGTAAGGGGCTGAATTATTGAAATGTAAATTTAACATTCCATACTTGCATACCAGTGGTGTGCACTATCGAATAAGCAAGTATCGTTTCAGGCAACTTGGATTAATTAATTTGTTTAGGAAGGAAAAATTATTAAAATATGCCAGTTCTGTTCAAACAAACCGTGACAAGGATGATGGATACCACACGTAGTCTGGCTGACTAGTCGGAGTCTTAGCAAAATGGCACCAGTCGGCAATGGAGTACTAGCATGTATCTAGAGCATCTAGTTAGCAAAAATAGGGAACGCTGTCCTACGGCACTGGAAGCAGAACTTTTTAACTTCAGCTTTTGCACTTATAACCTGCCCAGAAAACCATGTTGTACCACCTTGGAAAGGCCTTGGGTGCTTTTGTCATTGCATAATTTGAGATTTATTGTAGTCGTAAATTATTAATTGTTTTAAATTAGATATAAGGTAAAGTAAATTATATACCCTTTGTATGTAATAAGTAATAAATATATTTCATTTACGATAAAAATGCCTTAGGAAAAATGCATTGAGACAAAAGGAGATTAATTTCCTACAGGTCGATACAAAATTAACCTTTCATTTTAATAATTACAGTGTATTTTTTTACGAAACGTAACGACAAAGACTATTTTGCTTGTGATGCAATGTCTCAATTATCACCTGTTGAGAACTGCTGGAATGTCATGCGCGAATGAAGATCAAGAAAACGGGAACTTCTTGACATATACGTGTGCATGCGTTCCAGCAGGCCTGTCGTACTAAATTGTTAGTTAAGTTCATTTTTAAACTGTCAATAAATATTTAGTTACTCGGTCAACCGTGTGTCATTTCGTATCAGTAATCGAGAACACAACAAACATCCATCATGGCGCCTTAAATGAATTTGATCCAAGTGTACATCAATGGGACTATTACTATCGTAAAATGAAACAATATTTCCTGGCAAATGGAATAGAAGATGATGTTAAATGCTTTAAGTGATAGCGCGTTTGCTTTAATCACAGACCTATGTGTGCCGGCAAAGCCAGAAGAAAAACCATTTAATGAACTGATCAAGTTATTTGAGTCATTTCCAACCACAACATGCTGTCTTCGCGGAAAGGGAAGCGTTCTATTCGGCATCAAAAGATATCCACGAAAATTGCAACGAATGGGCGGCTAGTGAAAAGACTGGCTATGCACTGTGAGTTTGGTAATGTACTTAATGTTATACTTAGAGACAAATTATTATAGGCTACAATGGAGGCATTATAAGGGAAAAACTGTTCCTTAGTAAGCAAGACATTAGTCTCGAAGAAACCATGATGCAAACTCTGAACTGAAGGAACTGAAGGAGGAGCCAAGCGATGTTCATCAGATACGGAAGTTGGAGAACTGATCATATTTTAAAAGAAATTGATAGGTATACAAAGGAGGGATGGCCTTCAAAGTGTCCAGAAGAGTACAAAGCCTACTTTCTAAGAAAGAACCAAATAACGACTGAAGATGATCTTTTGATGTGGGGTTACAGTTTAGTTATTCCGTCATCCTGCCAGAAGCAGATATTGAAGGAAATACATTCTACACCCATAGGGATGTCTAAAAGCAAATCTTTGGCAAGATCGTACGTCTGGTGGTCTACATGTGACAAACACATTGAAAAATATTGCCTGGAATGTGCATCGTGCATGAAATTTAGAAGTCAACCGATTAAATCTCCATTACATCCCTGGCCTATACCCGAAGGACCGTGGGAGAGAGTACTTATAGATTTCTTCGGACCTATAAAAGGAAAAATGTTTATGATAGTCGTCGATGCCTACTCGAGATGGTTAGAAGTGATGTAAATATATGCCCAGCATAACTAGTGATGAGACCATAAGAAAATTACAGTACTTATTCGGTAGATGGGGAATACCAAGGATAATTGTGAGCGATAATGGCAGAGCCTTTACCTCAGCTATATATAAAAGGTTTCTGAAAGAAAATCACATTCAACACATTTATTCGCCACCATATCACACTCAAACAAACGGGTTAGCTGAAGTTTTTGTGCGTACAACGAAAACTCACTTATTCCGTGCTTTACGAACAAACATTAACATTTTGGATGCTTTAAATAAATATTTGTTGTACTACAGAAATTGCATACATTCTGGAACAGGAGAAACCCCAGCTAAACTTTTTATTGGGAGAAAATTGAGAATGAAACTTGATTTTCTTATGACTAATAAATCACTTAACCTAAATACAGAAAACTGTGCGTGTAAAATAAAACCGAAGATGACGATGGACGATAAAGTTCTTGTGCGCGATTATAAAAATCCTATGAAACTATTAGTAAAACAAATAAAAGGCGGAGCACTGTGAATGAGGAAACTAATGCAATAAATGATRACCATTCAAAACAATTAAGTATTTCAACGTGTAGCAGTTCTCCACCAATTATTAGACCTTTACGTAACCGTAAACTTCCCGAAAGATATTGTCCTTAGATAGTGAGGGAGGAATGATGTAATGTCTCAATTATCACCTGTTGAGAACTTTTGGAATGTCATACGCGAATGAAGATCAAGAAAACGGGAGCGTCTTTAAATATACATATGCATGCCTTCCAGCAGACCTCTCGTACTAAATTGTTAGTTAAGTTCATTTTCAAACTGTCAATAAATGTTTAGTTACTCGGTCAACCGTGTGTCATTTTGTATCAATAATCGAGAACACAACAGCTTGCATAAGGTTAACAAGCATAAAATGATAGTACAGTACCCTATACTGATGAATGTAAGATGCACTATCTCTAGAGCGTATTACATAACAATCAAGAAGTCTTTGGTTTTAAAACAAGGGAATCCTAAGAGATACCAAATTATTATATTATTACTATTATTATTTTATATTTGTTAGTGTTATTACTGTTAATTTATTATTGTTGTATTATTAATACAAAAGTATATGAGTTGTACTGGGTAGTGTTCAAATACCGCCTTCTATATAATACTGCTATTTATGTGAAATTTCGATTGTGTAATATGTCGGAAATTAAAAGTACTCCGTATATCCAAATAAAGAAATGCACTTGAAATGTCTAAGCTAATGGTGTAGTTCCGTTGCGTAACTCTAGATCTACTGTAGTTGTAAAATATGTTTCTGCCTGATTGTATACAAATAATTCATTGCTTAAAATTGGATATAAGGTAAAGTAAATTATATATCATTTGTATCTAATAAGCGATAATTATTTTTTATTGTAAATGAGCATATGCGTTATTTCCTTGGGTTTTGCAGGCACAATATGAAATGAAAAAGTATTGACATTGACCGAGATTTGAACTCGGGATCTTTTGAACACCAGTAAAACGTTCTACCTCTGAGCTATCAGGGCCCTATTCAGAATCGAGGYCAAGGCGGCATATATACATCGAAGTTAACATGTAACGCTGCTGAACGCCATCCGACGCATTTGAAGCTGAACCGCTCGTCGCTCAATATTGTTGAGCTTCAGAGCGTGATTCGCAATACTTTTTCATTTCATCTTGTGCCTGCAAAACCCAAGAAAATATCACATATGCTCATTTACAAAGAATTCAGGCGATAATTATCTTTCATAATTTTATTGTAAATATACTTCATTATGGCAAAAATATCGCTACAACCTTACACAAAAAAGCTACTCTTGAAAAAAAGGAAAAGTGCTTTCTATAAAGGGCAATTTAAAAGAGAACACATGAACTTCAAAGATTTATAAATAATGCCTCTGATATCGGTAATGCAAAATTCTGAATACTGATAGTTAATATGAATTATAGTAAACATGTATATGTATTTTACGCTAAAGCCGTCGTGTCATAAGGAGGAAGTGATAGTAGTACCCCAGATGGCTTGAAGACGGCGCTGTCATTTATTTTTCGAAAGAAAATCGATCCATTTACTGTAGTTTGCCTGAAATCACCAGATTATTGAAAATATTGATAAAGTAAGTTCACACTACCGCTTTTAATACACACAGAAAGCAAGAAAAATCAGTAACGAAAGTTTGCTTCAAACTTAACGGGCACAGCCAATCGGCTTTATCGAATATATCCAGGAACAAGAAAAACTGATCATCTGTTTCGTTTTGTACACGGAACGGGTACTGATGGGATGTCAAATACATAAATGTTATTAAAGATGATGAGGGGCATTACAACTAATCGGTAATTACCAATCAAATATAGTTGAAGACATGTGGCAATGCTGAAGTAGCTGGAATGGGCTATAAATCAATTATAGGTCTGTATGGAACTAGTGTAGTAGATATGTAAGTCAGAATGCACCACCCTTCTCATAGATACAAAATGTTAACGTAAATGTGGGAAGAAGTTAGCAAAAGCATTTTCTTTACCCAGACTAGAGTTGAGGTAAGATAAAGCGTGTCCAAAAGGGTTACCCAAAGCCGGTACACATCTGTTTAGGTGTATTCTTCTTGTGCAGCAAGGATTTTGCAGTTGTATGGGCACCAGATGCTAGTAAGTTATTTTATTTCGTTGCCTTGTCTCCATGATCACGATTAGAAATTAGAAAGTCCTCGGTACCAATTGGAAATTCGTTAGGTCTATAACTTTTTTTCTTATTTTTATTTAACCTGTGGTCTAACATAGTTGACAAAACGACGCTGTCTCTTTTTGAAATATATTGTTTATTTTACAGCTGGTGTCTTCTCATATACTTTGTGGGCTAGTGTGAAACCAAACTTACAACTCGCTTAGCAAAAAATTCTAAATACCATAAAAGCTTTACAGAAGTAAAGAGAATAAATTTGATGCGGTATGGAACAAAGTGTCTTGTAAAAGTATGAGATGCATAATACTGCATTCTGAATAGTATATTTCATATTCACCGTATTTCAATTGTACAATCATTGTTGAAGTATACATAACAAATTATATCTCGGCTTTAGCATTGTAATTTCAAAGTTTATAAGGACACTTCTTGCAGCTTTAAAAAATATGCAATATAACCCACTATCTGAATTTTATACAATATAACGGTTAAAAACAAAAAATATTATTAACCTTGATCCGTTTTATCATCAGAAACGTATAATTGTCTATGAAACCGTTATGTTTGTATAAGCCGGTCTCGCAGTAGGCTAAAAAGATTAATAGAATCTAATATTAATGATAGGGCCATAAATTATGTAAAATGTCCTTTCAAAAGTTTTTAATATTTGATTGGTTTGCTGCACTAAATTCCTAGTATGTAAGAAGCTGGATTATTGAAATGTAAATTAACATTCCATAGGTGCATACCAGTGATGTGCACTATCGAATAAGCGAGTATCGTTTGAGGCAACCAAGATTAATTAATTTGTTTAGGAAGGAAGAATGAATAAAATTTGCCAATTCCGGTCAAACAAACGAAAAAAGATGGACACCGCACGTAGTAAGCCAGTTAGTAAATGGCACCAATCAGCAGTGGAGTACTACCATGTATTCAGAGCATCCAGTTAGCAAGAATAGACCACTGGAAGCATGCCATGAATATAATTCTGTTTTAACGTGTGGGAGCATAATTTTTAACTTTACGAGCTGCCCAGAAAACCATGTTGCCACCACAGCTTTTTATAATATTGCAGAATATCGAGCAGGTAATAAGATAATGGTGTGGTTTAATTGTGTAATCAGATTCAAGATTCATTTTAGTTGTAAATTATGTTTCTGCCTGATTGTATACAAATAATTAATTTTTCAAGTTGGATATAAGGTAAAGTTATATATGATTTGTATGTAATAAGTGATAAATATATTTCATTTCAAATACTTTTCTTGTACGACAAAAATATCGCTACAACCTTGACAGAAGGAAAAATGCTTTCTATAAAAAGTAATTTAATATTCCAAAGATTCAGAAACCAATGCTTCTGACATCGACAATGCCATATTCTGAATAGTGATAGCTAATATAATGACAAAACCCAGATTCCTGTACGCTTTAGAACAAATATTTTGCATGTGACTCCTAAAGTTAAGTTTGGTATCGAAATAGGCTCCCAAATCCTTGACACAGTGTTCTTTTGAGTGATACATTTTCTAGAGAACTTAATTGCGTTACATTTATTCAAATTTAGATGTAGCCCACTTCGCAAAACTGTTCAGGTAGTACTGCAATTTGTAGCAGTCATCAATGGACTGGCAGTTCATAAAGAATTTTATGTCACCCGTAAAGAGTAGGAACTGGCTGCATTTTATTACCTCATATAAATCATTTATGAAAATGTTAAATAATACCACAGTGTGAGCCATGGCGCATACCATAGGGAACCTCTATAGCATCAGACACAAACTGGTCCATTTTAACAAACTGAGTGTCACCTCTAAGAAAATTATCAAACCACGCTACAACCGCATCTCCAAAACCTATGGCATCAAGCTTTGATAATAACAGAATATGGTTTACTTTATCGAATGCTTTGGAGAAGTCTGTATAAATAGTATCTGTATGAAATCCCCCACTAATAGCTAATAGATTGGTAGTTGAAGAGCGCCCTCGTGCTGCTCCGAACCAACAATATTATTCACAGCCTAAGCAACCTAAACTGATATTAGTTTATCAAACAATATTGGTATTTATGATTGAATGCATATTCTACGGTAATTCGATGTATTTTACACATCACCAGACTTGTGTATGGGGACAAGGTAACTGGTTTTCCAATTAGGAAAGACGCACTGGTTCAACGAAAGCTGGAAGAATAAACACAACGGATCAGCCAAGGTATACAAGCAGTTCTCTATAAAAAGTGCTATCCATGTGGCCACACAGATAATGTCGTCTTCAAACCCTCTATACCCTTGAACACATCTACCAGACCAATCTGTAATCTGTTATTGTTCAGTATAAACACTTCAGAAATATTTCCTAAACAGATCTACAGATGCCACCGTTACTATGTTCATTATTGAAAAACATGTGATTAGGATAGAAGTTTAACTTTTGCAATTTCCGGATATGGGTCTAGAACAGACTTGGGTTCGCATACAGACTGTTGTCCAACTTCTGAATATAACATTTAGTGCAAAAATGTTTTTACATTTGAAGCGCAGCTCTGTAAATGTAAGGTACTCAGTATTACATCTCGTCTCTTTGAACCTTTATGTGCTTTTTTTCTTGAGGATGGTTATACGTTAGTGACGTAAAATTACTGATACACAAACTAACGACAACTTTTGCGTCGGCAGAGCAGGATCCGTGGGTTCAAAAAATTGGAAATCTCGATTATGGACTATATAAATTAATAAAGCAATCAGTCTTTCTATGTCCTGTCGGCAACTATTGAAGTGAAACGGGTACAATTCAGATAGATAATGCAAATACGTACAAATAAAATAAATGTGGAAACCATGAATTCTATTAAGAATTAAGTCAATCTATCTTTTCTGTTTCTGTTTATCTGGGACCATTTTTTGATTGTTTCTACCAGTTTTATTATTCTTGTCATTTCAATAATTAAGTCTTACCGCGTATCCTCATTGTTCGCCCGCCTATATACACGAATGCGCAAAAATGAGTAGTACCAGTACTAATTCGATGAAGGTGCGAGCGAAGACTGGAAGAATCCGCGCCACAAAACCGCATCATATCCTCTTCCAGAGGGTAATTTAATCGAGGACGGTATCGCAGTGACTGCCTCCGAACCAGACATCGCCGGAAAATAAAGGTAGGCGAACAATCGTTCATTGGCTTTATTTTTTTTACCGCAACGAACCAACGCCGCTCTCTTTTGTAATAACTTAAATAATACAGTCCATTAAAACAAGTAACATCAAAATTTGGTCCTACGAGCCGGATGGAAAAAACAGAATCTAAGTATTATTATTATTATTATACTAATTTTGTAGAAACCGCATTGTTAAATATCCGCATTAACAAGTCTAACAACGCCAGAATTTTGGCTGTTTGTACCGATCAGGCAGATACATACCTCTTTGTGCGCTCTTATCATGCCACAAAAACTCAGGTGAACACTTTGCTGTTTGCAGTTCTTCGAGGTCCGTTTTAGGTCGATAAATACACTATTAGAACCGCACCTTTCTTGACAAATAATATGGCAACAAACGCCGACAAGTTGAAAAGGACAAAACAATGTAAAACTACAGAGATTAATCGATTGAACGAATTACTTGCGGTAGCATTAGCTGCAAGGCAAAATGTTTCAGAGCACTCTGCATTTCTGCAGAGATATCAAATCGTAGATTCAATTCGAGATAATTTCAGTAAACTGCACAGCACAGTGTGTTCTCTATTGCCCGTCGATGCATACGAGGATTATTTAATAGAAGACAAAATTAGCACAGCGTTTGACGAGAGTTTCTTTTCTATTAAAACGATTTACCGATTTACCACGTCCTAAACTACCGCAATTAAAATTGACTTAATTCAATGGAGATATTAAACATTTCACTTCGTTTATTGATGTTTTTGACGCTCTAATTTATAACAATACACAACTTACAGCAATTGAGGAATTTTCACATTTACTTGCATCTCTGGAATGTCCCCCTAAAAATTAAGTCCGATGTCATACGCTATCGTCTGCTAATTACCTTGTGGCCTATATTGTTTAATAAACCGATATTCTAATTTTCTAATATCCGCATTCTAGCAACATTCCATTGGAATGAGATTGAAAACGCTCTGCGTTTAACTTCCGAGAACCTGTTCGCACTAACCGGTGTGAAAACAGCAGCCAAAGTTAGCTGCAGATTTTTACGAAGATACCCGAACGTCCAGAGGCATCGTCAAAATCTTTGCTTCAACAATAACTCTAAATCCGTATTAATTTCCACACAGAAGGTAAGAACTCAACCAGCTTTTGTACATTGACAGTTGAAAACATAATCTATCGAAAGTTTTCTTGCACTCGGGGCCTTGAGGTGGTTTTTGCCGCCCTTAGGATAATTTATTTTATACATTCCAAACGGCACATAGGGCCACAACCAGATTTTGCTCATAGACGGCTAAAATATAATCTATCGAAAGCCGCAATCAAATTTTCTTGCACTCGGGGCCTTGGGGTGGTTTTTGCCGTCCTTAAGATAATTTATTTTGTATGTATTAAACGTCACATAGGGCCACAACCAGATTTTGCACATAGATGGATAAGAATATAATCTATCGAAAGCCGCAATCAGATTTTCTTGCACTCGGAGCCTTGGGGTGATTTTACGGCCCTTTTATTTTTATTTCATATGCAAAACTTTACATTGCAGAAAATACTTCTTTTCTCGAAAAAAACGGGCATTTGCCTTATTCTACAACGCGTAATGTTTGCATCGTTTGGGACATTTGAACTACGCGTAGGTTATGTAACTTATGGCATAAGGAAAGGATGCATAGATTAACAGCTTCAAATTTTGGACGTGTATGTAAGGCAAAAACGATACAATCAAAACAAAATATTGCGCGTTCTATATTATCTGAACGGTCAATACAATACATAGCAGCTATCAAACGGTATAGAGTATGAAATAAAAGCTATACAAAAATATATCCAAGTTACGGGAGCTAAGTATAGACGGTCTGGTCTAATTGTTCATTCTGAATATCAATACTTAACTGGCTCACCTGATGGTTTGATAGAACCTGATGACCTTATTGAAGTAAAGTGTCAGTACAAAATTAGATCACAGGTTATTGAACCACATCATTTAAATTATCTCGATAAAAACGGTCGTCTTAGGCATTTGCATAATTATTTCTACCAAATTCAAGGATTGTTGGAAATTATAGGTCGAAAATGGTGCGATTTTGTTCTGTATACAGATATTACATAAAAATTGAGCGCATTTGGAGAGACACATCCTTTTTCTACGACATCAGAAACTCGTTAGCATCATTTTATTATTTTTATATGCTCCCAGAAATTGTCATGCCTGGTACTAATGTTAGCTCAGAGGATCGCAGATGGAGGACAGTTAAAGACAAATCTGTTAGATAATGGGCTTGTGGATGATCCTGAATACTACTCGCATACCGCACTTCAACGTGACTATACTGTAGCCACATTTAACCAATTTCAAGCATATATACAAGAAATTCTCACATAAGACTACTCTTCGTTGAAAGAACAAAACTGGCTTACGAACTTAGCGATTGATATCATAATTAACTTATTAAACAACAATAAGTTTCAGTAAATTCCAGCTGAAGTTGGCACTATAATCTTTAACAAATGGGTCACCACTGACAAGAGAAACAGTCTGATACACTAGCCACGCCGGTGCAAATAAGCGGTAACCACTGGTGTCTCGCTATTGCAGATTTTAAAGAAAAATATTTTGCATTTTTAGATCCAATGGGTAGCGGTCAAGCCCAAACACTGTTCCATTTTAAAAAGTTTACACAGCTGTTTAAAAGTTCAAACAAAGACTTATACAACACTGACGGTTTCACCTTAAAGGTTTATAATCATATATTACAGACTGCAGGAAATGTGGACCATACATTAGATACTTTTTTGAAAAAATAATTAATGGAGAAAGCCTTGAGACACCATACGATATGGGAGTATATCGGTATGAACTGATAAAAATAAGGGCGGCAAAAACTATCCCAAGCCCCGAGAGCAAGAACATTTGGTTGCGGCTTTCCATAGATTATATTTTTAGCCATCTGTGTGCAAAATCTGGTGGTGGCCCTATGTGCGGTTTGGAAGTTACAAAATGAATTATTCTAAGGGCGGCAAAAATCACCCCAAGGCCCCGAATGTGAGTAAATTTGATTACGGCTTTCTATAGATTATATTTTAGCCGCCTATGAGCAAAATCTGGTTGTGGCCCTATGTGCCGTTTGGTAGATACAAAATAAATTATCTTAAGGGCGGCAAAAACCACCCCAAGGCCCCAAGTGCAAGAAAATCTGATTGCGGCTTACGATAGATTATATTTTTATACATCTGTGTGCAAAATCTGGTTGTGGCCCTATGTGCCGTTTGGAAGATACAAAATAAATTATGTTAATTGCGGTAAAATCACCCCAAGTCCCAGAGTGCAAAGAAATCTGATTGCGGCTTTCGATAGACTATATTTTTATCCATCTGTGTGCAAAATCTGGTTTTGGCCCTATGTGCTGTTTGGAAAATACAAAATAAATTATATTAAGGGCGGTAAAACCACCCACCGGAGGTAACCGCACTAAGGCCCTTGAAAAACGGGAGACAGGCGGCCACCGTTAAACTAGAAGAAGGAAAGGCGAAGGAACTACTTAGTCAGAAGAAAATTAGAATTTGCCTGTCAACATGCAGGTTCCAAGAAAGACTAAATGTTCCCAAATGCTTCCAGTGCTGAGGCTTTGGGCATGTTGCAGGAGAGTATAAGGGACCGGACAGAGGGTCCTATTGCTATAAATGTGGTGAAGCGGGCCAGAGCAGAAGGGAATGCAGAAATGTAGCGACCTGCGTCCTGTGTGAAAGCGGAGGACATGAAAGCGGCGGAAGCGGATGTCCGGAGGCAAAGGCGGCGCTCGACAGGGAGCACCGGCGAGCTCTTGGACGACAGCCCTCTCCGAAAAAGGTCTTCAGACCAGGACAGACAGACAGGACTCCAACATGCAGTAATGGTGGCCACGATGAGGTGTCTGCAAGTTAATATTAATAGAAGCAGGGCGGCCCAAGCATTACTGGACCAAACAGTTAGAGAGGAGGACGCAGACATCGTCATGGTCATGGAACCAAATAAGACCTTAGTGAATAAAGGCAAGTGGATTGTTGATAAGAAGGAAGATGCCGCTATGAAATTATTGAACAACAGAATCGTAATAACATCACTTTATAGGGGTGATGGGGTTGTCGGGGTGACATTGGAGGACGGGACGACGCTTCTGTCGTGTTATATCTCGCCGAACGTGGGCGACGGGGTTTTCGGTGCGTACCTCGACCAATTAAAAGACATAGTTAAAGGCGGTAACATAAAAAAATTAGTTATTGGTGGGGACTTTAACTCTAAGTCGGAGCGGTGGGGCTCAAACCGTGAAGATAACAGGGGACGGTTGTTGAATGAATTCCTCGAGGAGTTGGAGCTCGAGGTGGCCAATGTGGGGGACGAGCCCACGTTTGTAAGGGGGGAACAATGTACCCACATTGATGTTACTATCAGAGGTTTACAAACAATAATCATTAATTGGCGAATACTAGAACAGGAGAACCTTAGTGACCATAAGACGATTGTGTTCGATGTGACCACTAATCAGCAGTTGACCAACAGATGCACAGACACCGGAGGGTGGTACATTAAAGCAACAGGTATGGTAAATTTCCATAAAAACTTCAACGAAATAATCAGAACGAGCAGCGTAGGGAAGACAGCCGAGGAGTTGCAAGACAATATAAGGAGGGCCTGCGATAAAACTTTCACAAAAAAGAAGCCACTGGCTAAAAAATACCGGCAACCGGTGTTCTGGTGGTCAGAGGAGATCGCGGAATGGTTGAGGGCCCGTAGAATATACACTATGCAGATAAAACGTACTAACGCAAGCCCAGAGCAAAAGCAGGAACTGTTTAGAGTCTACAAAGATGCCAAAAGACAGCTAAACAAGAATATTAAAAAGGCAAAGAAGCGCGCATGGGACCGCTTAATTAGCGAACTGGAGGGCAACATCTGGGGCGATGCGTATCAAATTGCCAGAAAAAAGCTCAAGGCATACAGAGTGCAAGCCTTACCGGACAAGGAGCTCATGACAGAGGCAAAAAAGCTTTTCCCCTCTCACCCAAAGGTGCGATGGAATAGGCAACAGACCCCACACACAGGAACCTCAATTATTTACCGTCGACAATCTGAGAGCGGCAGTAAAAGGCATAAAAGTTGGCAAAGCGCCAGGCCCTGATAACGTTCCAGGGTGTATCATTAAGGCGGTTGGCGAATCACAGGAGGAATACTGCCTTGAAGTGTTTAACAAATTATGGAGGAATAAAGCCTTCCCTAAAATATGGAAGATTGGAAGACTGGCACTCATACCGAAGCCAAAAAAGACACGCGATTCACCGCCGAGTTTCCGACCTATATGCCTGCTTGGTGAAACAAGCAAATTGTATGAGCGATTGATTCATCAAAGGCTGCAGGAAGAAATTCTGCGCACTGGCGGACTGGCCGAGCTACAGTTCAGCTTCATTAAGGGAAGATCTACGCTGGGCGCGTTGGAGCGGGTGAGGGACCTGGCGCAATTCGCCAACACCGGAGCGACAAGAAGCAGAGACTACTGCCGGCTGATCACGATAGATGTGAAAAATGCTTTTAATACAGCCCCTTGGAGTGGCATAGTGGGTGCCCTTACAAAAAGGGAAGTAGACGACGACGTGAGACAGACGATAGAGTCGTACCCTCAAGACAGAACCCTGCTGGTGGTGCAAGAGGGGAAGCTGGAGATCACGTGCGGAGTGCCTCAGGGCTCGGTGCTGGGTCCCACGTTGTGGAACATCTACCATGACGGAGTCCTGAGGCTCGACGTCCCGTCCGGGGTGGCCCTGATAGGATATGCGGACGACCTGGCTGTGGTCGTTAACGCGAGAACCACTGATAGGCTCAGGCTCCTCGCCGAAGAGACCGTGGATAAGATTCAGGCTTGGATGAACCGCAAGAAACTAAAAATCGCAGTCGATAAGACCAAGGCGGTGATATTGGTCGGAAGACGCAGTCTCACAGAGTTATACTTCAAGGCAGGAGACGTCAATATCAGAACATCGGAAAGCATTAGGTATCTCGGTCTCACTGTTAACAGAAACATGACCATGACCAGGCATGTGACATGGCTGAGGGAGAAGGCGTTGACAGCCATTAAACAGCTGAATTCAATAATGCCGAACACGGCAGGCCCCAGCAGCGGGAAGAGAAGACTGCGCGCCGCGGTGGTACATTCGATAGTCCTGTATGCGGCCCCAATATGGGCGGAAGTGCTAAAACACGCAAAGTACAAGGGGATACTGMAAAGTATCCAAAGACKCACCCTKATACGGGTCTGTAGGGCTTACCGCACGGTATCGAGCGRGGCGCTGTGTGTTATGTCGGGGGTGCCACCCATTCACTTGCTGGTTGGGGAGAGGAAAAGGATACACGAGAATGGAGACGTAAATGAACAAAAAAAGAAAACGATTGATTTATGGCAGGCCGAGTGGGCCGGAGAAGGCAGGAAAGCCCAATGGACCAAACGACTTATACCCGACATAACACTGTGGACGGGACGGAAGTTTGGGGAATTATCCTTCGGGCTCATCCAGGTGCTGTCTGGGCATGGGTGCTTCAGGCAGTACCTACACAAGTTTAAACGGGCGGCCAGCGACAGGTGCCCATATTGCAATCGAATAGACGACGTCACACACACAAGAATAGATGGGCGGAACAAACATGCCGTGTGACCATCCTATCGAAGGACGACATTACGATAGACAACCTCATAGGCAACATGACTCGAGATGAAGAAGCATGGGAAGAGATGACCAGGAATATAGAAGAGATCATCTATACGAAGGAGAGAGAGGAAAAGGATGTATATCCGGAATAAGAGCAATCACCCACAAGCCTGAAGAAATGTATTAGCGGATACCTGGTTTGTGGGTCGATTTAAGGAAGGGAGGGGTTTTAGTGAGTATAGGCCCTCTAGAGAGGGTTTGAGTCTCACATACCCCCGCAGTATGCGGGGCACCTATAAAAGGTTTCTCCTCCTCAAGTACAAAAAAAATGTATCCCACATTATTTAATGACTTCTTCTGGCGATGTAAAACAATATAAAACCTTTATCGACATGTTTAACGAGATTATCCACAATAACAATTTACTTTCAAATGTCGAAAAATTCAATTATTTGCTTTCATGCTTAAAGGGTGAACTTTTAGCAAGTGATAACTATGCTATTGCATAAAATGCTTTAGTTGAGAGATATGAAAACAAAAGGTTACTCGCCACCGCTCATTGGCAATAAATAGAAAATTGTTCAAAATTGTTAGATTTGCAAACGGCAGCTGCAAATCTCCGCAATTTACTCAATGTTTTTACAGAGAATTTGGCAGCTCTTAAAAATTTAGGTTTTCCTACTGAAAGTTGGGATTTTATTATGTTTMACATGTTAATAAAGCGATTAGATTCCGCGACAGTCACTTAGATTTGAAATGCAGCATCAAACGAAAGATATACCCACTTTCAAGTTACTTGTTGAATTTTTGTCCAAACAGTGCACATGTTTAGAGTCAGTGGGATTCAATGCTACCTCTAGTATCAATAAAGCTCACAATAGTGCACACTTCTTCAACAAACACAAAACAAATGAGAAACCCACACCTCGAGTAAAGTATAGCACTTCTTTCTTTACAAACACTATAAATGACGCTTCAGCCACTACTAAGTGTATTTTATGTCATGAAGATCATTTCATTTACAAATGCCTCACTCTTCTCCAGAAATCTCCCCACGAACGTCATGAACTCGTAAAAACAAAGAAATGGTGTATCAATTGTTTAGGTACAAAACACTTCTAAATCAATGTCAAAAGGTAGCTGTAATGTTTGTAACCGCAGACATCACACTTTACTACATTTTAACGAAACTGCTCAACTCCCTGTTGCCACTAACGCTCATGTGAATAATCTGCCATCTACTAGTTCTCAAGTCCTTCAACAAAACGTAACTGTTTTGTCTCAATTCGCGCAAAATTGTAGCTATGTTCTGTTAGCCACTGCAATTGTAGACATTGCAGATTGTCAGGGTAATTATCAACCTATCCGTGCACTAATTGATTGTGGTAGTCAGATAAATATTTTATCGGAACAGGGCGCTAATCGGTTAGGTTTGAAACGGTCAAACTCTTCTTTGGTCATTAGTGGTCTAAACAACATGTGTTCGTCATTCACCAAGATTGCCATTTGCTCTATTCGACCTCGAGATGCTGAATCTCCAAGTTTTACTTTCGAAGCGGCTGTATTGCCCGAGTTGTGTACTAAGATGCCCTCAACCCACATTTGTACCGATCAGTGGTAACATCCTTCCAGAATCAGGTCGTATTATGGGAAAAGATGATGAACCCGTGGCCATGAACACGATATTTGTATGGGTGTTTCTTGGTAAACTTAATTGTGTTCGTCCTCAGTCTCAAGCATACTCTTTTTTGACTGTACTTGACAGTCCTCTTGATGATACGATCAAGAAGTTCTGGCAATTAGAGGAAGTTCATAAAAAACCCATTATATCGGCCGAAGATGAACTGTGTGAGAAACTATTTTCTTCAACTCACTATCGCACTCTTAGCGGACGTTATGTAGTAGCTCTTCTTTTCAAAGAAAATGATCCCTACTTTCCCGATTCAAGGGAAATCGCTTTGCGCAGATTTAAGTCTTGAACGTGGTCTTACAGCTGATCCCTCTTTGCATAATCAATATTCCGAGTTTATATCAAATTATCTCACAGAAGGGCATATGGAGCTGGTTACTGATCTTTCTCAAGCACAAAGTACGTATTATATTCCGCATCATTGCGTTATTAACCCCCAAAGCCCAAGTACTAAACTGAGGGTCGTATCCGCCAAATGTATCGCCAGATACTCGTGGATCAAAAACATCAAGATTACCAAAGAATCTTTTGGATATCCTCTCCCTCGCAGCCCATTCGCGAGTTTCGTTTACTCACAGTTACTTATGGATTATCTTCAAGCCCATTTCTCGCACTCCGCGTCTTACAATTAGCCCACGATGAAGGTCCCTCATATCCAATGGCTGCAGAGGTATTACGTAATGATGTTTACGTAGATGACATCATTACTGGCTCCCATTCCATTACGGAATGCCGTACCATTCAGACACAACTTATCCTTCTCCTAGAAAAGGGTGGTTTCGAGTTACGTAAATGGGCTTCGAACGAACCTTCACTCTTATCAGAGTTGCCCGTTGAATATCTTCATCAAAATACAATATCTCTGGATCTCGATGAACCAACAAGTTTAAAAGTTCTCGGTCTTCAGTGGGATCCTGTTCAAGATAACTTTCTCTATCGTTGTCTCCCTATGGACAAGCCCTGCACAAAAAGTAATATTTTTTCTGAAGTCGCAAGAACCTTTGACCCCCTTGGCTTTATTACTCCCGTTATTCTGTTTGCCAAATATCTCATACAGTATTTATGGACGATTGGTTTAGATTAGGATAACACTCCGCCAACGGACGTTCAGGAAAAATGGACTCAGTACAAAACAGAACTGCATGAACTGTCTTCTCTTCGCATCCCTCGTAATATTATTCCACACACGCACATCTCTCTTCAGTTACATGGGTTCTGTGACGCTTCTGTCATAGGTTACGCCGCAGTTGTCTATATTCGAGTTATCACAGAGGACAATCTCACTTCTGTTCGGCTAGTGACAGGAAAATCTAAAGTATCTCCACTTCAATCTTTATCCATCCCTCGCCTAGAACTCTGTGCTGCAGTTTTATTAACTAAATTGCTATCTCTTGTTTTGAAAACTTACCACAATAAGATAACTTTCGATAAAGTTGTGGCTTGGTCTGATTCCACTGTAAGTCTTTCATGGATAAAATCTTCCCCTCATCGTTGGAAATCGTTTGTCAGCAATCGTGTGTTATATTCAAGAAAAATTTTCTCCTAACATTTGGCGTTACATCAATACCAACCAAAATCCTGCTGATTGTGCTTCTCGGGTACAATTTCCTAGGTCCCTGCTTAACAATAATCTTTGGTGGGAACCGCCCTTTCTCCAAACAAAGGAATCAACATGGCCGAAACCTTCAATTAATGAGTCAGTATTAACGCTTGATGAACAGAAACCTGTCTCGCTCGTCGCAACGGTGTCTTGCCAACTCATTGACAATCTTACAAACAAATGTTCTACACTGTCGAAACTCCAAAGAATATTTGCTTATGTGTTAAGATTTACGCATTCTTCATCTAAAACAAGAACTAAGTTCTATGGTCCTGTTCTTCATCACGAAATGCAGGATGTTTTATCAACTTTGATAAAATATGTACAAAGATCTACATTTTCCCAGGAAATCACTCAGATATTAGATGGAAAAGCTGCATCCAATAAATGACTGCGAAAATTAAACCCTTTCCTGGACTCACAAGGGCTTCTTAGAGTAGGTGGGCGGATAGCTCATTCGTCATACTCGTACGACAATAAACATCCACTAGTTTTGCCCAGAAAACATCGTTTAACAACACTCATTATTGAACACTTTCACCGTCTGTATTTACATCCCGGCCTGTAGACTTTATATTATCTGTTGGTGCAACAATTTTGGATTCTTTCGCCACGTAAAGCCATCCGTCATGTACTGGCAAAGTGTTATCGGTGTTAGAGAGTTAATCCAACTTACATGCAACCACTCGTGGGAGACTTACCTCGTATGCGAATATCTCAAATTAAACCCTTTTCATGTGTAGGCGTAGATTACGCTGCCCCATTTCGTATCACGATGTCGAAAACAAGAGGTTCACGATCACTAAAATCATACGTGTGTTTCTGTGTTATGCTACTAAGCTTTCCTTGCAGCTCTCCGACGATTCATTAGTCGGCGCGGAAAATGTTCTCGCCTGCATAGCGATCGAGGCACAAATTTTGTTGGCGCTTCCCAATATATTAAGACTTGTTTTGAACAAGCTGCCCTGTCAGAGTCAATCGAGTGGCATTTTAACCCACCATCAGCGCCACACTTCGGCGGCCTTTGGGAAGCCGGGGTAAAATCAGTGAATACTCACATAATTCGCATAATAGGTGACCAAATCTTGACATATGAAGAATTCAATACAGTACTCATTCAAATCGAAGCAGTGCTTAACTCTCGACCCTTATCTCCTATAAGCTCAGATCCTAATGATCTTACGGCACTCACCCCGGGTCATTTTTTGACTCTTGAGCCTCTTGCTGCTCTCCCGGATCCTGATGTAAGAGATATCCCGCTGAATCGCTTGAAGCGATGGAATCTATTGCAACTTCACCAGGACTTTTGGTATCGCTGGAAAATGGAATATCTCCATACCCTCCAGCAGCGCGAAAAATGGACTTTTACCTCTACACCTATAAGAATAGGTACTTGTTGTGCTTAAAGACACTAACGAACCGCCTTTACGCTGGCCTCTTGGTCGTGTAGTAGGAGTTTGTCCTAGTGCGGAAGGTGTAACGCGAGTTGTGACAGTTCGCACTAAAAAATGAATTTTTAAACGACCTGTAATTAAGGTTTGTCCTCTGACTGACGCAGTTGCAGAGTAATTGAACTTTTTTTTCTTTATCACATTTTATTATGTATATATATATATATATATATATATCTTATTTATAACAAAAATAATTTTACTTTTTCTCTCGTTAAAAGCAAAATTCTTTTGGAACTAATATCATAATTTATAATTTATTTATCTGTTAATTTAGGTAAATTGGCTATCGCTTATTGTTTTCTTTTTTTGTTAAAAGCCCTGGTGTTTTTAAGGCGGGGGGTGTGTTTAGGATTGAATCCCTTTTTTTTCTTTTCATTCCCGTATCCCATTTCCCTATTATCCCTTAATAGTCGTTCAAACTCGCGCGTGCGCCTCGCCCCGAGATGAGAAGAGCGAAGACTTGTTTCGGACGAGTGACAAGTGCCGACAATTCGCCGCTGCTTTTAAACTTTAAACATTATAAGGTAAGAGCGACATCCTGCCAAATTGAACCCGCGTCCCTATTATACAGTCCACCTCTCCGCAACAGGCAATAAAGCATTTAGTTTGACTTTTTGAATAAAATATAAAAGACAAACCACAGGTGCCAAGAATTTGTGTTTTATTATGTGGTGAATAATTCCCATAGGAATGTATCTCTTGTTCTAGTTTCTTACGAAGGGATTTTAATTTTGTGGTGTATTATATATTCTTAACCATTTATTTCTAATGTAAAAAGACATAGTGTATATAGGTATTCTTTTTGTTCTTAGTGAGTTTCTATTTTAAAGAATTCAGCATTTGATTCACAAAGTTATTCTTTATTTTCTGTTTTGTTGCTTATTTTTATGGTTTACAACTTCGCTTTTCTAATTATCTTTCACTGTATCTTAACTATTAAGTAGTCCTAAGCGCTTTTATTTTACTTGAACTGGACTTGGTAACGTTTTGTTTAAGTTTTATTATTTTAATTTATTTGTTATAGTTCTGTAATAAGCATAACTTTATCTAAAATGAACCGGCTTGATAACCTGGTTGTTGTACTTGAAGAGTGCTGTAAGGTTATTCTATTTGATGAATTGCTTAAGTCAAGTGCAAAAAGCGCTGCCTTGAAGTCAATAACTGATAAGCTTTTTGATAAAAAATATTGCTTTCCGAGCTCCGTATTGCAACTTTTGCAAAGAAACGGTCGCTTACAAGAGGGTAGGACAGCCAGTAGTAACGAATGTGTAGCTAATTTGAACCACTTTTTAAAAGCAAGTCATCCGTGAACAAAACGAACTCAATTCATCTTACCGATGCGCATCTTCTATTTATGGCTAATTATGTCACCATCTGATGTGCAAAAACTCTCTCAAAAATAGACTTAAATTGTACGTTGCCTACCGGAGGTTGGGCAAAATATGTCTCAAAGATGTAAGTAAAACGGAAAGCCCTATAGAATCTCCACAGAACCAACGCGAGTTAAATTTTACTTCGTGGAACGAGAAGATCAATGCTCCCTTTAATAACATCGCTTGCAAAAAAAACTTAATCGGAAATGCTACGCCAATCAGCATTCATGAAGCCGTGCATTTTGCTTCATTTGACGTATCCGTCATTGACGCGAAGCCGAAAACTCCGTCAGAAAAAAAGCAACTTATGTCACCCACAACAAAATTTAACATCACCTCATGTTGTTTTGGACATATCTCCCAACCACTGTGTGCCAAATATTACTCCCGAAAAATGTAGCATCCCCCTTTCACTTCAAAATTTAATTCAAAAATTAGCACAATATTGCCATTAAATTCAAAGAACATGTACCCCACTGGAAAAAGTTTTGTATTGCTTTTAAAGATTGTGTTATCTTAGAAGGCAGTTTTTACATAAAAGAAAAGTATCTTAGTATAGTTTTCGAAGCGGGTAAGTTGAATTCTCATTATTATCCATATTTTATAAAAGAAAATGTACATATGCATGTTAACAACATTTGTTCAATGTCTTTTAAGTATCTTAAATATTTGAAAAAACACGCAAGGTTATGATCTACGCCAAATGTATCCACAGATTACTGGTGGATGGTGACAAAGTCCAAGTGTATAGTTCCAGTTATGACTATTGTTATTATAAAAAGCTAGCCTCTTATACAAAAGGCGTTGAGAGGGATTTGATAAAAAGCAGTCAGATTATAAAAAAACTTCAGTATTAGAAGCGAGTGATATACTTCTTTTAGCTGGCAATTTGCAAAAAATAAAATCGGATCATACAATAAGATCAGATGGTAAGCGAAACGAAATATTGACAGTGATGAAAATGATATACTCGACTTAATTGCAATGCGCTATGATCATCCAGAATATATTAAGGAGGTTAGAGTTCCCTTTAATGTCAAATCGTACAGCGTTGAGGAAATCTTCATAGCGCAAAAGCAGAAAACACCCTTACGTCTCCCACTATTGCATTGTGATGCAACTGGAAGCATTGTTCGTCGACCAAATAAACAAACCACAAAACGCATATATCTTTATTTTGCCGCTGTCTCTATAAGTCTCACGAATAGAGTTTGTTCAATTTTCGATATAATATCTGCATCGCATTATGCAAGTTTAATATTTAAGATTTTGAACGATTTTCGCTCATTTTGTGAACAAAATAACCAAGTGGCCGTTGTTCAGCGGAGTTGTAACGAAGTTTTGTTTTGCCAACATTCATGGCATTACTCTTGCATTCAACAGACTAAGTCTCCGCGATTACCTCACATTGACGTTTAAAATTATAGTTGAAGGATTTGATTTTCACACAATTCATTTATGCTGCCCGCATTTAATTAAAAAGACGTCGATGCAGCTAATTTTGAACCCCAAGCATAGCAAACTTTTAAAGAAGTTTTGACATTTTTTATACAATGCGATAATTTTCTTACCGTAAAAGATATAATCGAGAAACTGTATTATTACGATCTAGATTTTATTATGATCAGGTCAAATTAATTGTAAAACAATTAAAAAAAGCATGTAATTTAAAAAATGCGACGATTTGTCTGGAGCTTTTGACAATAAACATTAAAAAACGGACTACTTAAACAATGATGCCGAACGATTATTTAGTAGTAGTCCATTCTATTTGCTTTTTAGTGACATTGCAAGTAACGCATACATATCGGAAGTAGAAGACGTTKCAAAWCCCTATTATTCTCCCTGCATTGTTCGATACTATKCTAAAAAATACTTTTTGTATTTTCCATTGTGGAAATCAATTTTACTGAAAGAAATCAATTGGTCAGATAATCGTATAAGCAACGTCGTAATCGAAAATTATTTTGAACGCCTAAAAACAAATATTTTAAGTGGAGAGCGTAACATAGTGTTCAAGAATACTGAGAAAATTACGAGAATACGTGCTTTTCATACACAAGGAAGTAAGCAACGACATCACTAAATCTCGACTTACGAAGCAAAATCTTGCAAAAATGGTGATCTCTGATGAACATTTATCGCAGAACGTATGGCAGAAGAAATTGAAGCCTAAAAATACATACTTCCTTGCTAAATACCTTAAAAACGATAGCAAACTGTGTACGTTTCGACTTGTGCAATGAGTGGGTTCATCAATTGTGTGAAAGTATCACAGATTTAGATAAATCATTTATTTGTAAATTGTGCACAAGTTAAGTGGATGCAATTGAACAGAACTATTCGGCTGGCTTTAGAGAAAAATCATTAAAAGAAAAATATGAACAGTTTTTAGCCGAACTAAGCACGAATCCCGATGAGAAAATTTGGACACCAATAGAGCAATTACAATAACTCCGATAGAGGTGCTACCGTCGGGGTTAGGTATACGTTTTTATAAAAGATACCTTGTTTATGGTTCATATGCATCGATCTGACAAATTCGTGATGTTAGGGTTGTTTTAACTTGATAAATGATAGCTGCTGTTTACGAATCAGTACTTTTAAGACTCTGTAGGTAGTTGAAATAAAAGTAGCAGAGGTACAAAAAGAATTAAGTCGCTTAGGAGCAAAGACAACAGGCTCAAAGAAAGTACTTGAAAAGCGGTAAGTACCAGTGTTTTTAGTTATCCTCCTAACCTCAAAATTTGCTTTAAATTTTAGTTTAGCGGTTTGGAAAGAAAAAAGGCTGAACAGAACACTGTTTAAGACAAAAATTAATGTTGGAGTGCGCAAGGAGTTTCCTGATAATTCATGTTTTAAACCCCTCAACTTTTTTAAAAATCTAAAATTTATAGATTATGAATCCATTGATAAATGGTTTCTTGCAAGAAATGCAAAAAAGGGGAAAGAAAAAAAGAATTTTAAGTATGAAGCTGTTTATCAAATGCACACAAGTTGCAAGAAGTGGAAATCTTTATTTCACTAAAGGAAAGTGCTGTGCAGAACAGAAGAAGAGTTTTGAATATAAGGTTGAGATAATAATATCAAAACATGAAAGACAGGAATCGGAAATTCTGCAGTGTTCTTGCTCATGTCCTGCAGGAGCGGGCGTGTCAGCGGCTTGTAAGCATATTGGTGCAATGTGTTTTTCTTTGGAAAGTTTCTGTATTACAGGTAAATGTCATATTCTCATATTTGTATGACCACAGCGATAACTGCCTGATAACTGTGACTTGTCACGAAGGGTTCCTCCTTTTTTGCTGCCCTTACAGATACCACAGTTAACTTGCCACTCTCGTTCTAATTAACTTGGATTTAAAGCGAGGACCTAATTCTTAGGTTTTTTTGATAACATTATTTAAAGTAAAATCTCATATTTTTTATTGATTTCTGTATGTGTTATCATGAATGTAACGAAAGTTTTGATTCATTAATTTAAAAATATCAAAGTAAAGTCCGGCTTTAAAAATTTGTTTGGGGAGTTCGAGAAGGCCCGCCACTTCCTGTTCCTTGCACTCCGACCATATAGGCCAACCCCCCCACCCCCGCCCCCCTTTTGTCATTTTAAGAACAAAGCTGCAAACGACCAGGGAATAGCAGTGTTTAAAAACATCAAGCAAGAAAATGTCAGATAGAATTGAGAAAAGTCAGTGAGATATTCATTTTGTAATTTTGAGAGTTGATTCATTAAAACCATTGGTTTCAAAATCAAAGTGTTTTCATTCAATTAACAATTACGAGTTAACAAAAAATACAGTCCATCAAGAACAAAACATGGTCAATCTTCGAGCCGGATAGCGAAGAATCAAACTTCACGCATTCGATAGTGCAAGCTGCCAGATTCCAAACGACGAACAAGAGATACTACTGACAAAGTGGTTGGCTGCTGAATAAGGCAAGACGATACGCAAGAGGCCAGCGGTGACTTATAAGTTTTCACTGCAGCCAAGCAAGACAAGAACGTCCCAGCAACAGCACAACACGCAAGTAGACTTTGTCTGCCAGAGGGTGAGTCGTTCCAATTTTATACTTTCCAAGGGCATTTCCCTAATAACTCGCGATTGTTAACAATTTCAAAATGCCTCAAAGAGAGGTAGGCGAGTCACAATCGTCAGAGGTAACCAAGCTAGATGAAAGGGAAGTCAAGGCCGCGGAAGCAAAATTAACAAGTTTAACTAGAAAACGAGGCTCTTTAAAAGCTAGTGCAACTGTATTCAAAAATTACGCTGAAAGTGTACAAGCCGAACACACTTTAAGTGATATAGAATACGTAAAATTACAWGMAAGGCTCACAAAACACAGCAAATTATGKGCGATTTTGAGAGCACACAATTAGAGATCGAAGCAATCGCAAACGATTTAGACGCACAAATGCTGCAAAGGGCTAAATTTGAAGATKATTTCTTTAGCAGTGTAGCTTTAGCAAAATTACTTCTAACCACGCATACCAGGCAAATAMTGCCTACCGAGGCAGGCTCTAGTTCGTCTTCCTCGCCAACCAAGCGAGAACGTTCCTATTGCAAATTTAAATTCAGTCAAATTACCGCTTATTGAATTACTTAAATTTGACGGCAACTATGATGCATGGTTGGAGTTCCGTGATACGTTTGATTCAATGATAGGAAACAATGCTAGATTACCAGATATTCAAAAGTTTAACTACCTAAGGGCATCGTTGGTTGGTAACGCGGCGCAAGTAATAAAGTCGGTTGAATTTACAGCAGCGGGCTATCAGGTAGCATGGAACGCGCTTTGCGAGAGATACAATAATGTAAAGCTACTGGTACATAATCATGTCAAATCGCTATTTTCCTTAGACACCGTTCAAAAGGAATCATCGTCAAAAATCAGGAAATTAATCGATAGTGTTTCAAAGCACCTTAGATCTTAGAACAATTAGGAGAGCAATTGCAAAATTGGGATACGCTGTTGATCTACATTATAACTACAAAGCTAGACGAGCAAACGCTGCGTGAATGGGAACGGTACACTGCAGAAGCGAGAGAAGCTCCAAAACTAGAAGATATAAAAAACTTTTTAAAGAATCGCGCAGATTTCTTAGAAACCGTAGATTCTAAAACCAGCGAAATACAATTTAAGCGACGCGATCACAAGCAAGTGACTAAAGGTCTCGTGGCCTCAAGCTATTCGTGCAACTATTGTAAGCAAAATCACAACATCTATACGTGTGAGGAGTTCCTAAAGCTACCAGTAAGTGACCGTCATGCACATGTAAAAAGTGCTAATCTTTGCGTTAATTGCCTACGAACTGGCCATGCAGGTAAAAGGTGTAAAGTTGAGCCTTGCAAAAAATGCAAAGCTTGGCACAATACTTTATTGCACACAGACAACGTAGCTTCAGACAAAAAGCCAGAACAAACTAACACGCTAAATACGTATTTCTTTCAACAGCTTATGTCAATCTATTGGACAGCGACAATCAAGCTCATCGTGTACGCGCGCTTTTAGATTGCGGGTCGCAAACATCATTTCTTACAGAAAGAATGCTCAAGCGCCTAAGACTATCCGTTAAGGAAAATACCTTAGCAATACACGGAATTTCAAACTCGTTAAGTAAAGCAAGCTACAAAAGCGAGGTCAAGCTGCATTCAATGCAAACCTCCTTCCAAGCAAATTTAACTTGCTACATTTTACCAGAAATCACAAGTGTAACTCCAAGTTATAAAATTGACATTAGTCAGTTATCGATTCCTAACAATATGAATTTGGCAGACCCCGAATTCTTCAAGCCAGGCTCTATAGATTTGAGATTTACTAATAGGGGCGGACCTCTTCTGGACGTTGTTATGTCCAGGGAAAATTTCTTTCGCCAAAGATAAACCCATTTTCCAAAAAACCAAGTTAGGTTGGGTCGTATCGGGTTTAATCGGTGCTGCGCCAGATTCGAAAGTCTCGTGTAATGTAAGCAGTTCAAGGGTAGGATTACACAAGCTCGTTTCACGATTTTGGGAAATCGAGGAGATAGATTCCCCCCGATTGCTTGCACCCGAAGAAAAAGAATGTGAGAGGATCTTCAAAGAAACTACACGCAGAGATGCAGATGGCAGGTTTATAGTTACATTGCCACTAAAACAATCTGCAGAAAACCTTGGGGAATCTAAGGCGCAAGCTGAGCAAAGATTTTATTCGTGCGAACGCAAGTTGTTAAAAAATGAATCGTTGCGCGAACGATATTCAACATTTATGAAGGAATACGTAGAATTAAATCATATGAGTGAAGTTCATGAAAATTTGAAGCAAAATGGTCCTGAGTATTTCATGCCCCATCATGGCGTTTTACGAGAGTCCAGTTTAACAACAAAGCTTCGAGTGGTGTTCGACGCGTCTGCTCCTTCCAGTAGCGGTTTATCCCTCAACAATTTGCAGATGGTCGGGCCAGTACTTCAAGACGATCTTTTGTCAATTTTGTTACGGTTTCGTGAACATGAATTTGTGGTATCTGCGGACATTGCTAAAATGTATAGACAAGTTCTGGTCGAACCATCTCAGCGTCAACTCCAAAAAATCATATGGCGACAAGAACCTGACGATCCATTAAAAGTGTTTGCTCTAAACACCGTAACTTATGGCCAAGCAAGTGCCAGCTATTTATCGATAAGGAGTCTTTTTGAACTGGCCAACGAATTTGAAGGTTCCCATCCAGATATCGCAAAAATTATTCGTCACGATTTCTACGTCGATGATTTGCTCACAGGAGCAAATAGTATAGAAAGGACAGCGCATATTTGTAGGGAAATTGATCGTATTCTAAAAACTGGATGCTTTGAGTTGCGAAAATAGTACTCCAATAATCCAGAAGTATTGCGCGATATGCAGGAATTAGGGCTAGAATGCGGCGTGATTGAATTTTCCCCCGGCGAGCATGCAAAAATTTTAGGACTAATTTGGGCTTGCCAAACAGATCAGCTATCTTACGCAATCCAACCCATTTTGCCAAAAACAATTAGTAAAAGGACAATCTTGGCTGCTATTGCTAGTGTCTTCGATCCCCTTGGATTGATAAGCCCTTGCACCATAATTGCAAAACTAATTATCCAAGAGCTATGGCCTTTAAAGATATCATGGGATCAAACTGTTCCAAGTCATTTGGCCTTCAAATGGTCCAAGTTTAAAGCTGAACTTACTGAACTAAACGATCTGCACATTCAACGTCAAGTTGTGAATACATCAGATCGTCATCCACAATTGCACGGGTTTGCAGATGCATCCGAGCGAGCTTACGGTGCCTGCGTTTTTATCCGTAGCATTGGCAATAAGGGTGAGTGTTCAGTAAGACTGCTCTGCGCAAAATCTAAAGTCGCTCCCATAAAATCTCAGAGTACACCACGGCTAGAATTATGTGCGGCACAGTTATTAAGCCGGCTAGTAGATAAGGTTGTGAAGTCAATGAACATTTCATTCAGTCGTTGTGTCTTATGGTCCGATTCAACAGTCGTCCTTTGCTGGATCGGTACAAGTCCCAATCTCTTAAAAACATTCGTCAGCAATAGGGTTTCTGAAATTCAGACGCTCACTGAGGGCTACGAATGGCGCTACGTCCCCACCCAAGACAATCCTGCGGATCTAGTTTCACGGGGTCTTTACCCTAGCCAAACTCTTGGCTCCAGTCTTTGGTGGAACGGTCCAGAGTGGCTTCAGTTAGATTACTCCAATTGGCCAAGCGCTCTTCGTCCAGCAGAAACGCCGCCAGAGCTTAAAACTCAGAGTTCATCCTTACCTGCCTTTACACCTCTTCGCTTTCCATTTGAGAATTTTTCAAACTTTATCAGATTGAAACGAGTAGTAGCATACGTATTAAGGTGGAAGGGCATTTGCTCGACCGATACGCCTGAACGAAACAGAGGTCCACTTTCCAATACCKAGCTCAATAAGGCACTTATTTGCCTTATAAAGCTATCCCAATCGGAATCCTTCCCAGAGGAGCTTGCCAAACTTTCTCGCGGTAAGTGTCTAGAACCGAAGTGCAAAATTTTCAACCTAACGCCTTTTTTAGATGATAATGGGATCATAAGAGTGGGTGGTCGGTTAAAGAATTCAGAATTCTCTCACGAAAAACGACACCCGGCAGTATTAGATGCCCATCACCACTTTACAAAAATTTTGTTTGCTTATGAACACGTCAGGCTTTTACATGCGGGTCCGCGGTTACTTTTATCTTCAATTAGAGATAAATTCTGGCCCATAGGTGGTAGGAACCTTGCGCGTAGTATTGTTCATAAGTGCATAAAATGCTTTCGTTTTAATGCAAGAAATGTTCAGCTAATAATGGGAAATCTTCCCCACGATCGCGTTACCCCAGCTAGCCCATTTTCTATATCAGGAGTTGATTATGCCGGACCTTTCTTAATAAGAGATAGAAAGGGACGCGGTGGTAAAACAACAAAATGCTATGTGTGCATATTTATTTGCTTTGCTACAAAGGCCATGCATCTCGAGTTGGTGTCTAGTTTGTCGAGCGATACCTTTTTATCCACTTTGCGACGTTTCATATCCAGACGAGGAAGACCTATCAGAGTTTATTCCGACAATGGCACGAATTTTGTGGGTGCCAAGTGTGAGTTGTCAAAATTCTTATTTGTAAGTAAAGAAACTGTTATTGAAAATTTAGCAAGCGAGGGCATCGATTGGCATTTTATACCTCCACACTCTCCACATTTTGGAGGCTTGTGGGAGGCGGGAGTAAAGAGTTTCAAGCATCACCTAAAGCGCGTTTTAGCTGATAATAAACTCACTTTTGAGGAATTTACAACAGTTCTGACACAAACAGAAGCGATATTAAATTCCCGGCCACTGACTCCCCTTTCATCAGATCCAAATGATCTCGCGCCTTTGTCCCCGGCTCACTTTCTGGTTGGCAGGTCACTTGTTGCCGCACCAGATGAAGTCCTTCTCAATATCAACGATAATCGCCTTACTCGCTATCAATACTTGCAGAAACCTATTCAGCATCTTTGGCAACGATGAACGAAGGAATATATATCAGAACTCCAGCAACGAACAAAATGGAAGTCTCAACAAGGGCAACCAAGTGAAGGAGCTCTTGTCATCGTTAAGGAAGAACAAAGTTTGCCTACCCATTGGAAACTTGGACGTATCCTAGAACTGCACAAAGGACTGGATGGCATTGCTCGTGTAGCTTCCATCAAAACGAGCAATCGAATCATCAAGCGAGGTTTCCAGAAGATATGTCCACTGCCGCTTTCCGATTGAAAGTGAACCTTTCAATGGTGGGGGGCATGTTTAAAAACATCAAGCAAGAAAATGTCAGATAGAATTGAGAAAAGTCAGAGAGATATTCATTTTGTAATTTTGAGAGTTGGTTCATTAAAACCATTGGTTTCAAAAGCAAAGTGTTTTCATTCAATTAACAATTACGAGTTAACAAAAAATACAGTCCATCAAGAACAAAACAAGCAGTATTTATTGAATTTTCACTCGATTTACCGATGTAGCCAGTTTCGGGGAAAGAACTGGTGTTTCGGGCTGCTGATTGAATCGTGACCTCCAGGTACTAAAAGGAAAAAAATGATTTAATGCCTTTTGTCAAAAGTACACGTGATTAGTACGTTAAGAAATATTTTCCAGATGTGATGTGTTGACAAGGTAAATTGACTCGTAAGTTCAGAAATAAGGTTGTCATAGTTTCTTTAGGACATAGAGAAATAGTACATATCAAGGTTTGCATGCAAGGCGTCTTGTCCTTTGCCCCCATGTTTAATTATATCATAACGTCTTTAAGGACAACCCATAAGTAATATCAATAGCAATTGAAGAAATGTTATTTTGTAGTTTTTAACAATGTTGTATGAATTTTATCCCAGAAAACAAAATTTAACTAATGATAATTTTAACGAAAAGGAGCAAAGCTGTTATCCAACCAACGGTACTATTGAAACTACTTACCAATGTTCATTGTCCAAATACACTTATTATTGAAAGAAGAAAATGGTAAATGTGTCACCATAAGAATGCTCCCCTAAATACGTTTGGAAGCTTGATTGATGAAGGTAGGTATCCTAGGCGTAGCTAAGATATTATTTAGGGGGGGGGCTAAGCCCGTCGAGTAGAAATAATAATAATTATTTACGATAGGTAATAAGACTTTAAATATTGAAGTTGACCTCAGTGGAGGAAACTTGGCGATGACATTTTACCGCATTTCTTAAAAATTTAAAGTCAATACACATAAATAAATGATTATATTTAAACTTTGAGAAATATTTTTAGTGGGGCTATCAAAAAGCTACGCCTATGGAAGATATGTCACTTAGTGATTTCTATTGAAAGATTTTATGTTCTGAAGAAAAATTCTGGAAGGTAAGACAGTCTGGTTGCGCTTGTTCGAGTTCCAAAACAACTGGGAACAATTATCCATGCCAATATGGCATGTGAACAAGATTTAAATAAATTAATTAAGATGATTGCAATAATGAATCTTCTCTTAATGTGCAAGAAAAACGACGATGGCTAATACAAGTCATCGGTTTTGAGAGTTGAGAGAGAGTGGCAATGCTAAAATAGTCATTATTGTAGCTGAAAATTGTGTACTCTATCCAAAACAAGAGGAAATAATTATTATTTATTCTATTTTGACATGTAAACATGGTTTGTTTTATCACTGCTGGAACATATTATGATAGATCTGATGATGTAAAGGGAAAAAACGATGAGAGCTGATACAAGCAATCGGTTTGGAGAATTGGAAACATGTGACAATGCTGCAAGCATTACTGTAGCTCAAAATATGCATCGAATTCAAAGTTCTCAGTAATTTTTCATAATGCATTTGGAGACTAAAAAAAAGCAATTACATCCAGCCATTGAAGGTAGGCTGAAATTACTTTAACAAGCTGATTGGGTCGAGGTTAGAAGCAAAACAAAAATTTATCGGGATCTCTAGGTGCAGAAATGAAAAAAATATTTAATATCTCTTGTGAGAAGATAAGTGGTACTAATCATATTTTCTGTTTCATACATCTATTAACTTGACCTTTTCTTGAACAATATTCGCAAACTGCATTGGGAGACCATAAGATTCTATGGATTCGATATGGATTACATGTTAGCTGGTACGCTGTTATCGTGTACAGTTTAAATGAAGCAACATGACTTCGGCGCCTGGAAATGACGGATAATGATGATGAATGATCTGTTTATATACAGGAAAAAAGATGAAGAGTAATACAAGTCACAGTTTTGAGAGTTGGAGCTGTAATGAGCACTGCACATGAAAAGTATGCATTCAGAGTTTCCCGTCATTTTCCATGGCGTAATTGGATAATACCAAAGAAAGGCAAACTCATCCAAGTACTGCAGTTTGCCTGAAATCACCAGATTACTTCAAATGTTGATAAGGTAAGTTCACTTTACCGCGTTATACAGAAAGCAAGAAGCAACAACGAAAGTCTGCTACAAACTAAAAGAGCAAATCCAGACAATCGGTTTCATTAACTACAGTCAAAGACAAGAAAGACTGATCATCTGTTTCGTTCTGTACACGGAACGGGTACTGAATGTCAAATATGTACATAAATCTAAAGATCACTCCAAAGGCATTAATTGAGAGCTTTCAGCATTTTTAGCTATTAGAGGTTAGAATTAATATAATTTGAATTAACATAATTGTGCTTTGCGTGTTCTTACACATAACTAGAGATAGCTAGACTACTGAAATGTAGATTTAAGGTTCCATTAAGCATGCCAGTGAGTGCACTATCGAATAAGTTACTATCGTTTCAGGCAACTTAATCTCAAGAAACCTTAAATAAGGAAAAATAAGTCAGTGTTTTAGCAAATGTAGTACTAACATGTATCAAGAGCATATAATAGTTAACAAAAAGATGCAACACTGACCTACGCCGTGAATTGAATTCTGTTCTAAGTTATGGAAGCAGATTGCTTTTTTACATATGCACTATGCAACACTATTATTATTATTGTTACTGTACCACTCGCATACAAGCCCCTAGGCTTCTGCGATGTACCTTTAATTTATTTAAGAGAATTTATGGTACGAAAAGGATAATAGATTTAGTTAGTTGGCTTTGAGGGAACGTGACGATATGGCCGCTATTGAGGGCGAAAGCAGCAGTTGCCGTGGCTACTCCAAAACAAATCGTTCAGGTTCAACCCCGAGATCTCGAGCACCCCCAACAAGGCCGATGTCTGCGTCAAGGGAACGGCATGGACAGGCTAAGTAAACCCAGAGCGCAAGTCTCTCAAAATCAACGGAAGGGCGCAACAAGCGTTTTTCATAGAAAAATGTGCTTTACGTTTATTTAGCCCTATTTACTTTTACGACTACCTGATGGGTGCTTAGTTAAGCGCTTCCCTCTGACAAAATAGAGATGGCATTGCACTTTAAGGAGTTCTAAAGATATTAAAAACATAGTGAAAGGAACGATTACTAAATCAAATGATGCCGAGTAGGAACATGAAGTGACAAAATTCAAACTCCTCGAGAGATTAGACTGGGTTTCTGTGTTAGAAGAACGTAAAAAGCGCACAATTGATATTATCGATAATAAGAACGAGGTGGCAATGCACTTTCCCAGAGATCCTGGTGAAAGGAGAGACAATTTATAACAGGAAATTTGACTGCTTAGACGAGGATTGAGCTTTACATACTTCATTTGTACTATTGATTTATTCGGGCCATGTTGTACCACATACATGCTGAGAATGTGATCCTTATACCATTCAAACAAGCACCAATAGCAAATTTTTATTTCACAGTGAAATGTTCATTCAGATGCAGCAATTACCCTGTTTACTACATATGAAGAGCAATCAGCAATTGTTATTGCTTACAAGAAGTGATCTCTAGGTACTGAAGTGAAAAAAAGTTATTTAATATCTTTTGTGAAAGGATTTTCGATTGTTTGTAGCCTTCATACGCTTTCAATGTCTAGATAAATGGTAACAGTACTTAATAGTGGAGTATTCCTTGTACCATGCAAACAGACCCCAACAGGAAATCTTTAATACCCAAAAGAATGTTTTTCCTTTGAGAGGGTAGATTTCTATTAGATCCCTTTTATTGTTCGCCTATAGTCAAATTTATACGACTGCTAAACCATATGACTACATCAACATCATCGGCAACAACAACAACAACATCAGCAACTACAACACAACCAACACCAACCATTTCGCTTACGGTTATTACATAGTTAAATATTTAATATCGGAGATGATAGTTGGTAAATTATAGCTTAGGCTTTTAAAGTGTGTACTATTAGGCAAACACTGAACTACAATGCACTCACCCAGAGATCGCGGTGAAAAGGAAAGATAATTAATAACAGGAAATGCGACTGCTTAGACGAGGATTGAGCTTTACATACTTCATGTGTACTATTGACTTATTCTGGCTATGTACCATATATAATTACATTATTTCACAGAATAATGTTCATTCAGATCCACTAGTATCACGTTAAAGTGTTCACTGCATATGAAAAGCAATCAGCAATAATTTAAGCAATAATAATAGTCAGCAATAATTATTATTGCTTACAAGGAGTTATCGTGATCTCTAGGTACTGAAGTGAAAAAAAATTATTAATATCTTTTGTGAAATGATAAGTGGTACTAATCACATTTTCTATATGTGATACATATATTAAATTAAGACCTTTTGTTACAGAATATTCGTTAACCGAAGTCTTCATTTGGACATCATAAAATTCTATGGCTTCCTTGTTAGATAAGGAAAATAAGCCAGAGTTTTAGCAAATGGCATCAATCGGCAATGCAGTACCTGTGCATATTAAGAGCACTTGGCAAAAATATGCAACACTGACCTACGGCACTGGAAGCATGCTGCGAATTGAATTTTGTTTTAACTAGTGGAAGCAGATTTTTTTACATCGTCTTTTACACTTATAGGATGCCCAGAAAGCCATGTTGTGGAATTACATCGGGAATAGTTAAACGATAATAGTATAGCTCGAGATCTACTGTAGTAATTAATTGACTGTTTCAAATTAGATATAAGGTAAAGTAAATTCTATATTATTTGTAAGTAATAAGTGATAAATATATTTCATTTATGACAAAAATATCTCTACAACTTATGCAACCTTGAAAGAGAGAAAAAATGCTCTTTATAACAAGCAACTTAACACCGCTTTAAACTTCAATTTTCAGACCAATCTCTGGCACCGATAAGACCAAATTCTGAATAGTTAATATGAATCATATTCATATCATCGGGAAAAAGTTAGCAAATTGACATCGTCGTGCCCCAGTTATCCTAAAGACGACATTTTCATTTATTTTTTGAAAAAGAAAATAGATTTAATACAATAAACCTTGCTTCAKTATATAAAAATTGAAAACATACTCGGTAATTGCAAGTAATGGAAATGGTTTCGGCGCCTCACTGCTGGTACAGATGACGATAATGATTCATGGTCTGTTTATATATAAGTAAACACCAAGAGTAACAAAACGGCCTGGAAGCATGCGGCAATGCTATAGGAAGCATTACTGCAGTTGAAAAGTATACAACGAAATCAAAGTTCCCAGTCATTTCACATAGTGTAACTTGAGAAGACCAAAGAAAGGCAAACATACCCAGCTACTGAAATCACTTAAGCAAGCTGAATGGGCTTATTTTAAAAATTGTTAAAGTAAGAACACATTGATGTAGTTCCTATATATACAGGGTGATTCAGGAGGAAGTGACAATATTTTGGGAAATGGTAGTGTTCACAATACTGAACAAATAAAACTGGTATCGACTTATACCCTAAAGCGCTCCGTTTTAGAGAAACAACCCATAGAAGTTGTAATTAAGCAACCACCTTTTTTGAAATATCTAAGCAATCTAGAAATATTCAAATTTGAATATCCGGAAATCATCTTAGCTATAGAAGGGCCTGATTCCGGACACATTTTCATTTTCTTACATTCACTGAGGGGTAGAAAACGTAAGGGTAGTTATCCTTTCTTCTCAATAGCTTTACATCCCTTAGTGGTTTCACGGTTCTGACCAAACTTTTGAAATCTATCATTCTTCTTCCACAAAAAAGTTACTTTTTCTGTATGTCGATAAGATTAACCGTTTTCGAGATAAACGACATTTTATTCGAACAGAAATGGGATATTCGTATCACATCAGCAAGGCTATGACAAATGAAACAAACGATACTACCGTCTCAATTAAATAAAATTTATCCAGATTTCGGTTTACAGTCTATCATGCCTAGTCTGTTTACGTACGCTGAATATGCCGATATGGTATTTGTGTATGTAGCAGTATACGCAGTTATTCAGTAGGTATTTCAACGTGGCATGGTTTGTTTCTGAAAACACTAAAAAAATGGCGCTGTCATTATAATGCTGCAGAAAACCAGAAAGCAATGAGTGATATGTCGATATTATACATTTAATTTTATCCACAAGGAATGTAAGAGTACCCATGAAGCAGAAGTAGCAGCAAACGTAGTTGTAGTAGGGCATCCTTCTTTGATAATGCTGCAAATACCGGTGAAACTCATGAGTTTCATGAGTTACAGAGGTCCGGCTCGTCAACCAAGACAAATGGCATTTTTGCCTTTATTTATAAGAAGGTTTCTTTGGCTGATAGGTGGTGTAACGATCCTTAAGGGAGTTTACAAAGTCTGGCTGGGCAGCTATTTCAAAGCGGGGCGAGGTTGTGGATTCAATAGAATGAATTTTGTTCCACGTAAATTTACATCTATAGTAAATTACGGGTCCGACTGCTGATGTTTAAGGGGCGCCACCAAATTTTTTATGTATTATTAAAATAACAAATACGACCACCGTGAGGGAAATTAGGAAAACCACTAAACAAATGGCCACTGGGAAAGCTACAAGGTTTCTTAATATGCAACAAATAGGATTTATACAATGCGATTCGTAAGTGCAGGCAGTTATAAACAAAATGGATAAATTCGAGTGATAAATATATGTGCGTCAAATTGGTTCCTCTTCGTAAAGCTTTGTTCAGATTTACAATTTTTTGATAGCGATTTAATGCTGATAAACCCAATAACCTCTACGACTATTATGGTATAATATCGAACGGTGGTAATTACTACTACTACTCCCAAAATGATGATGTGAGTGCAGGGTGGAGTTGGTAACCTGGGTGGTTAGGCAAATCGACGATTAACGGTAACTAAGCTTTCTTTTTTTATATATCTCGCTACAGCTACAGACAGACAGACAGACAGAGGCTCTCGGTATATAAAATTGACCGATGTATGATCTTTGTGACCTCGGCTTTCGTCACTAACGATTGAAGCGGAATAATGTAAGTGTACTGTACAAAAGTAAATGATAAAATTTACCTCACTTCCCGGAGTGTCAACTTCTATCTATAAGTATATCAGATGTCAGAGAGAAGGCACAAAACAGGCACTTCAAATTGGAAGATTCTAATAATTTACCAGGAATCCTGAGGAACCAAAGATATGAGCAAATAATCTAAAATGATAAGGGTACATTACCTTAATCAAAATTGTAGGTACACCATAAATATGGGGTGCGAGTTATCAACGCTTAACTTTCAAGAGAAGATGGTAAGGCCAGTGAAGTTGGCAGCGGAGTGATCAGAACTTCGGACCAATCTTCACAAAAATTCGATACAAATCCACGGGCAGAACGACAACCTGATTGAAAACAACCACAGGTAGACTACTGCATGTGTACAAATATAGTGATTTTGAATTACTTAATTGAATGGAAACATTGAATGTTACAGTGGATCTCTGCTGCTGTTTGCTAGTTCTAGAATAATAACTCTACGTTAAGTGGATTCCCTATATTTCGGTGGTAACTTTTTCTATATATGCATATTTTTCTTTATTTTTGCCAGGCACATAATTTTCATAAAATGTGGTGCGAGGCAGATCAAGTACCTATTGCACGTTGCTTTTAAGCAGTAAGATAAATGTGACTGATAAATTGCTTTACACATTTGTATTTATAAATTAATGTATTTATTATATATTTAATAAGTTTTTGTAATAGGTTAATATAATGCTAATAAATGGGTTAATATAATGACCTAAACAACGTTTTCATTGTTTGTAGCCTTTATATGCTTCAAATGTCTAGACACATGAATATACTGCAGAATATATAAATAAAAATATATGACATGTCGATAGCTTGCCATCGACTAAACACAGTAGGAGGTAGGAGAACTAATAACGTGCAACGCAGTGAATTAAACACTGCTGAGAACGTGTTTCTTGTAGGTCCCATATTTGTATGGGAAGCAACAGGAAATGTTTAATTAAAAAAATGTTTTCATTCAGAGGGTGGATTTCTAATAGATTTTTTTTATTATTTGCTTGAAGTTAAATTTATACGACTACGTGACCATCTGTTCATCATCATCAACAACAAAAATAACACAACAGCAGCCTCTTTGCTAACGACTATTACGTAGCTAAATATTTAATGTCGGAGACAATTGAACTATCAGTTGACTAATCACGGTGTAGTTCAGCAAAAGTGTGTACTATTACCATTTTATTGATTCAATGACGCAAGCCCTGAATTATAATGCACCCTCTCAGAGATCCTGGTGAAAAAGGAAGATAATGTGTAACAGAAAATGTAACTGTTAGGAGGAGCACTGAACTCCATTTGCACCTCGATTTGTCTATTACTTTATTCAGACAACGTACAACATTCCTGATATGCTGAGAATCTTTTCCTGATACCATTTGAACAATCACAATAGGAAATTCTTGGTTCACAGATTAATTTTTTCCCATTCAGATGGTGGATTTTTCTTGGATTTTATTATAATTACACAGTCAAATTTATACGACTGATAAACCACATGATCAACTCAACGTCCTCAACAACAAAACAGCACCAGCAGCTACAGCACAGTAACCACAGGAATCCGTTCAGGGATGTTTATTACTTGTTGTCAGCTGCAAAAGGACCGACGGAAACAACAACAGCAACGGCAACATCAACAACAGCAATGGAAGCAACAGAAACAATAACAAAAGAAGCGACATTAGTAGGAGCAAAGCGCGATGGGTAGTCTGCCATATTCGGCATGTACCATGGACTGTGTTGCATAAGAAATCGCAAAATACCAATAAAACAAATACTTCAATATCTTGTATCTGTATTGAGAGGTAGGTTCATATGCGAACAAATGCATGAGTGTTATGTATGCTTCAATGCGTACCTACATTAATATTTCGAATATAAAAGTGTATTGTTTCTTAAAACAAAAAAAGATGAAGCTGCCTGATGTAATGCTGCAGAAAAGCAGAAAGCAATGAGTAATATGGCGACACTGTAAATTATACTGTATCAACAAGAAACGTAAGGTACACATAAAGTAGAGGCAGCTACAAAAATAGTTGTAGTAACAATGTAGTGTGCCGTATGCGGTACATGGCTATGGATTGTGCTGTACGAAAAATCGCAGAGGACTAATTAATTCATATCCAACTCAATGCATCTGTGTAACATAATTCATCATAACTGTAAGCATGATAAGCAAATATCAGTAACAGTGGTAACGGCAACAGAGGAAGCAACAGGGAACAATAGATGGCGAGACGTATTTCTTATATTTAATGAACTACATTGTACAAGAGGTCACACATGCTAATACAACATACTTAAAGATCTTGGGTATATCTAGGGAAACTGTTCTCTGGAATGAGAGATCGTAAGGTCATATATCACCAAATGTATATCTGGAACGTGTGGTTTAATATGTATTTTTTTTCTCCAGAAAACATTTAAGTTCCACCGAATGTATAGGTGCTATGAATATGTACCTAGATGATTATTATTAATATTAGAAAAATATAATCATTAATAAAAATTTACGACATATATATGCTTGATACATGACATCAAACACCGAATTAAAATGCATTCTGCCAAGTTTTGAGTGAAAGCGAAATTTAACTTATAACAAGAAATGCGACTGCTTGGAAGAGAAATGTGGTTTACGAATTTAATTTATAAAACCGTTCGGACTATACATCACATACCTTTTACTAATCTTATGAAGTTAGTCTCACTTAGTTATAATGCAAACAGGTATTACCCTAACATGAGAATATAAGGAATAATTATATAAGAAGGAACGTTACTGCTTGGAAGAGAATGGAGTTCCACAATAGTCTCAACAACCAGGTAAATGAGATCTGGTTAAGGAGGGAAGCCGACTGAATGACCAATTGAATAATATAATAACGCTCTACTGTAAACATCATAAAATCGATATTACAAATTCATTTGCCAGTTTTGGTTTTAAGCACAAGCAACCGTCATTTTTGCGAAAGAACACTAGCAGAAGATATGAGTTCCCACTTAACTCCATTACGGATTTTAAAAGAAATAAAGATAAGAATGTACCATCTAAAAGTGGATACAGATGTACCACAAATTAAGACAAACATAATGGAATTTTTGTGATAATATTAGATTTACTAAAGAAATATTTCCAACCGGCCTTCACTCAACCTCAATGATAGCTAATTAAAAACGAATGAGACTGCTTGGAAAAGAATTGAACTCTACATATTTAGCTCGGTCTAGTTTTTCGATTGTTTGTAGCCTTCATACACTTTCAATGTGTAGATAATTGGTAATAGTACTTCATAATGGAGTATGCCTTGTACCATACAAAAAGACACCGACAGGAAATCTTTAATACACAAAAGAATGTTTTCCCATTGAGAGGTTAGATTTCTATTGGATCCCTTTTATTGTTCGCCTATAGTCAAATTTATACGACTGCTAAACCATATGAGCACCTCAACATCATCGGCAACAACAACATCAGCAACTACAACACAACCAACACCAACCATTTCGCTTACGGTTATTACATAGTTAAATATTTAATATCGGAGATGATAGTTGGTAAATTATAGCTTAGGCTTTTAAAGTGTGTACTATCAGGCAAACACTGAACTGCAATGCACTCCCCCAGAAATCGTGGTGAAAAGGAAAGATAATTAATAACGGGAAATGCAAGTACTTAGACGAGGATTGAGCTTTACATACTTAATTTGTACTATTGACTTATTCTGGCTATGTACCATGTATTATATTATTTCACAGAATAATGTTCATTCAGATCCAGTAATACCACGTTAACGTGTTTACTGCATATGAAAAAGCAATCAGCAATAAAATTGTTATTGCTTACAAGAAGTTTTCTTGATCTCTAGGTACTGAAGTGAAAAAAAATATTAATATCTTTTGCGAAATGACAAGTGGTACTAATCACATTTTCCAGATGTGATACATATATTTTAAATTAAGACCTTTTGTTGCAGAATATTCGTTAACCGAAATTTGCATTTGTACACCATAAAGTTCTATGGATTCGATATGGATTACATGTTAGCTAATACGTTGTTATAGTGTATAGTTTTTATGAAGCAACATGGTTTCGGCGTGTGGATTATGATAACGAAAGGTCTCCTAATATACAAGAAAAACAACGAGGAGCAATACAAGTCGCCAGTTTCCAGAGTTGAAGCTGTAATAAGCATTACTGCACTTGAAAAGTATGCGTTCAATTCAAAGTTCCACATCATCTTCCATAGCGTAATTGGAAAAGAACAAAGGCAAACTCGTCCAGTTACTGCAGTTTGCCTGAAATCACTAGATTGTTTCAAATTTTGGTACAGTAAATTCACATTACCGCGTTTATTATATACAGAGAGCAAGGAGTCTTGTTACAAACCGAACTGGCGCAACCAGACCATCGGTTTCACTAACCACAGTCAGGGACAAGAAATACTGATTATCTATTTCGTTCTGCACGCGGAACGGACACTAATGGAATTTCAAATACATAAATGTAAAGATCACTCCCTAGTCAATAATAATTAAAAACTTAACAATAAAATCAAGGAAATTCACAATTAATTAAATAATTTAAGAAATAAAGTTGATATTGTCAAACAACATACGATGACGTTCGATTACGGCAAAAATTACAACATACAGGGAGAAGTTATTCATAAAAAGAATTATGGATGGTCTCTGCTTATAAGCAGAAAGATTAATACAACCTAATATCAATGCTAGAATCCTTTAACTTTTAAATATTTGATTGGTTTACCACATTAAATTCTTGCTAACCTAGTTTAATTGTCCAAATGTACTAGACTACTAGCGCCTCAAATATTTTTGCCAAATTCTGAATAGCTAATATGAATCACATTCGCATCATCGAGAAAAAGTTAGCAAATCGACAACAGGGCAAAATCGTCGTGTCACAGATATCCTGAAGACGGCATTTTCATTTATTTTTTGGAAAAGGAAAATTGATTTAATACAATAAATTTAGCTAAAATATGAAAATTGAAAACATACTCGGTAATTGCAAATAAAAGACATGGTTTCGGCGTCTCACTGCTGGAACGGATGACGATAATGATTAATGGTCTGTTTATATACAAGAAAACAGTGAGGAGCAACACAGGCCACCATGTGGCAATGCTGGAGAAAACATTATTGCAGTTGCAATATCTGCACCGAAATCAAAGTTCCCAGTCATTTCACATAGTGTAATTGGAGAAGACCAAAGAAAGGCAATCGTACCCAGCTACTGCAGTTTGCTGAAATGGCTGAAATGGTTGAATGGCTTATTTAAAATATTGTTAGAGTGAGAACACGCTGCTGTGCTTACTATATATAAAAATGAAGTAGAGGCAATAACGAGAACTTGCTACAAATTAAACTAAAATACTTATGGACAAGAAAGATTGGTCATCTTTTTCGTTCTATACGACGAAGGGCACAGATGGAGGACCAGGTACATATATGTAAAGATCACTTCAATGTCAATAATAAAGAACTCAATAACATAAACAAGGAAATTCACACTGAAATAAATAAATTAAGAAATATAGGTGATGGTGTTGAACAAAATATGATATTTGGGTTACCAGAAAAATTGGAACAGACTGGTAGAAGTTACTTTAGAAAAAAAAACAAGAATCTCTTTTTTGCGCAAGAAAGACGATGAGGGACATAATAATAACCAATCAGAGGGACTTGAAGGCATGCGGCAATGCTGAAATAGCATTACTGAAGCTGGACTAGGCTACAAATTTATGATAGTACTGTGTGAAACTAGTACAGTATATATGCAAGTCTTAAATTTCGTAGATGCTAAATAGTAACGCAAGTGTGCGTAGAATTTGCAAAAGCAATCTGTTAAGGGCTGTCAAACGTACTACACGGATTACCCTAATAACAAGGAATTAATCATAAAAATATAGTTATGCAGTTCCACAATCCACATTTGCCCAAATAGCTATTTTTATTACACAGACGTGTTAAGATAAAAAGTGTCCAAAAGGCTAATTCTAAAAGCGATAACAAACTCATTGGTATATTTTTTTAATGCAGCAATGATTATGCAAAGTATGGACTGCTAGAGCAGCCACAATTGTAAAATTACTATGCACTTAAATTAAAATTAATAAATACATTCACTAGCCTTTCCATTGCTGTTTAATGGAGGTAACGTTATTAGGTTTATTTGTAAGTTTAACAGTTAAATAATATATTGAGTAATTTTTTTACCTAGTGACCAAACACGTGAGTTTCCAAAAATTGTGCCAACGTGGTTTTATTTTGGCTTATTCATTTATGTATAGAAGTGTTTCAAAACTCTTTAGTAATGAAAGGCTTCATATATAGGCATAATATATATGTATATAGGTATAGCACGAGGCCAACGAGAAAGACAGGCCAAGGCGCGTGAAGATCACGTGACCAACTTAGTCCGACGCCGGCCATATTGGTTTTGGTTTAACGTTTGTTTTGTACGGAATGCACATTTCCTGTAAAATATTTACTTATTTTTGTGTGTTCTAAAGTGTTTGTTTTAAACTCCTAGTGACCAGTTCGCTTATAAACGTTATTTGGCGAGTTTTGAGTGGCTGTTATAGTACCTACAGGTAGGGTTTAGCATTCTACAGTCAAATAGTCGTGAATGTCTGTTTTGTTTGCATTTGCTTTTTGCTAGGTGTAAGCGTTTCTAAAAAGGCATTCATTTACATTTTAATTATTTGTTGTGGTACTCGAAGTTACTTATTTTAAAACATAATATTATGATGTTGCCCACCCATATATTTAAAACGGCATTAAAGTATTTGTAGGCAAAACTTGTTGCGTTTAATACAGGTACTTACCTAACCTTAAAATAAGAAAATCATTCTAATAACTTATTTATCTTCGTGCAGGTGGTTAGTTTGAGAAAGGAACAAAAATGCCTCGTCACTGTAGTGGTAGTGGCTATAAATCCAACTATAAAAGCCAAGGAGAAGAGGTCACTACTTTTTTTTTTTAAATTTGAAAACGTACCAAAATATTTTCTTCTTTCCCAAGTACCTACCTCAAAACCAGTAAATAAATATCTTCAATATCTATCCATAATAGAACAAGATATTTACGAACCTTGTAACTGCAATAATAATTTGTATAAAAAATTAGTAAGTATTAATTGAACGGCATGTAGAATTATGTTAAATAATTTTGTAAAAAAGCAAAATGACAATCAATGTTGCTCCACAGATAAAGTACAACAAGAAAGAAAAATAAAAAAATTGAAAACTTAGTTTTTTTGTGTATATTGTGTTAATCCTACTTTGCAAGAGCCTTTTTTAATTAAAAGTGTAATTGCTTTATTATTGTCACATCGTCACTTATTTTTTTATGAAAGTCGGAATATACGTAATATCGTTTGTAGATTGGGGGTTACAATTTCTATTTGTGATTTATTAATAACCTTATTGAGCAAGTTGGTGACAAATTGTACCTGTATAACGTGAAATAAATATTTATGTTTATTTTATTAATGTCGTTCTTATTACTAATACATACTGTTGTTTAAGTTCTGTTTTCTACTTTTCTGTTAATGGGACCATAGGCTTATTAAGTAGATACTTTTTTAATCTGGTTATGATCCACTCAGCTGTCCAAACGCAATAGTTCGGTTACGATCTTTAAGCATCTATATACATATATATGTACATCTTTATCATTTAAAAACTGAGGGTTTATTTTTATTTCTTAAAACACATAGAAATTTACTTCACTCCTTTTCCAGTCCAAAGAAAACTGCCTACTTAACTATAAAAAGTATACGATTTTAATAAAAAAAAAAACTTGAGGMAATATTTGCGCTAATGTGCTTGTTATATGGTATATAGGGTAAGTATTTAATATTTTCAAACAAGTCAAAAAAGTTCATATAACTTGTCCGTTTTTTAAACTACAGATAGCCTAAACGCAACAAAATAAAACATGTATCTAATTCTAATTGTATGATGAAATTAATAATAGCTTTAGGACTAAGTTGGTCACGTGACTACGCAATTTTGCTTACGCGCCATGGCCTGTCTTTCTCGTTGGCCTCGGGTATAGCACTAAAACAAAACTAATTTAGACCCCTGCTAAGCGTGGTTAATCACACTCCCTGGTTAACAAGAAGTCGTCATGGTAACGTTACTTTTTAGGTGTCCTTACTGGTGCTAACTGTGGTGCTGTAGGCAAAATTGCATTTCGTCCGGGAATTTAATAGAGGAAATAAATAATTAATTGGAGTGGGCTAGAGAAATTTATGCATTCTTCACGTGCCTAAACAAACTGAAACTAGACCTAATAAATAAATAGATTTATAAAAAAATCTCTTAGACAAGAGTAATGTAACAAGTATCAGATATTACAATAAGATACAAGATGTATAACATTAAGAAAAATACAAATTTTCTGGAATTAGTGTTCACCCCGACAATAATAGATTGCGATGGGCATAAGTTATTATTAATACCGCTATTTATAATGTAATTTGGTGACAACAAAATAGAAATTGTGTTGTTTCATAATATTTTAAACACTTACGATGAAAGCAACTGTGTGGCACACCTCAGAATGTTTGCATAAAAATAATATACTCTGAACAATTACAAAATAAGCTTAGGAGTTGTGAAATTACAAATATTAAATTTTATCTCCAAATATTGAAGTCAGTACACGCTGGAACAGTACATATGAAATGAACTGGTTTACATTTAAAAAACACTGAACATTTTGTGTGAAAATAATGACAATTTGGTCAAATTAAGGATAAACGACGATAACTGGACTTTGATTTAAGAAATTACGAGATTCGTTAAGCCTTTCAAACAGTTTTCCACTGTGCTAGGCGTGGATAAATACGAAACATTACTTTTAGTAATTATGTTTTTCAGCATGCTAATCGATAGCATTGAAAAGCAAGCAATAAGGGCTGGTTACGAAAGATAATAGAAATGAAATGATGAACCGTTTTTAATAGCAGTTCAGAAAAAACAAAATGGTTAAACATTACACCAAGACAAACTGAATATACTGTGATAGACTGATATTGGATCCAAGGCACGAACTCGAAGCGTTTGAGAAGTCTTTATGGGGAAGGGAAATGAAAGCACAGTATTTACAAACATTTCACAAAATTTTAAAAGCTTACTCTGAAGACGAAAAGGAGTTATTTTTTGGTATGCAGGAACATTCTGCAAAGCAAATGATAAGTGATCAAGATGAATACCTTAATGCTGATGTATATTATAGAGCAGCTGCAAAGTGTTCGTGGGAAACAGAATTTGAAGCGTATGCAAGTTCCCCAAGAGTCCGAAAAGATGCGGACATATTACCGTCGTAGTAGTATAGTACATAGTACAGTCGTATATGTATAAAGATTTCATAAATTTTCCCGAATTCTTTACACAAGAACACTTGATTTCAAAGGATTTTACAGCTCTACAAACTCAACCGATACTCTCGGTTCAGTCGACTCTCGAATATTTGGTCTCGTATCGGTCTTGGTCTCGGTCTCGGGTTGCGAGGTATCGGGTACGAGACGAGACCTTTCCAACACAGCAGTATATGCAGTATTCAGTAGGTAGTTCAGCGTGGCATGTTTTGTTCCTTAAAACGCAAAAAATTGACATTGCGAGTGTTATGCTGCTGATTAGCAGAAACAATGAGTGATATTCCGATACTATACATTTTACTGTCCCACAAGAAACGTAAMAAGTACCTATGAAGTAGGAGTAGCAACAAAGGTAGTTGTAGTAGCAATGAATGCAACGACTGCTAAACCAAATGACCACCTGAACATGATCAGCAACAACAATAACTACACAACAGCAACCTCTTGGCTAATGGCTATTACATAACTAAATATAGATCCTCCCTAAAGTCTTAAGCAGCCTTAAATTTTTAAGGGTGTATATAAGGTACTTTTTTGCGGCCCGCCCGACGATAGAGAAACCCAAATGTGGCCCTTGGATAACAAAAGGTTAAAGACCTCTGAACCACGTAATTAATTCGACGTCCTTCTCAACAACAAAGCAACACCAGCAGCTACAACACAGTAATAACAGAAATCCATTTAGTGGCGGTTATTACTTAGCTAAACATTTATTGACGACAGAAAGTGTCAACGAACAAATTTCAACTGAGTAGTATGTAAACCAGGAAGTGATAAATGTGTTTTTGTAATCCCAACTGAGGATTCAGAAGCTAGAACGGCAAAAGGATAGTACCTTTTGGGATCGAGATCCCGGCTAAATAGAATTTGACTTAACTCAGTAGTCAGCTGTATTAACCTTACCAACAACAGCAGCAGTATTAAAATAAACCCATGTACGCCCCAACAGGGCGAAACTAGTCGTAGGGTGAGAGTGAACTGACCAGGGCAGATGATCTTTATTTCAGTCTACCCCCCCCCTCAACCTAATTCAGCATCTTATTTGTTCATTTCTACTGTAGAATAACCACTGGAGCCAAAGATTCCTAGATAAAGGTACTGGAAAGCTTCCTGTTATGCTACAAGGAAGCAGACAGTTATCGGTGATATGCCGATATTGTGCTTTATATTGATTTATTATTACTAAAGAAATACAAATCTAAGGTAATTCAGAATCTTATTTGTTTATTTCTACTACAGTATATTCTCTGGAATGAAAAAATCCTAAATAAAAATATTAAGAGCCTGCTGTAATGCTATAAGAAAGCAGAATGCCATCAGTGATGTGCCGATATGTGCTTTATATTGTATCCACAATGAATACATAATCCAAGGTGTATATKTCTGCTAAAGAATTCATTCTGAGGCCAAAACGTGATACGTTCATATCCTACTGAACACATGGGTGTTATATGTTATATATAATATAATATTAATAGCCATGCGCCAATACTTTGCATTATACTGCATGTCTAAGCGGTAGCCGTCCGATAGATTTAGTTAGGAATTTTCTCCCGCCCCACATGGCCAGCATACGCAGCATTCAGTAAGTATTTTAACGTGGTAAGTGCAAACAAGGACGAAACTCAAAAAGCTCATCAGGCTAGATGACTAGGACATCCCTTAAAATAATTCAACATCCTATGAATTTCTACTAACAGTATTCTCTAGAACAGATTATAGATGCATTTTCCACCGAATGCGTGGATGCTTATATACTTCAGTGTGTCTTATATGTTATATTATAATTAGGTATCCCGTTATAACACTGCAAAGAAGCAGGTTAGTAGAAGAAGCGAAGCAGAAAGCCACCACTGATGCGCCGATAATTTGCAAAAGTTCGTATTAGGCACATTATGGTGTGGTATAAGAAATCGCAGAGGATAATATACTACGGTTCTAAAGCTACAATGAAACAGAAAGCAATGACTGAGATACCAGTACCACATATTATAATGTATCCAAAACAAATAGAAGAGGGCCAATGCAATAATTAATTATAACCCAATAACATCGGTAGAGTAAATAGCAGGTTCTGGAACCAAAACGGCATATTCCACCAAATGCTTCTCCGTGTAGAAGAAAATGAAGGAGAACAGCAGAGAGCCATGGGTCATGTGCCATCAGAAGAGATAGATATACGTATGCTTCACCGTGTAGAAAATGATAAGGAAAAACATCAAAAGCCATGAGTGATATATGCCATGAGAAAAGAGAAAAGCCCTTCAACCATATGCATGGAAACTATACTGCTCCGTATGAAAGCTAACCATGAAGAAAAGAAAGTCATTAGTAATGTGCCATCGGAAGAGGCAGAGGATTACCATTTAAAATAAATCGGCGTCCTGTTTACTTCTATCAAAAAATACTCTGGAACCACCAAACGCATGGATGCCATATATGCTTCTCCGTGTAAGAAGATGAGGAAAGGGAGCAGCAGAGAGCCATGAATGATGTGTCATTAGAATAGATAAATAACTTGCTCTTCAACATTTTATATTATTCTGCTAGATCTAAAGGCTCCGAAGCCCAAGCTATTAAGTGCATATTCCACAGTATGCATGGACACTATCTATATTTATCTGTGCAAAAGTTACGTATCATCAGAAGAGATACAGATTTGTTAAGAAAAGGTCTGGAACCTGAGACATGAGTTTCATATTCATATCTATACACCTCCATAAGAAAGGTAACCATGAAGAAAAGAAAGCATTATGAATGCGCCATCGCAAGTGACAGAACGTATTTCATCATCCTGTTTACTTCTATTGAAAAATACTCTCTGCAACCAAAGATAGCAATTTCATAGTCCACCAAACGCACATGCATCTCAGTGTGGAAGAAGTGATATACCATCAGAAGAGATAGATACTACGTATGCTTCACCGTGTAGAAAATAATGATCAATGAACCAAAAGCCACACTATATACTGTGCACTGTCTCCACATTAAACAGAACAGAACATATGCTACATAATAATTGAGCATAACTCTATAACTCTACTAAACCAAAAGATCAAATCGGTAGCAGCAGCAACAAAAAAAAAGAGGGACTGCGACGTCATTGTACGTCATACATTGCGAACTACCTTTATAATATATCGTGTGATCAAGAAAATTTGGCATCGAGTCATCCATGAAAGCGAAATCATATGTCTTTCAAGACTGATACGCTTATTTCTGGTGTCTAAAGTTATGACATTCGCAGGTTTAATAAAATAAATTGCAGTTTACGAATACTTAATATCATTAATGTTTTTTACATTCATATTGATAGAAACTGCTGTCAATAAAATTTATTTTCAACGGCCAATTAAAAACAAATTAATTTTAATTAAAAKGTATCACTCCCAGCTAACTTGAATCACAACCTAACCTCACTTTTGTACAACCTTTTCCACAAGTAATATCAGTAATATCAGTGAAGTGATTCATGTAATTCTGTATTAAATCAGTTCTTTTGAGAACTCATTTCGAGTGACTGCTTAAAATGGCATTTTCACTGGAGCGCAATGGGTTTATGGTTGAGGCATATTTTCGAAAAGTAAAAGTAAAGTAAAGTAGACGGTGTTTGGCAATATTCGATTCAAGACGCTTGGGATGAATTCCGCGATCAGTTTCCCGATAATATCGTGGATTATTTTCATTTTTGTAAAACCATAAAACGTTGTGACACAGTTTCGAGAAAACTTTACGTTACATCGAAAGGAAGGAAGTGGCAGGACCAAAGATAAAAGAAAAAATCGAAAATATGGCCCCTACAACATCCATTCGACATTTGGCTCAACAAGTGGAATTATCATATGGGATTGGCAAACAATACTGAAAAAAGATTTTTCATTATTTCCCTATCGATTAACATGTGTGCAAGAACTGAAAGAAGCTGATTTTCCACTAAGAGCTGAATACTGTCAGTGGTTTTTGAACACTTTTGATAAGGGATTATTACAGAATTTTTTTTTACTGATGAGGCCTGGTTGCGTTTGAGTGGTTATGTCAATCCACAAAACATGAGGATTTGGAGTAATGAAAACCCACATGTGTATGTGGAAACTCCACTGCATTCTCAAAAAGTTGGCGTTTGGGCTGCAATTAGTCAGCAACGAATAATAGGACCATTGTTTTTTGAAGGTAAATAATAAATTTAGTAATTAATAATCTATTTTTTGATCACTTTCAAGGTAATCTAACTGCTACTAGATATCAACATGAAATTCTAGAGCCTTTTATAAATGAACTTCACGATGATGAATTGTTTTTTGGTTATTTTCAACAAGATGGGGCCACATCAAACTCAGATATGACCACCATAGCAATGTTACAGGAGTTTTTTGATAACAGGATTATTAGTCGGAACACTGAACTCCTAGTCTTGTGATCTTACACCAGCTGATTTCTTTTTGTGGCCATTCTTGAAAAATTTAATTTATCGATCGCCTTGCAACAGCTTGGAAGAGTTAAGACAAAGTGAACGGCAAAAATAAACGAAATAAACAACAATCACGCCATGTTACAGAATGTCATTGATGGAGTTAGGCGAAGGGCACATTTATGTTTGCAACAAAATGGTGAACATTTTCGGCATTTATTGTAAAAGTTGTATTGTATTTAATAAAATTAATGCCGTCATAGTATTTTTTCTTAAAAATTCACCTATTTTTACAACAAACCGATTTATTTAAAATGGTCAAATCCACCATTTTTTATTTTATTTGACATTTAGCCGTGTGGTTCAATCATCGACATATCCAAGGCGGACGCGATGCCAAATTTTCTTGATCCCACACTATATCGTTCGCCTGGCCGMACGGCGTAATTCCCGTGTCCGTTCACAAAAAGCTACAAATTCGGTCGTTCGCCCTTCCTATAGGTCAAAGAACTAGTTTGGTTTAGCCTGACGAACTAGATCGTTCACTGTGTCGCAACTGAGTAATACACTTCGTTCGTTCGTTCACGAACATGGGAAGTAGTGGATAGTATGGTTACAGTGGATCTTGTATATGTTGGGCTATATTTGTTTTATTTTTATTTCTCTTTGCCAGCTGCACAATTTTCATAAAATGTGGTAAGTTTCTTGTAAAAGGTCGTTCTTATGGGGCAAGTTAGATTGAGTACATATTGCACGTTGCATTTAAGAAATAAGATAGCTGTAACTGTGATAAATTACTTTATACATATGTATTTATAAATTAATATATTAAATAGTTATGTAATGGATTAATATAATGGGTTATTATAACGATCCAACAATGTTTTTATTGTTTGTAGCCTTTATATGCTTCAAAATTCTGAACAAATAGATATAGTAGTTGATAGTGAAGTGTATATAAATAAAAATGTAGGACATGTCTATATCTTGCCATCGATTTAAACACAATCTATGTAACGGGACAAATAATAACGTGCAACGCTATGAATTGAACACTGCTGAGAATGTGTTTCCTATACCATACAGTCACCAATACAAAATTTACCAATTTAGAGGGTCGATTTCTAATACAGTTCTTATTATTATTCGCCTACAGTGAAATTTATACAACGCTAAACCATATGACCAGCTAAGCATCATCATCAGCAGCAACAACAAGACAACAGCATCTCCATCACTAACGGTTATAACATAGCTAAATAATAAAGAGATTATGGTGAAAATAAAAGATAATTTACAATATGAAATGCGACTGCTTGGATGAGGATTGATCTTTACATACTCCATTTGTACTTCGATTAGTATTATTACTTTATTCAGACTATCTACTACATACACAATATGCTGAAAATTTGTTCTTTATAGCATTCAAACAATCACCACTAGGAAATTTTTAGTTCACATAAGAATGTTTTCCCAGCAATAGGGTGGATTTATATTAGATTTTCTTATAATTCTCCTACTGTCCAATTTATACGACTGATAAACCATGTGATCAACTCCTTATCCAACAACAAAATAACTCAGTAGCTACAACAGTAGTAACAGAAATCCTTTGGTGACGTTTATTACATAGCTAATGTTTATTGCCGTAGATGATAGAAAGTTATCGACTAACAAATTCTAACTGATTTAAATTTTCTTTTTGTCAGTGTGAAAAATATCCCATTTATCAAATCAGAGATATTTAATAATGAAAATGATAACGTACCTACATTTGCAATTTCAAATGAGGATCCAAAAATTGTCATAACAGTAAAAGGACATTAACTTCTGGGGTCTGAACACCCAGGTAAATGATATCTGGTTTAACTGAATTACTACTGAATTCCATTAATGGATTTTACAGAAAGACAAGAATTTACCTACTAAAAAATAGATATGAATATACAATACATTAAAAACTAAACGTAGTGGAACTATTGAGATGATATTAGCACCACTGAACAGTTACTTCAAACAACCTCCGTGATAGCCAAATAATCATGAATACGACTGCTTGGAAGAGAATTGAACTCTACATATTTAGGTCATGCTTATTTCTTGATAAATAGTTTCATTGTTTGTAGCCTTTATATGCTTTCGATGTCTAGATAAATGGAAATAACGGTTGGTAATAAAAATATACATAGTTGAATTATTGTGATAATATTAGATCCACTAAAGAACTATTTCGAACCAGACTTCACTAACAATGCAATAGCCAAATAGCAATGAATGCGACTGCTTGGAAAAGAATCGAACTTTACATATATAGCTCATTCTAGTTTCTTGATTGTAGCCTTCACATGCTTTCAATGTCCGTCTGCCGGTTTTTAAACGCCCTCAGCATAATGGACTGCCGTTTAGATTAGTTCTCCACAGAGATAGTGGGTGATACCGTATTGCCACTAGATGGCATGGTGTCATCCACACTCTAATTCTCGAAAATTCCAACTGGTTTACATCTTTAGTCTATGTGAAAAGTACCTCCTTGAACATACCAGGGAATCGTAATAATGAAAACAAAAAATACCTACCTTTACAATTTCAAATGAGAACTCAAAAGTTGTTAGAACAGCAAAAGGGCAGTAGCTTGTGGGGTATGAACACCCAGGCAAATGACATCTGGTTTAACTAAATTACTACTGAATTCCATTAAAGGCTTTTACAGAAAGACAACAATTTACCTTCTAAAAAGTAGATATAAATATACAATACATTAAAAACTAAACAGTGACATTATTTTGATATTAGGACCACTAAACAGTTACTTCAAACAACCTCCGTGATAGCCAAATAACAATGATTTCGACTGCTTGGAAGAGAATTGATCTTTACATATACAGCTCATGCTTATTTCTTGATGTTGTAGCCTTTATATGCTTTCGATATCTATATAAATGAAAATAACAGTTGGTAATAAATAATTAACATAGTTGAATTATTGTGATAATATTATATCCACTAGAAAACTATTTCCAACCAGACTTCACGCAACCACAGTGCAATAGCCAAATAACAATGAATGCGACTCCTTGGAAAAGAATTGAACTTTACATATACAGCTCATGCTCATTTCTTGATGAATAGTTTCATTGTTTGTAGCCTTTATATGCTTTTGATGTCTAGATAAATGAAAATAACAGTTGGTAATAGAAAATAAACATAGTTGAATTATTGCGATAATATTATGTCCACTAAAGAACTATTTCCAACCAGACGTCACGCAACCGCAGTGTAATAGCCAAGTAACAATGAATGGGACTGCTTGGGAAAGAATTGAACTTTACATATACAGCTCATGCTCATTTCTTGATGAATAGTTTCATTGTTTGTAGCCTTTATATGCTTTTGATATCTAGATAAATGAAAATAACAGTTGGTAATAGAAAATAAACATAGTTGAATTGTTGCGATAATATTATGTCCACTAAAGAAACTATTTCCAACCGGACTTCACGCAACCGCAGTGTAATAGCCAAGTAACAATGAATGCTACTGTTTGGAAAAGAATTGAACTTTACATATACAGCTCATGCTCATTTCTTGATGAATAGTTTCATTGTTTGTAGCCTTTATATGCTTTTGATGTCTAGATAAATGAAAATAACAGTTGGTAATAGAAAATAAACATAGTTGAATTATTACGATAATATTATGTCCACTAAAGAACTATTTCCAACCGGACTTCACGCAACCGCAGTGTAATAGCCAAGTAACAATGAATGCGACTGCTTGGAAAAGAAATTAACTTTACATATACAGCTCATGCTCATTTCTTGATGAATAGTTTCATTGTTTGTAGCCTTTATATGCTTTTGATGTCTAGATAAATGAAAATAACAGTTGGTAATAGAAAATAAACATAGTTGAATTATTGTGATAATATTATGTCCACTAAAGAACTATTTCAAACCGGACTTCACGCAACCGCAGTGTAATAGCCAAGTAACAATGAATGTGACTGCTTGGAAAAGAATTGAACTTTACATATACAGCTCATGCTCATTTCTTGATGAATAGTTTCATTGTTTGTAGCCTTTATATGCTTTTGATGTCTAGATAAATGAAAATAACAGTTGGTAATAGAAAATAAATATAGTTGAATTATTGCGATAATATTATGTCCACTAAAGAACTATTTCCAACCGGACTTCACGCAACCGCAGTGTAATAGCCAAGTAACAATGAATGTGACTGCTTGGAAAAGAATTGAACTTTACATATACAGCTCATGCTCATTTCTTGATGAATAGTTTCATTGTTTGTAGCCTTTATATGCTTTTGATGTCTAGATAAATGAAAATAACAGTTGGTAATAGAAAATAAACATAGTTGAATTATTGCGATAATATTATGTCCACTAAAGAACTATTTCCAACCGGACTTCACGCAACCGCAGTGTAATAGCCAAGTAACAATGAATGTGACTGCTTGGAAAAGAATTGAACTTTACATATACAGCTCATGCTCATTTCTTGATGAATAGTTTCAWTGTTTGTAGCCTTTATATGCTTTTGATGTCTAGATAAATGAAAATAACAGTTGGTAATAGAAAATAAACATAGATGAATTATTGCGATAATATTATGTCCACTAAAGAACTATTTCCAACCGGACTTCACGCAACCGCAGTGTAATAGCCAAGTAACAATGAATGTGACTGCTTGGAAAAGAATTGAACTTTACATATACAGTTCATGCTTATTTCTTGATGAATAGTTTCATTGTTTGTAACCTTTATATGCTTTTGATGTCTAGATAAATGAAAATAACAGTTGGTAATAGAAAATAAACATAGTTGAATTATTGCGATAATATTATGTCCACTAAAGAACTATTTCCAACCGGACTTCACGCAACCGCAGTGTAATAGCCAAGTAACAATGAATGCTACTGCTTGGAAAAGAATTTAACTTTACATATACAGCTCATGCTCATTTCTTGATGAATAGTTTCATTGTTTGTAGCCTTTATATGCTTTTGATGTCTAGATAAATGAAAATAACACTTGGTAATAGAAAATAAACATAGTTGAATTATTGCGATAATATTATGTCCACTAAAGAACTATTTCCAACCGGACTTCAAGCAACCGCAGTGTAATAGCCAAGTAACAATGAATGCTACTGCTTGGAAAAGAATTTAATTTTACATATACAGCTCATGCTCATTTCTTGATGAATAGTTTCATTGTTTGTAGCCTTTATATGCTTTTGATGTCTAGATAAATGAAAATAACAGTTGGTAATAGAAAATAAACATAGTTGAATTATTGCGATAATATTATGTCCACYAAAGAACTATTTCCAACCGGACTTCACGCAACCGCAGTGTAATAGCCCAAGTAACAATGAATGCTACTGCTTGGAAAAGAATTGAACTTTACMTATACAGCTCATGCTYATTTCTTGATGAATAGTTTCATTGTTTGTAACCTTTATATGCTTTTGATGTCTAGATAAATGAAAATAACAGTTGGTAATAGAAAATAAATATAGTTGAATTATTGCGATAATATTATGTCCACTAAAGAACTATTTCCAACCGGACTTCACGCAACCGCAGTGTAATAGCCAAGTAACATTGAATGTGACTGCTTGGAAAAGAATTGAACTTTACATATACAGCTCATGCTCATTTCTTGATGAATAGTTTCATTGTTTGTAGCCTTTATATGCTTTTGATGTCTAGATAAATGAAAATAACAGTTGGTAATAGAAAATAAACATAGTTGAATTATTGCGATAATATTATGTCCACTAAAGAACTATTTCCAACCGGACTTCACGCAACCGCAGTGTAATAGCCAAGTAACAATGAATGTGACTGCTTGGAAAAGAATTGAACTTTACATATACAGCTCATGCTCATTTCTTGATGAATAGTTTCAATGTTTGTAGCCTTTATATGCTTTTGATGTCTAGATAAATGAAAATAACAGTTGGTAATAGAAAATAAACATAGTTGAATTATTGCGATAATATTATGTCCACTAAAGAACTATTTCCAACCGGACTTCACGCAACCGCAGTGTAATAGCCAAGTAACAATGAATGTGACTGCTTGGAAAAGAATTGAACATTACATATACAGTTCATGCTTAATTCTTGATGAATAGTTTCATTGTTTGTAACCTTTATATGCTTTTGATGTCTAGATAAATGAAAATAACAGTTGGTAATAGAAAATAAACATAGTTGAATTATTGCGATAATATTATGTCCACTAAAGAACTATTTCCAACCGGACTTCACGCAACCGCAGTGTAATAGCCAAGTAACAATGAATGCTACTGCTTGGAAAAGAATTTAACTTTACATATACAGCTCATGCTCATTTCTTGATGAATAGTTTCATTGTTTGTAGCCTTTATATGCTTTTGATGTCTAGATAAATGAAAATAACACTTGGTAATAGAAAATAAACATAGTTGAATTATTGCGATAATATTATGTCCACTAAAGAACTATTTCCAACCGGACTTCAAGCAACCGCAGTGTAATAGCCAAGTAACAATGAATGCTACTGCTTGGAAAAGAATTTAATTTTACATATACAGCTCATGCTCATTTCTTGATGAATAGTTTCATTGTTTGTAGCCTTTATATGCTTTTGATGTCTAGATAAATGAAAATAACAGTTGGTAATAGAAAATAAACATAGTTGAATTATTGCGATAATATTATGTCCACCAAAGAACTATTTCCAACCGGACTTCACGCAACCGCAGTGTAATAGCCAAGTAACAATGAATGCTACTGCTTGGAAAAGATTGAACTTTACATATACAGCTCATGCTTATTTCTTGATGAATAGTTTCATTGTTTGTAACCTTTATATGCTTTTGATGTCTAGATAAATGAAAATAACAGTTGGTAATAGAAAATAAACATAGTTGAATTATTGCGATAATATTATGTCCACTAAAGAACTATTTCCAACCGGACTTCACGCAACCACAGTGCAATAGCCAAATAACAATGAATGCGACTCCTTGGAAAAGAATTGAACTTTACATATACAGCTCATGCTCATTTCTTGATGAATAGTTTCATTGTTTGTAGCCTTTATATGCTTTTGATGTCTAGATAAATGAAAAATAACAGTTGGTAATAGAAAATAAACATAGTTGAATTATTGCGATGATATTATGTCCACTAAAGAACTATTTCCAACCGGACTTCACTCAACCGCAGTGTAATAGCCAAGTAACAATGAATGTGACTGCTTGGAAAAGAATTGAACTTTACATATACAGCTCATGCTCATTTCTTGATGAATAGTTTCATTGTTTGTAGCCTTTTATATGCTTTTGATGTCTAGATAAATGAAAATAACAGTTGGTAATAGAAAATAAACATAGTTGAATTATTGCGATAATATTATGTCCACTAAAGAACTATTTCCAACCGGACTTCACGCAACCGCAGTGTAATAGCCAAGCAACAATGAATGTGACTGCTTGGAAAAGAATTGAACTTTACATATTCAGTTCATGCTTATTTCTTGATGAATAGTTTCATTGTTTGTAACCTTTATATGCTTTTGATGTCTAGATAAATGAAATTAACAGTTGGTAATAGAAAATAAACATAGTTGAATTATTGCGATAATATTATGTCCACTAAAGAACTATTTCCAACCGGACTTCACGCAACCGCAGTGTAATAGCCAAGTAACAATGAATGCGACTGCTTGGAAAAGAATTGACCTTTACATATACAGCTCATGCTCATTTCTTGATGAATAGTTTCATTGTTTGTAGCCTTTATATGCTTTTGATGTCTAGATAAATGAAAATAACAGTTGGTAATAGAAAATAAACATAGTTGAATTATTGCGATATTATGTCCACTAAAGAACTATTTCCAACCGGACTTCACGCAACCGCAGTGTAATAGCCAAGTAACAATGAATGCTACTGCTTGGAAAAGAATTTAACTTTACATACACAGCTCATGCTCATTTCTTGATGAATAGTTTCATTGTTTGTAGCCTTTATATGCTTTTGATGTCTAGATAAATGAAAATAACAGTTGGTAATAGAAAATAAACATAGTTGAATTATTGCGATAATATTATGTCCACTAAAGAACTATTTCCAACCGGACTTCACGCAACCGCAGTGTAATAGCCAAGTAACAATGAATGCTACTGCTTGGAAAAGAATATAACTTTACATATACAGCTCATGCTCATTTCTTGATGAATAGTTTCATTGTTTGTAGCCTTTATATGCTTTTGATGTCTAGATAAATGAAAATAACAGTTGGTAATACAAAATAGACATAGTTGAATTATTGCGATAATATTATGTCCACTAAAGAACTATTTCCAACCGGACTTCACGCAACCGCAGTGTAATAGCCAAGTAACAATGAATGTGACTGCTTGGAAAAGAATTGAACTTTACATATACCGCTCATGCTCATTTCTTGATGAATAGTTTCATTGTTTGTAGCCTTTATATGCTTTTGATGTCTAGATAAATGAAAATAACAGTTGGTAATAGAAAATAAACATAGTTGAATTATTGAGATAATATTATGTCCACTAAAGAACTATTTCCAACCGGACTTCACGCAACCGCAGTGTAATAGCCAAGTAACAATGAATGCGACTGCTTGGAAAAGAAATGAACTTTACATATACAGCTCATGCTCATTTCTTGATGAATAGTTTCATTGTTTGTAGCCTTTATATGCTTTTGATGTCTAGATAAATGAAAATAACAGTTGGTAATAGAAAATAAACATAGTTGAATTATTGAGATAATATTATGTCCACTAAAGAACTATTTCCAACCGGACTTCACGCAACCGCAGTGTAATAGCCAAGTAACAATGAATGCGACTGCTTGGAAAAGAATTGAACTTTACATATTCAGTTCATGCTTATTTCTTGATGAATAGTTTCATTGTTTGTAACATTTATATGCTTTTGATGTCTAGATAAATGAAATTAACAGTTGGTAATAGAAAATAAACATAGTTGAATTATTGCGATAATATTATGTCCACTAAAGAACTATTTCCAACCGGACTTCACGCAACCGCAGTGTTATAGCCAAGTAACAATGAATGCGACTGCTTGGAAAAGAATTGACCTTTACATATACAGCTCATGCTCATTTCTTGATGAATAGTTTCATTGTTTGTAGCCTTTATATGTTTTTGATGTCTAGATAAATGAAAATAACAGTTGGTAATAGATAATAAATATAGTTGAATTATTGAGATAATATTATGTCCACTAAAGAACTATTTCCAACCGGACTTCACGCAACCGCAGTGTAATGGCCAAGTAACAATGAATGTGACTGCTTGGAAAAGAATTGAACTTTACATATACAGCTCATGCTCATTTCTTGATGAATAGTTTCATTGTTTGTAGCCTTTATATGCTTATGATGTCTAGATAAATGAAAATAACAGTTGGTAATAGAAAATAAACACACTTGAATTATTACGATAATATTATGTCCACTAAAGAACTATTTCCAACCGGACTTCACGCAACCGCAGTGTAATAGCCAAGTAACAATGAATGCGACTGCTTGGAAAAGAATTTAACTTTACACACACAGCTCATGCTCATTTCTTGATGAATAGTTTCATTGTTTGTAGCCTTTATAGGCTTTTGATGTCTAGATAAATGAAAATAACAGTTGGTAATAGAAAATAAACATAGTTGAATTATTGCGATAATATTATGTCCACTAAAGAACTATTTCCAACCGGACTTCACGCAACCGCAGTGTAATAGCCAAGTAACAATGAAAGCGACTGCTTGGAAAAGAATTGAACTTTACATATACAGCTCATGCTCATTTCTTGATGAATAGTTTCATTGTTTGTAGCCTTTATATGCTTTTGATGTCTAGATAAATGAAAATAACAGTTGGTAATAGAAAATAAACATAGTTGAATTATTGCGATATTATGTCCACTAAAGAACTATTTCTAACCGGACTTCACGCAACCGCAGTGTAATAGGCAAGTAACAATGAATGCTACTGCTTGGAAAAGAATTTAACTTTACATACACAGCTCATGCTCATTTCTTGATGAATAGTTTCATTGTTTGTAGCCTTTATATRCCTTTGATGTCTAGATAAATGAAAATAACAGTTGGTAATAGAAAATAAACATAGTTGAATTATTGCGATAATATTATGTCCACTAAAGAACTATTTCCAACCGGACTTCACGCAACCGCARTGTAATAGCCAAGTAACAAAGAWTGMTACTGCTTGGAAAAGAATTTAACTTTACATATACAGCTCATGCTCATTTCTTGATGAATAGTTTCATTGTTTGTAGCCTTTATATGCTTTTGATGTCTAGATAAATGAAAATAACAGTTGGTAATAGAAAATAAACATAGTTGAATTATTGCGATAATATTATGTCCACTAAAGAACTATTTCCAACCGGACTTCACGCAACCGCAATGTAATAGCCAAGTAACAATGAATGTGACTGCTTGGAAAAGAATTGAACTTTACATATACAGCTCATGCTCATTTCTTGATGAATAGTTTCATTGTTTGTAGCCTTTATATGCTTTTGATGTCTAGATAAATGAAAATAACAGTTGGTAATAGAAAATAAACATAGTTGAATTATTGCGATAATATTATGTCCACTAAAGAACTATTTCCAACCGGACTTCACGCAACCGCAGTGTAATAGCCAAGTAACAATGAATGTGACTGCTTGGAAAAGAATTGAACTTTACATATACAACTCATGCTCATTTCTTGATGAATAGTTTCATTGTTTGTAGCCTCTATATGCTTTTGATGTCTAGATAAATGAAAATAACAGTTGGTAATAGAAAATAAACATAGTTGAATTATTGCGATATTATGTCCACTAAAGAACTATTTCCAACCGGACTTCACGCAACCGCAGTGTAATAGCCAAGTAACAATGAATGCTACTGCTTGGAAAAGAATTGAACTTTACATATACAGCTCATGCTCATTTCTTGATGAATAGTTTCATTGTTTATAGCCTTTATATGCTTTTGATGTCTAGATAAATGAAAATAACAGTTGGTAATAGATAATAAATATAGTTGAATTATTGAGATAATATTATGTCCACTAAAGAACTATTTCCAACCAGACTTCACGCAACCGCAGTGTAATAGCCAAGTAACAATGAATGCTACTGCTTGGAAAAGAATTTAACTTTACATATACAGCTCATGCACATTTCTTGATGAATAGTTTCATTGTTTGTAGCCTTTATATGCTTTTGGTGTCTAGATAAATGAAAATAACAGTTGGTAATAGAAAATAAACATAGTTGAATTATTGCGATAATATTATGTCCACTAAAGAACTATTTCCAACCGGACTTCACGCAACCGCAGTGTAATAGCCAAGTAACAATGAATGCGACTGCTTGGAAAAGAATTACACTTTACATATACAGCTCATGCTTATTTCTTGAAGAATAGTTTCATTGTTTGTAACCTTTATATGCTTTTGATGTCTAGATAAATGAAAATAACAGTTGGTAATAGAAAATAAACATAGTTGAATTATTACAATAATATTAGGTCCAATATAGAACTATTTCCAACCGGACTTGACGCAACCACAGTGCAATAGCCAAATAACAATGAATGTGACTCCTTGGAAAACAATTGAACTTTACATATACAGCTCATGCTTATTTCTTGATGAATAGTTTTATTGTCTGTAGCCTTTATATGCTTTCGATGTCTAGATAAATGGAAACAACAGTTGGAAATAAAAATAAACATAGTTGAATTATTGTGATAATATTAGGTCCACTAAAGAATTATTTCCAACCGGACTTCACGCAGGCACAGTGCAGTAGCCAAATAACAATGAATGCGACTGCTTGGAAAAGAATTGAACTTTACATATACAGCTCATGCTCATTTCTCGATGAATAGTTTCATTGTTTGTAGCCTTTATGTGTTTTCGATGTCTAGATAAATAGAAATAACAGTTGGTAATAAACAATAAACATAGTTGAATTATTGTGATATTATATCCACTAAAGAACTATTTCCAACCGGACTTCACGCAACCACAGTGCAAAAGCCAAATAACAATGAATGCGACTCCTTGGAAAAGAATTGACCTTTACATATACAGCTCATGCTTATTTCTTAATGAATAGTTTTTTTTTTGTTTGTAGCCTTTATATGCTTTCGATGTCTAGATAAATTGAAATAGCAGTTGGTAATAAAAAATAGACATAGTTGAATTATTGCGATGATATTATATCCACTAGAGAACTATTTCCAACCGGACTTCACACAACCACAACGCAATAGCCAAATAACAATGAATGCGACTGCTTGAAAAAGAATTGAACTTTACATATACAGCTCATGCTTATTTCTTGATGAATAGTTTTATTGGTTGTAGCATTTATATGCTTTCGATGTCTAGATAAATGGTAATAACAGTTGGGAATAAAAAATAAACATAGTTAAATTATTGTGATGATATTAGATCCACTAAAGAACTACTTCCAACCAGACTTCACWCGGCAATGAATGCGACTGCTTGGAAAAGAATTGAACTTTACATATACAGCTCATGCTTATTTCTTGATGAATAGTTTTGTTTGTAGCCTGTATATGCTTTCGATGTCTAGATAAATGGTAATAACAGTTGGTAATAAAAAATAAACACAGTTGAATTAATGTGATAATATTAGGTCCACTAAAGAACTATTTCCAACCGCACTTCATGCAACCACAGTGCAATAGCCAAATAACAATGAATGCGACTGCTTGGAAAAGAATTGAACTTTACATATACAGCTCATTCTTATTTCTTGATGAATAGTATGAAGTATATTTGCGTAGTCCAGTAATCCAGTGTTACATATACAATAATTCATTATCAGTATTTTGTAGAACCACTCAATAAAACGTAACAAATCAAGAAAAAGACCATTTATTTAATTAAATGGTGAACACAACCTACCATATTGCTCTAACAAAGCATCTCGAACAAAAATTGCAATTAAACTCAACAAATAAATATTATAATGAAGACTGCTTCAAAGCAAGACACATCAAATATTTAACTTTTATCAGCTAGTTGATGATTTATAACACAAAATGGGGAAAATCTTTATTCACTAAAGGATATTATCCCATTCAGAAATTTGATTTCCGTTAGGTACCTTTTTTCTACTGTCAAATTTATTTGATTGCTAAACCGCATGATCTGTTAAGCACCAGCCCCGACAGTAGAATCACGCATAAATTACAAAAAACTACATAAGCAGTATCAAAACAAACACTTCGAGCGAAGGTTAGTAGATATATAATAAGTAATTATCAGTATTTTCTAGAACTATTAATAAAACATAACAACTCAAGAAGACCACAATTTATTGAATTGTGAACACAACGCACCATATTGCCTTAAAATTGCGCAAATCCAGCTCGAACAAAAATTACAATTAAACTCAACAAATATTATAATGAAGACTGCTCAAAAGCAAGACGCATCAAAAGAAAAGGATGTCGTTAAATTCAGAAATTTGGTTGTTAAATATATACGATTACTGAACCGCATGATCGATTCAGCACCAGCACCAACAGTAGAATAACGCATAAATTACAAACAACTACACCAGCAGTATCAAGAAAAGCCCTTCGAGTAAAGGTTAGTAGATATCTAATAATTAATCATTAACAGTATTTCGTAGAACTATTCAATAATACTTAACAACTCAAGAAGACCACATTTATTCAACTGAATTGTGATCACAATCCAGCATATTGCTTTAAAATGATATAAATCCAACTCGAACAAAAACTACAATTAAACTCAATAAATAAATAAAGACTGCTTCAAAGCAAGAAGCATAAAAAATCAGCTAGTTGATGATTTATAGCAAAACTGGGAAAATCTTAATTCACAAAAATATTCCATTCAGAAATTTGATTTATGTGGGTACTTTTTTATTCTACTACTGTCAAATTTTATGAATGCCAAAACAAATGATGCAATAAAGTAGCATCACGTATAAGTCATAAACAGCTACACCAGCAGTAGCAGGGCGTACCCTTCGAGTGAAGGTTAGTAGATATACAACTCATTACCATATTTTGTAGAAATACTCAATGAAACGTAACATCTCAAGAAGAAGACCACAATTTATTAACTGAATTGTGAACAAAACCCACCACAGTACTTTAAAATGGTATAAATTCAATTCGAACAGAAATTGCAATTAAACTTAACAATTAACTATTGTAATGAAGAAATATTCGTCAGCTAGTTGATGATTGATAGAAAAACTGGGAAAATCATAATTCACAATCGGATATTGTTCCATTTGATTTCTGCAGGTACCTTTTTTATTCTACTACCGTCAAATTTTATTAATGCTTTCCCACTCATTACCAGTACTTTGTAGAGCTATTCAATAAAACGGAACAACTGAAGAAGAAGACCACATTTATTTAACTGAGTTGTGATCACAACCCAGCATATTGCTATAGGGTGACATAAATCCAACTCGAACAAAAATTACAATTAATTAAATCATCAAATATTTAACTGTCGACAGCTAGTTGATGATTTATAGTAAAATTGATAATACCTTAATTCACAAAAGGATACTGTTCTATTCAGAAATTTGATGTCTGTAGGTACTTTTTTTATTCTACTACCGTCAAATTTTATCAATGCTAACCCACGTGATCGGTTCAACACCAGCAACAACAGTAGCATTACGCATAGGTTACAAACAACTACACTAGCAGTAGCAGAACAAACCCGTCGAGTGAAGGTTAATAGATATACAACTCATTACCAGTACTTTGTAGAACTATTCAATAAAACGGAACAACTGAATAAGACCACATATATTTAGCTGAGTTGTGATCACAACTCAGCATATTGCTATAGAGTGACATAAATCCAACTCGAACAAAAATTGTAATTAAACTCAATAAATAAATATTGTAATGAAGAAGAAGCATCAAATATTTAACTCTCGACAGCTAGTTGATTATCTATAGTAAAATTGATAATACATTAATTCACAAAAGAATACTGTTCCATTCAGAAATTTGATGTCTGTAGGTACTTTTTTTATTCTACTACCGTCAAATTTTATCAATGCTAACCCACATGATCGGTTCAACACCAGCAACAACAGTAACATTACTCATAAGTTACAAACAACTACACTAGCAGTAGCAGAACAAACCCGTCGAGTGAAGGTTAATAGATATACAACTCATTACCAGTACTTTGTAGAACTATTCAATAAAACGGAACAACTGAAGAAGACCACATATATTTAACTGAGTTGTGATCACAACTCAGCATATTGCTATAGCGTGACATAAATCCAACTCGAACAAATATTGTAATTAAACTCAATAAATAAATACTGTAATGAAGAAGAAGCATCAAATATTTAACTCTCGACAGCTAGTTGATTATCTATAGTAAAATTGATAATACATTACTTCACAAAAGGATACTGTTCCATTCAGAAATTTGATTTCTGTAGGTACCTTTTTCATTCTACTATCGTCAAATTTTATGAATGCTAACCCACATGATCGATTCAACACCAGCAACAACAGTAGCATTACTCATAAGTTACAAACAACTACACTAGCAGTAGCAGAACAAACTCGTCGAGTGAAGGTTAGTAGATATACCGCTCGTTATCAGTACTTTGTCGAACTATTGAATAAAACGTAACAAGTGAAGGAGAAGACCACATATATTTAACTGAGTTGTGATCACTACCTAGCATATTGCTATAGAGTGATATAAATCCAACTCGAACAAAAATTACAATTAAACTCAATAAATAAATAAATACCGTAAGTCACAAAAGGATACTGTTCCATTCAGAAATTTGATTTCTGTAGGTACTTTTTTTATTCTACTACTGTCAAATTTATACGAACTCTAAACCACATGATCAGTTCAGCACTAACAGCAACAGTAGCAATAGCAATAGTAAATTACCAATAACAACACCAGCAGTACCAAACTAAATCCTTCGTATCTATCAGTATTATGTAGTACCACTCAATAAAACGTAACAACTCAAGAGGACCACAATTTATTTAACCGAACATAACCAATCAACTTAGTTGTTAATAGGCAGTATGCAAAAAGTGATACCAATCAATAGAATAGCGTCAAGACGCCAAGCAATCAGTGTTTGCTTTTAATAAAACAGCTAGTATAATACTATACTGCCTATAAAAAACATTAATCTATGAATTAAATTATAATGCATTATAGCACAAGTTCGCAGTATCCAAAACATGGAGCAAAACGAATCATATTTTTTCCAACGCTGGAATGACAGAAATGAACCAATCGAAAAGTCAATTGAATGACAACTACCTCATCTTCAAATACAACTATTGTACATTTATAAAGGGTCAAAAATTCCCTTATTTTCTAAAATCGGTTTCATGTGAAACGAAATAAATGGAAATGAATTACGGCAAGCTTCGGAGGAGCTTAGAAAACTGAAAATATTTGCAAAAACCAGATTGCAGGAACGAAGAAATCAGAAATCGCAAAGTAGAGCCCCTTAAATAAAGCGCCAATCCCAGCGCCACATCTGAAACAAAAGAGGAAACTATTAGTGACAACAGAAACAGAAGGAACTTCTGCTTGCAATAACAACATACTTATATTGCATATAAAATAATAGATCGTTTATTTTCCAGCAAACTATAATGGACAAGAAATATATGACACAGTAACGGCGTCACAAAAAAATTCTAACACAATAATAATAATAACAGCTTTATTTGCTTAACAGAAATTAAATCCATGTACAGAACAATAACTACGTATGCATCAAAAGAAATAACATAGTACAAAAATAGTATAAATTAATTGAACGAAATAAATCATCCAACCATTTCTGTCTCAAAAACCACCACAGCTATACTGAGAATTTATTGCAATTTATCATGATAAATGACAGGTGACATATTCTATTGTATTCTGTATATTTGTATTAACATAATACAGTCACACACCCAATAATAATAACAGGTTAGGTACAATATTCGAATTGAAAGTGACATTATCAAAAATATTTTCAAAACCAACATTAACAGCCGAAGACATATCGATAAGTTCTGATATTGTTTTGATTGTGTCCTCGTTTCCTCGTAAAAAAATTATGTGTAGTTATTGCGAACATTTGAAAATGTCTGTCAGTTCCGTAAAAATTCTTCAACTTTGATAATGTGTTTCACTTTTTCCCATGTCTGTATTTTTGTAAATAGGAATCTAACCTATTGACCTCGTGGTTCTCAGCGCCTTTGGTATAATAATGACATACGTGGTTATGTTATGGAAGAGTGCATAGCAAGTAAGGGTTGCCTCTCCCGTTTTAACAATATATCTTACTTTGTGTATGATAAAAATTACTCAAGCTAATTTTGCGCACACAGATTTTATGTGTCCTGTTCGTATTTAGCTTAGAACCATTGTTAGGGCATCTAAAGTGATACCTTAGACAATTCCACTCCTGCACTCATTTCAGTGTTGTATCATCTGCATAGCTAATGATTTTATTTTCAGGTATGGTACCGAGAGATTGTTCGTGTACTATACAAAGAGTACTAGCGGTAGTAATCGTACACCTAGAGTTATTTTTACCGAGAAAATACGATCGTACGATAAAAATTTTTGCAGCAGAATGAATGAATTTCTCGTAAAGTTTCCTCATATCATTATCATATATATGATGGTGGATAAAATATAGTGGCAATTTCAAACCTAAATTAATCCTGCATACGGGTAAATATAATGAACAATATGCAGGAGTACATTTACTGAATACATTAAATTTCAGCTGCAATAGCAATTACATTCACCTTTATTGTGCAACAGGTTGTACAGAAAAGTCAAAGAAAGCACTCCAATAAAAAAGTATAACTCATTTTCGTGTTTGGATGTTGCCTATCAGTTCTACATACCAAAAATTGTAAGAATTTACGTTAGATATTTTCATTAACCCGAATGTGGCGTATTGAAAACGGATTCCATTTTATGGAAGTGTATTCAATTTTAGTTCTCACAAATATAAATATTTCACACTTCTTACGTCATTGGAATGGCTACAGTTCCTGATGAGACAAAAGTAAGTCCCAACTAACCCTTTCTATAAAATTTCATTAATAAGATAATCGATAAGACACCTTTTACTACGTTTGTTAGATTCACATAATTTCGAAATAATATTTAATATCGTGCTGCAACTAATCACGGTCATATAATACCAGCGCAAACATCAATTAGTGCTTTGTAAAACATTACTAAGATCATTCATGAATATACTAAATAACAGTGGATCCAAATTCGATCCTTGGGGTACATCTGATTCTGCCTCATACGATGGAGCCTGAGATAATTTGAAAATATAAGGTGATACGGTTCAGATAAATACTTTACTCATTAAAAGATTACCTTCAGTACAAAATTATTTTTTTAAATTAGCTAATGTGGGATAAATGCCTTATGTCGGGGGGATTTATGCCCCGATGTAGGTTATTTTCCGCACTTGTTTGATATTTAGGAAATCGTGTTACATTTTCATTGTTTTATTAAGAAAGACATCAAAATTCCTTTTATGGACCTTATTTATCTGGGTACTAGAGCAATATCTGTCAACAGCTTTGAAGGAGTTCTTTTGGAAGTGCCTGGGATTTGAGGATGCGAATGCGAAGAGATCATCTCTTCGTTGGCATGATGCTTTTCTTCTGAAGTTTCTTATGTCAGTAATTCCTGAGTAAATTGAACTTGAGATTTAACCTCACTCGCTAAATTTTGATGATACACTGAAAGATTTGCTTACTCAAAGTAAAATATGTAATCTTCATCATTTTTGATGCAACTTTCCGCCGGAACTATATCATATCTTTCACTGCTATTAGCTAATGTCGAGAGTATCATTGAGTCTGATATTGCAAAGATACTCAGGTGTCGCATTCCTATTAAAAGGGTAAATCCCAGAAGCTTCAAATGCTGATGTTGCTTTTGAGATTGCTGTGGCCTTCTTCTAAGCAGTAGCAATAAGCTTCCGAATGATATTCCTGTTGTTTGCTTGAAAACATGTATCTTTCGGATTCGGTTTGAAATAAGATCTTAGAAGTTTAAAGAACGACTTATCTAGTGGTTGAAGAGCCTGCGTCGTATGACTAGGTAAACAAAGACGTATAATCTTATTTTCTTACTGAAATTCAAGAACTTCCACGTTGTTGCAGTATGACGTATGGTTATACAGTATTAAGATAACATATACGTCCGATTTTCGAGGCACAAGTATCTCTTTAATCCATTTTAAAACTAGGCCAAAGTTTATAAAAGATGATTGCTTATTCATATATAAGTCGGAACCCGCAAGCGTACCCTCTAGAGCTAAGTTGTTTTTTTGCACTCCTTTCAAAATTAGAACGGGGGGTAAAAAGTACCCTTCGCATTGGCGCAGTTACATTTTCCCTTTTCCTTGAATACACTTTTGCTGCCCTCTTGAGCTACAACTTTTTCTGGTTTGCTGTTAATCTGTATATCTCTTCCATCCATGCTATGTATGGCTGTTTTTATTGATTATATCATACTGAATTATACAAATGATAAAAGTGATTCACTTCTTCACGATTCATCCCTTCGGATTTACTTATAGCAAGGTCTGTCGCTCAAGAAATGAGTAAAATCAATCCATTCCGGCCATATTACTAAGTTGGCCTTTCTCGCAAACCTTTGCATCCACGTYAAAATTTTTGCCAAAATAGAATGCCATTTGCCGCACACATGTTGGGGAAGGGGCAAAACCTGCTTCATGGGGTTTCTTAACATGGTTTACCAACCGCTCTCCATTTTGCTGTCTTAACAACGGGTGGTTTACCCAATGGTACTTTCCTAAATTTGATGTTTTCAGCAGTCTTCTTAGAGTTCTCGATGGAATATTGTAAATTTTATTCCCTCAACTTATAATAAGTATTTTGTCTTTTACTTTATATAATACATTTTTACTTTTCAGCAATTTTTTTTGCACAAAATAAAATATCTTACTAAAACAGATTTTTGCCTTCTTCCAAACAAACTTATGAAAGAAGAATTAACTGAAAATGTTTATTGGCTAATTTTTTGTAACTATAATTTTGCTTACCTTTCTGTCGTTAAAACTCTTTTTGGCACGCCAAGTACTGTCAGTAAAATGTGCAGCAAAAAAAGGATTTCTTTTCTAAAGAATCAGCTTGTTGCATTAAAACGGTACTTCCAGCTAAATTTAAACAAAAAGGCTGAACCAAAGAAAATATTGAGAAACATTTTATAGACTGATGATACATTATATTATTACTATAATGGGTATGGACTTTAAAGACTATCATTTTCGAATATTTAGTAGCTTAAGACTAGATAACTAGCTACAAAAAGTTAAGCAGAATACAGACTTTTATATTGTAATAACTTGACCACAATTAAAAACTATAGAACTTTCAAAATCTTAAGAAAACAGGACAAAGAATAATAGCAGATCCAGCAGATTCACATTTTTTTATTATTTTCACACACATTATTTCTCAATATACATATATTGTAGATAAGATATACTCACCAATAATTAAAAAGGGCGCCATTAAGATGTCATTTTTGCTATCACACCTTCAAATAACAGTGCACTGAGAATGCACAGCCAATTGGTGGCAATGACATGATTTTTGGCCACACAGCTTCAGACTGTCAAGCTTGTATCAGAATGACCTGTGAAAAACAAATATAATTAATGATTTGTCATTTTGTCATGTTAAGAGCAGATATTGCCATTTGTTTAACTTTTTTTTCATCACACATATTATATTGCTGGAAACCTATTATTTGGGTTTTCTGGTCCACTGTATCCATCTAAAATATTTTTGGCAATGCAACGTTGCCGCTTTATATAAAAAGCAGTATCAATTTTATTATATGAACTCACGCTTTTATTAACGTATCCCTATATCTATCTGTAACTAACAGTTTTCAGTTTTGTCTTTTTTATCTTTTCGCATCAGACAGGACGTTTATTAAACCTTGGTAACTTCAAATTACAAACACTTTGCAAATGTGACATATAGCCGGGAATAATATTGCAAAAAGATATTGGCATTTCGAAACTTTTGTGATGCACGCTAAATAATAAAAAGTAATAACATTCTTTTAGCAGAAGTTATTGTAAAAATTAGGTATAAGTTAGGGATGAACATCTTCTATAAAAAATCGATAATAGTACGTCGCGAAAATCTTAWCAAGACTTGTAAGTACTCCTTGAAAAACCGTACGACTTGAGAACGACCAATCACACTTGGTTGTTCTGAATTAAACAGTAATATAGCAGCGTGAAGAAGACTGTATCATTAATGAGTGTTTTTGATTCGTTTTTGTTTGTAGTGCAAAACCACAACCTCCTCAACTTCCGATACAAATTTATTGTAGAATGTAAGCTTCTGAGATGTTATGGGACATTTAATTATGCCTGACTTGCAGAACATAGTTTACGAACGTCTGACACAAAATTTAGAAACCTTTAAACATTTTTTTTCAATGTTCAATGTGTGGATATATGTGATATACGATATATTAAAAAATAAAATTAATAAAATGAGTAGTCATTAAATTAATACTCTGATTCCTTCAAAATGTCAAAATGAACCACATGCAAATCAATATACTGCTAGTGGTATGCTGTTTGCTGTAAATACCAATTCTTGTCTGAGTTTAACGTATTTTGAAATTTCAAGCACTGTCACGAAATGGCTCTGCTGATTAAGGCTCTTAAAATATTACATATTAATTATGTACTAATACATTGAGGGATTTTATAAAAAAACAGCAGTAAAAGAGAAGAGGCGTGATCATCGTGATCATGTCAATCTTACACTTGCAAAACGCTTCGGAATGGACAAGGGTCAATCAACACGGTTCATCAGAAATGCTGTCCCGACAGACAAAATATTTTTGTAACACATAATAATTCCTTGAGTTTTCACAGCGGTGCAGTATGTAAGGCAAACAACAGAAGTAAATGTTAAGAAATTGGGCTACTTCGCTAAAAGACGCGAAATTTATAATGTTTTCTTGTTTCACCTACCTGATTTTAGGACGTAATCATCATAATAATATCAGGTGACACTTTTGGATAGCTGTATAGCTGAGAAACGACAAACAGAGCTTCGGTTTTCAGACAATGAGCTGGAGCAGGTCAATTGTGCTTATAGTGTGATGCTCTGAAACAATAAACAGTATAAACAACTCAGCTCCTGGTTATGGATTCACAAACTGTAAGATAGTAACAACAAAACTCAAAAATAAGAGAACTGAATCGCAGCAAAGTCCAACAACGCAGAAACAAAGCTCATTTTGCACATTATATTTCGAAATAACACTGTTCTAAAAACAGGTTTTCGTCGAAATAATAAAACAAATCTTTCTATTATAAAAAAATTATAAATATGTTTAGATCTTATTTTTATTTCAAATAACATTGTATTTGCTTTCTCTATTATTATTTTAAGTAACAAAGTTGCCTTGTTTTATTAATTATTTCTCACCCTGGATTTACTGTTGTGTTAATTTGTTTATTTTTAGTGTGCTACTAGATAGGATAATTCATCATGAAAAGTGGCTTACTAGAAGATTATGGAAGCGTGTGAATCGATCATGCTGAGATTTTTTGTATCTATACAGACGTAGGTTATCAAATACGACCGATTACACTAAAACATTGGCATATACGCACTTCCGATTATACCGCAAGTAGAAACTAATTTCGTTATATTAAATGGAATACCCTGTATGTTACTACATTCTTAGGTTTCTTATCAAACTTTAATAAGAGTTTGATATGCATTTGTAGGGTCTAGATCTAGAGGAGAGAGTTTTGTACTTATTCACGTCTTTTTCGAAAAAAACATGACGTCTTCAATGACCTCGATAAATAAAAATATAAAATATATCCAAAAATAAAAATAAAAATATAAATATGTAAGGATACCACTAATTATACTCAACGAACAGTTACTTAATTTTTAATACTTAGGTATAGTACAATGTCTGGATTGTTTCAAATGGAACTGTACACCTATATCACTTGTTCTACTAATTCAAATCTGTTTAATTTGATCTGCTCTCATTAGTAGTTTTTGACGTATTTGCCAAGAACTATTTTTGCTAGATACCTTACTTATTTCTGAAATGCCTGTTTATGATCTTTAAAAAAAGCACAGTGAAAAGTCATTTATTTACTGCTTAAAGCATCTCCAGATAATAACCGATAAACAAAAGAAACAAGATGAATACAAATAATCCTCACCTGCGTTGAATACAGCTATCTGTGTGTTGAAAACATCAAAATTATGAACAATCTTAACTCTGATACTCTACATTTATTTCACATTAGTAGTAATTGTAGAATTGTTATCAGAAGCTATAGAACGTTCGCAGAACTTTATCCAAACTTGCCAGTGATCAATGAGCAAAAGTTTAGACAAATTGGAGCAAACTTTTGCTTGGTGTTACCAAGACAAAAACTGAGAGACTTCGCCCTATGACATATGTTGAAGAAAATGATGGTTTAATTCTGGCTTGTTTTGAAGCTTATCTCTATAAAAGTAAAGTAAAGAGGCGTTTCTAATTCGTTGATATAAAGAATATACATGGGCGTATCCAGCTTTTGGTCTGGGGGGGGGGGCAAAGCTGGAATATACTGTAGAGTATAATTCATCATAAATAGAAATAATAAATGTTAATAAGATATAGGTACTTAAGTAATTAATGAAATATTTATTCCATGAATAATCTTCGTGGATTTTCTGCAAGGTGACTTAAAACATCTTCTGTGAAATAAAGACCCAAATTATTTATGTTTTCTATGTACACTGATCATACAAAGCCCCTTTATTACTAATTCCGTTATTGATGAACTGAGTTAGGTGAGGCGCATTCAGTTGCATCGCTCTCGCGTTTAACAAAAAAATTAGTTGATACATTTTATTTGGCAGAATAAAGATCCGTGACCCACATAATGTATAATGATATCATACGAACTACCAAAGGAACATAAATTTCACCTTAAAAGTTCTATTAATAGGAGCACGATTTCTGATTCAGAATTAACACATATCAAAGACTAATGCATTAACCGATGCGCTTTTAGTACCGTTTCAACTTCTCACACCAAAAGCTTTAGAAATTTAAGCTGAGAGTTCATATGTATAGGTGCTAAAGATACAATTGTAGTGATTTTTACTCCATAGGGAAAGAAACTCGATGGATAACTAACCTTCATAGATCACCAGTGCATTGCTCTCAAAAATTAACCGACTACTTAATATTTTAACTAAATTAAGCTTCATTTGAATAAACTGAAATATATTTAATTGCATATTTAACAACACGGCGGGTTTTAATTCGTGCTGACAATGCTTTTACCGGATTCCTAAAACTTATATTAAATAAATTGACTTTCATAAACGTGAGTTCGGATGGATTATTAGTTTTTTTTGATTTTTTTTGTATTAATTGTTAAAACGTAATGTGAATTTGAAAATTTGGTACAAAAGTTAAGAGTTATCACCGAATCTATGAGAGATTCTGGTGTGATTGCATATAACAGTAGTTAGTTGAACAATCTTTATAGAAAAAGGTGGAAGTGCTGAACTAAGCAGAAATCGTATTATGACTCATCCTGACCGAGATAGTCTTTTAAAGCTATATCCGCCCTAAGCCAAGGATTCGTAACAACAAGAATTTTACAGCTTCAAAACAGGGCATCGATTAAGTTTGGAAACCATTTGACAACGACTTATTATTAGAGAAGGTCATTTGCAAGGGTCAAATATGAGTTCTGGATGAAAATTGTGAAATACACTTGCCTATAAATTTTACTGTATTTAAAATTTTGTAAATAAGACAACTTCTAGGTGTACATACACACATAACTAACCAGCTAAATGAATGGGAAATTGGAAGGGCCTAGAGTTGGCAATCCAGGTCCGGGGGGGGGGGCAGCTTCCCCTGTGCGCCCCCCCCCCCGCTTCGGTACGCCCATGAGAATATAATATATAATATAATCCGGCGTGGGTATCGACGAGTCATTATTATAAGAACACATTCAAATAATTTCTAAAAATATAAGCAGGAACACATMTCAAATCAAATGCTCAAAGTCAGCAGCAGATAATATACATAAAAATATCTTAACATACGGCATACTGCTGTGGGGCACTTCTTCTGCAGGTAAAGAACTATTTCTATTACAAAAAAAAAAACAACAATTGCAGGAAAATCAAATAAGGAATCATGTAGAACATTATTTGTACTAGAAGTATCTACTTGCCTGTTTAAACATAAAGAGTCCCTCCTGACCTACACCTACTCAACTAGAGGAAAAGATACTTTAATAATTTCTCAACAACATCTTTCAATTACTAGAAAAAACCATTTAAATATGGGGATAAAGATATTCAATAAGATACCGAAAACATAAGAAGTGAAGTATCATATGTCAGGTTCATACAAAATCTAAAATTATTTTTAATTAAAAAAGCCTGATATACATTAGAAGAATGTCTATAGCATACCTAAAAACTATATACTGTGTATTATGCGTTACTTGTTATTTACTTGTACTTGGACTTACACTTCGTATTTTACGTGGTTTACACATATCTATATGTCTTAGTTAAATATATTATTATTATTATTATTATTATTATCATTATCATTATTATTATTAGTAATATTATTAAAAATAATCAAGGTATTCATGATTAAATATTCCTGAATCTGAACGGTGATATTGCAGTAAGTATTAACAACTACACGACTATATTGCTGTAATTAGTAGTGCCTTTTTTGCTCTACAATATAGTGAATTTTATCACGTCCGTTTAAAAAAAATATCTCGATGTCATTAAAAAGAAACATTAATAACTGCAAAACTATCTGCATTAGACCTCGCATATGCTTATCAAACTCACATTAAAATTCGCCAAAAAATTTAAAAAAATTTTAAAAAGTAGGATACAAGTGTTTCCATTTCAAATATCGAAGTTGGCGTCTACTTCAGATATAACCGGAAGTGCATAAAATATGCCTGTAGTTTAATGCATAGATCGATAGATAACCTATATGCACAAAACCTCATATAATCAATTTACACGTTGCCATAAACTTCTAATAGTCCACTCTTCGTGAGTGACCCTTATTAGGCCAAAATACCAAATGTACTATCTCTGCTAGTTAAGTTTTATATTTTTTCTGTTTAAGGGTAGTACCTATTCAGTAAGTTCTATGTTGCATTTAAATACATTTTTTTTTAATTTTTCTTAATAAAACTATAGTTTCTTTAATTTGGTACTCACTCTGAAATCAAAATCTGGCTGCAAACCTGGGTTGATCTAATGTGAGGAACGCACCTAATTCCCAGTACATTTCAACAGCGAATAAAATCGCTAACGAAGTAACCTATTTAAACATGATTTTGCGCCCCACGCCTCCTAACAGCAATCGTGTGATTGGTCGCTTTGAACATTCCTCATATTAATACTGCGCATGTCCATCGGAATACACCTCGCGAAAATTTTATGCGATTACAAACGTATCGCATTGTAGTAACAATAAGCAATAAATAATGCCGGAATTGACTACGTGTAATGACGCACGTAAAGTACGTAGCTTAATTGTTAAACAAATATCAGAAACGGCAAATGAAGATCGTGTTACATATACTTCAAATCTTATCAGCGTTTATGTATAAGGTTCATGTATCATGGCACATACCAACGTAATATAACTACTCAATATTAATTGTAATACTACCCATCCATTGTATTTGCTATATTATCTTTATTAGTTAATATCTTAAGATATTTTTTCTAATATCTTTCTACTGCGCGTGCTTTTTGGACTGATGCATCATAAAACACAACTGAAAATTTGTGGTATTACAAAATGCAGTAAAGGGTAATTCCAATTTGAATTTTAGATAAATAATTTAATTGTGGAAAAATACTTGGATACTTATTGAGAAACTGGTATTTTGTATTGATCTTACATTGAACGTATTATTCAACTTTTTGTAACACTATTGATAAATTGTTTGTATTGGAACCAGGTACTGGACACTTTCCTTTAAGATAATTGCAAACATTATTGCTGCAACCAAAAATACACGAAGTAGTATGAATCTCAGATTTATGGACATATGTGCGCCGCAAATGAAACGCGGCTAAGGCGCATATGCGGGTCTGTGTCTATATAAAAGTACGTTTAAATCAAATTGATGTCAGGCTTAAAATTCTATGGTTTACTGGTCATCTGTTCTGAGCTGCACATTTACAATTAACATAAACGTCAATACGCAATACGCAAAGTTTACAAAAACGTAAAATTGAGGTATGTATTAATCCAGAGTCAAAGTAATTAATTCCCGTAACCAGAGACGAAACGTTATAATTATGACATTCCATCTGCCGGTATTAACATAAAAATAAATAACATCTGCTGTGGATGAACGTTTCTGATTTATCTACTGCCCCTGATATTTCATTAACGTAGTTCAGATACATCATTCACAGATGGCGCTGTAACCCACTCCATGTACAGTGGGCATTCTTATTTACTTATGTTCTTTGAGGAAAAGGGTACGTTTGATTAAAAGCTTTTTGGAATGACGTTTTACTTGTTATTTGCCAAAAAAGCCCTGTGTATTATTTGAATACATTCTATTTTTGTGTTTCAACACAACGTACATTTGACTATTTTTCTTAGGTCAAATAGAATTTTTATTTAAAACTACAATAAAAATGTACGTTTCATTACTATTACTAAAGATGCGCCCAACTCAATGTACCTTTCTTGTGGAAGGATAATTTATACGAATGATTAAACTTTTTTATTGTAAGAATTTTTAAACTTGTATTATATTTGATGTATTCCTAAAATATATTGCCTAGCTAAACTGGCACTTCAAATATCTGTAGAATTATTATCAATGAAACAAATAAACTGCAATGGTATTGAAATGTTTTGTTTAGATTTCTTGTTTTAAAATATCTGATCGAAAAGTTTTGTAATTTTACTGCTGGAAAATAGAAGTTCAAATTTATTTCATACCAACGCATGTTGATAAACTTTTTGCCATTATACATTTAAAATATTAGTAGTGTTTAGATCGCTTAATGGACCTAATAGACCTATTAAATAATCGGTAAAGCAGTGTGTTTGTGTAATAATAAATGGTTAGCAATAAATGAAGAATTTGATCAGTAATTTTCAAGGGTGTCGCCAGCTCACAAACTAGAGGGGGGCAAGAAAAAACAACCGGGGGGGGGGGGAAACTGCTTTGTAATTGTACACTTAAAAACAAGATAATGGCTAAATTTTATACATCCTTATATCTCAAATAAACATCGATATAGTTTATGCGGACAAACGATACTTTGATACGGGCGTTATGCGGTTTAGCACTCTACAACACCTCATAAAATTTTGGAGGTTTCGGAAATTGGAGGGATTTACTTAGCTAACATCTAATCTTCGTCTTCTAAGTCATCCCGCAAAGTTATGAAATACATGTAAGCCACATTTCACTTAACAATAAATTTTAAACAGGGGTTTTTATATTGAATGATAACACTTATATAAATACAATTAACAATCCGTTGCCAAAAGCTGCAGTATTTGTTAMGGAATGAAAATTCTTATAATGAAGATAAAATGATAAGTAATGATATATCAAAAAGTCATACGTTAGATAAGTACAAGATTAAATAACAACAATAATGAAATGATACGGCAGAAAATTTCTAAAAAGAAAACTTATCTAGACCTAAAAGATTTTATGAAACGTTTAATTTTAATTGAAATATACCTAAAGCTATGAAAAGAAATAGAGGTTGCTATAAACTTACTTGAAATAGCTGTGGTTATAGTTGTATCTAGATGGTTATGATTTTGACGCTGTATTTGTGAATTATTTGGATATTATTTTAGTGGGATTGGCAAACACATTTAGACGCTTTACAAAGTGCCCGTGCTTTATTCTAAAACGTATTACTAACTTTATTAAAAATAAAAGAAACTATGTAGTACATATATGCAGTTATACAGGGTGTCCAGAGCTAGCGTAATTCCTTTATAGCTCTGTTGGATTTGAAGATACTCAAAAACTTTTTTAAACAAACCAGTAATCAAATTATCTCCTTTACATTTTAAAATTATTTTCACATATACAGGGTGTCCCAATTTTCCTGGACAGCCACCAACTTTATTTTTTTAAACGGAACACCCTGTATATTTTTGCATTTTTTAATTCTTTGTCAAAAATGAAGGTAGGTTTATTAACCATACATATGGTCTGTCTTGTGCCGTTTTGGAGAAATTTGACATTTGCAGTGCGCCTGAAAAAGCTCGAAATCTCTGAAACTAAAAACATTAGAAGACTGCGGTTTTTTCGTTAGATAGAGCATAAAATGGACTTTATTTTCGATATTAATTAATTTAGTTGAACTGAAATGGTTAGCTAAAAAGAAAATTAGAATTTTGAAATATTTGATCATGGATAACTTGATTCTTTTAAATAGAACGGTATATTTTTATTTTCATTATCAGAACCATAATTTAAATCTCTTTCGATTTTATTAAGGTATATTAGTTCTATCTCTTACGGTTTTGTAAATATTTGCTATTTTCTAACTTTTTGGTGGAATTACACAATGTTAAAGTCTAAGAAGGCTTTGGAAATTTGCTTGTGCATCTTTAAAACAAAAACGTTAATACTTTTTTGTTTTAGTTTTGCTTTTTGTCATCAGAAGCAAAATTTGTTTCTTTTACAATTTGGTGAAATATTTTTTTTTGCATTTCTAACGGTTTAAGACATATTTAGGTTTGTTTGCTTTGAYACCTTTTTTGAGGCATCAGGYAAATAGACCGTCAATTGTTTTATTTTTATTTTTTGTTTTTTTCAACATAAAATCTTAACAGCAGTACACTCTTGAAATTTTAGTGCTACTAATAGATTTTTAAAATTATTTTTTGCATAAAGCTATGTTTACACAAATTGTCAAGTTAGCCTTGGAAAATATTAAACAATTTTTGTTTTTTAGTAAATGTCATTTCTGTTTGTTGTGTGTGTTTCTAAGTGTGTTTGGTGGTTAATTACTAACAAATAATGATGTCGTTAAGCAGAGAAGAGCTGATAGATATGGTTTTTATTCTTGGAGAATGCCAGAGAAATCCTCTGTTAGCGTCGAGGGTTTACGCTGAGCGTTATCCAGATAAGAACCATCTCCAAGCTGCGTCTTTCGCTAGAGTTCTGGAAAGATTTATTACTACCGGAAAAGAGGATTATAATTTAGAGTTACGTAAAACCCGTAATTAACGAAGAAAATGAATTTCTGGTTTTTGGCTTCTGTGCAAGAAAATCCACTTACAAGTACAAGAGAATTAAGTCGCTTAACTGAAATTAGTAAAGCGTCAGTGCATGTGATATTAAAGAAATACAATTACCCTCCTTATCATACATCAAGAATTTCGTCAAAGGAATCATGCTGTGAGAATGAAATTTTGTCAGTGGGTTCTAAACCAATTAAACGAAGATGAAGACTTTTTTAAATATGTGATGTTCTGTGATGAGTCGACTGTCCACAAAATCGGATTCGTTAACATTCATGATTTTCATTATTATGACACAGTAAATCCTCGTCGTACTCAAAATATTTACTCCCAGTACCGTTGGTCCCTAAACGTTTGGGGAGGAGTTCTCGGAAATCATGTGATCGGACTATTTTTGTTTGATAGGCCTCTAACGGGAAGAACATACGTTGAGTTTTTACAGAACGAGCTTATTGGGTTGCTGGACGATGTTCCTTTGGCGATTATACAGCGTATGTGGTTACTGCAAGACGATGCACCTGCGCATGGAACAATAGATGTTCGCAATCATTTGGATGCAGTGTTTCAATACCGGTGGATTGGAAGAGGAGGGGAAGTTAATTGCCCCGCTAGATCCTCTGATCTCACACCGTGCGATTTCTTTTTGTGGGGATATGTTAAAAACAAAGTTTATGCAGATCCACCAACTACAGTGCAGAATATGCAAGAAAGGGTCATTGCGGCATTCAGAACAGTCACACCGGAAATTCTAGCCAATGTTGAAGATTCTTTCAAAACAAGAATAAGGATGTCCATTCAACAAAATGGCGGACATTTCGAACACCTTTCGTAATGTCTATTTTTGATGTAACGATATGTTAATTTAATTGTAAAAAAACACATATTTATTATTAATAATATTAGTCAATATAATTTTTTTACACTAAAATTTTAAGTGTTCATTGCTGTAAATATTTTATGTTGAAAAAATATAATAATTGACAATTGCCCAATACCTAAAACAGGTGTTCAAGCAAACAAACCTAAATATATCTTAAACCATTAGAAATACAAAGAAAACATGTTACACCAAATTGTAAAATAATCAAATTTTGCTTCTGATGACAAAAAGCAAAACTAAAAAATTATTAACGTTTTTGTTTTAAAGATGCACGAACAAATTTCCAAAGCCTTCTTAGGAGTGATGGGCGCGTAGAATACTCCATGTGGTTTACGCTATTATCTACGCGTAAACTATGTAATATTCTACTTCAAAAGTCTACTGTAGAAAATAACATTATGTAGATAAACAGCAAACTAGTAATATTTAGTACTTTTAACAGCTCCAAATGCCTCAAATGATAGTATTATTATGTATATTATTATTTTTGTTGCTTCCTAACTAAACAAAATACTACTTCGTTGTAATTAAAATAACTAGACACACGTTAAACAACAATAACTTGTTTCGGCAGTTGTTAGGACCAGAAGACACAAGCGTGCTTTGGAGCTCTCAATCGGTCAATGGGTTCTTAAATGACTGTAAAGATTTTATTATCATACTTGTCTATAAACGGAAGAAGACAGGCTATTTCATATGCTACATATTATACCTAATATACTCGTAGAAGAAAAGGCTTCGAAACGCATGTTTTGTCCTAAAGAAGTAAGAAAACCGTTTGGGTACTCTCATAACTTACTAAAATAAGTTGGGCAAATTTGTAATATAAATATAAAAAAACTGCAGTGCTTTAAAAATTGACCCATAAAACAGGGAAATTAGAACAAAATAATTTGCACAATACACTTAATATACAATAGCCATAATATACTCGTCTCATATTTTCTACTCAAAATCTACGCCAAAATGCTTTATCTACATTTTCTACGCGGGTAATGTAGAAAATTATAATTTACGCGTAAACGCCCATCACTGCTTCTTAGACTTTAACATTGTGTAATTCCACCAAAAAGTTAGAAAAAAGCAAATATTTACAAAACCGTAAGAGATAGACCCTAATATACCTTAATAAAATTGAATGGGATTTAAATTGTGGTTCTGATAATGAAAATAAAAATATACCGTTCTATTTAAAAAAATCAAGTTATCCATGATCAAATATTGCAAAATTTAAATATTCTTATTAGGTAACCATTTTAGTTTAACTAAATTCTAGAATATCGAAAATAAAGCCCATTTTATGCCCTATTTAACGAAAAAAACTGCAGTCTTCTAATGTTTTAGTTTCAGAGATTTCGAGCTTTTTCGAGCGCACTGCAAATGTCAAATTTAACAAAAAAAATAAAATATCTCCAAAACGGCACAAGACAGACCACATGTGTTGTTAACTAACTAAACTTTATTTTTAATAAGGAATTCAAAAATGCAAAAATATACAGGGTGTTCCGTTTAAAAAATAAAGTTGGTGGCTGTCCAGGAAAATTGGGATACCCTGTATATGTGAAAATAATTTTAAAATGTAAAGGAGATAATTTGATTACGATTTTGTTTAAAAAGTTTTAGAGTATCTTCAAATCCAACAGAGCTATAAAGGAATTACGCTAGCTCTGGACACCCTGTATATTAAACCCTTAATTGCCTTTAATTAATTTTAAACCTGTGAGACACAACCCTTGTGAACTCACAATTAGTCGTAATCTTGTTATTATAACATTCTACTTTATCAGAAACAAATCTTTTTGTCATGCTAACCTGTTTACCTCTTCTTTTTGCTCTTTGGGTTTTTTAAACATTATATATTGGAGGTACATTTGAACTGGGCAATAGTTCTAATCCCTAATACGTTTATAATCCAAGATTTCAAGATCAAGCGGTTGTTTTCTGTTTTCGAATTTTAATGCATGGAAGAGTTTCGTTGGCCGAAAATTTTAAAAAATAAAATTTTAAGTAGATACCTAAAACAAAGACATATCGATATATTTTTTGCTTACTTATATCTCTGAATAAGAATGTAATGCAAAATTGAAGAGTAAACCTTATGAACATGTAGCTATAGTTATATTGGAGGATATTTGGTGCCAAGTTGGCGACCGCCCCTGCGTTTAAGGCTGCATTAAGCAGTAATCAATTTAATAATACTTAATAAATTAAATAAATGTACTAAATTAATATAAAAACTACACACAACATAAATCTCAGTTTGCCTATCCATTTTCACTTTTCCTCTTTTGTCTGACTTTCGGGGGAGGGGGGGGGCAGCTGTCCCTCYCTGCCCCCCTTTTAGACGCCCATGGTAATTTTATGTGTTTCAAATTATTTAACATGTTCAGTGGATTGGATTGGAGCTGTTTAAGATAGAAACAGGATGATTCCTAAATTTATTTCACCCCGATCTTTTAAAAATTTTAACTATAATGCGTTAATTGAAGATTTGCTATCGATTGGCTGGCACCATCTGCTACACGAGACGGACACTGATAGTAAATTAGATATTTGTATCAGTTTGCTAATTGCCCTCTTTTATAGGTCAGCTGTGACTAAGCCTAGAGCTCCGTGGATGAATTCTTATTTGAAAGGCTTGATGGCAAAACGAGATTCTAGCTTGCGTAAATATAAACCTTCAGGGCTAGCTGAAGACTTCGTGGAATACATAAGGTTAAGAAATTTAACAGTTCGAGCTATCCGCAAAGAAAAACAAAATTACATAATAAAAGCCTGCTCCCATAATAATCAACGCCGAACCTAGCTTTACGTGAACTTAGTTCGCTATTAGTTAGGAGTAATTCTTGACAATCACAATCACTTTAACTATTGTGATTTTATTTTTGGTCCCTGCTTAGATTTTGTTGATAAAAGTAAAATTCAGAGGGTTCAGAATACTCGTCGCTTCATTCTTGGCATGCGGCGTGATGAACGTGTTTCTCATGGGATACGTTCGCTTGGTTGGTTGCGCAGGAAACTAGATGGAAGTATCATTTGGGCTGCTTTGTGCATGCGTTGCTTGTTTCCCCTGAAACGTGCAAATTTAAAATCTAGATTTAGTTGTTCTCAACACTCTCGGAATACACGATACATTTCGAGATTTTTTTTTGTCGCGTCCTCGTTCTGCCGTACTCACTCGAGCATTTACTTATAATGCTATACAAATTTACTGTTTTCCAGAAGAGTTTTAGAAACAATATTAATAAGATCAAATTTAAATTTAAATTATTTCTACAGGATGCTATTATTATTATTATTATTATTATTATTATTATTATTACTATTATTATTACTATTATTAGTACTATTATTATTATTATTATTATTATTATTATTATTATTATTATTATTATTATTATTATTATTATAACTGTGAGACGCACAAGGAACAAAAAGCAAACAGCTTGGTGGAGTTACGAAATTAAAGAAGTGAAGAAAAAGAAAAGGTTCTGGTCAGAATATTTGCCTCAAAATTCAAATGAGGCGTACGTAAACGTAAAATCCTTGTGTATACATATTATAGTGTGCTCACCTTATGGGATTTATCGCGGACACCTATTTTGCTAATTTATCTCTGTATGGTGGCGGTACGTAGCGGTAAACATCGGAACTGCTACATGGTATTAAATGCGGTAAATCTGAGCTTTGAATTTCGTTAAAGGGGAATATCAGACTGTACCCCTTCCATCAAACGTCTGCATTACACGACCAGGACCAATGAGCGCGGGTGAGGGAACGCGGGGATCAAACAACTTCTAATAACAGCGTGATTGATATACGATATACGTGCACCTGCACGAGCCATCGAAAAATGAGCATTTTCGACTTTCGCGATTTCACACATCATGACATGCAAATTGCAAAGTTCGGATACGCAATGGCTATTAATAAAATCTATGTTAAAAAACTGTTTCATACAAAGATCGCTGGCAATTTATAGACAAATTTTGTTAATTTGGCGAATTAGGTAGGAGCGTTTACATTTGCGACTATACCTACTTTGATATTTATTTCGTGGTTTATGAATTTTTGGTAAAGCATAGCTTTTTAATATTAAGGGATTTTTTAACTTTAATTTGTATTGAACGTATTGAAGATTACTATCTATCTGTATATTAACAATCCTATTAGGTAACATTTTGGATAAAGAAGACGTGTTAAAAGTTAAACCAATATGGAATTTATGAAATTAAATGCTCCCCATATGAAAAAAGTACACAGGCCAAACACAGTATAGGTGCCTAAGTATTAAGCCGGGTCCACATTAGTAAAAAATTTGCGTTGTGCAGAACGCCGTAAAAATGTATTTTAATAATGTAGTGCATACGTGTGCGGCGCATAAAAATCAACGTAAAAATATCTGTCGCGCACGATGCAAGCTATCCGTAGGTTGGTGGTTTTTTTGACTAACATTAAAAGGAATTTGCGCTGAAACATAAACGCTATGTAGACGCTTCAAAAATGAAAACAAGATTTGTTGCAAAACACATACTAAACACAATGGATATTTTCTTGCTGTTGACATCAGGGCATCAGGTCTTCATGTCAGATGTTTGAATTCTCTGAATTACTGTTAGTGTAACTGGTCCAAAGAAGATGTGCGACGTTCATTGTCCTGTATAATTTGATATCAAAACAAAATAACCAGAAAAACAAAAAAAAGATTAAGACTTCTAGAACAAACCACTGTATCACAGAAAAGCAAGCAAATGGGATGACAGTATTTCCTGAAGTCTAAAATCAGCTGCAAATCTCTGAAGGTGCTGCTTTTTATTCGCACGGGCCGAACGCTTACGAACGGCACACAACACAAATTGTTAATAATGTGAACCCAACTTTAGATTCAAAGGCCATAATATGCATCACGTAAACAATGGAGACAGAGAAAAGTCCCCACTAGAACTGCATAATATGCAAGTAGCAGATCCCGGATTTATCATAACCAACGACAAAAATATAAAACTGTTAACACGTGTCCAACTTGATCCCCTTAGAGGCTATTTATCTATATGAAACGCATTTTAAACCATCTGCTAAATACAGATCTTACACCTCGAAATAACTCGCACTTAACACAAGAGAATARCCGAATATGTAATATAAACAAATTCTTGCCCATATGTTTGACTGGCTTTTATTGTTTTGATTAGTTATAGTTGTTAAGCCACTGAAGAGTTCAGCGGAGAGGTTGAAATGCTGGCATTTACCTATGTATTATTGGTTTTGCGAAAATTCAATTTGGAAATATAATTTAAAGACGTATTTGGTTATAAAACATTAACAACAGATCCATTTATTCTTATTATTTGTCTCTTTACCTAATTATCTTCAAGTTTTTGAACATAAGTTCCTATTGTTCCTTAAAGTTATCACAGCACATCTCTTATTCTGTTACATCAGGTGTCCGAAACCGTATCTCATTTACTACATAGTCGATGAAATAACAAACATTGTAGCCTGACCTACCCTCACACGACGTATGTTCGGGAGTCTGGTTTGTCAAGGCTTGCAAGACTGTTTTATTCGATTGTTTTTCGAAGTATTATCGCACGGACCGTCTGGTTATAATAAAACATATATCTGAGATTTGAACTGCTGCGGAACAGTAAACGTAATATTGAATGATCTGATTTCTTTTGCCTATTAGACAAAGTACTTATAAAGAGGTAGTCAATAAATCGTACGAGGAATAACAACCCAAGCATTTATAAAAAACCGAGTTCATCTTTTAATGGCATATCCTGCGATAGGCGTAGGCGTTACTCTTAGAAAGCTATGTTGGCAGTTTGTATTTTGCATATAAGTACACGAACATTTACAGAGATTACACGTTCATTATACGAACTAAAAAATGATTTGTAAGACAGTATGGCTGCATAAGACATAAGATTTTGCGTTTAATACGTATTATAATACAAATTTATATGGATATACTATTTATGATTGGAACTCGTATTCTGCATTCGCATAACTATAGCATCATTTGGCAACATCGGCAAAGGAACGGTTTTAAAGTAGGGGACATGAGGGGTACTCGAAATGCCGGTAATGTCAATTACTTCTATTTTACAAGTTCGTTACAGCGCCATCAAACGTCTGCCCCCAGAAACACTCGCATTTCGCCCCCAAAATCTGTCCGTTTTTTCGCAATGTAGGTGAGCACACTATAATATGTATACACAAGGGTAAAATACACAGAACAAAGGATTAAAGTTACAAACCTTTTGCTAGAAGCAAAGTAGAGAACATGAGAGTTTGGAAGACGAATAGAAGATAAAAGAAAAGCTATTCTACAAAGTGCTTAAAGGATTACGGTAAGGAAAACAAAAAAAGTAAAAAACGTGAAAGATATAAAGGGAAATATACTTGAAGGAGAATAGGAGGGCAGAKGCCCTCAGTGCCATTTAGGAAATATACTTGTAACAGAAGTTGRGATAATGGACAGATGACAGGAGTATTTCCAGGAACTACTGTTGTCAATGAGGAACAGAATATAGGAGAAGAACTAGAAGAAGATGAAGAAAGACCTGAGGAACAACGACTAGAGCAACGGGGGTTGGCGATAACTGAAGAAGAGACCATTGATGCAATAAAATATATAAAAAACGGAAAGGCTCCAGGACCTGACGCTTTGACAGGGGAAATATTGAAAGAAATGGGAGAAGCAGGTTTGATGTTATTGCACGATGTTTTCAAAAACACCAGGAAATATAAGAAAATACCGCAAGACTGGAAATGTGCTATTATAGTGCCAATACACAAAAAAGGGGACATGAAAAATTCCAATAACTATAAAGGAATTACCCTTTTATGTGTCGCATCAAAAATATATGAACGCATTCTGTAAAAGAGGGTGAGAGAAACTGTTGAACCTCAACTGTGCGAATCTCAGAGTGGCTTCAGAAAAGGGCATAGTGCAAGATCATATATTTGCAATAAGACAAGTTATAGACAAATGCGAAAAGCAACAACAGGAATCGTATATGGCAGTTACAGATTTAGAAAAAACCTTTGATAGAGTGCCACGAGATAGTGTATGGAAGAGCTTAACCAGAAGAGGTGTACACAAAGGAGATGTTGTAGCAATCAAAAGCATATATGAAGAAAACCGAAATTACGTAAGAGCGCAAAATGGTTTACAGCTAAGAATGGACTACGGCAAGGAGGTGTGTTGAGCCCTCTTTTGTTTTCTGTTGTGCTAGATGACATAAAAATATGTGACCCTATAACAAATAAACGTGTGGCATAGAGAACTGTTAAAATACAACATGAAAGTAAATGTAGGTAAGACTTAAGTGTTGGTAATAGCAAAACAGTCAAAACAATTAAATATCAGTGTCAATGGTGAACGCGTAGAACAGGTGAAAGAGTCTAAGTACCTGGGGGCAACGATAGAGGATACAGGAAAAATAGGAATTGAAATAAATGAGCGTATTGATAGTGCAGCCCGACTTTATCATGCCTTAAATAAACAGTTCAGGTTTCAAGAGAAACAAAAGTCATAACTTTTAAGTCCATATACCGACCAGAACTCACTTTTGGGTGCAAAGCATGGGTATTAACAAAAAATTTGAAAAGTAACCTACAGGCTGCAGAAATGAAATACCTACGAAGAGTGAATTTGAAGAGAGGCTTTACAAGAATGGATACGATAAAAAGCGACCAGATCCGGAGTGAGTGGAAAGTGTACACTGTGACAGACTACATAGAAAGGAGACAACTGGAATGGTATGAACAAAGATGAAAGAATGTTCTACAGTTTGGCTCGATTATATTTCCGATAAATGTTACAGCTGATTGTTAAAAAATTATTGAAGTTAGCTAATTATACCCACATTTGATAGTCGCATAAAGCGCTTTCAACAACAGCTAATGAAAATGTAATCAAGCCAAACTGTAGCTCAAAGTTTCAGTTACGTATGCTTCAAATCTGTAGAGGATTGAACAAAGAATAATTTAGTTATGATAAATCCAGTAATGGTCTACATGCCGATATTTCTGGTGTTCAGCGGCCCGTCGCTATCTCCACTATTTTCTTCTGGCAGCTGCGAGGCCGGTGTGTCGATGAGCGACGGGAATCGGAAATATCCGAGCGTGAACAGTCAGTCAAGTTTTTGCGAGCGATCATAGACCTATCTATCGACAGAGCATTAACAATGGATATAAGTATAATACAAATTCAACATATTTATACTGCAGACACATATTTATGATCGTTCAACTGTGTTTGGTTTTCTACATCACGCACTAGCATCATCGCAGGGTTTGGTTTCCTAGCTTCTCTCTCTGTAGAACGAACTTTTTACTTTATTTATTTAAAAGTTACTCTAAATTTTGGGGTTTTGTGTGCAGCGATGAGTATGTAGGCATAATTTTTACCGTAATAAGCTACTAAAGTAACACTTAACAAATTCTGAACAACCCTATTAATAAAAATGGCGGCGAATATTTTTCTTGTTTTTCACTAAGAAGGAGTAAAAATTACGCATACATGGTTTACCACACGAATAAAAGAAAATAGAAGCCGGTGTGCAACTATAAAGCGATATTTATTGTACGGGGTAAGGTTAAAAAATATTTACAAAATTTACTTTATTTGCAAAATATGATAATCTGCAAAAAAAATTTTTGGACACCCAATATTCTATTTTTAAAGAGTTTAAAAAGATCTACAATTTGACATATAACTTAAGGTTGTACCTAAAAAATAAAGAAAATACGAGCCTGGGGAGTTTTAGGTGGCGGACCTTGTATATTTGTATAGATACTTTAATGGGCTTTCTAAATATATCAAAACTAATTTTAAAGATAACTATATAATACCTGTTTTCAATAGTAATTTAGATTGATAAAAGTACCTGTAAGTAAACTTAAATACATATAATGAAGAACTAATTGTATTAAATCATAAACGAAAGTTAACGGCCCTAAAACTAAAACATATGATAAATTACTAAATAAAAAATTATATAATAAACATGTAAATCATAGTTTTCTTATAAAAATCATGCATATATAATATTAGTAACGAAATTAAAACTAAGGAAATACAATCATTTATTTCATTTAAAATTAGATACACGACGGAGAAAATTCTCTTTGATAAAGTCTGGAAGCTGGAGAAATGCGGAATATACAAATTAAGATGCAACAATCGGACATGTGTATAGGGATAACATTCAGAAATAAAACGAGAGTAAAAAAACATCTCAAGTTATGGAGATTGCTAAAAAATTATTCGTTATTTCGAAACATCTTAGAATGCAAGAGATAATTTTGAATTAATACCGAYATTGAAATTTTACATATTCAGCTAAAGTAGAAATTAAACTTACTAGAAATTTAAAAAATAACAAGGCCTTGATGAGACACTTCTAAACTCAGAAATTAGTTTTGAACCTAGATCATTTACTAATTAGTTTTTTGAGAGTTTGGCCCACAGACGCAATACTAAGATACGTAGTTTTCTAACCTACTTTCAAAATTGTTTTACGTTTTATGGATGTTAGTGCTTTATTAAATTGTAGTCTGTGATTTGAGGAAGAGGTCTCATTATATATAGATTTCAAAACCAGTCGCACTAAAACATTAAAAGGAGTTAACGATAATACGTCTTGTTATACGTACTTATCTTGCAATGATATAAAGCTCGAAAGTTGGGTATATTTTACCATTTCCTATTTTTTCAATTTTGTTTTATTTCAAACCAATATGCGATTTAATAAGAATCTTGAGCAATCCTTTTAGTTTAAAACTGTTAAATTTTGTATTACATTGTCCTATCAGGAATACTATACAGGAAACTAGAACAGGACAAATATATAGTTCATTCGAAGACCTTATTAAAACGTTTTCCGAGTTTTCACATCAGATAAATTACAATTTTTGTATGTGGATTTAGGAAWTGAATGTTKTTGCATTATTAGTTAGATTATGAACAAAAATCGGACTATGTTAGTTCCAGTATAGCTTTKGACGAATCCATATCGTCAACCATTATTGTCGGTTTTTAAAATCTACACTAACTCCTGTTTCTTTTTTAACGCAACACCTTGTCTTTTTATTCATGAAAGTTTAATTCAACTTTATATTACCTAGTAGGCCGTGAAATATTTATTTTTCATATCATACAAACGCACKAGAAACAWCAACAGTTTTTTTTTACATATTTAGTAAGAAATTACTTTATTATAAACTGAACTACAAAAAAAAACAGAATCGAAAGCATCCTTTAAATAATACGTTTAATGCGGCCTCATTCTGATCGAAACATGTATCAAATCGCATTTCAGTATACTATTGCAACGTATTTTGTCCATCTCAATGAATGTCCTTTCTTATGAGTGCTTTCATATACAATATCAAAATGAAGACCAAATTAATCACGTTTTGAATACAACGGCAGTTACATCGAACCAAAATACGTCATAATAAAATGGCATTTTGTTAAAAATTTAACAATTTTTGTTTAAAAAACTACGCACTCGAAAGGTTCAGACACTCATTGCCGCTGACGAACACCCTGAATAAATAGAAACGATATACAAAAAGGCAATGATCCTCCGTTAAGTAACTCTATCACTGTTGGTAATAAATAAAATACGCAATTTTATGTAAACGAATCTTTGACAAAAGTTGAATAGATTAGGAACCTTCCAATTAATATCGAAAACAAATACTCATTTAGGTAAAACATTTTAGTGCTGCATCGGAATATGCCAGAAAACATGTTCGTTTAAAATAAAGTTGCATACTGCGCTGAAATATTTAACACTGTATATTTGACAATGTCAGCAATCATAAACTTCGATTTGGTGTATCACAAATTTCTGTATTGTAAGCCCTAAAGATACTACGGACCGATTCACAGTAGTGACTCTATTATATGACCATGCGGTTTGAGAAAATTAATTTTTATATTAAACAGTAAATTTAATTAATGTTTAAAAATAGTTATTTTTGTAGTGGAACGTGAGCGCAACTGTCCGAAACATTGCTAGGCAAAAATAAAAAATTTGAAAACCACTGTAATACTGATACCGTAGACGCGCTAGACATACGCCCACGCGCCCAAACCAGCCAGCGCTGATTTTACGGCGAGAAGTATTCCCCTGACTTTACTGTTGTACATTGGTGGGGAACCTCAGTGTCTTGAAACGCGAATTCAAGGCAACGCGCGGTCTTCGTATTCTTCATAACTAACGATATCCAATTTAAGGTTTAAATTCTAGTTCAAAACAACTTACAGAAATAAGAGAGCTATGTAAATCTGCTGTTTATGATTTGTATCTTAAATACATTCAGTTCACTCGTTCAATTCAATGTGTACTACTCCCAAAATTTTTTGGAAATTTGTACTTGAATAAACTAAACCTACTGAAATACGTCAATGTATGATGCTAAATGATGTTCCAATATATGGAACCGAAAATATAGCCAAAAACTTTGCAAAATACTTTGTGGATCTGAATAAAGTACCCTTCAGTTAAAGTGATGTTTTCAGTGCAATTAATAAATTGGACTGTAAAAGAGGAGTTAGGTTAGAAAATTTTCCGTCTACTTTTTACAGGTTTATTTAAATTATTTAAAAAATCAGTTCAAGCCGGTGATGTTTTCCGATATAAATAAAAAATTGCGAATGTTATTCCTGTTTTTAAGCCTGGATCTAGAAATAATATTATAAACTATAGGCTTATCAGTATATTGTGTTTCCTGCGGGTTTTTGAAAGTTTAGTCGCGTCCGAAATTATAACAAGGTTTAAAAACGTTATCTTTTAGCTCTACATGGATTTCATGCTCAACGCAACACTTACAAATCTTGTTACTTTTGCAGAGGACATTATTGGTGATTTTGAAGACGGCTTGAATGTTCATGCTGTATACAATGATTTTCGAAAAACTTTTGATACAGTTAATTACTTTATACGTTTCCTCTTATATCATTTATTTGAAGATTATGTTTGTTTCGTGGAATTTAGGAATAGAATGTAAAACAAAAGCATCAGTTTGCTGCTTTATTACAACGTTTCGAAAACGGCCGTTTCCATCGTGAGGTTAAGTTAAATTAATGCGGTAATGTAATAAACCAGCGAACTGATCCTTTTGTTTAACATTCTATTCCTAAATGCCACGAAACGAATATAACCTTCAAATAAAAAGATATTTATATTTATAGTTATGTAGTTATATCGATAATCGCACTCAAAAAGTTTTTATAAAAGGTTTTCAGTCATCGGATTATTCTGAGAAGCCGCAGAGCTCTACCACAGGCCCTATTTTATTTAATATTTTTGTAAATAATGTTTGCTCTGATATATCATCAGCTTGTTTGCTGTATGCCGACGATTTAAAATTGTACAAAAAAAAATCAAACTCTTGGTGATATTGCAACAAACTGATATACTGAAAATTGAGACTTGGTGCAATCTTAACGATATGAAGCTAAATGTGTAAAAGTGTCAAGTAATATGTTTTAGTAAAAAATTATATCCTTCTATACTACTTTGCTTACTGAAGAATAAATCTTTAGTTATTGTGTATGTTGTAAAAGATTTGGGGATATTTTTAGATGGTAAAWCATCTTTCCATATTCACTACGATTGTACTATTGGCAAAAGTAGAAAACTGCTAGGTTGCTTGAAAAAGTGGATTTCTGATTTTAAGGACATTAATACGATCTTAGTACTTACAACTCTCTCATATTGGAATGCAATTCCATCATCTGGTCGCCCTAATATTACGCACGTTGCTCGAATTGAATCAGTTCAACATGATTTTCTAAAATATGTTAAATTTAAGTTATAAAAAAGCAATGTTTAAAAGATATTGATCTTGCAGACAGGTATGTGTTATTCTCTCCACTGCAAAATCGTAGAGATTTTTACAAATTACGTTTTATATTCAAGGATGTTAATGGTATGATTGATTGGTTTTATCTTGTTGGCAAAGAATTTTTAATGTTGCTATTTCTGAAATTGTCACCTACGGCGCTGGATAGATCTCACAGGGTTGGAAGAGCAGATGGGCACAAACCTAGAGCTATGGTAGTAAAATTTTGCAGTTACCAGGACAGACAACTTGTATTCCAAAAGAGAAAACATTTAAGAGGAACAAATTTCGTTATTACTGCCTTGCTAAAGCGTAAAGCAACTGAAAAATTTGAAACCAAAAATGTATGGACCATGGAAGGGCGAGTTAATATCAAAATTGGAAACAATGTGCATAAACTGGAAAGTGAATTAGAACTGTTGCAGCTAAACAAAATGTCTGTTACTAAGTAATGTTGCTAAGTATAAGTACCTACTACACCGTCATTTAAACACACCCTCTCACAGTCACATTTACCATCCACAATGATAGCAAAGGAACAAACTTGAAGGTACATTTTATATTAATATCAAAATTGTAAATGTCATATTGATTTTCATAATAATTTGTCAATCTGCAAAATAAAAATATTCGACAAAGACCTAAATTATAGGTCGAAACGTTATATTATTAGAAAAAAGTGTCTTTAATTTATAAAAAAGGAGCCAGAACCTACAAATAAATGCAATAAGAAAAATTAAACTATTAATATTATTATTATTATTTTTGTTTTGTTATTATTATTATTCTTAACTAAAAATGCCAAAATAGGAGCAACATCGATGTATCGACAACGAATCCCATCGGAAACCGAATTGGAGACTATCGAAAAACTCTGAAAAACACTTGTATGAACAGTGTAAGGGTAAATAAATAAGAATATGTCGCAATATATTTCATGCACTTTTGAACTCACGAACTGCCAGAGAGACGTTTCTTTGTGAAAATTTTCGATGAGCAATAGAATCCTTCATCTTTTTGGTGGTTTAAGGCTTAGCGGACACCAGCCCATAAATATACTATATCACTTTTTAGATAAAGGTGGTACCACTTGGTGATATGTATATATATATATGCAAAACGCGCCGTAGGCGGTATGCACTTTGAAGGATGTAAATCGCAAAAAATACTTCAAAGCCGCCGCCACAACTAAGGCAGCGGTGCACCGTATTGAGAAGTTAAGCAGTTCTGCGATGTATCATAAAGTAAACATCAATGGCGTAGCATCGATGTATCGAAATTGAAAAACATAGATCATGCTGGATACCACAATTGGGGGCAATTTCGTAATATTGTGCGAAATCAAAAACTCCCAATATTTGTTTTAAACTTTTGGCCTGGTTATTTCCATAAATACGACGAACGTAATGAAAATTATATTACTTATGTCTACCTGTAAGCAGAAGCAACATAAATAATTGTAATACACCAATGCCGCATGGTCTAATTATAAACTTTACTTGATCTAAAATTTTTCAGAGAATTTACAAACAAGATAGCAACCGGAAAATTGATCAATAGATCAGCCGTACACTCAAGTTTTCTTGTCTGGCTGGTGACTTTTACTCTGGGTAGAGTTGCCAGATGTAATACATTTAATATAAGATTTATACAGGGTGTCCCGAACTTAGCGTGGAACAATTTAACAACGATTTCTATGACTAAAAATAAAAACATTTTTTCATATAAAAAACCGCTGCAAATTGAATCAATACGATTAAGGCCCGAAATAGGTTTTTTGGAAATATTTCGAAAATGTCAAAAATTTGAATAAATTTACTAAGACACTTTTGGTGAGAAATTTTATTTCCTATCTGATGGTATTATCATTTTTTTGAATATATTAAATATATTCGGAGATATTCGTTTTCTTTAAGTGACGCTTTTTTGCTAATATCTTCTAAACAGTTTGCTGCACCGAAAATTTATAAGAACGAATAATACTCGCAGTATTAATAATAATACTCACATACTAAAACGAAAAAAAATAAAAAAAAATTTTGCTAAATGGGTAGTTACGCCCCAATTTCGCCCCCTTGCAGATACCCTACTTACCCCACAAACAATAGGTCGCTTTGGGTAGTTGAGATTTATACGTTTGCCAAATTTCAAGTTCATATATTAAGTCTTTCGAAAGTTATCGTGTCCACAAACAAAACCACAGACACACAGATACACAGACACACGAGACACACAGACAAGAAATTTTTTTGCTCATTTTTTTTGCGTTTTCAACCATTTTAAAGCGAATGAGCAAATAAAAATTTTTGATTTTTTTTCGCGATACAATGCTTCCCATCCGTTGAATATGGAAGTAATAGCGCCGTAAATGCTTGGTTTTCTAGATACACTGTGTCAATAGGTCATAAAGCAGACAATTTCTTTTAACTTAAGGAACCATTAAAAGTAAACAAAAATGGCGCTTTTCTCACATGCCTAAAATGAACCGCTTCGTCAGAAAATGAGAACAAAGATTCAAGTAGGCATAGTAATAGGGCGCCATGAAACAATAATTAATTTATTATTTCTCACTTATAAATAAGTTTCTTCGGCGATTTGTTTATTCTTTGAAGTATTTCTGTATCGTCATAGTGACTATTACATACTTTGGAAACTTTATTTTTAACTTTGAAAATCATAAATGATTTAACGAACAGTTAACTAGCTGATATACACTTCATTCAAGGATCGTGTAATGGAAGAGCATTAACTGCTCAAATCGAATATTAAAGCAGATATCCAAACAGAAGGCAGCCAGGAAGACATGATACTTTAAGGTCAAGGAAGACCACAGGCAAATGTTAATGTGGAGCATGCTTTAGATCATTTTTAAAACGGTCCTAGAGCGAGCCTGAGATCAGTAGAAAGAATAACTAACATACGAAAGATAATAGTAATGACTATAATGTTACATTGACATTTTGACAATACTTTATATGATTTGTTGCAAAATTCTGAAGTAATAATAATGGAATATTCATATAAATGAGTATGCTAGATTACTCATTTATATGAATATTCCATTACTATCATTTTAGAATGTTTACAAATTTTTGTCAAAATATCAATATAACAGTGACTCTAACACATTTTTGTTATTTATCACGGTCAATTTGACAAAAAATTCATTTAGTTAAGCGGTGAAAGTGCGAATCCTAAAATCCAACTGCAATTTTCTCGAAACGGGTCAATTTTAGTAGCGTGAACAAAGATTACCTTTTTTGTTTACAAGGTCCAAAGACCGTTTTAAAATTAAGGGATTAGATGTGGGGTTGACCCCCTCCCGCCCCCCTCTCAAACATTTATTAAGAAAATGTTAGTATCTTTTTAACAGCTTCCACTTCAAATAATAATAGCCAAAATTTGATGAAATTTTATCAACCGACCTAAGAGATATGTTTGAAAAACTGTTTCTCTTCCCACGTGTTTAAGGCTTTATATCTCAGTAAGCGGGCGCTTTTCAAAAAAAGTTATTCTGTAAAATAGTGTTATTTCAGATTCCGAGAAATTGCCCACATAATGTGGGACACTCTGTATATGCATATATGCATAAAGCTCAATTTTGTAAAAAATGTTGGTTACTGTGTTTTTACTTGGAACAGCCGAGAGTGCATCGTTAAATTTTTCGCAATGGTTAAATCCTAATGAAAATTTGATACCCACAATGCTGTGGACGGACGAAGCAACATTTTATAGAGATGACACAATAAATTTTCATTACAACCATCATTGGTCAAGTAAAATACCCCTTTTAGTAAGATGTTGCAATTTTCATCGTCGGTTTTCGGTTAATATGTGGTGCAGTATTATTGGAAATCGATTAATAGGACCAGTTGAGTTACCTGAACGATATAATACAGACTCATACTTAGACTTTATAGAAAGCACTTTAGTAGATATTTTAGAAGATGTGCCTCTTGAAATTAGGCAAAATACGTATTATCGATATGACTGTAGTCTTCCTTCATCACGCTGTCTTAAAAGATGTGTTGTAGAATATATTCATCTTCGCGGATGCCTTCTGTTTCGTTTGAGCAGCTAACGCTCTTATCTTACCGTATGTCAGTTAGCTCGCTTTTCAAAAATTCATGATTTTCAAAGTTAAAAATAAAGTTTCCAAAGTAAGTAACAGTCACTATTACGATACAGAAATACTTCCAAGAATAAACAAATCACCAAAGAAACTCATTTTCTAAGTGACAAATAACAAATTATACAAGTTTTTGTTTCACGACGCCCTATTACTATGCCTACTTGATGATTACATTATTTGTAAGCGGTACCCTTTAGACATGAGAAAAGAGTACCATTGTTGTTTAAATATTTTGATGGTTCTTGAAAACAAGTCAGATTATCAAAAATCCGTCTGAATAAAAAGTTACGGCAGAAATAAAAAAAAATGTGCGTGTGAGATTGCCTTAGCCCTGAAAAAGAAACCATATTCCATAGAAAATTTATTTATTATCCTTCAATAGAACATAAATTTCAAAATTTATTTTCTAAATTTAATATTAATCTTGCTTTTGGGAACAACTACACATTAAGAAACTTATTAGGCAACACCCTTGATAAAGAAGACCCGTTAAACAAATCCGGAATTTATGAAATTAAATGTTGTAACTGCCCAAAAAATTTACATTGGCCAAACAAAACGTAATCCAAATATTAGATTCAAAGAACATATGTACCACGTAAACAACAGAAATGGAGAAAAATCTGCACTAGCACTACATAATATCGAAACAGGTCACAAACGTAATATAGCCAACGTGAAGAACATAGAAACGTCAACACGCGCCAACTTGAATCCCTTAATAAATATCCCTTTAATAAATAATCCACTTGTAGCAATAGTAAAGTCAGAAATGTGATTTAAACAATTTCTTTTCCCACACCACGCAAGTTTACCATATGTAAAAACGTCTTTTCGTCTTTTAATTTAGTTAAACTTGTTACGCCACCGGTTGAAATGCTTGCATTTGGCTTTGCCAAAAATAAAAATTGGAAGTAGGATAAAAACAAGTGTTTTATTATTATTATTTAATAACTCCAAAAAAAACTCTACTATTCATTATGGTTAAATAACAGTTTTTATAGTGTGAAAGTGCCAATATAAGACAATTTTTGTAACTTATGTAGGAATTCCAGATACCGTGGGGAAATGAAAGGCATTTTTGCACTATTCTGGGAAGGCGCTAGTCCCTTAATAGCAGGTTAACCTGTTGCGTTGCTAGCACAAGTGCAGGAATGAAAAGCATAAATAAAATCTGAACTGAATTTGTATTTATATTGCTTACCTTCTCAAGCAGTGTCTCACGTGCAACTCCAGTTTTAAAAATAACTGCACAAAACGTTCAGATTCTGCACACCTTGTTACACAATTTGTTACTTGGAGTACCCTTTCATGTCTAACGCTGAACCATTCAATAAACTAAACGCATATCTGGGTGCACGGCAGTGCCCCGCCAAGTCAAGCAAAAGCACAGCCGCGCCGTCCTTTTCTCGAAGAAACTTAGGGTACTTGAGAGTTCCCTGTAACTTTGTTGTTTACAAAGCTAGCAGCCTAAATTGTCAGTGACCAACAGGACATACTATAACCAGTCATTTGGTTTGTTTCAAGTTCTAGGTACTAGTTTAAAATCTTGTCTACCGTACGATAAGGAGGTAAACATCTGGTTGTAGATAGTTGGAAGAACTTGGTATAATTATATAACTGTTGTCTACAGTATTCAATTGGAAAGTTGCGATATTCTAAATCATGACATTCCAACTGACCATAAATTAGTTGTTTTGAGTATAACTAAGGAGCAAGTGAGTACAAATTCATACATCAACAGTATAAATACAATTGTCATGGAGTACTTTTCTACTGATATGCAAGCACTGCCCCTTCAGGATATCTTTTTGGAACCTAATATACACAAAAAGGTAAATTTATTTAATAAACTTATAAATAATCCATTTGATAAGCATACACCATACAAGCTTATCAGCAATAAACACAAACGTAGAAAACCATCATGGCTTACAAATAATCTTCAATTGTCAATGGAACTGCAAAATAACGTTTTGCGAGCACTCTCTAAAATTTTTGAACTTATTTTATACAAGCAAATCAAAAACCTCGTTGAAACGTATAATAGTGTACCTGAAAATCAGTCCGATTTCCGCAATCACCACAGTCAATCTACAGCTCTCTTAACTATAATTGACGATATTAGAACTACAACTGATAAACTTGTTTTATTACATTATACAAATGCGTTTGATAGAATAAGCCATAAACTTAGATTGCCATGCTGCATAATATTGGTTTTTCTTTCAATGCAATGGAATTGATACTAACTACCTCAGTGCTAGATTACAAATGGTAAAATACAGACAGGCGATATCCGATCCACTTGCTTGTATTAACGGTGTACACTCCATCTGAATAGAAAAGAATACAGGAGCGTCATCATTTGCATGCGCGATTTGCACGTCATAACCAGTGCCGCCSTCGCGGTGTTAATAGGGGTCAGTTAATAGATTACAGTACAATACGCAGCACACAGCAATATAGAAGGATATATTATGCAGACAAACCACTAATAATAAAGAAACCGTACTGTATAAACAGTAAATGCGAAACGCAATAATAAAAACACACACTCTGACTCTGACCGTCTACTCGAAACGAAACTCGAACGTTGAATTAGACGAATGCGAGCACGCCACTGAAGGGTATCGTTACCTAGCAACGGTTGGTGTTGCGTGCTAAAAACGGTTTGTGCGCATTACGTCATTGATGATGCCCTGTGTTCTTCTCTATTCAGATAAAGTGTACCGCAAGGGTCAGTGCTTGGTCTCTTTCTATTTACCATATAAGTTTCAGGGTTTGGTCAAGCTTTACATTAGTGTAGCAGTCATCATTATGCAGCTGACACAAAGATTTATTTCTATTTTGAAGTCCCAAACAGAATTTGCCAATTCCAGGATTAACACCGACATTAAAACGTTTATCTGATTTGTCGTGCCAGTACTCATTGGCTCTTAATCCGGCGAAGTCTAGGGTTGTGCTATTTGGCCCTAGAGCAGTTAAACTTCGAGTTGCCCCACGTATTAAAATCGCTTTAAATGGAGCTATGCTACCCCTTACTGATGTAGTAAAAAAAATTGTTTGTTTTTCTGGACTTAAACTAAAGTTAAATTTGACAAGCACTTAAATCATTTAATCAAATCTTCATTTTCCAAACTAAGCCTGATTTACGCTGCTAAGGGTATTTTGAATTTCAACACTAAAGTGTCACTTAGCAACTCATTAGTGCTTTCTTATATGAATCATTGTAGTCCTGTGTATGGTTCTGCACTGACGGAGCGAAATAGTACTCGTTTACAGTTTGCACAAAATGCTTATGTTACGCTCACTTTCAATTTAAAGCGAAGGGACAGCGTGAGAAGAGGCATATTAGCTCTGAATTGGCTAAATTTAAGAGAAAAGTGGTTTAGCCACATGTACTCTCTTTTATTTGTTAGAATCCTTAAATTTGATATATCTAAATATTTATTAAAAAAAATAATATTTCGGTCAGAAGTCAACAACATTCACGTTCGAGGTAAGCATCAACTCACGCTACCAATGCACAAAACAGCTCAATATTAGAGGTCTTTTTCTTATATCGCAGTAAAAGTAATAAATTTCATATTACTTAATGGGCTTGATAAGCGCGGCTTGAAAGGATTCGGGGCAGTTTTGCTTAACATAGTTTATAAATGTTTGTTAACTAAAATGAAAACATACCAATGCATTTTCAACGAAAATATAGGTAATATTTAAACTATTCAACAAGTTCACCAATATTATATTTTAGTAATTTATACAGTGGCCGTGTGGAAGAACAGTCTGTGTACAATCAATCATAGAACTTCTAGTATTTCTGGTAGAAGACAATCAACCTCCTCTTCGTTGGCCGATGGCGCGAATCGTGGAATTGCATCCCGGTGCTGATGAAGTAATACGAACAGTATCAGTCAAGACCGCCAATGGCTCTATGATGAAGCGATCGCTACGCAATAGACAATAACCAGTAATAGTTAAAAACGTTTAATTGTTACAATATATTGTTATAATTATTTAAATGAAATGTACACATTTCAAGGTGGCCGGCAATATGTACAATCGATCATAGAAGTGGTCACGATAGAAACAAAAAAAAAGAGTTGTATAACAAAAGGTTATTTAAATATATCACATTAAAAACACGAAATATTAATTACTCCTATTCACGCATCATAAGCATGACTAGACTCGACTATTCAAGAAGACAAACCCTTTAACAGTCTGAGTGTATTTACTTACATTCAGAATGATCACAGTCACTTTCTTCTGATCACATGTAATAATCGTATATACCATAACTACTTGTAACAATCGATCTTGTGATTAACTTAATAAATGTTCATTTATTTATAAAACTATAAATTTCCCTGTACTTTGCTCTTGATCTAAACCAGTTATATGTCTCTTTTAAAATAAAGTCTACTTCACCATTAAAAAATTCGTATACTTTGGAACAACAAATTGTGAAGGCTATGACAACTGCACTTCACAAGGATTAAGTAGTTTAAATTGTAATTAGATTTTAACAGAGTATATAGTGAGTTATTTGGTCTCACATAAACTAAAGCCTGCATCTGTTCCAATTGCGATTAAAATTTTCAGGCTTGATTTGTTTGCTTCAAAAAAATTAGAAATTACTTGGTATAAATATTTGACTGTAGTCTGTGTAACACTCAAAAATGTTAAAAATTACTCACAATATCGATTTTAGTCTCTGAAAGGCATCTAATATGAATGCATAGTAGTTTGGCTGTTGACGTGTCTGTCAAATTGAATAAAATTATTGAGAAAGATGAACCGCCTACATCCTTTATCACATCCTCAAGTGTGGAAGGACATATGACATTTTTTATTATTGCTGCGCACTTGCTTCCACATAGAAGCATATCTTCTTCATCGGAACCGAAAAGCGACAAAAAGTGATACCTATAGAAGTGTATATTAGTGTTAATCGGGTGCATTTATTTCAGACTTACCCATATTTCGCATATTTGATGATCTAGAGACCAACGAGCAGATAGTGGAAAGCATGTTGGCTTTGAATAATCGTGATATTAATTTTGATTCCTCTGATATACGAA
>QCXZ01000086.1:17424293-17519307 GCA_025024175.1 Rhyzopertha dominica | reverse complement strand
TCTAACGCCTGTAGCACTAATGAATTGACTAACCTTCAAAATACAAATAACTGGTATATTCGTCTAAGCGAAATTTGACTAAATGATGATAGATTCCATTGGCATACATATAACTAATTACAAATTTTACAGGCCGAGAAGACATGGTGAGTAGCCCAATCTCCAACACTGGAGAGAAGAGCCGACTATGTCGAGCCCTATCCGAAGTATAGGTACTCTCGGTTGCAGCGTTGATTGACGTATTCTATGACGTATTCCCAAGAATACGTCAATCAACGGTTGCAGTATTCTTGCAACAACATAAGGGGCAACCCTCTACACTCTAAATTTAGTACCTTTTTCAACCAAACGATGGGGTAAGCACAGTATCCCTATTGGGCAACAATTCCCAGTTTTTATGCAACCCAACATTACCACATTTGAATATCTGCAGAGTTCAATGACAGGTAAAATCTACCCTTGGCTCTACCTGTTTTTACGATTACACCCAATATAACCAGGCAAGCCCAACCGGTGCAGTATAGCTAGGAATATGAAATTAGAGTTCCAAATGGACAGATACAACGCTCGTAGGTATTATTATTTAATAGCAATTACCTTCCTTTCTAAACTCTTTGAGGCATGCCTATTTAATAAACCGAAATATGTAAAAGGTTAAACTTATTAAAACTTGAAACATTACAATTATTATTATAATATTGATAAAATGATTCACTTAACATCCCGGAATTAGTCAACTTATGTCAATGACCAGTTCTTCTTCTCTATTTTAAACTAAATTCAATTTTGTTATTAGAAGCTACTTTTGTCATCGTAACCAAGCTGATTTTAGCTAATTTTAGCGAATTGTGGTAAGTCATTTATTTCGGGTACTAAATTTCTCCACGTTTATTATTTTAGCACAGGTTTAATAATAATATTTGAAATTAGGACCGTGGTTGCAACTTTTAAGGGTACTGAGAAGATGAGTTACAAATTACAATTAATGTGGTTATATACGTGTTCGTTGGGATATAACGACAGTAACCTATTGTGATGTCACTAAACGCTGCTCTGCCTTGATTTGTGTACGATAAATTAATTTAAGTATCCTAATTTGGTATGTGTATACAGCGGCAATATTTTATCGCATAAGTAGAATTACCTCCATGTGGTTATGCATGGCAACTTATACCTATTTTAACAATCTATATATCCGATAATTGAATATTTAAAAAAATCAGATATTTCTAAAAACTTTTAAAGTACCTGATTATTTCAAAATACACGAAATATGGCAACCTAAATGTAATAAAGGAAAAAACAGATACATTTTCTGTAAACCGCGTGTAAAATAATAGCGTAGAAACACTTATACCACCACCAAAGTATTGCTTCGAAATATATGTAATAGTATGGCGTGGATGACTACATATAAAGCACATTATTTATAACAATTGCTGAAACTGCAGTACTGTAATATTGTAAACATTTTAACTGAAAAGTTTGATATATCGTTCAAATTATTATAATGCATAGTATCAACGAATTTGCCATTATTATAGGCGGGATAATTTTATTTACCCGATTTAGCAAAATGCAGTTACTTGCCTGAAAAAATCCTTTTAAATGTGATAAATTTTCAATCATTTGGGCTTTCGTTGGAAGTAAATAAATTCATAAATAATCTTAAAAAAAAACAGTTACAATTTTTCAAATATTTTACAATACCGCGGAAATCTGTAAGTGCAAAACCAGAAAGCGTCGTTTAACATAGGCATTATAAATATATTTCCAATAAAGGCATAACCAACAAAATTATCATATTTATATTTTAGATTTCAAATTTGTTGTGTGATATTTGCATATCATGGAAGATATGGTGAATTTTGGTAGTGGTAGTGGTAGGGATAGTAGTATTATTATTTTATTAACTAAAGTAATACAGCATAATAATGTTTGATTACAAAATAAAATAGAAAACAAAAGTGAAGTCCAGTAAACTGGGATTGAGTTAATGATGCTCTTCAAAATTATTTTTAATTTATTTAAAAAAAACTAGCTTTATATATGTCGATATAATGTACTAAGCAAAATTAAATGTTTCAAATAGATAGTTACTATGAACAAACAAGAACCGCCAAAGGAATGCTATCAAAAACGCAGAATGAAACACTTTAGTATTAGTTATAATATTATTTTATACTCCCTTGTTCAACTTTCTGGTTGTCTCCTTGCCTTCCAAATATAATTTTAAAATGTATTGGGTTTGCAGATATCTTACTGGAAATTTGATTATAAATTTTGAAAACAATGTAGATAATGTTCGATAGATTAATATACGTTTTCGAAAAAAAGTCGGATCCATAATTTTTTGCTGTTTCTTATAAGATGGACGCTAGAAGCATTCACTCGCTACTCTTTCAAAATGTAATTATATTAAATAGGTTACGAGCGATTCCTATAAACATTTTATTGTATTTTGTCCGCTGTATGTCGTATTGCTTGACATATTACCGTAAAAGTTTTTAGAACTATCTGAAATTTTGTCAATATTCGATAATCCATTCTACAAATTGTTAAAATAAATATAATTTGCCCTGCATAACCGGATCGTAATAATTCTACTTATTCAATAAAAACATCGCCGTTGTATACGTATACCAGATTAGAGTACTTTAATGTGCCAATTTGTCAAACATTAATCAAGAACATTTACTAACGTCACAACACGTATTTTCTTGCAATTTAATGTAATTCGTAAACTCATCGCTTCTCTTTTTCAAATATTATTATTGCGTGAMTGCTAAGGTAGTTCAATTTAGTATAATATACCTGAAATAAATGAATGAACGACTTACTATCATTCGATGTGTCTAAAAATCAGGCGATTATACGCTTATTGGCAGTTAGATACCTATTTTATTTTATTTTTGTACGAATTTCTTCAATGATTTCATATTGATTAAATTTATAATAACAATAAACACATTCAGGTATTTAATTAATTATATTAAATGTTAATATCTACTTAAAATTGTTTATTTAGCAGGACGGCTCCTACTATAATCCAGGAAAAATGAAGAACTGCGTTTAAAATTCGGATAGTTTTTCGTGGTTTCAGTATAGAGCTGGGTATACATATAATTGCTGTACATTGTACATGTCAACATTAATTTTAATATTCGATGATTGTAAACTACCTAGCACCATCTTTCATAAACCTAGCACCCCAGGTAAACAATACATTCTAGTATCGGGGGGTCTTCAGGCTAGTTCCCCCTTGGTAGTTCACGAAACATTTTACTAGTACATATACCTTCCACCCACCTTGCACCACCTAGCACCACTGATTACGTAGCTAGCAACATCAAAGTTAAGTAACTATACGGGTTCTGCAACGGGGAGTGACAAATTGAGCTACCCTCATGTGCACTCATGAAAGGTCACTATGGGCTAATATCCTTCCCATTAGCTAGCACTACCTTGCACCAGTGTATTCACGGCTATTGTATACATACTTGTTATATTTATTTGTATTTAAGTGCCATTCTCAAGGAAGATGAATTTAAACGTATGTAAGCACTTCAGAAAATTTTAGAATCATTTTAATTATTGGAGTAGCTTGCACTAATCATGCACTACCCTACACCAATTTATTGGTAGGTAGGTACCATTCGATTAAGAAAATGAAAATATTTTATGTTTGTGTTCGGGGGGACATATTCAGGAGGTCCTTATATAGTCCCTCTATAGTTCAGGTAACGTTTTAGTAATACATACACAAACCTTACACCCCAAGCACCACCGATTACGTAGTTAGCATCATTAAGAGTTATATGGGTTCCATTGTGAATAAAGGTATTGCAACGTCAGCAATCGTCTCGTACACTCAAGAAAGGTCACTATGGGTAGAAATGCTTCCAGTTGCCTGGCACCATTCTGCTCTAATGAATTCACGGCTATTATATACATATTTATTATATTTATTTATATTTAAGTACCTTTTACGTAAGGGCGAATAAATTAAAACGTATGAAACCACTACAGTAAATTTTAGAACCATTTTAATGAGTCGAATAGTTGCACTAATCATGCACCCACCTAGCACCATCGATTACTTAGTTAGCACCACCAAATCCAAGTAGTTATACGGGTTCTATTATGGACATGGGTGGTGTAGCATCAGCTACCATGCCGTGCACAGAAAAGTTACTATGGGCTGATCTGCTTCTCATTAGCTCAAAGCTGGCAATACTATAGTTTATGAACCATTGCCAGTCTTGCTCTTTAATTTTGTCACTTACACACTCACAAAAGATTTCTGTAGACACACAAACTTCAAATTTTGCGTTCAGTAAGTATATAGCTTATAGAGGAAATGAAAAGCTGAAACTTGTTTTTTTTTAATGTTTACCGTCCAGACTTGTCAAAAATTGTTACATCAAAGCGACTGAGAAAAAGAACAATGTAGAAGAAATATTACCAGAAAAAGAAACTACCTACTGCTCCATTATGAGGTAGTAAAACTTTAAACATGGCTCAGAACTGGACGACAATGCAACAGTAACTCGCTTTTTTACCTGTCTGATATTTTTGCGGGTTCCACATTAGATATTAGCATTTATTTATTGGATTGTTTCCTGATAGGCCGTACAGTAAATAACATACCGAAATGCTGTCGAGAGATTATGCACTTTACCGAGAATCAAACCGCCAAAGTTAATTTTATATCAAGACAAGGATTAAAGTTTTTGTAAAGGTTTGTATTTGTGTATTATTGTTTATTTACATCAGTGATTACGTGCCAAACCTTGCACTCCTAACGTCTTTAAGTGCTCGCTCTAGCAGTTACGTCACCCCGGACAAAAAGACAAATTGCCGTCCCTTAAGAATATGAGAACATAATTTTGCAATAAAGTTACACATAGTTTCTATTTTCACTCAAACTCTAATTAATGAGCTGAAAGTTATGAAGTAGCCTAATGAAAGATTTTAGAATTCTGAAGAAGCTTAATTTTTGCGAAATTTTTTATTATTAAGTTTTTACAAAATTAAAAAGAAAAATGGTGAGACTAAAAATTTAATGTGGCAACACATAGGGAACAATGAACAAGTTGCAAAGCGTTACCGGCCCGTCATAAATTTCAGCTTATTCGCAAACCTATATAAACACTAAATAGCAAATACCACTTTATACGACCTAGTTAGAATAATGTAATATAAAAAAGAATTCTATTTCAACACTTTATACAAAAAACATAAAATATAGAAAGTACATGAAAGCAGCTCTAATTGCTACAATCTTTAAATAATTCAACCACCAATTATATATATTAGAGAATAAAAACTTAAATTTCATTTTTTAAAATTTCAAGCAACGTGTATTCAATATAATATTCTGCAAACCTAGAAAGTGATTTCAAAATAAACACCTTTATTTGTCCAAATAACAAGATAGCAATTTTCTTAGCACTCGATGTACCAACGAGAGTAGATTTTTGAGTTTCAGCTTTTATTATTACTGAAATTAAGAAATGTGCTAGTCAAAGGACTTGTGGAAATGCATCTGCTCTACTTATTAAACGTATTATTATTGAATTCCTTATAATGAATATTATCTTTGATTGTGATATAATTGTAAAAAAGAATGCACTAATAACCTAATAACAGTGATATTTGTTACAGGAATAGAATCAGAATATTAAATCCTGTATCGAGCTGTATATTTTCGTGTAATTATTACCAGTACTGTGGATGCCACATTTCGCTTTTCGCTATTCGTTCCTGTACTCGTTTGTTAATCTTGGAACTCTTTTTCGATGAGTATTTGTGCCAAGCTCTTTAATCGCACCGATTCGTACTGCTTCGCCTTATCGTGTAGGAGTGCTCGAATTGCCATATTAATTTGTCGCTTAATTTTGTACTCGATTCACCTTGTTATTCATTACATTTTGAAACAGTAACCTATATTTCACAACTGTTAGGTATTCGCCATCATTGTCATGGCTGAAGCAAGACTAAACAAAGCCATTCTAAAACAAAAAAAAGCTTGATTTGTTAGTTCCGTTATTCAAAGTTCTTGCTGTGGAAATAGATAGAGTTTACCTTGAATTTAAACAGTGTCATAAGGAAGTCATATACGTTTCCTAATAGATGATCAGGAATTCGCAGATCATGATGCTATTAGAAGTGAAGCTGATAAAGCAGTTTTGTCAAAGCCGCTTTTGCGGGTATAGAGGTCAATATTGCGCGATCAGTCGATAGAACCCTTGCTCCATGTACTCCTAGGCTGCCAAAAATTAGGCTATCTATTTTTGATGGAAACTTTAAATCGTGACCATCTTTTTTACGACATATACAGTACCCTCATTCATGTCAATGACACACTGTCAAATATAGAAAAATTCCAAATTATCTAACAACTTGTTAATTGAAGAGCCGCTGCCATTGACTGATGATAATTACGTTTTAGCTTACGACACCTTGAAGAAAAAGTTACCAAAATAGGAGATACCTAGCTAGCAACTATTATCATGAAATATTTAATAGTTCCGCGATAATAAAGCCAACTTCAGAAGAATTAAGAAAACTTACTGATACATACAATCTCTCTCTTCTGCGTGCACTCGAATTTCCTGTAGACAGATGGGATTTTTTGCTACTTAACATATTGCTTCAGAAATTAGACACAAAAACTCGGACTGAATTTGAATTAAAGTATAGCCACGTAKACCTTCCTACACGTCAGCAATTGTTCCCTTTCTAGAAGAATATTGTCGTGCTTTTGAATCCGTTACTAATTCATCTTCTATAAAGCTTAAACTCGACAATAATAAGCCAGTCAAGTACAWTCAGTCCCAGCTTACTCATGCAACTTACAACAAAAGTTAAATAACACAAGCTCTGTATAAATTGTTTGACCCCTTCACAKCCCGTGAAAAACTGCAATTCAAAAATTCCTTGCAGAGTTTGCAATGTATCACACCATACTTTATTGCATATGAAACTTTTATTCAATAATAGTGAAAATTATTCTGAAGTTACAAAGGAATCTTTCTCAAGTAGTTCAGAGCCTGATGTCGCTCATTTCAGTGACGCATCAGGAAACGCATTCTGTAGTTAGTTCTCCTAAGGTGGGTTTTTTATCAAGCTCCATCAATCTTTCCACTGTTTTATTATTAACCGTCTAGGTACTTATAAAATACGCTCATGAAACCTTCCAAAAGGTTAGGATTTTGTTCGATTCTGGAAGCATGGCCAATTTTACCTCTCGTCGTGCACCCGTTCCTATAGAAGGTTTAAATAATACAATCACCAATTGTAACAATGGAATATGCGTTTGTTCTATAAAACCGTAAAATAGTGATGAACCCGTGTTCCATTTTGAAGCAATTATATTGCTCAAAATTTGTTCTGCGCGACCGAAGATGCAGCTTAATTTAAACCCTTAGTCACTTAGCTGATAGTTATTGCGATACACCCGAACCCATAGACATAATGATCGGAGCGGAGTTAATTTCATATATTTTTAGTTCGAATCGCATTTTCGGTAAAAAGGACCAGCCAGTTGCCGTTGAAACTGTATTTAGGTGGGTTTTAGAAAAAAAATTGAATTGTGTTCCTGCTTCTTCTTTTCTTAGTTGCTATGTTGCTATCGAGCCATTTCTTGATGTCTGGAACGGTTTTGGGAACTTCAAAATATAAAAAAGGTCGCCTTTAACGACTTTCGATGATGTAAAATGTGAAGCCCTATATAGAGAAACACTTAAGTGCGATTCATCTGGTCATTTCATCGTGTTACTCCCATTTAAATACGGCAAAACGGACTTGGGCGATACGTATCCAATAGTTTTGCGAAGATTTCTTCAACTGGAAAAGCGTTTGCTGAAAGATTACGATCTTTATGTTTCATATAGTGAATTCGTGCAAGACTATATCCAATCAAACCACATGTCACCTGTTTTCACAATTAAAATGTCATGTCCAGGTTATTACATACCGCATTATAGCGTAATGAAACCCGATAACACAACGACACGCGTTGGAGTAGTCTTTGATGCGTCGGCTAAAGGCCGGCTAAGAGCCCCAAGCGATATGATAACCATATTAACGCATAAATATACTTGTTTATTTAAGAGGTGTCAAAAATGTGTACAAGTCAACGGAGGGAATTTTAAACAAATCATATATGCATTAATATKGTTATTTTTATTGTTTGTTATTATTATTATTACTACGGCTCTTCGTATAGTATTTTGCGCTGTTACTTAGTAAGATTGTGCTCTCAAACTCCTCATTTTAGTGAAATACGACAAGTATAACTTTTTTCAAAGTAAATTCACCAAACTTTTAGAAAATGTCAAAATGTGTTGTATTTTTTGTTCTTCTAAAAGATATTGCAAAAAACAAATTGATAAAGAAGCTTCTTAGCGCCCTCTATGATTTAGTCAAATTGTAAATATCATGCCGTATTTGCAATGATTAGATATACCTCTGTATCCAATTGGAATAAAATACATTCAAAAACAAAACAGCAGTTGAAATTAACGATATAAAAAAGAAAAATGACTGGTTTAAGGAGACTAAGCTCTAAGGTAAGTTGTTTTATTTCGGCCTATCCTGGACCAAGGAAGCCGTTGTTAATGGGCGTACCCAGCTTTTGGTCTAAGGGGGGCAAAGCAGGAATTTCCCTTACTGAATAATTCAACATAAATAAAAATATGCCTTTATCGGATTATGTACCTAAGTAATTAACGAACTATTTATTTCATGAACAATCTTCGTTGATTTTCTGCAAGGTGACTTAAAACATTTTCTGTGAAGACACAAGTTTTTTATGTTTTTTGTATATACTGATCTTCAAAAACTCCTTTATTCTTAATTCAATTATTGATGATATCAGTTGGTCGATATCTAGCGCATTCAGTTGCCTGTCTATCACGTTTAACAAAAGATGAGTAGATACGTTTTATTTGGAAGAATAAAGATCCGTGATCCACATAATCTATAGTAATGTCAAACGAAGTACTAAAGAAATATAAATTTAGCCTAACCACGTTTTATGATTTGGAATTCGCACATATCAAATATTAATTAATTAACCGATGCGCTTTTTAGTTTCTATTTTTCGCATTAGAAGCTTTAGAAATTTAAGTTAGGAGTGAACAGGTAGCTAGTATAGATTTAAAAAATTATCAAAACTGAGAATGAGGAAACAACCTGGTCGTGAAACAGTACCTAAGACTGTAATGAATTAAGCTGCTGGTTTAGTTAATCTTAGTTAAACTTAAAAATACAGGTTATGTGCCCCAGCATTATGCGTCAGCTGGCCACACACCACCAATCAGCATTAAATTGATGGTTGTTTTATCTATAACAATTTTTACTAATACATCTAAGTTTTGCATAATTTTAAAACCACCATTTGTTATTGTTCTCAAGCTACAAAAATCCTTTCATGTATTATATTCATCTTGCTGGCTGTCATTGATTTGCCAAATATGGCTCAATATCGCCAAAAACGTATATTAAAAGTTTTTGCGGAATTTACTTGACTATACATACTATATACTATATTAGCAATTAAATGCACAGTATAAATTATTACAAATGTAGATGGTATTCCTTTATGATCAATTAATCTTATTATGGCAATGTAAGTTATACTTCGATTGTTACTTCTACGGCAATTTTTATGTGACATAAAAGTAATTTATGTTTTTAACTTTAATCATATATGCATAGTTTATGTGCTTAAAGCGCTTAATATCGTCATCTGAAACTGAATATGAGGACGTCGATGATACTCCACTAACTTGGACAATAGCAAATTTTGGATTAAAAACCGTGATCGAATTGATCTGATATTTTAAATAGATCAAATTTGAGTACTTCTTTTTGCTCTTTGGCTAAAATAATGACCAGGGCATAAATCGAAAATAGTGCAACACATCTGTAAAATGATAGCATACCACATTTCAATGTTCGAAGACGATTTTGTACACATTATGAGTATGTATTATGTAAAATCAGAATTAGATTTAAATAAATTGAGATATATTTAATCCGTTTTTCAAAAAGTCTTTTTTATACTGACATTTTAACAGCACACCGGGTTTTAATTCGTGCTTATAATACTACGGGATTCCTAAAACTTACGTTACATAGACTTTCATGACTCTTAGTTCGGATGGATTTTTGCTTGAAATAACTGATATTTTTATAAAGTTTTTGTTTCTCTGTAATAATTTTGAAATTTGTGGCTAAAAAGGTTGGAGTTACCGCCAAATACAAATATGTGACTAATTCTGGGTATTCCACATAACAGAATCATGCATAGTTGAACAATCCCTATAAGAAAACATATTAGAAGAGCTGAACAAAGTAGAGATCGTATATGGCGCCTGACCAAAATAAGCTTGGAAATCGTTTGACAATGACTTATTGAATGTCATTTGCATAGGTCAAATATGAGTTCTGGACGAAAATTGTGAAATACGCTTGTCTATAAATTTTACTTCATTAACAATTTCGTAAATACATATTTAATTAATTAGCTAAATGTATGGAAGGTGGGAAGGGCTCAGAGTTGGCAGTCCAGGTCCAGGAGGGGGGGCGGCTGCCCCCCCTTGCCCCCCCTTCGGTACGCCCATGTATGGCCCATTCGTTACTGGACACCCTTTATAGTATTGACTATATTTTTTTAGATTTGCTGAAGAGGTAATGAACATCCTTACAAAATATGATATTTTTGTTACACAGGGTGATCAATAAAGGTTGGACAGCGGCTGTATCTTGGAAACTAATCGTGCTAGAATCTTCCGGTAAAATTTTTTTGAACAAATGTAGCCACCCCAGATTTCATTTAGAACATTTTGAAGTGCGTAACGTAGACGCTAGGTGGCGCATTTAATTTGACATTTCTAAGAATCGTTTCCTCCTCCAAAAAGTTGCAATGCAATGTTGGTCTAAAATAAACTCATTGCAATCTATGCTTATTTCTTAATAAACTTTGTTCGAACATTTTTTTCTAGTTGCTATGGCAACGACGATAGGAGGAATAAAAGTTTCAAATCTTCAAAATAACTCAGTATGGTTCAACCAAATTTAACGAGTGATGGCTAGTTTTAAAGTGAATTTTATGCGTTTCAATACTGTCGATAAGTTATAATTTATTGCAACTGTTTGACAATAGGGGGCGTTAGTTATAAAATTTTTATATTAGTTCAAATATCTCAAGAAAATCAAATGCAACCTTATAGACTTTTTTACTAGCTATTATAGCTTATTAATAAAGCAAGATAAATTTGAAAACTGGAAATCGATATCTTTCTTTCTTTGTTGGTTATAGTAAAAAAACTGCGAATCCGTCTTTGGGTTCAGCTATTTTTTTTATTGGAATAAAATGAGGTTAAATTAAAAAAAAAGGCTTACTCATAAATTACGACTTATTAGGTTAGGTTAGACGGTCAGCCAGCAGCGGTGGACATTTTGAGGATCAATAATTATTTTTCGCCACCTAAAACTCCCGAGATTCGTATTTTCTTTATTTTTTGGTTATAGCCTTAAGCGAAATGTCAAATTGAAGGTCTTTTTTAACTCTTTAAAATGGCATAGTGAGTGTCCAAAAAATATTTGCAGATGATATTTCACAAATAAAGCGTTTTTTGTTGTTTTTTAACTTACCTCGTATAATAAATATTGCTTTATACTTGCTGGATGCCGATTTTTGTCTTCTTTAATTTGTGTCATTATCATGGATGTCTCATTTTTACTACTTGCTAATGAAAAACAAGAAAAACTGATGGTCGCCGTACTCTATTAACTATCTTTATAAATTCAGTATCTAACCGTAAGCTAGTGTCAGTAAGAATTTGGTATTATATTTTTTATATGGGAAACACCAGAACCATACTTGAGTAGTGCTATTTTGGAGATTCCTGCTGTCGTTGCCATAGCAACTACAAAAAAAATTCAAACAAAATTTATTAATAGACATAGATTGCAATGAGTTTATTTTAGACCAACATTGTATTGCAACTTTTTGGAGAAAGCAACTATACTTTAATATGTCATATTAAATGTGCCACCTAGCGGCAAAGTTACGTACTTCAAAATATTTTAAATGAAATCTGGGTGGCCACATTTGTTCAAAAAAGTTTTATAGCAAGATTCTAGCACGCCTAGTTTCCAAGATACAGCCGCTGTCCAGCCTTAATTGATCACCCTGTATACTTCTATGTTGCTATCAAAGTAAGTGAAGTATCCAAAAAAGTTACTATTTACTCCGAAAATAACTATCAAACTGAGGTTGATAGCTACCTGTAGATATTATAAACATAAGAAGGCCGTGGCTTGATTCTAAGAATATCGGCGATAAATTTGAATTCACCGATGTGTCATACCCTTCATGTTATTCTAGAATGTGTCTTTGTCTACTCGTTTAAAGTTCGTTGTAAATCAAAAATAATTGCTTATTTGTTACAACTAACTAAATAGTATGAAGGAATGTAAAGTGAGATAAATGAATCCACAAATTTATAGAAAACATTTAGTCAACTATGTATTTGGATTGACTTTCTCAAAATTCAATCTAAGAATGAATAGCGACTTCTCTAGTTCCAGTACATCGAAATAATCACTATCCCCAAGTATTTTCAGGAAGGACATACTTCAATGGTGGCAGTCCTTGTTAGACTTCTCGATACTTCTCTGGAAAGCTCTTTTCATCATCGGTATTATAATTACTTTATTATTATATGTAATGACTTTATTATCATGAACGTAGCTATCGAAAAATTTTTAGTTTGAAGTATTCCCTTAGAATATACCTTTGCGGATGGTACAACTGGAATGAGATAAACAACCGAACTATTATTTTCCGCGATAGCTGTAAGATTTTCCAGCATGTTATGGGCAAGTATCCATGACGTTGTTTCATGGTTGATGAACTAAAATACTATGTTTTTGCAGTGTTAGAACTTTGTATAGCGTCTTTGCTGTACAGAGATCAACAATGCTTAGTAGTAAGAAAATTATGATGTTCTACTAACGCAATAAATGATGCAATATAGAGACACTATATTGATAAGCGAACTTGATAATAATGATACCTTTGACGAACTCTTTTAATTTTGTTTGAATACCTTTGTCAACAAGATAGCGTAACAAAATCTATCAAAACAGGATGCAGTCGTATCATATCTCTTCAGTTCTTTTTAAAATGCGTCATGAGAATGGACCTGTTGCCCCCATTTTTTTTTATTGCAGAATATGAATCTACATGAAAAGATATAGACCCCTGTTATTTTTATTTTTTGCAAAGCGCTTAGTTAATGCTTAAAAAAAGATTGTTTGTGTTTAAAGTTTGAATCTCTGACGTCAGCGTTCCCTGGCGCGCTTAGTGCGGTGCAACTGTGTGATGTTGCCACGCAATTTCCTGATCCTAGCATTCCTGTCGGCCGACATGAGGTTTCTGAAATCGAAGTCGCAGCAGCGTTGCCATTTTATTCCAAATTCCAATCGTAATTATGAATTATAAAAACACATACGCGAATGGATGTGTTAAACGCTATTCGTTGTTAGTCGTTTTGACTGTAAATATTAAAACGTAAAATATATTAAATTAAAATTATAACTTGCAGCGGATATATCGCAAACAGAATTCATTTTATGGCAGCCGAAAGGATAAGTTCATATTTCAAGTGATATTGAAACTGGAACAACTATTTATTAAGTAGGTAAACTGGTTTAAACCTGAGTTACAGCATGTATAGCTGCCATTACATCATTTTATTCAAGTCGCAACCTTTAAATAGCAAAATCGCCTAATTTGCGTAAAATCGAACGATATGGCCACACAAGTTTCCATTCATGTAAATTTCGTCAATCATGTGTAAGTCAATTTTTGGTAAATTATCCGAAGATCCCTTCACATAATCTTGCACAGTCTATGTTTGAACAACAACGTACTAAGTAAATAAAAACAAAACTTTAAAGCGTCCTCCGTTCTCAAACCAAAACGGAAACAAAGGTACAAAGGCACAGAACATACGCGTGTTCAACAGCGACAAAGGTGTCAAGCATGCAACAGGGCATCCGGCGCATTGGCGCAATAGCGGAGTGCGTCTCCAGGAACGGTAACGTATCACGAAATATTTGAATTTAGCGGTAAACCTTTAAAGGCAAAAATAAGACACAAAAAACATTAAAAATATTTTTTCTATTGCCAGCTTCTAACTTCATTAGGTCCAGGCAAAGTCACACATGTGTTATAATAACGATTTACTGTCAAGGGCAACAACGCCATTGCGAAAATGTCAACTTGAGTTCATGCTTACCTGCTATCTGATTACTTCTACATATATCTAACCATTATGGTACCTTCTGCAATGTTTGCAGTTATCATGATTTACTTCCAAATTAAAACCTAATAAAATAGCCATGACAATACTACAGAGGAAAAACATTCTTAATGTTTTACAACATTAATTTTTCACTAATATTGTCACACAATTGTCAAAATTACGCCTTATTGAAAGAAATTTAAAACACATTCAAGTTCTCTAAAGTTCCTCAGAGTTCATTTCATCAAAATGCAAACTGAAATACATAGAAGAGCTTCTGTAAAAATTTGTCATTAATGCATGTACGTGTGTTTCTTCGGTTGAGGGACGCGCAATAGAATTTAGGAAAGGAACACTCAGTTGTTCTTTTCAGTTATAATTAATAAGACAGTAAACGAGCAGAGCTGGATTGTGTGAATGAATTTGAAAAGTTTGAGGTAGGTTATTGTTTGTGAATTGTGTGACTTCGTAAAATGTGCCGATTTGTGCTTGCAATATAGAATTTTATTGATAAATTCGACATAAAGAGTTAACTGATCTAGCTGATCGCACACTGAAAGAAATGTTTCGATTCCAGCAGCAAAAATACATTTGCTGATACAAATTTGCTGCGAAATATGTGTTTTTTATTAAATATTGCAATTGCGGATGATATTCTTAAATTCGGAGCAAATTTATGTTTGCAACGTTTACCCAAAATATTAACAAAGTAAGTTTTGCTGTGAAGACAAATTTATTTGCAGTTGGTGCAAAGATTCTAACAGGAATGCTTTTAGCTTGCTTCCAATTGGCCGTTCGGCCATAAAAGTTAGCCTTCAGTATTGGACGCAGTTTTGGTGGGGTATGGGTAGGTTAGAGGTTAAGGGTTACAGGTTAAAGCGCGCATTTCTGTTAATATTTTTCTTGGTGATTGATGCGTTGTGTGCTGCTGTGACTACTCTGACTGGACATGGAGCAATTATTGAAAGACTGGGGGTTTTCTATGTACACCAGCGTTTTCAAAGGTACGTAGATTGCAAATTTGCTCAATTTAATCGTATTAGAATTAACACGGAGATATGAAAGTGACACGTGGTACCAACGCGTTGCTGTCTACGGCCACTGTACAAATTCACCTGTAAAATTCTACTTTTTGATGTCAATATTAATGAGAATATAGCTTTCATTATTAACATTTAGGGACGGATTGTTTGTAGATAATAATTTTATTTCAGTTGCGGTAATTTCTACAATTTGTGACTTCCAAACTGCCTTCATATTTGAAAATTCTATATAATTAAGTTTAGGCGTCATCCCTTTTGAGATTGCTTCGGTTTTAGAACAATTAAAGATGAAGATTTTAGATAACTGCTCATAGTCTTGTGATATTTGCTTACTTATTTGATATTAAATAAAATAAAAAAATATTTAACGGTGACATCGTAACACCTCGTGGCCAGTTCGTTATCGTTCGCCAACGCCAAAACATTAAACGCCTAAACTGAGTCAACCACAGTGGGAGCGCGGGAAAGCGTTTGTGTTCAATCCTAAATTTAAACGCGTAGTGCTTGTAAATTTAGTAGGTATTCATAACTAATTTTAATATTATTGAATTGTATATTATTTAATTTTTTGTAAATATTACATAAATTTTGTATACTGGCATATCTAATCAGTCCATGTAAGGCAATTTAACTAAATTACAGAGGGCGCTCAGGACGCTTTATTATTTTGTTTGCAATATATTTTTCTAGAATAAATAATTATAAAACATTTTGACATTTTCTTTAAAATTAGTGGATTTAAAAAGGTATACTTGTCATGTGTCGCTAAAATTCAAATAATAGAGTTTATGCAATATACAGGATGTTCAATCTTTGCGTCCCACCAGACTTCTTTTTTAAATAAAACCAATCCATTTTTATTATGAATTTGAGACTTTAGTTGAATTTATTTTTATTAAAAAAGCATAAATTTGTTGCGCATGGAATTTTTATGATTGTGTTTGTGATATAGACTAGCACTAAATTATAACTTCATTATAATTCTAGAAAATGAAATAGAAAATGTTGATGATTTAAAACTGCTCACTCCTGAAATGGTGAGTGAGTTGATACCAAAAGTTGGCCCAAGAGCTAGATTTCTTCAAAAGTTGGCACTTATTAATGGCGAAGTTATTTTTATGTCTCCTGCAAATAATATGGTATATACAGAAAATATTCAGTCCTTCAATTGACTGTAACACATCTTTGTATTTCAGTCTACGTCAACAGTTGTTAGTGACTCAGAAGCTAGTACAAGTACATTATCGTGTTCTGTTACTAATGAAATAGGTATTAATGAAGAAGCTATTGAGGAAGCAGTGGCAAACTGTTCATTTCTGTCAGATCATGGTAAGGTTTTAATCTCATTGAAGTTTGCTTTTATATTTTATATATTATTTTGTATTAGTGCCAGAAAATACCGGTGCTATTGTTGGCTTGAGCAGCGATGAAATTGAAGAAACACCTATAGCTATTTCCAGACGAGAGAATGCGCAGAAGATTAATCTGGAAGAAATACTAAAAAGTTCTAACAAGGGGAAAGCAATTTTAAGTTATTATAGATTAAATAATAGCCTTGACAGGCCTACACAGAATAAACTAGTAGATGCTATTATAGATTTTGAAACTCAAGACAATGTGGATGCAAGGTAAACATGATTAATTTTTCCTAAAATAATTTTGTAATATAACGGTTGTTATAGATTAGCTCCGGAAAAATTTATGCAATACAGCTGTGCTATACAACAGCCGTTTCCAACTGAAAATAAAGAAATTTACTACTTCACAACCATATACAAACAATACAAGACTGGTGCAGGAAAGCTTTTTAGGCGTTATTATAACTACAGAAGGTCTTTGAAAAGGAGCGGGTTATTGCAAAACAAAAAGGACGAGCAGACACATGCATTGCATGTTGATGCAGATTATGCAGAGCAGTTGCAATGGTTAAAAAATAGTACTGAACCATGGCGACAAGTTGAAGATTATTGGAAGTTAACATTTTCAACGAGGTACAGTAAAATAAAATCTGTGCAAGAAACACACTGCATTGGAGACTACATCTCTCAATATCCAGCTTTAAAAACTCCTTTGGGTTACACACTGGTAAGTGTAGTTTAGTATAAAATGTAAAGAAGTATAAATATAACTTTTTTAGTTGGAAAATGATTATGAGCAACTATACCCAGAAACTTCCATGAAAATCTATTCTGAGTGAAAGGAATTTTCAGACAGAATTTTTATGTATGCGAAGAATTCAACTGACCCAAATGTTCTACAAAGGATTAATGAATTTGAGAGCAATGACTTTACAGAAGGTTCGTAAGTTATCACTTTTTCAGTAGCTAACTCATAAAAACTATAAACATTTGATTGCAGATGGAAAAGCAAATCGTATTTTGTTCCTTTTGCCCTACTTGATTAATACACATACATTAAAACGCAAAAGATCAGGTGTATGGCGTCGTTCAAAAATTGAAGTGGAAGAAGGTTTCATAATTAGAGTTAATGTAAGTTTTTATTGAACGTTAAGTTTAAGGGAGAATGTGTATGTAGTATATATCTTATAGCTATTTACGTATGGAACGCCATTTTACTTTTTATTTAGATTTATAACAAAGTACCACAAAACAAACTATCTTGTTGAAATCAGAACATATATAATGTTTCTAGAGAACTATTGAATTACAATTATTGTTGTAAAAATTTAGTGGTATATTTTAGACCATGAACACAAATTACATAAAGAATATTCTATAGTTAAAATCACCCTTAAATTAAACAAGTACTCATTTAATTCTGAAGATTTCTAGGTTTGTTGAATTTTTGCGATAGTCACCTATATTTTTGACTGTTGACTGTATTTCTCTTACAAAATCTATTTAAATTAAATTGAATTAGTTTGATACAGACTTAGCTTGAAAACAAGCTTGTTACTTCAGTTAAATGTCATAGAATTTTTCAGATTGTTGAATTAAAATCTACAAAATCTACCTTTTAAATGTTTTCCAATTTTTATGATTGTTACATTTATTAGATACTTTCACCCACATTTTACTAACAAATAAACTGTTTATTTAATTTAAACCATTGCTGTTTTCTGGATACTTGAATTATATGTTGTTTTACGTATGAGTTGTTTGCGACTAAACATATACATTAAATAAGTTTGAATTTTTACGATTGTTGAATCTTTAAGATACATTTGAAAATATTACGTATCAATTTCATTCATGTAACATTGTAATTCTATGCTGGTGCGGACGGAATTTTGTGGTACTACATAGTAATTTACTAGGTTGTGTAAGTGTTGCTTTCTTACTGCTGAAAAATTCTGTCACTTTTAAATAAGGAAACAAGTTTGTTTTAAAACAAAGAATGGCTGAAACTAAAAACAACCTTTCAAAATAAAAAATCGCTTAAATTATATGTTTTGGCACCAGAGATATGTAAATAATTACTTATTTAAAATATGCCACTAGATATGTATATCAATAAATTTAATTCAAATATTTCTTTGAAACCATTATTTATATTCTGTATTTAACAGGATAGTTTATTTTTTTTTATACTTTACTATTTCTCCAAATAAATAACAAATGGGGATCCATATTTAGCTTAGTTTGTAAGGGTGTGAAAGTCCTTTATTTGTGTTGTATAATTAATAAATCATTGATTTGGAGTTGGGTCAGTTTACTTAAGAAAAAGTTTTAGCATGCGGTTGTTAAAATGTTATTTTGAGATAAATTTTTTACATCTATTTGTATGTTCTTTGTACCTTTGTTATTATGCAACAGGTAGTTTGTGCACAGTCAGATTTTCAATTTGTAACGAATATATTTACAGGTTCCTGGTGAGTTGCTAAATGCTATAGAAGCACGATCACAGAAGTTGAAGAAGTATGGCCTCTCTTTACAACCCACTCCAGTTATAGTTGCTACAAGTTTGGATAAGGTTGAAGCGGCGTATGTATGTGTTGATCAACACCTGTTTCCAGTGTCTACTTTAATTAAAGCTGTAGACATCTGTTTCAAAATAATACATGCTGTTCATGCCTGCTACCCTTTTGAAGCAGAAGCTATTTGGATTGCGATACAAAAAGCAATTTACAACCTCAAGACCCCATGGGACAAAAAACTCACATCTGTGAATGTCTTTTTGCAGGAAGTAGGTTACAAGGATTAGTATATTTGTCATAGTGTAACTTATGAAAGCAAATACTGCAATTATGTTAACTTGTTTCCAGTGCAAAAGCATATTTTCATCTTTTAACAAATTAATCCTGCATTTCAGATATATTCATAAATTTGATAACAATAGCATTTTGAGGTGTGTTGAAAATGGCTGTTGTAGAGCTTTCAATAATGTTAAATCCTTTAAAAAGCACATAGGTGCAAAGCATATGCATGTAAGTGAAGACACAACTAATACATTGCCAAATAATTTTGATGAAGTGACTGTTTTAAAATCAGGTAGTTTCTCTTTCGAGCCTATTAGGACTGATAATATTTCTACCGAAAAAAATGAAGACTTCATTACTCCTGATCAGTTCAAAGACAAAGAAATACCTTGATGTTTGTTGCAAGTTTATATAGTTCTTCTATATTACCGAGAAGTCATGTACAAACCATAATTAATTTTGCTAAAGAGCTATTTAGTGACACATTAATAGAATATTTAAAGGGGGCGATTCAACATATATTAAAACAAAATTGTGAAATGATTAATCCTTCTACTTCAGACAAGATTAATAAATTAATCGGTTTTCTAAAAAACCCTTTCGAAGGTTTTGATTCAGAATTCTTGTGCTTTAAGGAGTTTAAAGATTCCGAACATTTAATAACCCCTATTTCATTTGAAATAGCAAGACAAACCGTACCAAAAAAGTCAAATAATCTTATTTTACATGAATCTGTTCCTGTTACTATAGAATTTGTTAACTTACGTGTTATTTTAAAAAAGTATTTTGAAATTTCAAATATATTAGCTTCAACCTTAGATTACATCGAGAGTCTGAATAATGATAGCCGACTGAGCAATTTTATTCAGGGACCACTCTGGCAAAGTATAAAAGTCAAATTTTCAAAGGAGTCACTTGTTATTCCTATTTTCATGTATTTCGATGACTATGAAGCCGGAAATCCCTTGGGATCCCATTCTGGTATTAACAAACTCGGTGGAGTATACATTACTTTCCCTTGTATTCCTCCTAGATACAGATCATCGTTAGAAAATATATTTCTTGCTCTTTTATTTTATTCAACGGATAGAAAACTATTTGGCAACCGAAGTATATTTGAAAAATTGATACAGGAGTTTATGTTTTTGGAGACAGAAGGTGTTGTTATAAAACATAATGATAAATTAATACAGATTAACTTTGTTCTTAGCTTAATATTAGGTGACAACCTGGGTGTCCACTCCATCACTGGGTTCACTGAAACATTTTCATCAAACTATTGTTGCAGATTCTGCAAAATATCAAAACAACACCTCCAAACTGCTTGTCAAAGTGATAAACAACTTCGCAGAACGGTAGCTAGTTACAGTGAAGATGTATCACTAAAAGATGTTTCCCAAACTGGTATCAAGGAAGAATGTATATTTAATGCACTTCCTAGTTTTCATGTTGTAAATAACGTTAGTGTAGACATTATGCACGATATTTACGAAGGCGTTTGTCAGTATGACATGCTTCACATACTGAAATACTTTATAAATGACACTAAATTATTTTCCATACAGATTTTGAACAACAGAATCACTTATTTCGATTTTGGCCATGAAAGTAGTAATAAACCACCATTACTTGGATTTGATTTTTACACTAAATCAAAACTGTCCATGTCGGCATCAGAAATGCTATGTTTTGTGAGATATTTCGGGGTTTTGGTGGGTGACTTAATACCTGAAAAAATGAAGTATGGAAATTTTACCTAGTGCTTCGGGAAATACTTGATCTTATTACAGTAAAGCATGTTTCAGATGCAATCATTTGTAATTTGGAATATTACATCAGGGAACATCATTTAATGTATTTATCACTTTTACAAGATACACTGAAGCCAAAACATCATCACTTGCTTCACTATCCTGAAATAATGATGACTGCAGGGCCGCTTGTGAATTTGTCTTCTATGAGATTTGAATCCAAACACCGGGAATTTAAACTAACAGCTTATGTTACTTCATCACGAATAAATATCTGCAAAACTTTGGCAATAAAGCATCAGTTGAAACTATCTTTGCGATTCTTCAGTAATAAGGGATATGAAAGTACTATATGTGTGGGACCACAAAGTAACTTAGATTTTAATATTTCACTTAACTATCCGCATATTATTTTACCTAGGAGTCATCAAGAGGGTTTGATTAAAAGTTCAGGTAAACAGTATCATGCAAAAACGGTTGTGATGATTAAAACTGATAATTTATTGCCAATTTTTGGTATAATTAAAATGGTTGTTGTAAATCAAATGGTAACTAGCAGTAGCGATGTAGGTTTTATTTGCAGTTTGTCTCAAACAATTGGATACAGTAATCACATGCATATGAAATTGCTACAGACCCTGAGAATGTTTGTTTCTTTTTGCTGTCTGATTTACTTGTAGAAGAACCTGTTCATTTTTGTAAATGCCCAGGTGGTAATTATATTACTATAAGGTTCCATGTATAAGAAGTTTTAAATTTCATTTTCTCAATAATTTGCTAACACCCAAACGTTTTCTCCTCTTCGGCATGATCAGGGTAACATCAATAAACAATTACACAAACTAAACATAAACATCAAATAATAATTTTCATTAGCAATATCTTTGATTATACTCTACATTCATAGGCAGTATTTTGATGTAAGATAACAGCTGACAATTGATGACTCTTAACAGAGATTATTTAATTATGTTTAATTAATGTAATTATTGTTTATTAGCCTTACCCTGGCGATGTCCAAAGAAATGAATACATTTGGGTGTTACGAGTTACATGCTATATTAGTGTCACATAGATGTCAGCCATTTTGCTGTGGTACGTCAAGATCCTGGATCGAAACAAACCAAGTTGTCATAACGTGCATAAGGGAGTTTGGTGTTTGATGTAATTATTTAGTTTTRAAAGAATATTTTAAAGTGTTACTGGGCATGTTTGAGTAGTTTATTCTACTTTGCTTTACTTAGCAAGTATTACAAATCGAAGTTATATTTACTTACAATGTACTGTTGAGAAGCTTAACATAACCATACACTAAGTATGTGTGTAGAGCTTTACAATTTGCAAGTTGTATCAGAAATGGTAATGTATTGGGTACCTGGATGTTTCTGTTATAATAATAAAGAAGCTTGTAATCTTTATAGCACTTCTTTCAGGTTGTTTTTTGACATCAGATTGCAACTAAATGTAATTTTGGCTTGTAATACTTCATAAATAATACAATGGAATGTAAACCACTCAAACGTACACAGTAGCACTCAATGAATTAAATATTCCAAACCGAAATTACATTTCGTTGTAATCTATTGTTGAAGAACAAACTAAAATAAGTACTGTATATTTGCATGTCTCTCTCTCTCTCTCTCTCTCTCTCTCTCTCTCTCTCTCTCTCTCTCTCTCTCTCTCTCTCTCTCTCTCTCTCTCATTATAATGAGAACATCCAGGTACCCAGCACGTTACCGTTTTTTTGTACAACATGTAAATTGTAGTGCTCTACAAACCAACTTAATGTAGATTAAGCTGTTCAACAATACATTGTAAGTAAATGATATTTTGGTTTATAATACTTGCTAAGTAAAGTGATGGAGTGTAAACTACTCAAACATACACAGTAACACTTCTAAATATTCTTTTAAAGCTACAGAATTATAACCAACACTAAAATCTGTTACGCACATTATGGCAACTCGGTTTGTTTTGATAAAGGATTTTGAAGTACCACAGAAAAATGGCCGATACCTATGTCAGCACTAATTTAATTTATTTAATTTTTGTATGTTTAAGTTCAAATTTGTTACCAACTATTGCTATTCTTTGTAAGCGCTACCTATCTATATTTGCATTTCTTGTTCTTTATTTTTGTTCAATCAACAATAAAATATTTATTTATAATAAATCGTTTTATTTCAGAAATGTATAATTTATGTGTTAATTGTGCACATTGGCTTTAACAACAGTGCTCATTTATTTTGCTTTTGCAACCATATAAATTTGTTTTGACAACATATTACATTTGCTCAAAGAAATAATACTTACCTTTTGTGTGAGCAAATTCCGTGTGCTGTTCTAACTAAGAAGTACTTACACTTTTTTTTTGCTCTCTGAGCACAATTTTTGCCTGGCGCGATTTAAACATATAATATTTGCTGCACATAATAATTTTTTGCTCCTACAGCTAATGTAATTCTATCAGTGCAAATGTCATCATTTTGTGTGCTGAAAACCTGAAACAAATCAGCTTATTAGGGAGCTTAAAAAGGCCAACAACATGCGTCACTTGCAACAGGCGTTATTAGTTTGCCAACGATACCAAATATTATGAACGAATGGAAACAATTGAAGCTGGAGAGCAGGAACACCTTCAAACTTCAGATATCAAAGGAAAGAAGGCTGTCACGAAGTCTGATTTCTATTATTTCTACATGGAAATTCTACGGCATTTTATAATAAATTTTTACACGACTGAGAACACGGCAATAATTAATTACAAAGGCTATTAAAAGAGCCTTCGTGAAATTTGGAGAACAGTTTTCGACACATCGTATTAACGCAAAATTAAATCATATAATGAAAAAAAAAACTATTCATTTGTCCCATGTACATCGAAAATCCCGGAGTGATAAATATAAACTGTAACGGTCGTATTTTGCATTTCATTATTTCTAAACCTAATCTTAGCTATCTTTGCATGCTTTTTTAAATATCTAGTCTTGGAGTGAGGTCATTGTGAAAAATAAAGTTGTCAAAAGGAAAGAAGTTGGAGTTGAACTGTAGAACTTCCGAAGTGTTGCTACCAAACCCTTCAACTATTGTCGGGGATCTTTTGGGTGCTTCCATATCCCATACTTTGTGGTTCAGTCGGTAGTACTCCCTAGTTTCACGCAACGGGCCACACAACATCTTTCGGTATGTACTTTCAAATCTTCTCCATGCCACCAAATTGTATTTTTTTCCTTTTACTATTTATTTTAGGTCTTCCTCTTTTCTTTTTTTTTTGGTTTCTTCTCCATTCGACCCTGTGGTGGCTAGCCTCGGAGAATCCATCTACCCGGTCTTGAGGCCGTACGTGGGCAATTACTTACTGTTACTTTTTGGAGCACGAAGTTGCCTGGCACTCTTGAACTAACAGCCACCAGTTTAACCTCACCACCAAGAAGTGGGACAGGTAAGCCTAGAATTAAGAAAATAAAAATTAACGTACTTACTACAGATTGAACCTGACATAGTGTTAATCCTCTGATAACAATTTATGTAACAAATTTTGTAAGTGATGCGCATTCATGGAAGCCATTTGTTTTGTATTATTCCTTATTGAGGTATTTGTAAAAATTCTTTCACGATTTGATATTATAATTTGTTGTTGATTTTTGTAATTTATCTTGTTAATACACGTAATTAATTATTCATCCTAGAAATTGATTTAAAATATTTACCGACTACCGTTGTCTGTTTTTTTGGCAATTAAGAGCAATTTTAGCGCGATAAGGGTGGCGCCCTTCTGTTATTTTGAATAACTCTTGTTTTCGACCTCTCGTTGCTTCACTGGTCTGGCTAGCATACCCTTACTGAGTCGGTTTAATTTAAAAAAAGCAAACATCGTCACAAAATTTTAGATCTAACTATTTTCCTTTTTCCTCCTCAATTTTTGCGGTTACAAAATTGGCGCCCAACGAAGTTACCTTAACATTAGTTGTATACTATTTAACATTCTTATTACATTAAGTCTTGTTTTTCTTGATAGTATTTGTTTTCTCTATTTCCCCTTTTCTTCTGTATCATTTAAAAAAAAGCGCGTGAGGGGATAGATAGAACAAGTTTTAAAAAGGTTTATTCGCTTAAAAAGTTGATTGTGTATAACATACGGAAATCAATCGATTGTTGAGTGACGAGCTAACTTATGAAATAGCAATTCGGGTCTGTAATGCTGGCCGCACGGTTGATGAAAAAAGACACTTGTTTCGAGAACTGTTATACCAAGAGAAATAGAATATTATTATAAATTCTGCAGTCAATTTAGAGCCCACACAGGAGTTTACTGTTTGTTCTGCGAAACTAGATGAATTATTAGGACACACTGGAGAGTTCTATTTCTCAAATAGGGAAAAATGAATACAGGAGAATTAATGCACGATTAGAACACATTTCTGAACGACTGCAACGAATTGATTGAGGATGTCCCCCTGCCGTAAGTGAAATGAAGAAAGAACTTCAATAACTTCAGGATCAGCTTAAGACCCGTTTGGATTAATCATATCAGGGAAATCGAGAGGACGCACAATCCAGCATCATAGACAAGCTAAACGAAGAATTTGGTCGATCCATTATCAATGAACCAAATACACTGTTGCCAGTGATATCGCAGTTACAAGGAAATGCACAAACTGAGCTATCTATACCATGGATGTATAAAAGAGGGGATCCAGCTTTTCACATTCTAAACTGATGCCAACATGTTATCACAGTCTAAGCGTTTATTTGTGGAAAACATTGGATCTTCCAGTTGACCAGTTGTGTATGTCCAATGACTAAGCTTCATGTTCACGGTCACACAGCATTTGGGCGTTTGTGTGTTTGTTTTTATTTGGTTTTCTGATGTGCAAGACGCAGGGAATGATTTCCATATAATTGTTAACGGTAGCAGTGATAAGATGATCAGGCAGTGTCAAATGTGCAGAAAGATTGATATACGTTAACCCAAGGTTAAAGTTCATAGGCGTGCGATATTTAAATTGCTTACTATGCCGGTATTTTACAACACTACTACTGAAAGATGAATTGTTTACTAGTGTATAACAAAAAAATGAGTTTTATATGTGTGCATAAATCATATTCATACAATATTTTTTCCCTATCTATTATTTTTAGGTTTTGGAAGCATACTGAAGAATGCAAATTACGGCACGCCAATGCCGCGGAAAGAAAACAAAGTTTGTTATTGCGCTAACTTCACGCCATTTAGATATTGGTTTCACAACAATGCACTTTCTGTCAATGAGATGCGGTATCCCCTCTTTTATACATCCATGATCTATACTAAGCAGCCCTGCACACATGTCAAAGCATGTTACTCGGATTTGTTCACCACATGCCTGTGGAACTTAGAACTAAGCTGCTTCTTTCGCTGCTAAACTAAGACTACAGCTGTTGCGAGAAGCAGCAGTTGCTTTCTAGCGATGCTTTGTTGTGCTACAGGTCAATCAGACATAGAATTGGAGGTTGGGAAGACCTGTTGAGTTGCCTAAAAGTCATTTTTGCCACACGACTATAAGAAAATTCTGTGGAGTGAGATCCGCAATAGAACACAACATCGGCATGGGCGAGTTGTACTGCATGTTGCGGTTATTGAAAATTTATTTAGTCGGTTGCCCAATAAACCAACGGAAGTTACTAAAATTGCGATTATTAAGCGAAATTTAGAACCTGATTACATGCCTTACCTTGTTTTGCCAGATATACGAACAAGGGAATAGCTAATTGACGTATGTAGAAGGCTAGAAAACGCGAAGGTTCTGGCTACACGCTATAAAGCCCCTACCTCTACCTGGTACTCATCTGACAATATAAGTGAATCTTTGTGAATATTTTTTAACTTACCGCTTGTAATAAATATTGCTTCATAGTTGGATGCTGACTTTCGTCTTTTTCAATTTGTGTCGTTTGCATGCGTGGCTTGTTTTTACTCCCTCCTAATGAAAAACAAGAAAAACTCATTGCCATCTATTCTGTTAACTACTTTATAACCTTATGGTCCGGTGAAATGAGCCCTAAAAATAGTAGTGAAGCTACAATAATTTGCATAGAGCTTAAAATTGGTATGAATGTTCGGAACACCATTATAAATGAATGAAGAAGTCCCCATCAATCCCGTATGTGCAAAAATGTCAAAGGTCTCAAAAATTTGTTTTTCGCGTTTTTCAGCAAAACGGTTAAGCTTTATCATAAAATTAGGTCACACAAAAATTGTAGATTATATAATTACATATAAAAATGTCTGAATACTTTTTTCCTAAAAGCCACTGTTTCTGAATTATAAGGATTCTAAAAGTTTCTAAAAACAGTAACTCAACTCCACAAGAAGTTATCACCAACGCAATTCGCTTTCTTCATTCAATTGTACGGAGTTTCTAAAAAAACTACCTAGTTAGATAAGTTTTGATGCGCATGTTTTGTTAAATACTAGAAATAAAAAACGAGTGCAATTAGCTCGTCTTCCTCCAACCTCTGCTTCTGTTCATCAACATCTTTTTGGGGTATATCATAAAGTTCAAGTGTGGCTTGGTTATCAACTTGATCCAAAAGATTGGGGTTTGAAGTTAGTGCTCCTGACGACAAGACAAAGCGACAACTAATATATTTATCCAACTTGAATGAGGAATTACGGAAAAGACCTTACAATAAAGTATGTTAGCAGTATACCGCAGATTGTGAGTTTATCTGTTTCCTCGAGCCCTACTTCTGCTTCTTTAAACTAAATGTGCCCGAAATCTCCAATTGCGTCAGGATTGACTATCAAAATATGCGAGGACTAAAGTCGAAGTTTTTAGCAGCGAGTTATTTTCGTCATTATATAGTGTTGTTCGATCGGACAGGAAATTTGTGCAATCGTAGCAAGACGTGGAACACTTATTGCGATTAATATACGAAAATTTAATTATAATGTATTAGACTTTAATTTTGTTAGGTGGGTCATATTACTGGTTGTAAAATTGATCATGTTTCACTATGTTTTAATATTTTTGGTATCTATTATGCCTTCTGATGCCTTTGTCTCTGATTTTGAGACTTTTTTCAACCTACTTGAAGAATTTACGAGTACTTTTAACAAAATTATCATTTTTGGTGACTTCATTGTTCCCGATTTTGATCAAATAAATTTAAATAATGCGAAAGTTAACACCGTTACCAATTTTATGTCACTGTCTGCTCTTAATTAATTTAATAATGTAATCAACCTATATGATCATCTTGACCTAATCGATACATATGACACCTCAAAAAAGTTGTTCAAGACAGTAACGGGGGGTAAAACTGCTGGTGCTTTGTGTTCTTTCTGATTGCAGTAATCCTTTGCTGAATTTGTTAAATTGAAGCATTTAATTGTATTACCCAAGCGAGATACTGAGAGCTGAAGAATTGTTATATTTTTCAAAAGTTGGTTATAACTTTAAAACAAAAGACGATACAAAAATGGCGATGGTACAGCTCAACTCACAACAAAGAAGTAATACAGTAATGTCGAAACCGAACCCTCCAATAGTTACCGAGATACCTTACAAATTACAACGAAAATGAGACACTCTGTACAGTTAGGTACAACAGACGTGATTTATGAAAAATGCAGAATCCAATGCTGAGGAAGAATTTGGTGACCCTGAACTGATCACAAATCGCAGCGGGAAGGAGGAGGTCGTGGAGGATAATAATCGAGATAGTTATGATGATGTGTACTTTTCTTTACCTACAAGACAAGTTGATCTGGTTTTAGAACACCGATTGATATATCAAAACTAAAAAAATGTGTCAAGCTTTTTGAGAATTCTCCAATTGGCCGTTGAGGTATTATGTCGTCGAGATACTGATTGAGTAGGTGCAGAACATACTTGGCGTTTCATGATTCGAAAGTTGTATTTGAAAAATCCGTGTAATTATCAAGATGACGTTGAACAGTTGAAAGGCGATGAAGCTTTCCAATTGCCTAGCAAATGTAGCATACGAAAAGAAAAATTATTTATAACAATATAATAATAACAATAACAGTATTTTCAGTGCCCAAAATTAGTTTTTACAAAAAGGAGAAATTATATTCCTTATTTTAGAGAACACTTACTTCACATGTAAATAAATTTTATAAACCAAATTTCGGGTGTGCTATGGGTTCTACGCCGAGACCAACACTAGCCCAATATGTTATGGATTATCTACTGGATGTGTGTGAACCTAAATTAACTTTTAACATTGTTTTTATAAAATAATTCGTAAACAGCCTTACTTGAGTAATACCTTCAGAGGGCATAGCTGAAATACAAACTACTTGAAATTCATTTAATCGACATATAAAACTTACTGTAGAAAGGGAACTTAAAATGGTGGAGTACAATTTTTGGATACTATAGTCATAAGAAACGACAACAAAATCATGTTAGACCCACAGTATCCCGTAAATATATAATTTTTTTGTCAGATCATTCTACCAAATTAAATGTTATTGTATAAAACAGATGAAAAAGAATACAAATAATATAACATTCAAATTTCATAAAAAAATTATTAAAAACTACAAAATTTTATAGTACAAAAAATATCCTAGAGGTCTAGTTTTATCCAACTACCGATAACCAAACTGAAGTCACAAACATAAGGCAGCATAACAAATGTGAAAATATTAAAGATAATCTGATTGTAATGGAAAAAGACTCAATATAGGATGAATCACAGAAATTGGAATCTCTTTCTAATATAACAGGATTTACAACAAGGTTATAAAGAAGCTTTAACTTAGAAACTGCTAAAATGCAAAAAATTTTGGGTTCAAATGTTGTTAATTCTGTGAAATGTGAAATTTGTGGATAACACCTATGTAGAGCAAACATCCCAATGGTTGAAAAGCCGCATATCGTTACACAAGAGAGAACTTAGGAGAGCACGTTGCTGTTTGCACTTCTTCGAGGTCCGTTTTAAATCGATAAATACGTTTTGGAACCGCGCGACTTTCCTGACAAATATAACAAAATGGCAGCAAACGCCGACAAATTGAAAAAGGCTAAACAGTGTAGAACTACAGAGATTAATCGATTGAATGAATTACTAGCGGCGGCATTAGCTGCAAGGCAAAATGTTTCTGCAGAGATATAAAATCGTAGATTTAATTCGAGATTATTTCAGTAAACTGTATAACACCGTGTGTTATTTATTATCCTCCGATGCAGACCAGGATTATTTAATAGAAGGTAAAATTCGCAAGGCGTTTGACGAGAATTTCTTTTCTATTAAAACCATTTATTATGATTTGTTTGAAAACACAGATTTGTAACCAGGATCGATTCCGATTTACCACGTCCGACACTTCCGAATTAAAATTGACTAAATTCAATGGACAAATTAAACATTTCACTTCGCTTATTGATGTTCTTGACGCTCTAATTCTTAATGTAATGTTCTTATGGATTCGTGGAAATCAAACACTGTATCACAATTTAAACCCTTATTTATTAAACACCCGAAATCACGTCTACATGCACCTTCAGCTTACTCCCTATCACTGATTTGTACCTGCGCATCGCAACTCCCCCACATATTCATACATCCTTGAAAGATATACATATACTACACTTTTCCCCCCGTAACAAATAATTTAATGTGCAACGGTATATCTTTCAGGAGCTTTCCTAATTCTAATCGGTCTATCAAGCCTAGATGCATTTTCTGTCAGTGCCACTTCTTCCGCTTCGTCTCGGACAGGTAAACTTGGAAATTGCGAAATTGGTTGCAATTCTTTTGATGGAACATGCTTTCTTATTTGGTTTACATGCCTTTTCCAAATTCTCCCATCCGGCAACTCTACAATATAAGTACGACATCCCAGAATTTTTATTATTTTAGCATTCGTCCAAATCACTGATTTTTGTTCACTGTAATCCCGCACCCAAACAGTTTCATCTAAATCAAACATTATGTTCCTATGTCCCTTGTAATTTTGAACCTGTTTCACATTTTTCTTCATAACTATTTCAAGAAGTGACTCTGGCTTAAGCAAATCCAATCTAGTTCTCAAATTTCGACCTAACAATAGTTTTGCAGGAGACTGGTCCGTAGTACAATGCATAGTATTTCTATAATTCAACAAAAATTTATTTAATGCTAAATTAACATCGTTTTTTCTACATTCATTAAAAATTGCTTTTAAAGCGCACTTTACAGTTTTTACAGCATTTTCGGCCAAGCCGTTTGTCGCGGGATGGAATGGAGCTCCCGTAATATGCCTAATGCCATTTTTTTTACAAAACATCTGGAATTCTTCTGAAGTAAATTGCCTGGCATTATCAGAAACAATATACCTTGGAAGACCAAAGCGAGAAAACACATTTCTTAACAATTTAATTGTGCTTTCAGCGGTAATGGATGTTGTGGGGAATACTTCAAGCCACTTACTATATGCATCAATGATAACTAAAAAATATTTATTTTCCATTGGTCCCATATAATCAATATGAATACGATTCCAAACACTGTCTGGAAATTTCCACAAATTTAATTCTGCAAGAGGTGGATTTGGTTTAAATTTTTGACAACTGACGCATGACTACCGATTTTTCGATGTCCGCATCTATTCCGGGCCACCAAACATAAGACCGCGCTAGAGCTTTTTCTTTAACAATGCCCATATGAGCCTCATGAAGTTCTCTTAGTATTTGCGACTGAAGTGGTTTAGGCATTATTATTCTGTATCCCCACATTAATATCCCCTTTTCTACAACAATCTCATCTTTTTTCAGCATATACTGCTTTAATTTTTCCTCTGTACACGTAACTGGCCAACCGTGTATAACATATTTCATTATCTTGGACAAAATTTCGTCTTTACGCGTTTCCCTTGAAACTGCATTATAATCGACCGGTAAATCATTATTTTCCAAGACATAATTTAAAAAACTAATTTCAACGATTTCCTCATTTAAACTTTCCATCGGAAATCTCGATAAGAAATCAGCCGTATTTTCCTCCGACTTAGTATACTGAATATTATAATTGTAACTTGATAGTATCAGTGCCCATCGTTGCAACCGAGAAGCTGTCATTAAGGGAAGTCCTGTTTTTGGACCAAAAATATTCAATAACGGTTTGYGATCCGTAACCAAAGTAAACTGTCGRCCATAAAGATAATCTCTAAATTTAGAAATGCCAAACATTATAGCTAGGCCTTCTTTGTCGATCTGTRAATAATTTTTTTCACTTTTTGACAAAGTTCGTGAAGCGTAAACCTATAGGTTTCTCTTCTCCATTCTTAAATGTATGAGCTAAAATGGCTCCAACCCCTTGAGAAGAGGCATCTACTGTTAATTTAATATCTAACTGCGGATTATAATGAACAAGTAATGGCGCCGAACATAGCAATCGTTTTATCGCCTTAAATGACTTTTCACACTGATCAGTCCATGCCCAAACACTGTTCTTGTTTAATAAAGAATACAATGGAGCTAGAACATCCGCCAGATTTGGAATATACTTGGAATAAAACGTGACCATACCTAGAAACGATTTTAAACTTGAAACGTCGTTCGGCCTTTTTGCGGTCATTATGGCTTCCACTTTTTCCGGACATGTCCTTAAGCCAATCTTATCAATAATATGCCCAAGATACTTAACTTGTGGCTGAAAGAATGCACATTTATTAAAAGCTACTTTTAATCCACAGTCGTTTAATCTTTTCAACAACATATCTAAATTATTTAAGTGCTCTTCTTTTGACGAACCTGTAACAACAATGTCGTCAAGAAAACACACGACCCCGTTAAGACCTTCCGTCAACGACTCCATTATACGTTGAAATTTTGAAGGGCCACATGAAACCCCAAAAGGCAATCTGTTATAGCGAAACAACCCTTTATGTGTAGAAATTGTTACATATCGTTTGGAATCTTCAGAAATACAAACTTGTTGATATGCATGTTTCAAAATCAACTTTAGAAAAGGTCACACCGCCCTGTAACTTGGAAAATAAATATTCTATTTGCGGCAACGGATACTGATCTGGCTTTAAAATTGGATTAATCGTGGCTTAAAGTCCCCACAAATCCTCACCGTTCCGTCAGCTTTGAGAAACCGGCACTATGGGCGTGGCCCAATCGCTATAATCTACCGGAGTTAAAATATTTTCTTTTACTAATCGAGCGATTTCTACTTCAACCTTTTTCCGAAGAGCAAAGGGCAAAGTACGAGCTCTTAAAAATTTAGATTCTGCATCCTTATTTACATTTAAAAAGATTGTTCCCTTATTGAAACAACCCATGCCTTCCGAAAAAAGGTTTCTGTATTTCCTGTACAATATTTCTAACTCATCACTGTGCTCAGTGTGATTAATTCCGTTTATCTCAATACCTAATGGCCCTAACCATTCTCTACCTAACAAAGGGGGTCCATTTGACCTAACCACGTACATATTTCCCGTAAAAGAGCGACCCTTAAATTCTACGTTAACATTGGCCATACCGTAAGTACACATTTTTCCGCCTGTATAAACCTAACAAATATTTATTTGTCTGTTTTAACGGTATATGTGAAAAATCTTTATTGTACATCCAGTCTGGCATTACGGTGACGGACGCTCCCGTGTCAATTTCCAAATCCACTACTTTGTTTGCTACACTCAATTTTACCACTATTGGCGGATTTGCACTTAAGTTATTTGTGGAAATTTGAAACAAAGATGCAATCTCCTCTGATTCGACAAAATGGGTTGCTGTCTTTTGTGAACTGCTACTGCCGGATTTCACCACTCTTCTATTTTTACAAACCCACATCAAGTGTCCCTTTTTTCCACACGCGTTACATGTATAGTTTTGGAACTTACATTTGTTTGAAGAATGATTCCTCTTACCGCATACGCTGCATGGATACGACCTTTGTTGATGTGGAACTCCAAATTTCCTAGTGCCGCTAGTGCCTGCCGCTCCAACCCTGTTTACTTCAGCTTCTTGTTTGATGGAAACTGCCATAGGGCCCTCCTCTGCTCCATAGTTTTGCCTAGTAGCCTCTTTGTTGACTGCTATTTGCAAAGCTTGTTCACTAGTGAGTTTGGTGACATCCTCTTCAAAGATTCGGTCCATAATGTTCTTAACACCAAATCCCATTATGAACCGGTCACGTATCACTACTGCCAGTTCAGCACCGAATTTACAATGCGCTGCTAAACTCTTCACGCGTGCCATCCACTCGTTTGCGGATTCCGATTCACTTTTGCAAGCCGTATAAAATTTATATCGTGCTGCAAAGTACGATTTTGCTGGCTGAAAGTGTTTATTTAATAACTCCGTGATTTGTACGTAAGTCTTTGTCTCTGGCAAATCGGGAACGCACAAGTTATAAATTAACTTATAACACGTTTCATTAAATGTGTTTAACAACAAAGCGCGTTTCCGTTCTTCGCTAGTGATAGCATTTGCCACAAAAAACTGCTCAAGGCGAGCTCGGAATACTGTCCAGTCCGTATTCTCATTGAACTCGCGCAGATAGCCCAAAAAACCTATATCGGGTGTACCTGGATTCGGCATTTTCACTTTTCACCTTTACACTGTGATTTATTAACAAGTTTTAATCTACCACCTCGTCGCCACTGTAATGTTCTTATGGATTCGTGGAAATCAAACACTGTATCACAATTTAAACCCTTATTTATTAAACACCCGAAATCACGTCTACATGCACCTTCAGCTTACTCCCTATCACTGATTTGTACCTGCGCATCGCAACTCCCCCACATATTCATACATCCTTGAAAGATATACATATACTACACTTAACGATACACAAACAGCAATTGAGAAATTTTTACATTTACTTACACCTCAGGAAGGTCCTCCTAAAAATTTAGTCCAATGTCATACGCTGATTACTGCTAATTTACCTTGTGGCCTATAATGCTTGAAAAAACCTATATTATTTATAATACCAGCATTCTAACAACATTCCATTGGAATGAGATTAAAAACGTTCCGCGTCGTAACCTCCAAGAATCCGCCCGCACTACTAAAACTTTTAGACACTTTTTAAAAGATTAGATGCCGCTTTAGTTTTCCACGTTTGAATTGCAATATGACTTTACGGAGATGCCCGTTTTAAATACTTTGAAGGAATTTCTTTCCAAACAATGCATCGCCTATGAAACCATAAGTACTTATGCACATTCAATTACAACAACCGCGAAAACCCTGCCACGAGTAATTCTCATCAACATGCTTCACACAAAACAAACAATTTGCTTGTATCAAAAGCTATAACGCCTCGGCCCTGTGCTTTATGCAATACCACCGAGCATTTGATTTACTTACAGCTGTCTCATTTTGCTTAATAATATTCCGCGTGATCGATACAATTTAGTCAAACAACACAGACAACAGACAATAAAATTTAAAAGAGGGTTACATTGAACAAATCTACTTTGATAATAGTTTGGTTATTCCTTCTGCTTTAGTTAAAGTTGAAAACAATAAAGCATTCACTACTATTTTAAATTCGACAGATCAGTCACTTTCTTTGGAACTAACAGAACCGATAGATATTTATGAAATTGACGCGTGTGCGAAAACTCCAAATTTAAAGTCAGTCTCAATAGATCAAGACAACATGCTAAAAGGAAATTTAAAAAACCTCAGATTGTCGCAATCTAAATTCTGAAGAACGAAATGCAATTCGATCTTTGTGTTTTCAGTATCGCGACATTTTTCATTGCGAAAGTGTACCACTAACCTTCACAAATCAAATTAAACACCACATCAGGCTAACAGATCAAAATCCTATTTATACTAAAACTTATCGGTATCCACATGTGCACAAACAAGAGGTACAGAATCAAGTCTCCTCGATGATAGATCAAGGGATAATTAAACATTCAATTTCTCCTAAGAAAGCAGATGCATCTGGTAAGAAAAAATGGAGAATGGTAATAGATTATCGTAAGTTAAATGAAAAGACAATCGATGACAAATACCCTTTACGTAACATCACAGACATTTTAGACAAGCTGGGCAAAAGTCAATATTTCACAGCTTTTGATTTAGCCTCAGGGTTTCACCAAATAGAAATGCACCCTGATGACGTAGAAAAAACTGCTTTTAGTACAGAACAAGGGCACTACGAACTCTCACGTATGCCCTTCGGGTTAAAAAATTCGCCTTCCACTTTTCAGCGTGTTACGGATAACATACTGAGAGGGTTGCAAACAGACCAATGCCTAGTTTATCTAGATGATATTATTGTGTACAGTACTTCTCTACAAGAGCACATCGAAAAATTGAAAACTGTATTCGAAAGATTGCGACAGGCAAAATTTAAAATTCAGCTCGATAAATCTGAATTTTTACACAAGGAAGTTGCATATTTGGGACATATTATAACTCCCCATGGTGTAAAACCTTAWCCGGATAAAATTAAAGCCATWCTAAATTTTCCAATTACAAAATTTATTATTTAATCACWAAAGCTCACTTTTTCGACAAACCGTTATACWCCGATTTATGTAAAACACTTGTAAATTTAAGAGAAGRGTTACAACACAATAATGTACAAAAATTAGCAATACCCAGAATAGGATGCGGTCTCGATAAATTAAACTGGCAAAAAGTACATTCTATGCTAAGTTATATATTCGCCGATACGAACATACATATTTTAGTATGCAACTACGCTACTGCAATGTCCCCAGATGACATTGAAAATTTTGCTATCACAGACTGTTCACAATCTATGATTGCTGAACCCGACACTGACCAAGACCAACAAGACATTGACATTATAACAATACGTTCTAACGACACTGACCAATTTGCAGAAAGTATACCTATAAAATACGAAATTGTAAATATAAGGCTTAACCAAATTTACGTAAAAAGAGGTCCATATAGTTGTAAAATCGAACAATTGGATAAACGGCAGATGTTCCATCTTCAGATACCATATTCAAATTCATCAGACAAAATTAAACAATTTTTCCAGGAATATTTAGTACCCAATGTCAGTTACGGACTATACGTAGATGGCCCAAATCTTGTTAGATATTTGCAAAAACGAACTGAAGTTAAAAACGAGGAAGATAAAATTGTAGCAATTCGAAATTATCATGARGGTAAGACCAATMATAGAGGAATAAATGAAACTCTTGCTAAATTAAAATCTCTTTTCTATTGGCCTAATATGCAAAAATCCGTAGATAATTTTATAAACTATTGCGAAATTTGTAAAAGATATAAGTATGACAGGAAACACTATGATATTCCAATTAACTTAACGCTTACACCGTGTAAACCGTTTGAACACCTACATATTGATACTCTTTGTCGATTCTTTTTCTAAATTAGCTCAGGTGTATCCAATTTCTTCTAAAAATCCAGTAGACGTCTCGCAAGGACTAATTAATTACTTTTCTCATTACGAAACACCTAATCAAATCACTACAGACCAAGGTACAGAATTTAATAACAAAATTGTTAAAGATTTACTAGCAAGCCACAAAATTCAAATCCATTTCATTATCCCTAAAAATCCGCAGTCAAATGCACCCATAGAGAGATTTCATTCAACTCTAATCGAGCACTTAAAAATTTTAGAAACGCAACACAATGAACCTCTGAATCAAATAGTGAAATAGGGCGTCATAGCCTATAACAGCTCAATTCATTCCTCTACAGGTCATACTCCCTATGCTTTAACTTTTGGACATACAAACTCTATAATAACTAATGAACAGATTTATGAAAACTACATTAAACAACACGTAGACAAACTAAATATTGTTTACAACACTGTTCGGGACAAAATTAATAAAGGGAAAGAAACAGTTGTTGCTAAAAGAGAAGCTGAACTTCCTTTTAAAGAAAATGAAGCAGTTTATTATACCACAAATGAAGATAGGGCATCTAAAGCTAATAAAAAATATTTGGGACCAGCAAAATTAATTAGAATTAACGCAGATAACACTTGTATTTTGAAAATAAAAGATAAAGAAATTAAATTACACACAAGACGGTGGAGACATCACTTAATTACAGGTACTTCGTCCCCTTCTACCTCGTGTGGATAACGGTAATAAAAGCACAACGGAATGATATAATACACAATCTGGACGGAAACCCTGGACTTTTCATACACCCTTTAGGACAAGCAAAAATTACTTATTGAGACTGGACTATCATCAAACCCTTCGATTTAAGAGGGATACGAAGACCGCGCGTTGCCGTGAATTCGCGTTTCAAGACGCTGAGCGTCCCCACCAATATACAACAGTAGGGGTGTAGTAGTGAAGTCAGGGGAATACTTCTCGCCGTAAAATCATAGCGCTGCACTGGCCGGTTTTGGCATGTGGACGAATATCTGTGGCGCGTCTACAGGATCAGTATTATTATAGTGGTTCTCATTTTTTTTGCTGATGCCTAGCCATATTTCAGACTGTTGTGCTACACGCTCCACTACTAAAATGGCTATTTTTAACACTAATTAATTTACTTTTTTAATATTAAAATTAATATTCTCAAACTGCTTGATCATAAATTAGTCATTACTGCGAAATCTCTAAGGCTTTCGATACAGAAATTTGTAATACATCAAATCGAAGTTTATGAATACTGATATTTTCTAAATATATATAGTCAAACATACAATGTTAAATATTTCAGCGCAGTATGCAACTTTATTTTTAAACGCACATTTTCTGTAGCATATTTCGATGCATCACTGGAAATGTTGTACCTACATGAGTATTTATTTTCCATTTTTATTGGAAGGTTGCTAACCTGTTGTCAAAGACTCGCTTACATAAAATTGCGTATTTCATTTATTACCAATAGTAATGAAATTACTTACCGGAGGGTGGCTGTTTTTTTGTGTAACATTTGCATTTCTATTTCTACCTACAGGGTACTCGCCAGCGGTAATCAGTGTTTGAACCCTTCGAGTACGTAGGTAGTTTTTGAAACTAACCAACAAAAATTATTAAATCTTAAACAAAATGCGACCGTTGTTATCAAAACATTAATTTCATAAATCCACATATAAAAATAGTAATTTGACCGATGTAAAAACTCGGAAATGATTTTAATAAGGCCTTCGAATGAACTATATTTGTCCCGTTCTGGTTTCTTCTGTAGTATTTCTGATAAGACAATGTAATATGCATTGTTACACACATATTACATGTTATTTAGGGCAATGCGTAGTAAAATATACAAACTTAATTAGCCTTAAACTAAAAGGATTGCCCATGATTCTTATTAAATCGTATTTTGGTTTGAAATGAATCAATATTTAAAAAATAGTAAATGGTAAAATATACCCAACTTTGGAGCTTCATATCATTGCAAGATAAGTATGTATAACAAGACGTGTTATAGTGTTAACTCATTTTAATGTTTTGGTGCGACCAGTTTCGATATCTATATATAATGAGACCAAGCTTCAGAAATAGGGTGTATTCGACCTTTTGGTTTAATAAATTAAGTAAACTCTTTTCTCAGTGCCAAGCTTTCGTCTTTATTTAAGACATCATCAGAACTTCTACAATAAATTTACAATAGAGTAAACATATAATAACAATAATAAGTTTTACGTAAATCTTATTGAAAGTGAGATTAATTTGAAGGAGTTTTATGTTGTTAATTATTTTCCCAATATATATCTTCTTCTTCCTGTGTTTCAGTAGTTCGTATTAAGAAGAAACAGATGAATTAATCGCAGAACATTAAAGTACAGCTTAAAATTGTACGTTTAAATTCAACAGAACAAAAAAACTTATCAGAACTTTCAAATCTGAACAGATTTTGAATAATTAACTGTATATAAAATACTAGAAAATGTTGCTGTGATTTTTGACGCCGACATATTTACACTGTCTATATTTCTGTCTTTTCAGTTGAGTTGTGTTGAATTTAAACGTAGATACAATTTTAAGCTGTATTTTAATATTCTACGATTAATCCATGTATGTCTTGTTAATACGAACTACTGAAACACAGAAAGAAGAAGAAATTACATGGTACCTATATTGGGAAAATCATTCACAACATAAAACTCATTTAAAATTAATTTCACTTTCGGTAAGATTTACGTAAAACCTATTATTGTTATTATATGCTTAGTCCATTGCAAATTTATAGTAGAAGCCCTGATGACGTCTTAAACAAAGACTAAAGCTTGGCACTGAAAAAAGGGTTTATTTAATTTATTAAACCAAAAGGTCGAATACCCCCTATTTCTGAAGCTTGAACAATCAACAAGTTGCGATCCTTATTTTTAATCAAAGTTATGATGAGACCTCTTCCTTAAATCACATCTACATTTTAATAAAGCATGATATAAATAATAACTAAGCCATTAAACACAAAACAGTTATTAATGGAACTTAATTATTTCTGCAAGTAACTTAAATTTTGACCATATAACTATTAGAAAATTTCTTATCGCAGTATTGAGCCTGTTCGTCAAACTCTCAAAAAAGCCTCATCAAGATCGTGTTTTTATCTTTAAAATTTCTAGTAAGTTTAATACCTACTTTTGCTGAATATGTAAAATTTCAGTATCGGTATTATTTCAAAATTATGTCTTGTATCCCAAGACGTTTCGATATAACTCGAATAATTTTATAGCAATCTCCATAACTTGAGATGTTCTTTTACTCTCATTTTAACATTTCTAAATAAAATCCCTATAGACTCTGCCAATTGTTGCATCTTAATTCGTATATTCCACATCCTTCCAGCTTCCAGACTTTGTTATCAAAGAGAATTTTCTCTACCACTAAAATATCCATACTATTACACCCTGCAACCAATGCAATATACTTCAGCTATTTTGTCTAATAATTTAAATAAACCCATATAACTACCTTAACATAAAACTAAATGTAATCAAGAATTATTATTACATGTAATAAAACAAATTGGTAATGTATTAAATAATACTACGTAATAAATGTATATAAAAATTAATTTAGTCAAATAAAATTTTTTTTCTGCATTTACTAGGTAACAAAAATAAATAACATTAGGCAAAATTCTTTTAATTAATAAAGATAATATAGTTTAGATGCCAGACAAAAATTGAATATTCAAGTTAAGATGCAAATACTGTAACTTTGGAAACATACAGAAATTTAAAACGACAATAAATGAAGATCTTATGGCACAAAATTAATCATTATCTGTGAAATATCTTTTAGATACACAGAACACAATTTTTAATTTAATACTACTGTTAAAATTTTCTATCTTCAGGCAATCATTAAACTTATTGGAAATATCTCAATAAGGCAACTTTAAACACACACAGTACTAATCTTTTACCTAAGTTATTAATTAATGACATTTTCGAAACGTGTCCAACATATTGCTAAAAAGAAAGTTAATGACAGGAATAATTATTTTTAAGTTGTATTAATGGTTATATTATGTATGTGTAGGTATATTTTATTAAATTATAACAAGTGGCTTGCGGATGAGGTCTCATTAAACTTCAAAACCGATCCCATTATAACAGTAAAATATTCATATTGTAGAGATTATTAACTAAATAAATATAATACTTGAGAACTTTGTTTAATACAGTATACAGGTACATGTGGAAGAACGCAACATTTTTGCTCAAATGGTTTAAAAGCTGACTTAGTAAACTGTCAGTACAAAATGCAGATGAAAGTGCAGAACATAACAATAGCAAGGCCAACCATTTTTAGTAAATAACATTTAGAGCTTTTGGGGAATAAATACGCTATAACGACTTATTGGTTCAATAATATTATATTACCGGTATTCATTTCACTATTGCGACTTATAGGCAGTTGCACGATCTTAAATAAGTGTCTGCATTATAATTTAATATGTTGGATTTGTATTATACTTATATCGCTATCGTCTATATATTATAGAATTCCTTGTACAAACTTCGTAAGCTATTTTTTTGTTTGTGACGTTTCCTTCATTTTTTCGTGTGTGATCCTTGCCGTACATTTGTTTTCGCTTTTACCCATATTGACTTTACAGTTGGCTAGATTTGTAATATCGCGCCAAAACAAGTAACCAAATCAKGAAGTGATTGTTCACGCTCGGACATTTCCGGTTCCCGTCGCTTATCGACAACACCGGCCTGGCAGCTGCCAGAAGAAAATAGTGGGGATAGCGACGGGCCGCTGAACACCAAAAATATCGACGTGTAGACCATTACTGGGTTTAACATAACTAAATTGTTCTTTTTTTCAATCCCGTCCAGATTTGAAACATACGTAATGTAAACATTGAACTACAGTTTGGCTTGATTAAATTTTCATTAACTGTTGATGAAAGCGATTTATGTGGCTATCAAATGTGGATATAATTAGCCAAGTTAAATAATTTCTTAACGATCAGCTGTGACATTTATCAGAAATGTAATCAAGCCAAACTGTAGAACGTTCTTTCATCTTTCGACTAAGTCCTCGCTTGTCAAAATCGGTGCAAAACAGAGCCCTGTACAGTAAATCCCGTAAAGCTCTAAATTTCGGTACTTCGTATCCCTCTTAACTGGAATAATCCAAGAAACTGAAAGTTTAAGAAATGTGTATTTTAAATTTAGCAGTATGCATAATGACACGAAATTTTCAAATCATTTATGTAAAGAACTTCTTACAGGTATTGATGAAAAGCTTTCTCATTTATTATATGCACCTAACAGAGTTAGAAGAGGTTTGCTAAACATTGTAGGAAGCTTAGTAAAAGGAATAACTGGTAACCTAGATGCAGAAGACGGTATTAGGTTTGAAACAGCTATTAACTCTTTATCGAATGGACAAAAACTAAATGATAAAAGATTGAGCATTGTTACTGAATCTGTAATAAGACTTAACGCTTCGGTATCACATGTAGTAAATAATCAATTATATATCACTAAAAAGATAAATCAGTTACAGACTAATCAAATGAATCTAAAATCAGATTTCGCTATTGCCGAATCGTATTCAATCTTGATAAACACTATCTCATATTTCTTACTTGCTAAATAATTTGCTAACTGCCCTAACATTTTCTAAATTAAATGTGTTGCACCCCAGTATAATCTCTACAAAGGAATTTTAAATCAGTTAAGTAAAATAGATAAAAATCTTCCAAATCACTTAATATTCAAGCCAGAGATGAGTAGTATAGATTCATTTGAACAAGTCATACAACTAAGTGCTTATCACACCAATTCTCGAATAGTATTTTTGCTACATGTGCCTATTACAAGCAAAATCGTATATTCGTTGTATCATTCCTATACATTGTCAATGATTTATGGTACGGTTACGCAAAGTATACTTCCAACCGCAAGATATTTCATGAGCAGAGAAAATGCTTACATGTTTTATTAATTAATTATATTAAAGAGACTTGCGAATATCAACTATTGCAGAGAATCAAGCCTTACCAAAATTGCAATATGCATACCGTAAATTCCACTTGGAAAATACAAAGCTTAGGAAATAATGCCTGGTTATATTTTGAACCGAATGATGTAGTTGGAAATTTAGTGTTAAAATTCAGAACAAAAATTTGATTTAAAGGGCAGCTATTTAATTCACTTACCAAAGGGTTGTATATTCCAAACACATGAAGAATATTTAGTAACTAATTCCTCAGAAGTAATTAATTATTTGGATACTGCAATTACTTTGCCAAAAATTTATTCGAAAGACAAAATGAAACCAATTCAATTAAATTTAGAAGAAGTACACTTGGACGACTTGATGCAACTCAAAAGTCAACTTGCAGAACCCCTGCATCTAGAAGACATTCCACCCTAATTGACACATACGATTAGTTCTTGGACAATTATTACCTACGTCTTAATCTTTGTAATAAGTTTGTTCTTAGCACGAAAGTATGTGGTACCATGATGCCATCACCTACACCAGATGAAGACATCCCCGAAACCAGGAAACGAAGCCACCCTTGATGATATTGCGCTTCGTTAGCCCCTGATTTCGTATCTTCGGCGGGAGGAGTTACGAAACCGTCAACAATGGATCCATTATTTAGGAATAACCTCTATTAGAGTATTCAGTTATTTTCCGTTGTTGACTTCGTATAGTTTAGCATACGTAGTATTAGTTATTATTGTAAACAATTGAAAGTAGCTTATTGTATAAAAACTAGTTGTATTGTAATACTGTAACTTTTAGGCAGTTACTCTGTCCGAGGGCATATCGAACAGAGCCTGTTTAACTGTTCACGTTATTTTGTACTCAATAAATTGTTTTTAAAAAGCTATTTGTTCGAGTACGAAATTTAACTGGCCATGTATTCGAACATATTGTATATTAACAAACCCTCATCACCCATTGCCCTCATCGCGATTTTCACATCATCACTTTGCGATGATTTACCGCTTGCTAAAAGATAAAGTTCAAACTTTTGCTTCCACAGTCGCCAATTGATAGCGATGTTTCCGCGCTGAAAGCTAAACAGACACAAACACAACAGAGCACAAACTCAGGTGGGTACACAGATGTGACTTTTTGTGCGTTCCATTCAGCGCCCGATATGAACACTTTTTGCGCTACATGAAGTCCAGAGCTCGGAAACACATTTTTGAAACACTTTTACACTCAGGTGTTAAAATCTAAGTAGGGTTTGATACTTTACCGCTGCCTCCATGTCATGTCTTGTACGTGTTAGTGTTAGGTTGGAGAGTAATTATTAATAACACTTGATATGAATAATTCCTTACTCTAGACCTAGAAATGCTGTCAGATTGAAACTTTGCACAAAAATAGCCCTTACTATTACCTAAATTAAATCGCAAGCTGATGCCTGCACGTACGCTGTAAGGGGTTGCACGTGCTTCCCTCTTACTTGAATAATTCCTTGCTCAAGACCTAGAAATGCTGTCAGATTGAAACTTTGCACAAAACTAGCCCTGACTATTACCAAAATTATGTCGCAAGCAGATGCCCGCACGTACGCTGTAAGGGGTTGCACGTGCTTCCTTCTTACTGGAATAATTCCTTACTCTAGATCTAGAAATGCTGTCAGATTGAAACTTTGCACAAAAATAGCCCTTACTATTACCTACATTATGTCGCAAGCAGATGCCTGCACGTACGCTGTAAGGGGTTGCACGTGCTTCCCTCTTGTTTAAATAATTCCTTGCTCAAGASCCAGAAATGCTGTCAGATTGAAACTGCACAAAAATACCACTTACTATTACCTAAATTATGTCGCAAGCAGATGCCTGCACGTACGCTGTAAGGGGTTGCACGTGCTTCCCTCTTACTGGAATAATTCCTTACTCTAGATCTAGAAATGCTGTCAGATTGAAACTTTGCACAAAAATAGCCCTTACTATTACCCAAATTATGTCGCAAGCAGATGCCTGCACGTACGCTGTAAGGGGTTGCACGTGCTTCCCTCTTACTGGAATAATTCCTTACTCTAGACCTAGAAATGCTGTCAGATTGAAACTTTGCACAAAAATAGCCATTACTATTACCTAGATTATGCCGCAAGCAGAAGCCTGCACGTACGCTGTAAGGGGTTGCACGTGCTTCCCTCTTCTTTGAATAATTCCTTGCTCAAGACCTAGAAATGGTGTCAGATTGAAACTTTGCATAAAAATAGCCCTTACTATTACCTAAATTATGTCACAAGCAGATGCCTGCACGTACGCTGTAAGGGGTTGCACGTGCTTCACTCTAACTGGAATAATTCCTTACTCAAGATCTAGAAATGTCAGTATGAAACTTTGCGCAAAAATAGCCTTTACTATTACCTAAATTATGTTGCAAGCAGATGCCTGCACGTACTCTGTAAGGGGTTGCACGTGCTTCCCTCTTACTTGAATAATTCTTTACTCATGACCTAGAAATGCTGTCAGATTGAAACTTTGCACAAAAATAGCCCTTACTATTATGACTGATTATTATACTGATGTTTACAAATGCTTACTGAATATAGAACAACACCGTTGTCAGGCGTTGAAGCATCACCATCAGAACTATTCAATAACAGACTGCTTAGAAGTTTTCTTCCAACCTCAAACAAAGTCCTATATTCTAAACCACAACTAAATATCAAGAAATTAAAGGAAAGAAGGGAAAAGAACAAGAATCATTATGATAAGAATTCTGTAATGAGGAAATCTTTCGAACCAGACGAGAATGTGTTCATTAGGAAGGAGAACTATTGGGGTTCCAGAACAGGTTGTGAATAAAACAGAATATCCACGTTCTTATAATGTGCGAGATAGTTTCGGGACAATATTCAGACGAAATTCGTATTTTCTGAAACACAATCCAAATCCTGTTAGGGCCATCAGTTCTGCTGAAAATGTTCTTCCCAGTAATAGTGAATGTAATGTAAATAACTCCCAACCGAGTGGGGTTCCGAATATCTATTACACTAGATTTGGCAGGCCTGTATATGTAGTGTAGTTAAGAAGAAAATAGTTATGTTGATATGGTTTCATTTAAGAATGTACTATGTATTATGATAAGAAGAGGGAATAAAAGGATACCAGTTAAAAGGATGGACGCTTTGGCTACTGTTATGTAAAGTTGAGGCGCAGAGTTCGGGTGGTGACGAACTAATTGTTAGTTTGTGCACTTATCTCTACATTTGATTCATCTAAATTGTTTTTTTATTATTCATTTTGTAAATTTTGTTTTGTTATTGATACAAATCTTATTTCATAAGTAATGGTAAATCCCAGAGATGTAATAACCATTTCTCACTTAAATATTAGGTCTTTGATTAATAAATTTGTTGATTTTAGAGAATTACTAATTAGAAATGAAACCGAGGTGTTTGCACTTTCGGAAACGTGGTTGTCGGATGAGGATGTCGGAGGGATCGCCATTGACGGCTATAGATTTTTTAGCAAGAACAGATTGTCTAGAGGGGGTGGGGTCGGGATCTATGTAAAAAATTATATAGCGTGCCAGATTATTAATTTCGTAAGCGCTTTTGAGATTTTGTGTGTGCGACTGGGAGGTGGAAGCGACAAGATTGTGTTGTGTGTTGTATATCGACCGCCTGATGATGATGTTCCTAGCTTCCTGGGCGAGCTTGAGGACATGATTATAAATTGTATACGGGTGTCTGAAAGTATTATAATAATCGGGGATACAAATATMGACGTACTCAAGTATGACTCTAATGCATCAGTTAAACTAAATGATKTTCTTGACGCTTATGGTATGGTGCAGCTTGTGGATGTGCCCACTAGAGTTGCGGGCCAGTCCGCGAGTATCATTGACCATATTATTACGTCATGTCCTGCTTTGATAGGTAGCTCGGGCGTGGTGGATTGTGATATTTCTGATCATGACATTGTGAAATGTTCTTGTGCACTAAAAGGGTCGAGATCTGAACCGCTCATATATGCATACCGAAACTTTAAACATTTTTCTGAAGAGGCATTTTATGCTGATCTATTGGGTAGCAGCCTGGAGAATATATTTGATGTTGCGGATATTGATGGCAAGGTTGACCATATGAATCACATTCTAAATGCTCTTTTTGATAGGCCTGCCCCTTTGTGTACCTCGAGATTTAATAAGCCCTATTCGCCTTGGATAACGGACAATATTCGGCTTATGATGACACTGAGAGATCGAGCTAAGGTAAAATATAGAAAGAGTGGAACTGTTGCGAGCTGGCGGTCATACAGGGATCTGGGAAATTTAACAACGCTATTAATAAAAAATGAAAAGAAGGCTTACTTTAGATATAAGTTGCGGGTTGGTAATTCTAAAGAGCAATGGCGGTTTCTTAAGTCAGTAGGTATAAAAAAGAGTAATAGGATGTCAGCGGATCCTTCTGTGATTGCCAGTCCTGATGATTTTTGTGCTCATTTTTTGTCTATTCCACAGTGTGCTGTGGATTTAGATGTTACAGTCAATTATTACAGTTCGAACAGAAAGGCGGGTGGGACCGAGTTGTTTGATTTTCGTTTGGTTGATGCGGAAAGGGTGTGGAAATTGTTAAATCAGTTGCGCTCGGGAACTCCTGGGGTGGATGGTCTTTGAATATGGTTAAGCTTTGCTGTCCGCATTTACTTCAGTTTATGGTTCACATAATTAGCTCGTGCATATTGTCATGTTATTATCCGAAGGCTTGGAAGGAGGCTGTTATTAGGCCAATCCCAAAGGTCGCTGCACCGCAAGAAATGAGGGATTATAGACCAGTTAGCTTGCTGCCCTGCTTATCTAAGGTTTTTGAAAAAGTTTTAGATGATCAAATACGTGATAACATGGATAGGCATAATATATTGCCTGATACGCAGTCTGGATTTCGTCCAAATTTTAGCTGCACTACAGCACTATTGAAGGTTACAGATGACATTTTACGTGCCCGTGATAATCGTCATTGCGCCGTGTTGGTGCTTTTAGATTATAGTAAAGCGTTTGATACAATCAATTACTCTGTTCTAGAGGCTATTCTTCGGTATATTGGTTTCGATCGTTGCGCAGTTGTTAGTTGTGTAAAGTTAGATACTTCTTCATCAAATAAAAGCGCCTTTGACTTTGTGGTGTACCTCAGGGATCTATTCTTTGGTCCCATTCTTTTTTCGATTTACGTCAGTAATCTATTGAGTACTGTTCGTAGTGTTCAGTATCACATGTACGCTGATGATACGCAAATCTACTACAGCTTTCCTCCTTCTGAGTGCGATTTAGCGGTTGAAGAATATAAATGATGACTTGGAGAGGATTGCGGAGGCGTCCAGATCGCATGCATTAAAAATAAATCCGGGCAAATCTGCAGCTATTCTGTTTGGTAGTCGAAATGTATTAGGTGCGGTTTCAGGGAAGCTTACGCTGCACATTGACGGTTGTGCCATACCTTTAGTGGAAAATGCTAAGTCTGGGGTTGACGTTGGATAATACTTTCCGTTACAGAAAACGTAAACAACTGCATAAAAAAGGCGTTTATTAACCTAAAGCAATTGTTTTCGCATAGAACATACTTGGATGTACGCGTTAAGAAATTGTTAAGTGACACAATGGTATTGTCTCACTTCAATTATTGCAGTGAGGTATTTTTTTCATGTCTTGATGTAGCCACTAAGGCAAAGATACAGAGAATACAGAATGCGTGCCTCAGGTTAGTTTATGGGATCGGGAGGCGTCAACATATGTCGCATAAGCTATTGGATGCTGGCTGGTTGAACATGGATAAGAGATTTTTGCGGCGAGTGTCTTGCTTGTATCATAAGGTAGTTTACCTTCGGACTCCACCCTACCTTTATAATAAAATAACTTTTCGTAGTGACGTTCATAACATTAACGTCAGGTTCAGGGGTAAGCAGAGTCCCCCATTTCATAACTCATCGTTGTTTGAGAGATCGTTTTCAGTGCAGATTTGTAAAGTTTACAATTCTCTTCCTAATAACTTAAAAACTCTTGAACCTGAGAAATTTAAAAGACATCGGCGGGAGTTTTTCAATGATTAATTTTGGTGCCGTGGGGCGGTGTCTCTGGCATCTATTCATCTGATAAATAATTGTTTTGGGTAATTGTTCTGGGAATTGGGGTACAAATTCGCTCTTGATTAATGTAGTCATTAATTTTCTATGCTTATTATGTAGTCATATTCAACTAGATTATTCTGATTATTATTTCGAGGTGGTTGAGTGGAAGAGCAGGGGACACAGCTTTGTGTCCATCTGAACTTCGCCCTTTGTTTTCTTTTTTTGTATAGTAAAGCAACAAAGGATATATTATTATTATTATTATTATTAGTTTTGAAAAAACTGGGAGATGTATGGATAGGGAATTATTAGGTTGTTTGGCAACAGTGCAGGACCGTTTTGGCTATGTAAAATGATGGACTTGTATCTGCCTTTTGGGAATTGATTAAACGTTTAGTTGGTCCACATTGTGTAATTACTTAATATTAAATATTAAAAAGAGCCAACTTGATACAGCAAAAACATGTGTGGTAACAATAAAGGAGTGGTTGCTCTTGTGTCAAAAGCTGTAGAAAATGATGGGGGTAAAAGCCACTAATCTTACATTGTCATTCATCAACAATCCTTGTGCGGGAAATATCTGGATATGTCTGAAGTTCTAAAACCAGTCGTAACAATTGTTAATTTCATCAGATCCACTGGGCTGAATCACCGACAATTTCGCGAGATTACACCCGTATTCTGCTTATGGGATTCACAATGTAAACTTGACAAGAAATATCTTCAAAAGTAACAAGAATTTTTAACTCATTTTTTCTTTAAATGAAATGTTTTAATGTTCTCAAGGGGCCTAATTTTTTATTTTTGCAAAATTTATTACTACTAATTTTTTAACAAATTAAAAAGAAAAAAATTGTTGATATTAAAAACTTAAAAAATTGGGCCCCTTGGTAGCACATTAGGAAGGTCTTTTGCAAAATTTTATTTTAAAAAATTGAACAATGCGACTATTACAGCTAACGAATTATGAACATTTAATTCACCTATCCCTAAGAGCTCTCTCCCTAGCGCGCGCGCTCAACCATCCGCAAACAAGTCGCAAAGCGTTACCGAGCCGTTATAAAGTTCAGCCTATTCACAAACCTATATAAACACTAAATAGCAAATACCGGCTGTGCTTTTGGATCGCAAACTCGTAATAACAAGTTTCAACTGACAATTGGCCACAATCTTATTATGAATGTCTTGTTTGAGAGAAGACATTAACACTATTTTGTTTTTCAATTCCCACCGGGCATCCGATACTTCCCTTGCTGTTTATAATTATTCAAATAAAAATATTAAAAATCATTAGTTTCGTACAGAAGCTAATAATTAGTTCGAGTTATTATTACCTGTATGATATATTATAATGGTTATAAGGAGATTTAATGGTTTTTTTGCAGGCATATAGAAGGTGATTCAATAACGGCACGGAGCAGCTGTATCTTGAAAATCCCTCATACTTTCGCTTTGGGTTTTATTTATAAAAACGTACTAGGGAAATTCACTAAAAATATTTAGAAGTTACCAAGTTTCCCATTAGAGGGCATATTTGACATCATGTTACAAATCAAAAGCAAATAACTCAGATTTGCCCATAAAATGTGGATGAAAAATAGAAATTTTAGAATCTTTGTTTAATTGCCAAAAAGGTTCACTACTTCTTTTCTCTAGTTAACATCGAAACTTCTAGATGCTGTATCTTCTAAACAACAATAATAATAATTATACGAGGGTGAATGCTTTCAGCGTCCATAATACAATACAATATTTTCTCGGAAAGATCGCTGTCGTTTTAAAACACTGACAAAAAATTATTGGTCCGACGTTTCGATTACACCTGTAATCTTTGTCAAAGACGAATTTTGAGGTTCTTCGTCTTTGACAAAGATCAGAKGTGTAATCGAAACGTCAGACCAATAATTTATTGTCAGTTTTAAAACGACAGCGATCTTTCCGAGAAAATATTATATATTAATAATAATTGTTAATAAATAATCGCTGGTGTCGAAAGTAGTAGATTTATACATAATGTACTAATTGGTTTAGTTAATAGTGTACGTACATGGCTAGTTAGTAAACTTTCCAACTGTGCTGCAAATTTAATTGTACAAATATTATCACTTGAAGAAAAAAATAAATATTTGATGTGCTTATTTTACCGAGCGATTCAATAAATTTTCATAAAGCTAGCTGTTCAATAAAAAGCTGTTTGTATTTATCGTTATTTGTGAAAAAAGGAAGAACGCAAATTCAATGCAATGTTGTAAAAATACAACTAGCAACAATTTATGTCCATCACTTCCAATACATTATTGCAAAAATGTTGCGTATTTCTTAAATACAATGGTCTGGTAAAACTAGATATTATTAAAAAACAACATCAAATTGTTAACAATAAAACGGTCAACTGGCATTTCGAACATTTTGTTTAAATGAAGAATTGACTACCTTTTTTGTTAAAAAATGTATATTTCCTTTTTGTTAGTATTTAGTACATACGTTGTTTACTTATCCGAGCGAATTTTATTCGAAAAGATTATGTAAAATTCAATATTCTTGTACCTATTGCAATTTCGATAATAAAAACTACTCTCGAAATAGTTAAAATAATTTAGGGGTTTCAATTAATAAAAATTCGATGACATTACTAAAAAACAAAAAGTGTTAAAAATTTTAAATATGGCTGTGAATAATACTCTTTTTTAAAGAGAAAATGAACTTGTTCGACCAATTTTTTTATAAATCAAATATTTTTATTTTAATAAGTTATTTATTCCATAAACTGAACATGGATTGCATTTTGTCACAATTATACCTAAGCTGTCCTTCTGCATCGTCCAAACTCAACAGTCTATTTACATTTTATGGAGGTTTTATGGTCCTGTCAATCATTCTCTGCCCACCATAATAAGTGATATCCCATTTAATTTTTACGCTCCGTTTGACAGTTATTTTTTTACGTCATCAGCACCCTCAAATTTACCGTTACGAAAAGGAAGGAATCCCCTTAAGAGATGGGAGAAAATGGCTCGCCATATCACACTGCCGTACGCTGGCTTAGTTGCGGAAAAGCCCTTCAGCGCTTCTTTGAACTATGAGCGATGATCGAATTTTTTTTTACGAAAAGCATCACCCTCTTATCGAATTAGAAAATACCGAATGGCTGTGGAAGTTGGCATTCTATGTCGATTTGACAAAACATATGAACGAACTGAATTTGAGATTGCAAGGTGAAAACCAGCTTCTTCTAACTAATATAAAATCGTTCCGGCAAAAAATAATACTGTTTCAATCACAATTACGTGAATAATGCTTCACATATTTTAAAACATGTGAAATATTCAACCACATTACCCAGACCGAGTTTCCCGTCGATTTTGCAATCGAAGCTCTGAGTGTTTTGAAAATAAATTTTGATACTCGTTTCTCAGACTTCGATGTCATTGCGAATGAAATTAAGATTTTTCCGAATCCCTTTGATACTGACATTGAAACCCTACCCCCGGAACTTCAAATAGAACATATTGATTTACAGAGTAGTGATAGAATTAAGAACACATAGTTTTCCGTTGGAACAGTTTGATAATTTCCATTAATTTGCTTGTGGTCTGTTTTCTGTTTTTGGTAGTACTTACTTGTGTGAGAAAACATTCTCCAAAATGAAGCACACCAAGAATGTTTACAGATCTAAATTAACCGATTAGCATCTTAGATCTTTTTTAATAATTGCTACAAGTAAAATTGGTCCACAACTACATACTGTTGTCAGTGGAAAATCACAATTACATAAATCTCATTAGTACTTTTTACAAGTTTTACAATGTTAGTGGGATTCATTTCAATAATTTGTTAATAATTTTCTTTAAGTCAAATTTTCTGCTTCACTTAGCAAGTGAATAAAACCGAGTTATCCTTATGTGTTTTTTTTAATCTAACTTATCACAGTAACAAAAACAGCAATAAGCCATTATCTGTCACGCGCCGGGTTGATGACATTGGCGAGTCGGTTTTAGACCGGGGGGCCGTAATTTGGAGACCACTGATTGGCGGAGGGGACGGTTAAAAAAATGCGGTAGTTAAATAAACTCAATAAAGGCTCAATTCTAAAATACAGTACCCTTACATTATTTTTTATTTTTATTTAAGTCGTTCCCTCTCTGCATAATTTTGTGCACATTTTGCACAACCGATTAAAAAATTTACAAGGCGATATTAAAGATTGGGGTATGTTGTTATTATAACATATGTGAAAGCTAATTTGGATCCAGTGAAGGAAGATGCTGGCAATAAAAAATATTCGTAATGTTCAAATACCTTATTTTCCAAATACTATTTGAATATAGCGAGAAACACATTTCGCCATTTTTATATATCGCAACAAAAGTGTTTTTAATTTATGACGCACCACATTTAGTCAAAAGCATCAAACACAATTGCTTGCAAGTGATTTTAATTTCAATGGTAGTGTGATTTCATGGCGATACATTTGCGACATTTATGACATCGTTACAGGAAGCAACAGTTTGTAGCATGCCGAAGCTTAACGATATTCATGAACCCAAATAGCTTCCAAAAAATGAACTACGAGTATGCCCTTCAAATCTTCAGCCCCTCCGTGACATCTGCCATATATACACCTACAGCTAAAAAACAAATTAATAGTAATGGTAAAGCTACAGCCGATTTCATTCTATTTCTCGATAACACATTTGACGCTCTCAATAGTACATCTTTCCGTACAAAAATACATATGGAGTTCCTTTATCTTAAGACACACACCACTTTATCGACCTACTAAGGCGCGCGCATTTGAAACCGTAACAAGCTTAAAAGAAAACGACAATAAAATATCCCCTTGCAATAAAGGCCTTGCACTAATATAATAAGATTATTGTTGTTGCTGCACAACGATATAAAATCGAAGATTTACAGTATTTAATGACAAGACATTTATGTCAGGATCCTCTAGAAATTTTTCTTTTTCGCTAATTAGAAGCAAGGGAGGTTTCAACTGAAATCCAACTGCCCGTGATTCTCGCTTGTCATTTAGACAAATTGTGGTTGGAAAATTACAGAACATATCACCTACTGGAAGCTGCCCACCTTATAATAACTGCACTGCACAAGCAATACATGAGCTTCCTTCTGAAAAAGTTAACGATTTTGACGAAAAAGTTTTGGTTTGGTTTAGTTTGGGCTGCGCCCAGTGTAACTTTGGAAATGTGTGTAATAAAATACATGGCTGGATTTGTTAGAAAATGTATACACAAATTACGATGTTCTGATTGCAAAAACGAACTTTGGGGTGGCGCCAACAATTTCAATGGGGACTATGATAACACTAATAGACGTGGATTAAACCTGATGGTCCTTTACGTTTCTTCCGACCACAGTAAGCACTCGTTGAATATCCTGAATGTAAGAAGACAATTCCAAGCAAAAGTTCAGAAATGCGATTGGTATATCAATCGACAAGAAATTATCGCCTGTAGATTTCAGTGAAGCTAAAACAATTCAGCATCTACAGTTGCAGATTGAAACACATTTTGAGTATTTGCTTACATGATATAATGGTTGAATTCCTTAGATATAATAAGGGCTCGAATGACAAAAGTGCATATGGTATCTCTTATTTATGAGAGCAAAGTCGCGGACAACAGCTATTATAAACATATACAGTACGTACGTAGGCGTTATCTAAAAAAGTAAATTCTTGTCTCAGTTTCATATATTCCTTGCGATGTATCAAGTATCAGTTTAATAAACTTATCACATTCCAACTTTTGAGTTACCTTATTAGAATTACAGACTAGTTTTCTCATCTGTGGCATTTAAGGGATCGATATTCAATATTAAGAAACCAAATAAGTAGTAAACGAAAAAACAGGGTCTACATCTCTTGCAGTGAATACAGCCCAAAGTGGACAAAGGAGTGAGCGGTTGCTAAGCGTAACATCCTAATCTTTTGATAAAGTTGTATGAGGGGTATGTAATTAAAGAAATGCTTCTGATTGGATGGAGGACAAAAAATTAAGTTTCGGATGTAATTGATAGAATGAAATGTAAGAAGCAGTTGGAAAAGTTTTGGTGTTGACTTATGTAGTAAAAAGTAATAACCGAATGAAATATTATTAGAAGTGGTTTGAATCTGTGCGGTGATTGTTTTCATTGCTTTTTTTAATAACACCAGTATGGAAAGAATTCAAGCCAACTACCTACACGCTGACGCTCAACGATTCCTTTACACAAGCAATTTTAAAGAGTAGGAAGTAAGTTATATTTCACATGTAAATTATATCCGGCATGTCTTGTTTGTGCTGTTGTATTTGGGAATGCATGCCAAAAAAATGTGACACAGAACCACGACGCCGATGAAGATGACTACGATGTGGCGGTTTTTAAACAGAACCTAAGACTGGATGGCAGTGGCGGCTCGTGGCCTTCCAAGTAGGGTAGGCGACACCTTATACTCGTATACAGTATAAGCAATTATAATTATTGTCTTCGTTCTTGGAATATGTGTATTTTAATGGTCATGCCAATCATTTATTTTTATTCGTATACCACCGCACATTTATTCGTTTTCTGCTCTAAGCGACCTTAAATTTCTCCAATTCGAATGTTAAACAAAGAATTTAGCAAAACTCAAACTATAATAAGCTCAAAAACGCTAAAAAAAAGTAAACGAAACTTGTGAAACAGTACTTAATTTAAATAATAGAGCACTTAATCTTATCCGTGTTGTAACTGTTCAGAGCATTTTTTATTACACGATGTAGATTCAATTCTTTCTTTTTGTGACAGCTAGTAACACCAGTATTTTTTTTAAATCCAGTGCAAGCTAGAGGGCCAGCTTTTCTAAGCCGGGGGAAATGTCATATATCTAATTTATTCTGAATTCATTTAGTTAGGTGGTTACACATTCTAGAACAAAACGTTTACTAATTATGTCAGCATATTTGTGTTATTGCACTTCCCGCTAGCACCGAGTATAATGCTAGCGAAGCATTATGACGTATTCGCGAGTTGAGTATAAATACACGGATAAATCAATCGTGAATAACTGGGAAATAACTTAGAGTACTGCACAATGTAAAACGTTGTCCCTCTGGCAGGAGCTAGCCCTCCTAGCACAATGTAAGTAACAAGGTAAATTATTCAGTAGTCATTCTAATATATTTCTGTGTTACAGTTATTAATGTGTGTTTTATGTTACTTTTTACAGATCTCTTTGTTAATAAATAGTTGTTTAGAACATATGTCGTATCTCTCCTGCCTTCGCCCCTAGTTCTCTGTTTCAGGTTTCCCCAGGTGATCTCTAGCTCAACGGCGCACAACCCAAGACCGAGGGTTGTGACAGTACTGTATGCAACAAAAAAATATTTATATTTTCATACTTTTAAAGTATTTTTAATGCTCATTACTTCTAATTAAAAACGACCTGTCCGCTTGTCTAGCATAAAATTAAATGCAATCATTTTATAAAAAACTATAAGTATTTAGTATGGATGAAACGATAAAACACTATTCCGCCATGGCAGGAGAAGAATTTAGATAAACTAATATTAATTAATCAGTATTCACTTCTGAATTAAGCTCGTAAAGCTAGATAATCTCTAGATATTTATGGAAGCGAAAACAACTTCTTAAGATATGCTTTAACGAAGCTTAACCTAAACAGGACTTATCATCCCATTATGTCAAAGAAACTTGCTTAAAACAAAGGTAAATATTAATTACAAGAAGCTTAACTTAGTTTTCGTACATAGACTAAGATATGTCAAGATCGGGATATATCACCAGAAGATATTTTCTATCGGCAAAGGGTTATTGGAATTGACGGATTGAAAAGTGCCGTATTTGAACCGCAAACGATGCTAGGTTTTATAACGAAAAACCCCACAAATTTTAAATTGCTGGCGGATGCAACATTTAAAGTTGTTCCCCGAAAAGGAGCAGGAATGCAATTATTCATAATCCATATCCAGTTACATCAGACGGTAAATATTTGGGCGAGGTACGTTTGGGCCGAAAATACCTGTACTAATCCCAAGCTCCGAAAAGGTCAGTTTTCGACATCCATGAGTTAATCAGTGGGTACGATTGCGCCGGTGGCAGATTTAATCCTCCCTGTGGGAAGCAAATTACTACTCTTATTACAAGAGGATCGAGTAGAAATGAAAGTGATAACACACAATAAGTGATTGCAATATTTTAAGAACAACTAAGTTATTTCACTCTTACAGATGAAATAAAGGTCAATTCCTTCTTTATAAATTATTAAGAAAAGTGAACATTGAAAACTTTTTGTAGAAACACATTTTTTGTAAATAAAAAAATAATGCACACATCGCAGGGTTATTTTAATAATATATCGGTAATTCACACATTCGCAAAGCTTTTGACAGGTCGATTTCTATTTTTATATTGCCATTTTTGATATAAAAATTTAGTCGATAACGTCATCCTGCTTTTTGAACTGGGACGTCATCATCAATTGTTTCAAATAGCAACCCCAAACTTTTTTTTACTTTTCGGTATAATTTTCAATTCTCTTCTCTTTTATTCCATTAATAGTAAAAAACAACAATTTTCGACAAACAACGAATTTTGGTACATATCTTTTTACTGAAACGAATAATTTAGTTTGAAATCAAATCAAATCAATTTCTTTCAAAACAATTGTCATATAATTTTTCATAACCACTTTCGCTTAATTGTATAGCTGTTTAGTACTTTTTATTGTAAAGGTCTAAATATGTAATTTTTCTTTCCCAAGAGGCTTTTTTCGCACAATAGCTCACAAACTTTGTCAAAAAATATTTGCAGATAATGTCCCTAGTGCATCAATTTTTTTCGGAAAAATTCGGATAAACGAGTTTTTATGCTATTTGTTGAACAAATGGTTTAGAAACGAGTTTTTTCGAATTTTTCTATAAAAAAAATTAGATGCACGAGGGATATTTAATAAGACATGTCCTGAATTAGATAAAAATTACATTTTTATGTAAGAATACTGATTTTATTTAAAACAATTAAATAATCGTCAATATTAATACGGAAACCAATAGTGGTTTAATGCAAATGAGGTGGTCGTTCACTTTACATGGATTAGTAAACAGCCGTTATATAGCACTAGTTTTTTGCTATCAAATAAGAGTAAAAATTCATATTTGAAGACTTTTAAAAAATATAAAGAAAAATCTGTAGACTTGGGACTCATATTTCATCCAAATCAAATAGTCGTTTCCATTCACCAAGCTGTAAAAGAATTGTGGTCAAATGTAACAATAATAGGTTGCCGATTTCATTTGTCCCAATCATAGATTCGCAAAATTAAAAAAAACTAGGTCTAATGGCTGAATATAGAGATCGCAACTAAAAAATAAGGAGTTTTTTAATTGTATTTTGGACTATCATTTTTAGAACCAGAAAATGTAGGCGACTGTTTTGCATTTGATTTTTTTGCAGAAAATATTACTGATGTTCGAGTAGCAAAATTTTTTGATACTTTACAGAAAATTATGTGAAAGAAAATGCTTTATTTCCTCCAAACGTTTGGGCTTCCGCATCAATGACATCTAAACGGTACTTTACGAGTCCTTCCACTCAGGGTTTAACAATAATTTTTATCAAACACATTCTAACATAATTCAACTTTTAGATGTCTTAAAAAACTTTCATACGAAGGTTTATATAAAAATACATAGTACGATTCTTCAAAAACGAATATTTAATAAGTAGTATAGCAGAGAGCGTCTATAGCATTAAGTAATATTAAATTATTATAAAAAACACGAAATTGATCGATTTCATTTTGTAAAAGCTGCGTTTTTTTATTATGAAAAATTATTGTAGACTCAAGCGTTATTGTATTAATACGACTATGTATTTATACACATTATGTATTTATGTATCTTTTAAATAAAAAAGTATTTTAGAAAAAGTTGTTTCATTATAATAAACTTCACATCTATATACATACTCGTACGATGTACTCTCGGTTGCAATATTCTTGCAACAACATAACAAGCAACCATTTACACTCCAAATTTAGTGCCTTTTTCCACCAAGTGATGGAGTAAGGACAGTATTCCTATTGAGCAACAATTCCCGATTATATGCAACCCAACATTTGAATATCTGCAGAGTTCAATGACAAGTAAGATCTACCCTTGGATCTATCTGATATTACGACTACCTGCTTAGTATAAACAGCCCAGCTCAGGCGGTCCGGTATAGCTGGAATTATGGAATTAGTGTTCCAAATGGACAAATACAATGCTCATAGGCATAGAGGGTCGGTATCGCGTCGTCGGCGTGAACGAAATCTAATATCAATAAGAAACCTTCTTTTGTAAAACATGTAGCAAGTTAATAAAACTTGAAACGTTATGAAGCGCTATATTATTGCTATTCATTTAACACTGTGGAATCTGTCAACTGAAGTCATTGGGCAGGTTTTTCATCTCCATTTTATTTTAAGTTAAAATCATCCTTGTAATAAGAATCTAAACCAATCATATTACCTTACTTTAAGGCCTATTAATTTTTAGACACATCGAATGATAGTAAGTCGTTTATTCATTTATTTCAGGTATATTGCACTAAATTGCAGTAGTATACATGCAATAATTGAAAAAGAGGAGCGATGAGTTTACCAATTACAATTAATTGCAAGAAAATACGTGTTGTGGCGTTACTAAATGTTCTTGACTAATGTATGAAAAATTGGCACATTAAATTCCTCTAATCTGGTATATGTATACAGCGGCGATGTTTTTATCGAATAAGTAGAATTATTACGATCCGGTTATATATATTTGTTTTAACAATTTGTAGAATGGATAATCGAATATTGACAAAATTTCAGATAGTTTTAAAAACTTTTACGGTAATATGTCAAGCAATACGATATACAGCGGATAAAATACCATAAAATGTTTTTAGGAATCGCTCGTAACCTATTCAATATAATTAAATTTTGAAAGAGTAGCCTTTAAACACTTCCGCCACCACGAAAATATTGTTATTATAGGAGTGAATGCTTCCAGCGTCCATCTTATGACAAACAACAAAAAATTATGTATCCGACGTTTTTCTCGAAAACGTATATTAATCTATCGAACATTATCTACATCGTTTTCAAATTTTATAATCAAATTTCCAGTAACATATCTGCAAACCCAACACATTTTAAAATTATATTTGCAGGGCAACAGGAGACAACCAGAAAGTGGAACAAGGGAGTGTAACATGATAATATAACTAATACCAAAGTTTTTCATTTTGCGTTTTTCGTAGCATACCATGGCGCTTCTTGTTTGTTTATAGTAACTATCTATTTAAAACATTTAATTTTGTTAAAACATTATATCGACATTTATGCAGCTAGTTTTTTTTAAACTTAAATTCTTTTTTTGAATCGCAGCATTAACTGAATCCCATTTTACTAAACTTCATTTTCTTTTCTATTTTATTTTGTAACAAAACATATTATTATGCTGTATTGCTTTAATTAAATAAATAACAATACTACTATCACTACCACTACCAGTACCAAAACTCAACACCTCTTCCACTACTACTGCTTGTAATATGTGTTTTATGCAAATATCACACAACAAATTTGAAGTCTAAAATATAAATATGAGAATTTTGTTGGTTATGCCTTTATTGGAAATATATTTATAATACCCATGTTAAACGACGCTTTCTGGTTTTGGAGCATATCACGTTGCACGTACAGATTTCCGTGGTATTGTAAAATATTTGAAAAATTGTTACTGTTTTTTTAAGATTACTTATGAATTTATATTCTTCCAACGAAAGCCCAAATGATTGAAATTTACCACATTTAATAGGATTTTTTGACGCAAGTAATTGCATTTTGCTAAATCGGGTACCACTAAAATATGCGTTATGACAGGGTCTGACTAATTTTAGAGTTTCATTATATCTAACAACGTTTTGACAAGTATAAATATCAAAAAGTCCTAATAGGATTTTTATAGACAAATTTACACTGCAAGTAAATGACATTAACAGAAAACACATCCTTTCTTCAAGAAAATAAATTTCGTATTAGTCAAGGAATATCACCAGTTAAATTTGGTTTCTTAAACACATCTGTAGCACAATTATGACGATGTAAATGGAAATTTTTGTTTTCGGTATTTTCAAATTTTAACTAGGATTCATTTACAGTAAGTTTTACATAGAAAACGGTTTTTATAATAATAATAATAATAATAATAATAATAATAATAATAATAATAATAATAATAATAATAATAATAATAATAATAATAAAAAATGGCCTTTATTCAGCGTAGTTCAGCACATTGCTGTTTTACAACTAAACTGCATAATCAGTACAAAAGAAAGATTAATCTAATAAACTTAATTCTATCCATTACTGTTAATGATAATATAATAGCAAAATTCAAAATTTGAGAGGAAAAAACAGAATCAAAACATCCATAAATACACAAACCAAGCATGTCTGGAAATGTTATAATACTTATTATAATAGTAAACTAGTAAACTAGATGGGGAGAAAAAAAACAGCATTAGTGGATATTTCCATTCACAATGTCCCTGCTGAAAATATACCGGAAAACTTGATCTTTGAAAGAAGAAAGAGGTAGCTGTTTGAACTTGTCTGGTAGTCGATTATAAACTGAACTGCTGGTATATGAAAACGATCTCTGAAATACAGCAGTTCTATGCATTGGTACACGTAGTCTAAATTTATATCTGGTATCAGGAACATCAGTTTTTGACGTTAATAAGTTGTACAGATAGATTGGAGTAGCACTGTGCAATATGGAATGAACAAAMCATGCATGATGCAGAATGGCTCTCTGGCTCATACGTAGCCACCCCAATTTCTTTAACCACACAGAAACGTGATCTCGCCTTTTTAAGCCGAATATGAACCTTACACACAGGCATTCTGAACTCGCTGAACCCGTTGGGCAGTTGCCACATCTAAGCAAGGTGCATACACAATATCACAATAATCAAACAGCGAGAGAATTATAGTACATCATAGAGTAGCTCGTATCTGTTGATTTAACACAGTTTTTTAGTGTACAAGCATCTGAGAACACCGTAGGCCCTGCGAGTCACACTATTAATATGTTCTCTGAACCTACACTCTCCATCCAGAATTAGACCCAAATTTCTGTGCTCTCCAACAACAGGCAAGCAAGTGTCCCCAATCTTGACTTTAGTGTTCTCTTTACAATAGTCATATACTGCCCTAGGACAAAATAGAATCACTGCACTTTTGTTTGGATTTATCACCAGGCCATGCAGTTCGGAAAACTGAACTAGTTGTTGAAGTTCACTATTTAAAATCTCATTTCTCTCAATTATGTCATCGCTAGCACTAGAAATATATATCTGCGTATCATCAGCATAGAAATGACAACTACATTCCTGCATATGTGTACCAAAATCCGCAGTAAACAGCACATAGAAAAGTGGACCTAGAATGGAGCCCTGAGCGACTCCCCGGTCCACCGCTTTAAATTCGGATACAATATCATCAACCAAGACACACTGATGTCGCTTCTTTAAATAATTTTTGATTAGATTAATTGCATCCTTGTCAAATCCAAAATAAGTAAGCTTGCTGCAGAGCAAGTCATGAGGTACAGTATCGAAGGCTTTGCTGTCATCAATAAGGACGATGGTCGTAATACGGGATTGATCTAAAGATTCAAAAATATTATACGGAACCTTAACGAGCGCGGTTGTTGTGCTATGCTTCAGTTTATAACCAGACTGTACATTTGGGATCAATCCATTTGTATTTAAATATTCCGTCATTTGCTTGGACATAATCTTTTCAAGTATCTTAGTAAATAGTCTTTGTATGATTGAGGACTATTCACTTTATCAATCGGATGTACAATTTCATGCTTCCAAGCTCTGGTAAAAACATCAGAAGTCAAGCAATAGTTTACTATATGTTTGAGGAACTGTACAATGTGAGGCATACAAAGCTTAAGCATTCTAAGGAATATTCCATCGATTCCAACTGCATTGGATTTCAGTTTTGAGTACATCGTTCTCGGTGACTACCTTAAATCTAAAACGCTCCTCATTGATAACTTGATTCGCCAGGCTGCCAGAGTAAAACTGCTTTAAGTGATCATTTTGTACCCGTTGATTCCCTGCTGAATTTAAAAAGTAATTATTCATTTCATTAAGATTTTTTAAATGATCAGGTATGACTCTGGAAGCGCGCGAGGTTATATTAAAGGACAGCCATTACTATTTATAAACTTTAGATAAGCTTTTTCTCTGTTCTTATGCAAGTAGTGGTGAAATTTCGCATTGATTTATACGGTTGAAAATCCTCAGGCGGCTTAGTTTTTCTAAATTTAGCTAAAAGGTAATTTCGCTCTTTTATCATCAATTTCAAATTTTGTGTAAGCCACGGTGCTCTCGCCTTGGTAACAAGAACAACGCGAGATGGAGCATGTTCATTAAAAACGCACAATATCTGCTGAGTTAGATACTCTACCTTGCTGTCAATATCTGTTAATAAATAAATATGTTCCCAGTCCGCAGTTATCAAATCCCTAGCAAAATTATTATAAACAAAATTTCTAAAACAACGATATCTAACGTACTTAGGCAATACTTTGGGATTAGGGAGATTAAGATGTGAAAAGGTCAGGCAATGATCTGTTGCACCATGCATATCCAGCACACCCGCACTCGCTACCAACTCATTATCACTCACCAAAATTACATCGATTGAAGTTTTGCTAGTTCTAGAAATACGAGTTGGTTCGTTAATTATATTGTCCAGGCCATAAGCACTTATAATATCTTCGAATTTCAACGTACAGCTACCATCTGTCAGCATATCAAAGTTAACATCACCAGCACATACAACACAATCAACTAATGGCAATATATTTAATAGAGCATTTTCAAAATACTCAAAAAAGTTAGAAATTGCAGAATGTGGTGGCCTGTAAATTACTCCAAACGCAACACTCTTACCTACCGGAGTTTGTAAATTTCTCCGATGGTCAAAAAAGTACCGACAAAATATGGTATATTTTTCCGATGGTCAAACTAGCCCCTAATTAAATATGGTAAGTTCCTCCGCCAGATTATGGAAGGGTTTTCCGGCCGCCAGGTAAACCGGCACATAATCCAATCCCACCTCCAACCCTTATTGGCAACATAGATTTTTATCTTCCAAATTTGCATTCAGTTGTTGTTACACGTACCTGCGTTCAACATGTCTCTAAAAGAAATACTGAGTGAAAAAGGCAACATTTTGCTTCTTTTCAAGAAAGATAGTTTGAAATCAGGTGAACTGAAATGGTCTTTTGGCTCCAGAAAGTGCAGTGCAAAATTGTACACCCTGGGAGAAGGCAGTGATAGAATTATAAGTCGTAGTCAGCTTGATCATAATCATGAACCTGATGTTGAAAAGATTCAACGACAAATTATAAGTGCGGCAGCAAAACGGAAAGCTCTAGAAGAAATTTCAACCCGACCTTCCAAGGTATGTATAATAAAAAATAATAATATGCATTAATTTTTATACCTACTAATCGATTAATTTTATTACGTACCTACATATTAATACTTACGTGTGTTAGTTTTAAAAGACAACAGATAGATTTTCAATAAAAGCTTGATTGATTGATTGAACCAGCGTACSGTAGGCATTTCTGCCGCTCYCKGATATACTGCCGGGCCTGCTACGTCTACGCTGGGTTGGAGGTGTTACACGCTTGTTGCTAGTGGGCTCCCACGTAGCGCATGTTACAGGAGTTTGGGGACTGGAATGGGAAGGTTTTTAGGGCATCCAACCAGCGGATACTTTTTTATTAGTATCCGTGTTGGATGATAGCTTAGTTTGGCTGCATTGTTCTTGTTCTTACTCGGACGAGCTGCTGCTCAGTTACATTTGATTTTGCTATGAATCTCTCCACCGTTGTTGATTTTTTACTCTTTTCTGTTGTCGATATGATTTCTTCTCCTTCTCTGATTTGTATTTTGGCTGTGGTTCTTGAATAGTTTCTTCCGAGGTCCCTCTGAGCATATGCTTGTCTGTAATTTGTAGTTTTTCTTCTTATTTGTCTTACAAGGTGTTTGTGTTGCGGTTGATAATGTTTTCAACGTATATTTGGTAGTTTCGGCCTTGCTGGGTTTTTTCTACGATTACGTGATTTCTTTTGTATACACTTGTCTAGATACACGGAACTACTTCACTGTAATGATAATCAGAATAACAATGTAAACGCAAGAACGTAGCACTAGAACACTTTATAAACTTAAAATCTTAGAATTTAAAATAATTGTTTGATTCCTGTTTATATTGCTGTTTCTTGATGGTAAGTTGATACTTTGAGTGATTTCGTATGTGCTTATCCATTCGCTTGTTGGATCTCTAGATGGGATGATATTACTCCACCGGAATTTTTCTCGTCTTGTGTATTAGTTTCTTTTCTTTTCTATACATTGGATATATTCTAATTTTTGTGGTTGGACTTCTTTCCATGATTTCCTGATTTCTGTAGAGTGCTTTCTTACTTACTGCTTCTTTCTATTCTTGTCGCTATGATTTCTTCTTCCAGCTTTTCTTCTTATTTTCCTTGAGTGGCTTTTGTGTTCTTGTTGGGTAGTGTTCTCCCCGTACATTTGGTGACTCAATGTGCTTTGGAGGCGGTTGCCGTATCCCGAGATTTTCTGTACCACAATCATATGATTCCTTGTATACACTTTTTTTGACGCACGGAACTACATCACTGTTACAACACCAACAATATCGACAACACAAGAACCTAACACTAGAACACATTATGAAGAAATTTAAGAGTTAATAGCAATTATTTGGTGTGTCGCCGATCGTGAGCTAACCACAAGCTGTAATATAATATTTGGGCTTATATACGTTGGCAGCATATCCCCTTTTCCTTATACATCTATCTTATTGTTTTCTTTCATTGATTCGTTGTTACTGTAAGAGATTTTTTGTTTGGTTTTTCTGAAAGAACGTCTGAAAAGACGAAAGTAGTTTTTATTATTTTGCTGGTTAGTTGTTCGTTCTACTTGTTCCTACTACGGTATATATTTATTTTTTAAGCTTCCTTTATGCTATGTGAGTTTTCTAGAGATTGTTATCGCACTTGAAACAAGTCGATGCAATTACATTTTGACCTATTTTTGAACATGCCCATTTCTCTGTGTGTTACCCTCTTAAACATAAACAACTTGATATCGCCGGTCCAGGCTATTTCCCAGAATCGGAGCTTTTTGCCGACTTTATACCTTTTAAGGGTGTGCTATTGCCATCCGACACCGTAAGAGGCAAAATTTTGTAGGATGCAGCTACATTTATTGTAAATGAAAAAAGACATATCTGATATTGAAATTGGGAAGTTGTTATTGTTTATGAGACAAATTATGGGCCTGTTATATATAATTATACTAAGACTTAGCTGCTTATCAAAAGACCGGCTAAGGTTAGCGTGATCGGCGTTGAATCCCTCTCCTTTCTTGCTGCCCGGCCCAACAAGAGATACACAGCACATTGTGCCGATTGTAGCCTTTTTTCATTACAAATTAAAACAAACGCACAGATTTTAGGTAGTCACTTCTTAGAGCTCAAAAACACGTCCTCTCGGGTCGAATGCCACCACTCAAGTCGCTTTTCAATAAAAGCTTGAAAAATTGATTTATAATTCGCTGGCCCTTTACGATACCCACTATACTTGGTTCTTTATAAAGTTCTTGCAGTTCATAGTTCGACCTTCGCTGCCACATTCCATCCACCAATTTTCCTCTAAAGATTTTTCTTAACACTTTTCTTTCCCACACGCACAACATTGACTGTTCACATTTTTTCAACGTCCACATCTCACTTCCGAATGTAACTATTGGTCTAATGACAGTCTTATAGATTTGCAGTTTTAAAGATCGAGATATTACTTTATTGTACATTACATTTCTCAAAGCCATAATACATTTATTACCCGCAAGCAGCCTTGTTCTTATTTCTTCACTTATGTCTGGCTTTCTTGTAAACACTGTACCCAAATACACAAAACGCTCCACCTCCTCGAAGTTGTACACCTTGCCACTCCTAAGCCTTACTGTTAGCTTCCTTCCCATATTGTATTCTTCATCACTCCACTTCATGTAGTTAGTTTTTGCTTCGTTTACTTCCAAGCCCATTTCGGTTGCAGTTGTTAAGATTTAGTGCCGATTCGCCAACTCCCGTTCCGCCAACTTTCCCGTTTTGCCAACCGTATTCGGCAGGTAGCCTGGATGAGTTGCGTTTCGCCAACCGTACGACAATATAGATATTTATTACTTACCTACTTATTCTATAGAATAAGTAATGAGATTGCTTCTTAGAACCAAAGTATTGACCACCCTAATGTCGCGTTGCGGATTATTATACTCACCTGATTATTTAGTTGTTTGGTTGGGTTATTTAGTGTTAAAACAACTAGTATCGTGTGTAATGAAACACAATCTAACTCATAGAGATTTTATTTACATAGACAAAAAAACAGATAGACAAATTTTTCTATTACAACTTAACCTGATAAAATAATATACCTACAACAATAATAAAAAAACATGCTTTATAAAAGTGTTGTACATAATCAGTTAACTGCATACAATTTCCTGAGATTCAGTATTCATATAAGAACAACAATATATAACAAATTCAACATACGGTCAAACATGAAAGTAATGTCGCAATGATTAAAATTTAATAACATATACTAATTTAGATAAACAGTCACCTACGTGAATATTGCCCCTAACAAATTCGGACACTGCACTGTGTATTAAATTGTCAACATTCACATATTTTTTTAATCGTTTTCTAGGAGTCATTCCAATTTCGGTCTGTCGAGCTTGAAAAGCGTAGAATTTTGAATCTTCTTTTAATGATTTAATTAGTTCATAAATGTGAGGATTTATTTTTCCTATATTTCTGTTTAAGCGGTTATGCCATCCCTCCACCGCATTTGTTGTTCTATGTCTCTCTCCATAACAAATCCACATATCTTGCATTGCACTATTTTCTAGCCACTGCTCTACGAAGTAGTCGTTGAATTCTTCTAACAAATCATTTTGCGGTACGTGTTCCATTATATACAACCATCCGTCGTCTATTGCACTGCGGGGCAAATGTGACAGTGCAGCACACATGCGAATATGTCTTCTTATTTCTGAATCTTCATTATATGCTGTGCACAACCCAAGACGTTGCACTCGTCTCCATATGCTTTGATTATAATGAAAGTTACAACCTTTCACAACAGAATTTGGAAATGACTTCCGGAACGCTGTGATTGCTGCTATTTCATAGTCGACCTTAAATGTTTTTGGCTGCCAAAATGGTAAACGTAATTTGATTTCGTCAAACAGTCGTATATATGTTCTTTCGCTTCTGTCTGGCAATACTGCATAGATTAAAGGAATGATGTTTGTAACGTCACCATTACTCCCGATGTCACCGTGTATGGTATAAAGTTGATCGAAATTTCGACAGCAGCTTTTAAATGTTCCGTCTGCAAAATAATCAGACGTAGTCACCAACAATTGTCTTGCTTCCTCACTAGCAAACGCAAAAATTCGATCTTCGCCACCGTTGTCCACAAATAAAAAATTGTCCGTAAGATGATTTGGTAACACAATTTCACTTCTGCACCGAAAGGTCGTAACACCGAGTGCAATATTTCTTTGCCGATAAAGTGTAGACTTCACACGCTCTAAAGAAGGCATATCGGTAACAAACTCATATCCAGCGTCCATTAAAGGCATCATCGTCTGTTCGAATATTTGTCCAATCGGTAGGTGTTCTTCTCTGACCCTCTTTTTGCACACAAACAGTTTCTTCGCTACTTCATTTTTAGCACAGTTAGAGTTGCATGTGTGCTGTTTCTCCGACACTATTTTTTTCTCTTCATTGGTCACCAGGCTTCCACTGCACTTTCTATCGTTGCACAGTACCCCCCTGCTAGTAAATTTCCCTACGAGAATCCAGCTTGGAAGCGATCCGGGAATCGCACTCTCCTACCGGACCTGGTGATTCCTGGAGAAGGACTGCTAACAGGCTGCGGGTCAGCTGCAGGATCATCTAGAATCATGCTGGGTAGATTCGGCTGCTGCGATGTTGATGCCACTGGATCGTCGCTCATCACGTAGGCTGGCTTGAGGCGATCTATAGACACCGTGACATCGCGTCCATTGACCTGGACAACGAACGTCTTCGGTGAGCGCCTGACGACACGGTAAGGGCCATCGTAAGGATGCTGCAGCATCTGCTTTGAAGAATCATGTCGAATAAAGACATGGTCCGCTGTGGCGAGATCTTTGAAGACGAAGACCTTTTGGTTGGCATGGCTGGATGCTTGTCTGGGCTGCAGAGACTGCATATGTTGACGCAGCTGTGTTACAAATTCGGCTGCGTTATTCAAGTGGCTGTCGTTTTCGGGCGTAGCGAGGAATTCGCCAGGAAGACGCAGGGACKGTCCATAAAGCAKGTCCGCTGCTGTAGCTTGCAGGTCCTCCTTCCACGAAGCTCGGATGCCCATAAGTACCGTGGGAAGAACTTCCGTCCAGCGGGCGGTGTTGTGGCACATTATCGCTGCCTTAAGCTGCCTGTGAAGCCGCTCGACCATGCCATTGGCCGCAGGGTGGTAGGCGGTGGTTCGTATGTGTGTCGCACCTAGCAAACAATTCAACTGCTTAAAAAGGTGTGATTCGAATTGCCTACCTTGGTCAGTTGTGATCCGTGAAGGGACTCCGAACGAGCAATCCATGTCTCGTAAAAAGCACGGGCTACTGTTGCAGCTTCCTGGTCACGCATGGGAGTAGCCTCTGGCCAGCGGGTGTAACGTTCAACCATGGTCAAGCAATAACGGAATCCTTCGGAGGATGGCATGATGACAATGTCAATATGGACGTGTTCAAAGCGTTGTGATGTTAATGGCAAAGTTACAGTAGGTGAAGATACATGCCGGGTTATCTTTGAACGCTGACAATCTAGACATCTACGAGTCCATTCTCGGCAGTCTGCTTTGAGTGATGACCATACAAATCTTCGCGTCATAAGCTTGACTGTTGCTCTGGAACCAGGATGTGACAAGCGATGCACAGTATCGAAAGCGATCTTCCGGAACGGTGGAGTAATGAAAGGTCTGGCTGTTGCTGTAGAGACGTCGCACCATAGATACGTATCAATCCCTGGGATACGGATACGTTTCAGCTGCAGGCTAGAGCCATTTGCCTTGTAACTCTGTAGTTCCTCGTCGTTCTCCTGGGATGCAGCGAGGGCCTCGAAGTCCAGTGTCGCTTGTATAGACTCTATACGAGACAAGAAATCAGCCACAACATTGTTTTTACCTGCCACATGCCGGATGTCTGTGGTGAACTGGCCAATGTAGTCCAGGTATCTAAATTGACGTGGTGTACACTGGTCTGACTTCTTTGCAAACGCAAAAGTGATGGGTTTGTGATCTGTGTAGACTACAAACGTTCGGCCTTCCACCATATGCCTGAAATACTTGATAGCAGCGTAAATTGCTAGTAGCTCACGATCATATGCAGCGTATTTCTGCTCAGCGTTGCTCAACTTTCTGGAAAAATATCCCAACGGCTCCCAGTTGCCTTCCACGAACTGTTGAAGAACTGCGCCTATCGCCACGTCTGAAGCATCGGATGTAATTGACAGCGGTGCATTAACTTCGGGATGTGCCAGTAGAGCTGCTTGAGCAAGACTTTCTTTGGAGGCATCGAAAGCTGCCTGTGCCTCGGGTGTCCACTGCACAGCCATCTTGCCTTTTACGTTGCCCTGCAACAAACTATTTAACGGTGATTGTAGCTCCGCAGCTTTTGGAATGAATCTGCGATAAAAATTTAGGGCACCCAGGAACTGCCTCAGCTGCTTCATATTGTTGGGACGTGGATAATCGCGTATAACCTGGACCTTCGCCGGAGAGGGTTCCGTGCCACAATTAGAAACCATGTATCCTAGAAATTTGACATGGGGCTGACCAAAGACACATTTTGAAGGATTTATGACCACTCCGAATTCCTTCAGACGTCGAAACAAGATCTCAAGATGACGTAGGTGTTCTTCCTGTGAGGATGATGCCACCAGAATGTCATCTATGTACGCGTACGTAAAGTCCATGCCTCTAAGAACTTCGTCAATGAAACGTTGGAATGTCTGTGCAGCATTACGCAATCCGAAGCTCATAAAGGGAAACTCAAAAAGTCCAAATGGCGTCGTGATTGCTGTTTTTTTAATGTCCTCTTGAGCGACGGGAATCTGGTTAAAGGCACGTACAAGGTCAATCGTGGAAAAAATTGTTTTACCTCTAAGCTGCTGTGCGAAGTCCTGTATATGGCGTACAGGATACTGGTCAGGCAGGGTTCTTGCATTTAATCGCCTGTAATCACCACACGGTCTCCACTCGTCGCCTTGTTTCGGCACTAGGTGTAGCGGTGATGCCCAGGAACTCTCTGAAGGTCGTGCTATACCTAACTGCAGCATAGCTTCGAATTCCTTTTTCACTGCCGCAAGCTTCTCTGGAGCCAGACGTCTCGGCTTCTCTACGACTGGTGGACCTGGAGTAGTACGGATGTAATGCCTAGTGTTGTGTTTCGCCGTTGCTGGACCGCCTCCAGGGCGTGTAATCTCTGAGTAGCGTTGCAGCAACTGGTGATAGGCAGTGGCGCCGTAAATCGTTTGCACGGACTGAACGGGTTCTGCAACCACCTGGCCTTTAGAGGTGAGTTGTGTATTTTCGTCCAAAAGCTGCTGATTTCGCACATCCACCAAAAGTCCGTAGAACGAGAGAAAATCGACGCCAATAATCGGTTTCGAAACGTCCGCAACCACAAACTTCCAAGAGAAACTACGCCGAAGACCGAGATTTAATTGAATTGTTATGGTACCGTATGTTGCTATCGGAGTTCCGTTAGCCGCAGTAAGCAAATATGTTGACTTCGCCTGCGGGCCTTTAATCAAAGTTCGCGGGTAAACACAAAGATCGGCACCAGTGTCCACTAAAAATTGTACTTTGGAACTTAAATCGGTGACAAATAATCGGCGCGATGTGGGGCTGCTGTCACTGGCCGCCATCAATGACTGCCCTGCTCGTTTCCCGCCGAATGGGAACAGGGGGTTGTACACTTTTTAGCTTTATTGCCGAAACGAAAATGATACCAGCAAAGTCCACCGTTGTTACTACGACTTCGCGATCTAGATCTCCCGCGTGACGCTGAACGATTTCGGTAATCGGTTCTCCGCGAAGATGACGTTTCAGCAATCTCGCCCTGCAGTTGTATCACTTTTGATGTCAATAAAGCCATACTTTTAGTCAACTTTTCTACAGCTGCTTCCAGGTTAGTGGGTTGCTGTGGAGGAGTAACTTCTAAGACGCTATGCTTAGGGAGGGCCTCAAAAACGGCATCTGCCAATTCCGCCACGGTGTCGTTATCGGCCTTGGCTTGCGTAGCGAGGATGGCTTGCAAAGAAGCGGGTAGACGTCCTAACCATAACGATCGAACTAATTTGTCGGGGACGGCTGTACCTGCTAGTCCTTGGAGACGACGTAGAAACTGCGAAGGTTTCCTGTCACCCATTTCTTCGTGTTCCAGGAGTCGGCGAGTTTTCTCTTCTTGCGTTGTGCTCAAGCGTCGAATAATTTCTGTTTTAATTTTCTCGTATTTTCCGGTTGACGGCGGTCGAGAAATGATGTCGCGCACTTCTGATATATAGTTCGAATCTAAATTGCCAACTACGTAGTTGTATTTAGTTTCATCACTCGAGATACCGCCAATTGAAAACTGGGTTTCAATTTGTAAAAACCACACTTCCGGATCGTTTGGCCAGAAAGGCGGAATGCGGATTGAAACGCGTTCCACAGCGGCGTTACGAATGTCGGACGTACATACGTTTTCGGTGGCCATGTCATGCTTACACTCTTTTACACAAAAAAAATATTAAAAGTTCACGTAAAGAAAATTACACACGAATTGCGTCGCGGTTTTACTTTAGAATCACGTCGGGGTCACCAATTTGTGGGGGTGTGTGCGTGTGATTAAAAAGGCCAAGTTGAATTAGATTCACAGTTTATTTCTCGTGCGATACGTTAGCTTCTATTCGAACGCGAGCTAAGACTAGACTGTACAAAAATCTTATTCCTAACCAGTAAGAAAATTGTAGTGGGGTTAATATTGAAATTGCCTGGAAAGTCCGAGCCCTTTGTCGGCGAGGATTAGTGAGATAAGGGCAAGGTTAGTTTACAGCGGAAATCGAGAGAATAGAATAGTAAAAGTTATACAAAGCGAAGCGGTAGAAGGTAATAAAATATTTGTCGGCAAAGCAAGTTGAAAGAAGGTTAGTCAGCATGCGAAGTATTTGGAAAAACCCAAAGTAGGTAGTAGTTATGCTTAAACCGAAATTTAGAAGCGATAGATAGATAGTTTTAGAAATATTTACATTTAACATTAATACATACATAGGAAATTTACGATTAATATATACAATATAATTACAAATATATGGTAGTGATCCCCACATAAGTTTTGTTAATAAATTAGAGGTGGGTACTGCATTGTTTATATAAATTCGAGTATTGACATGTTTCGAATTCTATTTTCATTCCTTAAAATTGTTTCTTATAATTAGAATGACTGGTATTTCGTCCAAGTTTATTTAAAAACCGCATTTTGAGCTTACAGGGTGATCAGTTAAGGCTGGACAGCGGCTGTATCTTGGAAACTAATCGTGCTAGAATCTTGCGGAATTTTTTTGAACAAATGTGGCCACCCAGATGTAATTTAAAATATTTTGAAGTACGTAACTTTTCCGCTAGATGAAACGTTTAATATGGCATATCATATTTGGGGCCTGCTACAAAATATTTTGCAGATGGAGCATGACAAAAGTTGTGACCTTAAAAGGTACGAAACGGTTCTACTGTGCCGTATAAAAGAGCAGCTTGATACAGGCTCCATAATGAGCGAATCCGCCGTGATTAGGAATTGCTGTGTCAAGATGATGAACTTCGCATGTATTTGCGCAGGGTTTCACATGCAGTTCATGGTCTTGAACGCATTTTTCATCCAGCTGCGGGTTCAAATAATTAGCTACATACTATGTATTTATTATACATCAAAATATCCTCATTAAAGAAATACATTCCGATTTGGAGTGTGACATTTGTCATTATACTGTATTTCTTGTTTTATACGCATCATAATTTTACTATTCTATTGAGAATGTTTACTATATTTTGGCACTGAATATTATCACACAGAACGATGAAGAAGAACTATCAGAAGCAGAGCCTGAATTGGTTCCTAACGATGTAGCACACTATTTAGAAATGGCAGATAATTTTAGGCATTTCTCTTATTAATGTATCCAATACTCAGTATTTTGTTTCAGTTCAATTGTTAGATGATGCGCTCAGCCGTTCTAACTCAGATGATAGCGCTTATAGTGATGGAGGTATGCTAATGAGAAATATTTCACACTTTTTAACCATATGTATTTATAAACCTAATAAAACACTTATTTCGCAGAGCTAAGTTCTACGAGATTAAACGGGGCTGGAGGCAGTCAGCAGCAGGCTTCTGAGGCCACTGAAGATATTTCTGCTGTAACAATGGAACAGCAACAACATATACTTAGTGCTACACACTTGACTACAAAAAGCAATGCAAGTAAGATATATTAAGTTACATTACTTTGATGTCAAACATATTATTTTTCCTAATTTTGTCTTATTCTAAACATTGTCTTCGTGCTAGTGTATTCAATTTTGATAAGTGTATCATGAAGATTAAAGTTCAATTTACAAATTAAATGCTGCCAAAATACACTGACATTTTAGTTACTTCTAATTTATAAGTTAAATGCTTTCGAAGCGCACTGGCCGTGAAACATTTTCAATAAAAATATAGCTTGGAAACAGGTTTATTGTGCTGAATTTTGTTTACGTCCCATATTTTTGCAAGAATTATAAAATTATTTAGTTATAGATATCAATGGCTGGGCGGTCGAATTTATAATTTTTGTTATACCAAAGATGTACATATTGAACGCGATTTAATCTCCAGCAAATGCTCCAAAACGTTTTTAATCTCTTCTTTTGCAATGGAAGATTTTATTGTTGGTTTGATCTAAACAATCATTAATTTTGATACAATGGTCAGTAAAACAAATAAACTCAAATAAAGGTACAGCATCAGGCGCGCTTTCAATTCGTATTTTAATTGATTCTAGCACAACATGGTTACAAAATATTGTGAGTATACCACTTAAGCCCCGATCGAATTGAAGCCCAATAGATGCATAAAAGTGAATTTTGCTAGTACCTTCATACCTTATGAATCCATAGAAATAATAGCTCAACGCAGTTTTATAAAAAATTATTCAGTAATTTTTATACGTAGTTCATATATTAATATACTTATATTGAAGGTCGAATAATCTGATAGCCTTTCCTACAATTTTAAATTTAGTTATTATATTTTTGTTTAAATTGTCAATTCGATTTTGTAAAATCGTTTGCCTTTTGACGTTTAAGTTAGTTAAGTGTTTGTGGGTGCAGCACTGTAAACTTTCTAATCTAATGCTGCTACGTAACACATTTCTGCACATAAGAACCTAACAATAAATATACCTGATATTATATCTTTTGTTGTAATGTAATGGAATGGGTAGTGATGCCTACGAGACGAGACGAGACTGAAAGTCTCGTAAGTCTCATCTCGTCTCGCAGACATTGAAAAGTCTCGTCTCGCAACTGACACTCTCGTCTCTTCTCACGTCTCGTTCACGAGTCTCGCGAAAATCTCGCAAAATTTTCGTAATTCTACCTATGTACATACGTGAAATGCATATAACATCAACTCCAGATATTCACACACACCCACACACACACACATTAGTCAACAAATTCACTGATGGTGTAGAACGCATTATTAATTAGAAATTTTTTGATAGAATACTTAAATTTATTGAACATTGTAATATTTTTCATATGGTGAGGTAGATTATTATATATTGACATACATGAGTAAGATGTCGACTTTTCGTACAAACTTAATTTATGGGGCATTACTCTGATATCGCCTCCATGTCTTGTGAATATTCGTGACTCACATTATTATGAACAATTTTTTTACGATATTTAAATACGTACAAAATACGCTTAAGGATATAAAGGGATTCAACTGTCAAAATCCCATGTTCCTCAAATATGCTTAATAAGCAAAACTTAGTTTTGTACCAGCTTTTTGTTGTGTATTATACTGAAACTTTAAACCAGAGTCAACCTGAAGTCCCAAGAATTTTGTTACACTAACATTATCTTTTTAAAAAACAGATATTCAGTTTTATTTTCATACAACATTAAATGATTTTGACAACACCATTTGGACATTGCAGGCGTCATTTCTAAAAAATGTTGATGCAGTGACAATTTACATTTTGCTGATACCACAACAGAGGTATTATCTGCATAGATTACCGCCGTACCAAAATTAACATATAAAGGTAAATCATTAATGAATAGACTAAAAATAAGTGATCCCAGGACAGATCTGATAACCCGCATTTATAACTTACGATTAACGTACTTATCCCTACTCTTAATCTACGTTACATTTTTACACTACACTCAGCCACCCCAATCTTTAAGACATATTCCGATGATGTGCGTCCATTTACAGTAACAACTATTTTACGTTCATAGAGAAAAGATAATATCCACTCTAACACTGTACCACGTTTACTTAGATTATACAATTTTTATTTTACAAATATATGCTTTACACTGTCAGACGCCGAGGTTTAATCTACAAATAAGATTGCAACGCAGCTACCATTGTCTAATTCCTTATATACTACATCAGGAAAGTCAGTTACTGCAGTTTCAGTGGACTGAGCTGGGCGAAAACCATGTTGATTTCCACTAACAAATTTTTAAGATAAATAGATAAATACCTCTTCTACACTTTAACATCCCAATAGCAAACTAACACTGAAGCGAAAAGCGACACGAAAACGCATTCCGTTCAACGCCATCTACGTATTTGTAACCCGATGTATGCCAAATTTCTATCAGCATCCAGAAGGTCATAACACAGACAAAGAGCGGCGCCACTTCGATTTCTTTTGTAAAATTGTAGAAAATGCCGATACCGATTCAACAAGACAGCTGTTCTTTTAAAATCTTGGCTTTTTGGGATGAAGGCTTTAGTTGCCGAAAAATTGCTCAAAAAATTCACCGGTGTCGTATAGTTGACGCCAATTATTTGCGAAACCTTGAACGGTATGTCACAAACAAGAAAGGTGGCCCTAAGAACAAAATTCGCCCAGAGCTGCAAGAAGAATTATTGCTACGAGTAACACTTTGAAAAGTCGAAACAGAATTGCCCAAGAGTGCGGGCTTGATGTTTCAAAATGGACTATAGGGAAGGCTCTGAAGAAATATGAACAAATTGTACGTCGAATACTAAGAAAATGTCCGACGCTTCTTCTTCACCATAAAGCAGCTCGTTTAGAATTTTATCATGAAAATATGATTCGAAATTGGGAAAATGTAAACAAAAACTTTACAAGTAAACCTCGAATTACAACATGTTATTTTTTAATTTCAGATTATATTTTCTAATGAAAAGAAATTAATCTCGATGGTCCAGATGGTTTCAATTGTCATAGGCGAGATTTGAGGATAGAATCTATCTTTCAAAATGAAACTTTAGAGATGGTACGTTAATTTTATGGGGTGCCTTCACAAAAGCAGGCATTTTAACATTGGCTTACCCATCAACACGAATGAACTGCCGAGAGTACGTTCAAGTTCTTGAGACAAATTTAATGTCTCTTTTTAAATAACAATTACGAAAGAGATTTCATTTTCCAACAAGATAATGCGAGGATTCATGTCAATAGAGAGTCAATGGCTTGGTTGGCCAACCAAAATGTTGAATTGTTAGAGTGGCCCTCTTGATTACCTGGTATGAACCCAATTGAAAACCTTTGGGGTATCTTAGTTCGGCGAGTATATGCGGATAACCAACAGTGTGCCACCATAAATGAACTCAAAAATTCATTAGAAAAGGTTTGGGCCAATTGGGAACAAATAATATTAAATAATTTGGTTGAGAGCATGAATTCTAGAATTTTTGAGCTACCTAGGAAGAATGGAGGCCAAACTAATTATTAATTTACGAATGTTTTGTTAAAATTTGTTTAATTCTGTGTGAAATTTAGATGGGGCATCAGTCCAATTTAAAAAAAATATTTTATTAAAGTACGGAAACTGTTAATAAATGACTCTGAATAGTCTACTTCTTATTATTTTCGTTTCTTTGATTTCTTTTCTTAGTTACATTAATTTACGTTTGCATTTGACGAAGAAAAACTTAAACTTCAAGATAGGGCTACAGTTATGCTTCCCAGTGTATAAACAAATTCTTTTCCCACACTACACAATCATGTACCCTTCTATGTTTACGATATGTTTAAATACTTTTAGTGTTTTAATTTAATCATGAGTAGATATAGTTTGAGAGATCTGTATCACTCATTTGCATATTAGCCCAATCGAGCGTGTAATTAGCGATCAATCAAAAATTTTTTTTTAATTTATCGATTTTTTTTGCTGAATGTGACGGGATGAGATATATGACTTGAATTTGCATGTTGATAAATAGTATCTTATTAAATGCATTCATTTTCTCCGGATTAATGATTCAATATTGCTGCTATATTGCGATTATTGACTTTTCGAGTTGTTTATTAAATTTTAGGTTGTTATGGACTTCCGAGTATAAATTTTTCTGTACAAGTTATAGAAACAGCATTTGATCTGAATGTTTTTTTGGCTAAGGAATTCGTTTAAATATCACTTACATTCAGTACTACACACTTTAAAACACATCGCTTTACACATCACTTTTTCGAGCTGAAATGGTAAGATGATAGTAAAAAATAAACCATATATGTATACTTGTTTTATTATGAGATATACACTATTAGTATGGAAAAGGCGGCATGAAGTAGGCCTGGTGGTGGTTGTTGTTCTACCCATATGGCTCTGCAACAAAAAGAAAATACACGACATGAGTATTAATAAAAATTATATAGAAAAACGCTCACCCCTATAAAATTGCTGGTGCGCCCGGGGGTAGTACACCGGCCATGGATATGGCGGAAACCCGTAAAAACCATCTAATGGGAAAAAAGAAAAGTATGGAATTAGGTTCATCTTTAAAGTAAGAAGAAATGACAAGGACTTACGGTTTACCGGGTAGCCATGCCATAATATGGCAGCAGTATATTCAAAACTATTTCTATTTCTATTCTATTTCTGAGTTTTATGTCTAGGAATAGAAAGACTATGTACAAAACGCAAGCCTACATCATGAATATCGGATCTCTGAGTAAGACGTTCGCAAAGATATGTTGGCAACCCACTAGAAATAATCCTCCGCAAAAACACACAAAACGACAGTATTGATATGAATTACTCAGAAACTTGTAGTACATTGTGTTACAATAATCTATGTGACAGAGTATCAATGCATTGGCAAGTTTCCATTTTATTTCCGGTGATAATGTGTTCTTGTACTTCCACAGACATTTCAATTTCCACCACCCTATTGATGACTTACGCACAGCATGTTGCTCAAAGGACAGATGAGGGTCTATTACTACACCCAGGTTTTTCACTTCCTTGGAGAGAAAGGAATCACTTCAGAGTTCAGCAGAATCGCACTAAGACACTGTGGCATTTTCCGAATGCAATTTACAGACCCGATACACATCACCTGAGTTTTCCTCGCATTCAGTTGAAGACCATTAATGTCCGACCAGTCAACGATCGATTGAAGAGTCTCGTTAATTACACCTATAGTCTGATTGGCTTCCTCAGGAAAGCACGACACGTAACATTCCATCATTCGAGGAAAGTCGGCAATATATACGCTATAAGCCAAAGGGCCTAGCACACTACCCTGAGGCACCCCATATGTTGTCGTAATCCAGTCTGATGTCACGCCATCGATTCTAACCGCCTGTACTCGATCGGACAGAAAGCTGGTAAACCAATTGAACGCAGTACCCTCTAAGCCATAGTATTGAAGCTTAGAAAGAAGTAGCTCACGATCAATTGAGTCGAAAGCCTTTGAGTAGTCAAGAAGGCATAGGAAGCTAACTCTATTTTCATCAATCTGACGGACAATGTCATCTGCTATTCTAGTCAAAGCTGTAGCTGTACTGTGGTGTTTCCTAAAAGCAGACTGATTAACCGGTAGTATGCCGTTCCGGTTAAGGTGTGCGGAAAACTGCCTCTGCACGACGATTTCCAAGACCTTGCTAAGTGTACACAAAACGCTCACAGGTCTCAAGTCATTTATTGTCACAACTCGGTATACTTTAGGCAATGGTGTTATTAAGGCTTTCTTCCAAAGAGTTGGCACTAAGCCATTGATAAGGCAGTAATTTATGATATGGGTGATGGCAGTTACACAAAAGGGCAGCACATGCTTAATCATTTTCAAGTTGATCATGTCTATTCCAAGAGCGTTCGATTTCAGTGACCTAATAACAGCAGACACTTCACATTCGGTGACAGCAGCAAAACCATTGAGCTTCGCCATGTTCTTAGTCAAGATATTGTTCTTGAGCAACCGTAGTCCGTCTACCGTAGCCCGCGTGCTCGCTTCGCTGTACCTGAAGTGTGCATTAATCGCATCTACATTTTTCAGATTCTCAGGCACTAAAACATACGGCTTTTTGTGTATATTTAAGCTGTCAAACACACGCCACAGTTCACGAGAATTTCCCCCGCAAGCTTCAATGCGTCCACGGGTATAAGCGGCTTTTTCGTTTTTAATTGCTGTAGMTAGAAAGTTTTTCAGTTGTTTGTAATGTTCTAGCTTTGTCAAAGAACGTGACCGCTTATATTTATGAAAGGCATTGTTTTTTATTTTTATAAGCATCTTTATGTTGTCTGTGAAATATGGTCTATGCTTACGTCTGAACGACACAGTCTTTAGTGATAATAATATATTTATTTAGCTTTATCGATACATAGACACGTCAAATACAGTGTCACTAACGAGTACAGATACAATACAATAGTAGAAGCACAATGCACAATTTAAATAGGCACGGTTAAAAAGTCCTCTATATTATAAACGAATAAATCTTGCAGTATAACTGTCACCTCATTTTTAAATTTACTACGCTTTATTTTTTTAATTTTGTCTGGCAGTTTATTGAAAAATTTTGTGCACCAATAATTCACACTGTGTTGTGCAGTGTTTATTCTGTGGTAGGGCATACAAATTTTGCTCTTATTACGTGTTCCGTAAGCATGAAGTGTACCATTTTTATCAAAGATGTTTATGTTATCATAGGCATACATCACGCAGGTAAGTATATAAAGTGAATATACGGTAAGTATTTTACTTTCTTTAAACAAACTTTTACAACTGTGTTGATATCCTACATCGTTTAAAATTCTAATAGCTCTCTTTTGTTTTAAAAATAGATCATGAACACGTGAATGCATACCCCAAATGATTATTCCATATAAGAGGACGCTATGAAAGTTAGAGTAGTATGCGGTAAGTGCAGTTTTTGCATTGACATTACATTTTAGATATTTTATTGTAAAAAGAGCCTTTGATAGTTTTTTGTTCAGAAAGTTTATATGTTCTGTCCACTGAGAGTTGGAATGGAGTGGAGCATGCACATCGAACAAACCCAATATCGCCGAATTGATAAAAGCAATTTTATCATCAATAGTTTGAATACGCTCTATATAGCAAGAGCAAATGCAATGACTTACTGAAAGCCGGCTCTTGGCGCGGTGGTTGCCCCACATCCGGCAGGTCTACGGCTTCGTCATCAAGCTGCTCTGAAATTGCAACGAATAGAAATTAAAACCTGTTAATAGAGCTTTTTTTATAAACTCACCCGTCATGTCGTCCTCATCATCGTCAATGGCGATGATGAGCGATCGCTCTGACAACGCTGGCGTTGGAGCCCTATGTTGAATGTCTTCAACGATTGGGGCTGGGGCTGGCATTGAGAGGTCTCCCTGGTCGAAGCGATCAGCCCGGAAGAGCTCGTCTCGAATGGCCTCTCCCAGTATGCCTGTAAGTCATTAAATAATTATTAGAGAAACGTAACCCTATTTCTTTTTCCCCATTAGACGCAGATATGCAGCGGCCGCTTATGATGGGTGGCTACCCGGTAAACCGTAAGTCCTAGTCATTTCTTCTTACTTTAAAGATGAACCTAATTCCATACTTTTCTTTTTTCCCATTAGATGGTTTTTACGGGTTTCCGCCATATCCATGGCCGGTGTACTACCCCCGGACGCACCCGCAATTTTATAGGGGTGAGCGTTTTTCTATATAATATTTATTAATACTTATGTCGTGTTTTTTCTTCTTGTTGCAGAGCCATATGGGTACAACAACAACCACCACCAGGCCTACTTCTGGCCGCCTTTTCCATACTAATAATGTATAGCTCATAATAAAACAAGTATACATATATGGTTTATTTTTTACTATCATCTTACTATTTCAGCTCGAAAAAGTGATGTGTAAAGTGATATGTTTTAAAGTGCGTAGTACTGAAGGTAAGTGATATTTAAACGAATTCCTTAGCCAACAAAAACACATTCACATCAAACGCTGTTTCTATAACTTGTACAGAAAAAAAGTCCATAACAACCTAAAATTTAATAAACAACTCGAAAAGTCAATAATCGCAATATAGTAGCAATATTGAATCATTAATCCGGGGAAACTGAATGCATCTAATAAGATACTATTTATCAACATGCAAATTCAAGTCATATATCTCATCCCGTCACATTCAGCAAAAAAAAGTCGAAAAATTAAAAAAAAATTGATTGATCGCTAATTACACGCTCGATTGGGCTAATATGCAAATAAGTGATACAGATCTCTCAAACTATATCTACTATCATGCTTCTTAAGCCTCTTGGCAGTTGAAATGCTGGCATTCGGCTTTGCCAAAAATAAAAACTTGAAAGGAGTATTGTTTAATTTATCGTTATATGTTATAATATATCTTTTTATTCAGTGTGTAGTGTAGTATGGGTATTTGTATTACACTTTAGCAATAGATGACAGAATTTGGGAATTTCCCGTAATGCTGCCTACCTGTCTTTTATAGCGGTCGTCCGGCTTAACCGGCAAGTTTACTTTGATGGTATTTGGACGATAACAGTAGTAAAGGGCTTGGAAAGTCCCAACCCTCATTTTAAATAATACCTGAAAGGTTATAAATATGTGTAATGTTAAAATATTTGGACAGTTGCTGTATTGAATTCGAATAACACGGCTCTTGTACGATTCCGCTGCCCTTTGCCGGCGTACAATGTTAAGTATTTGTAAAGTTTGTGTGTAGAAGTTTAATAAATAATTAAGAATACTACGTGTCTTCGTAAAGAAATTTCACCTACATCCAACAACAAACAATTAAAGAAGCTGGCACTTCAGTGCATCACATCATCAAGAAAACATGGTCCTTCGAGCCGGATGTGAAGTTTCTCGTTTGAAGACAACACAAACAACATAGTTACCCCTTGGGCAACTCACAAAGAAGCATCAAAAACTCGTAAGTGTGCATTCCTATTTTTCCTTTATTCTTGCTATTATTGTCTCAGTTTTGTGTCAGAATGGCAGAGTTTCAAAACCTTATAGTCCAAAGAAAGCAATTAAAGTCGCGGCTTACCCGTCTAAATACATTTTACAATAAACATTTTGTTGATAATGTTACAATCTCAAAAGACAAGATTGCAGAACTACGTGTTCGCTATGAACATGATAAAGAATTACTTTCTGATTTCGAAAAATTATACTTAGAAATCATAAAAGTATCAAATGATCCAGTTCATGATACTGAACTAGAAGATTTTGAAGAATCTTATTATAAGATTATTGCAAAAATTGACGAAATCTTACAACAAAGGATTTCAACAAACCTAAATTCCAATGCGGAATTACGTTTACCGCAAATTACTTTGCCCACATTTAGTGGAGAATATGAGTGTTGGGTGGAATTTCATGATGCTTTCGATAATATCATACATAAAAATGATAATCTGACTGATGTTCAGAAATTCTACTACTTAATTGGTTCCTTGAAAGGAGAAGCTGCGCAGGCAGTCAAAACATTAAAAGTTTCGTCTGATAATTACCTTATTGCTTGGAATTTATTAAAGAAACGTTTCGAAAATAAGAAACTTATAATTCAAAATAATCTGAAGTTGCTATTTAATTTGGAACAAATCAAAAAAGATACGCATACAGCAATTCAACGATTTCTAGATGAAATTATAAAAATCAAAGAATCTTTAAAAAATTATGAGCAGCCTACTGTAGATACCTTGTTAATATATATTGTGTCTTCTAAACTCAGTACCACAACAAGGTATCAATGGGAACAACTCAAACCGGAAGCTGAATTTCCAACTTTTGATGAATTATTAAAATTCTTAGAAACCTGAAGCAATCTTTTAGGTTCTATTGAAGCAAATCAGAGTTTTTCTAATAACAGTATTGTTAACCATAATGATGTCCCCAGCTATAGAGGTCAAAATAATGGCAAAACTAAGTCATGTTTAAGTGCCGTAAAAAGCGCCTGTGTTTCATGCCAAAAGGAACATGCAATCTATACATGTGATCAATTTCTTAAACTTGATATTAACGGGCGAATATCTGAAGCTCGTAGATTGCGTTTGTGTCTTGTATGTCTCAAGCGAAATCATAACACTCGCGACTGTTCCGCGCAACCATGTGCTAAATGTAGCAAAAAGCATAATACGTTATTGCACATAGAAACAAAAAATGTATCACCCCCTGTTTTAAATAAAACCGAACCTGAGGCTAATGACAAGCTGCAGCTAATATTCCCCAAACATTACTTTCTAATCATTTAAATGTAGAAAATGTTAATCAAGTGCTTTTGTCAACGGCTTCTGTGAAAGTACCAGATATCAATGGTAAATTGCATAATTGTCGAGTTCTCTTAGATTCAGGCTCGCAATCTAATTTTATCAGTAATGAATTCTGCGATCGTTTGGGTCTGCAGAAATTTAAATATAACATGACTATTACCGGTATAAACCAAAAGGCATCGGTAATTAGTTCACGAACCAAGGTGTCCTTGTTTTCAAAAGTGAACAATTTTTCCACTAGTATATCTTGCTTTATTTTAGATCAGATATCCGATTACGTGCCGTTGCAACCATTTAATTTAAAATAATTAAATATTCCTTCAAATATTAAATTAGCGGATCTTAACTGCAACATTCCTGGACAAATTGATATGTTGATAGGTTCATCCCTATTTTGGGACCTTATGTGTGTAGGTCAAATTAAATTGGGTAATAACCAACCCATTTTACAAAAAACTAAGCTAGGATGGATTCTAGGTGGTCCTATTAGTGAAAGTTTTAATAATTCCTTGACTTGTTTAAGTAATCAAACTTTATGTTTAAAAACGCAAATTCATGAAGAGCTAATTGATAATAAAATTTCAAAATTCTGGGAACTTGAAGAGTGTCTTAGTGAATCCGCGAATTATTCGATTGCAGAGAAATTTTGTGAAGAACACTTCAATAAAACATTCGCTCGAGATAATTCTGGTCGCTTTATAGTAAGCATACCATTCAAGGATAACGTTTGCGATTTGGGCACATCTAGAGATTAGGCCCTAAAAAGATTTTACTCTATTGAACGAAAATTGAATAAAAATTCAGCGATAAAAACCCAATATACCGAATTTGTCGAAGAATATACAAATCTTGGTCATATGACTAAAATCTCAGCAATCAACGAGAATGAACCCCACTTTTATTTACCACATCACCCCGTGTTTAAAGCAGATAGCTTGACTACTAAGCTCAGGGTAGTGTTTGATGGTTCGGCTAAATCCTCGTCAGGATTATCATTGAATGATGTTCAATACATCGGGCCAACCATTCAAAACGATTAATTTTGCATCTTATTGCGTTTTAGAAAACATCAATTTATAATCTCTGCAGATATTGCAAAAATGTATCGTCAGGTTCTGATCAAACAGGATCAAAGACGTTTTCATTTAATTCTTTGGCGTTCCGACGATTCTAAACCCGTGGACACATACTGTTTGAACACGGTAACTTACGGAACCGCATCTGCCTCATTTTTGAGTATCAGGTGTTTAAAACAACTAGCAATCGAATTTCGTGATAAACACCCCGAAAGTGCGAGAATTGTAGAAAATGATTTTTACGTTGATGATCTTTTAACGGGAGCAGACTCCATTGATGAGGTCATTCAATTACAACGCGAAATAACTGAAATACTAAATTCTGGTCAATTTGAATTACGGAAGTGGTCTAGTAATGATGAAACCATTTTGGAAAAATTGCAACCTTCCGAGAAGGCCGATAAAAATTACATTAAATCTTTTGAAGGATCAGAATCAAAAACCTTGGGCGTTTTATATAACAACGCAACCGATGTTTTGCAGTATAGTACAGCAGACATAAAAAACGACCGCGCTGTAACAAAGCGCACAATTCTTTCTATAATTTGTCAAATTTTTGACCCTTTAGATTTATTAGGGCCTATAACCGTAATGGCAAAGTTGATTATACAAAAGCTTTGGCAGTTAAAATTGTCGTGGGACGAATCTATCCCTCTAGATCTCCATACAGAATGGATCAAATTTCAAGACGAGATTCATCTACTGCAGGCAATCAAAATTCCACGTTTGGTTATATGCAAAGGGGCTTTCACAATAGAACTTCATGGTTTTTCGGACGCCTCTGAAAAAGCCTACGGCGCATGTATCTACATTAAGAGTGTMAATGAGTTKGGTTGTCATGTGAGCTTGCTATGCGCAAAATCTCGTGTAGCGCCATTAAAAAATGTTACTTTGCCCCGCCTAGAACTGTGCGGTGCTGTGCTGCTTGCCCATTTGGCCGAAAAGGTTAAAAAATCACTCAATATTAATTTTAATAATTGCTATTTTTGGTGCGATTCCACTATAGTTTTAGGCTGGGTGAAAGCAGCACCAAATAAATGGAAAACATTCGTCGCCAATCGCGTCACAGACATCCAAAGTAAATCAAATATTAGCGACTGGAGACATGTTCAATCGCAAGATAATCCCTCCGATCTAATATCGCGTGGATTAGAGCCACGCATGCTAATTAATAGTAATTTGTGGTGGAATGGTCCGAAGTGGCTCGCAAAACCAAAATCTGAGTGGCCAGCTCAGCCCAAACTGTCACTAGAAACAAGCGTATTGGAAATTCGTAAGCAAAACATAGCCATGACAGCTTGCGAAAATTTCAACATTTTCGAAAGATATTCATCCGTTTCAAAATTGCAGTGTGTTGTATCTTATTGTTTGCGCTTTGCCAACAATTGCAAAAGAACTAATACAAAAATTCTTGGAAAAATTACTGCCAATGAAATGCAGCGCTCTTTGCTGATTCTTCTACGTATTTGCCAAACTTCTCAATATTCCAAAGAAATCAGAGATTTAAAGGCTGGCAACGCGATTGATCGAAAAAGCAAATTATTGCCTTTAAATCCTATTTTGGATAACGATGGTATGCTAATCGTGGGAGGCAGAATTTATCAAGGTAATTTTAATAATTCTAAAAAGCATCCCATTATACTACCTCCATCTCATACTCTAAGTAAATTAATCGTTCAAAATGAACACATTCGTTTGCTTCATTGTGGAGCAACTATGCTTTTGACTTCATTGCGAGAAAGGTACTGGCCACTATCAGGAAAAAATTTGGTGAAGCATGTGATACGCTGTTGTGTTACATGTTTTCGTAACAAGCCTACCACTTTGCAACCTGTTATGGGTCCATTACCTAAAGTACGACTCCAGCAAGCCCCTCCATTTTATAATTGTGGTGTAGATTACGCTGGTCCAAATTTGATTAAAACAAAGAAGGGAAGAGGTGCAAGACTAATCAAATCTTACATATATGTTTTTATTTGCCTGGTAACAAAGGCAATACATTTGGAATTAGTCAGTGCTCTAAGCACGGAAGAGTTTCTTTCGGCATTTCGTAGATTTATATCGCGCCGTGGCCAACCTTTAAATATTTACTCTGATAATGGAACCAATTTTGTAGGTGCAAAATCTGAATTATCAGAATTAAAAGATTTTATTACCAATGATTCCACACATTGTCATATCACTAAAAAATTGTTGGATTATGGAACATCCTGGCATTTTATCCCAGCACGTTCTCCCCATTTTGGTGGCATTTGGGAAGCCGGTGTGAAATCAGTTAAATTTCATTTAAAGAGAATTTTAGGTAATGCTTATTTTGTATATGAAGAACTTTACACATTCTTGACACAGATTGAGGCAGTATTAAATTCCCGACCATTGTGTCCCCTTTCTAATGATCCCGATGACATGGATCCCCTTACTCCTGCATATTTTTTGATTGGGAGAAAGCTTACATCACCAGCAGATCCAAACTTGCTGGATGTTTCTGATAACCGCCTAACGAAGTATCAGCACATTCAAAAGCTGAAACAGCATTTCTGGTCTCGTTGGAGCCGAGAATACGTTTCCCAACTCCAAGTACGATCCAAGTGGACTCAAGGCCAACCAACATCCCTGATTCCGGGAGCCCTGGTGATTCTACGAGAGGACAATGTTCCASCCTTCAAGTGGCAGATGGCCCGTATTGCAGACGTTCATCCCGGCCAGGACGGCGTGGTGAGAGTGGTTTCTGTGAAACTACCTAATGGTGTTGTGACAAAACGTGCGGTCGTCAAAATCTGCGTGCTCCCCATAAGTGATAAGGACGCTTAATTGCAATGACATTATTTGATTAGATAACTCACATTTTATTTTTCGAAAGCCAATCCTTTCAAGGCGGGCGGCATGTTTAATTTATCGTTATATGTTATAATATATCTTTTTATTCAGTGTGTAGTGTAGTATGGGTATTTGTATTACACTTTAGCAATAGATGACAGAATTTGGGAATTTCCCGTAATGCTGCCTACCTGTCTTTTATAGCGGTCGTCCGGCTTAACCGGCAAGTTTACTTTGATGGTATTTGGACGATAACAGTAGTAAAGGGCTTGGAAAGTCCCAACCCTCATTTTAAATAATACCTGAAAGGTTATAAATATGTGTAATGTTAAAATATTTGGACAGTTGCTGTATTGAATTCGAATAACACGGCTCTTGTACGATTCCGCTGCCCTTTGCCGGCGTACAATGTTAAGTATTTGTAAAGTTTGTGTGTAGAAGTTTAATAAATAATTAAGAATACTACGTGTCTTCGTAAAGAAATTTCACCTACATCCAACAACAAACAATTAAAGAAGCTGGCACTTCAGTGCATCACATCATCAAGAAAACAAGTATCTTAAACAAGTGTTTTACTACTATTATGGATACAAACAATTGCTTATTTGTTTCCGAATAAAATAAATACCAATATTCGTTAATTCGTTTCCTAATAAAACGAGTACAGATATTCATTTAAGGATAAAACTACTGCAAATATTTGTTTCCAAATAAAACGAATACGATTATTAATGTATTTGTTCTACTATGGTCAGATAACTAATTAATTCTATAAATAAATAGCACTAGAACAAATAAATATGACTCACCGTTTAGATAGAATAGGTGCACACCCTTCCCTACATGGCGACGAGTGCTTTCTACAGTCGCATTCCTGTTCACATTGCTCAGCTGTCCCAAGCAGAATCGGTCGCTGTTGGATGGATTTGTGAATCCATCCACAACGACCGACGTGGATTGGGAGCGAAAAACCTCTCCCACCCTGCAGTTTAACTCGTAGTAGGCAATTGATGCCCAAAATGTAGGCGGAGGTATTTCTGCCAAATTCGCATATGGTGACTGACGGTTGTTACTCGAGACACTCCCTGGACTGGATACAGGAGGCGCTGGACTAACGCCATTACTAACACGGACAATATGACGCAGTACTAGAACGGGTGGCAGGACTGGACTTTCAACCCGCCTGTAATGATATGGGTTGATACAGACTTCATTCTGCTGTGATGAGAACGGAAACTGACAGTGCTCTAGTGGCTTCAATTCATGGTGACTCTGTAAATCAGGCCAACGCCAAACGCGACAATAAATCACATGCGGTAATCCATTTCGGTGTGAAACTTGCAAACGACCATCCATGCTACGTGACATSGTAACACACTTGCTGGATGTACTCGGGCACGATAACGCCCTCTCATGTTCCTCAATTGCACCTTTGCGCTTCTTCAACTTCTTCACTAAMCTGTCTACTGCCTTTTCAGCCCATTTTTCTTCTTCATCTGCTTGCTTCCACCCCAGAAGTTTCTTTACAGCGGGGCTGGTGAAGGAGAACAAACTGTTCAGTGAGGAAACTGGTCCGCTATTATTTGGAGAGACTCCTTCGTCAGTTTCCATGGCCAACCAGGATTAGTGAATCACTGCCGAAGAAACACATGAATCAGTTTAGTGGTGCAGTGCATCTGAATGGGTTCTACCACAATTGATTAGTTGTGCGATGCGATTGCATTAATGATCTTGTAAAAAATGTAATAAAAGACAACACTCTTTTACATTTAGAAGAGAATAATTCTAGCACAAATTCAAATAGTGATACAAATACCAATACTAAATTAAATACAAATCAGAATACACAACTATTGATAATATACGAAACAATCCAGGTGCCAATTCCACTTTTAGTAATGAAGTAATACAAGTTTAGATTGATAACAATACACCAAATTATACTTCATTAACATGCTCGGCAAAAAAAACACCCAATGAAACACTTTTATCCACTGAATTAATCAACATATTCGACAGTAATGGGAAACCTGTACAGTGTCGAACCTTACTTGATGCAGGGTCTCAATCCAGTTTTATATCCGAAGATTTATCTCAAAAATTCGAATTAAAAGGTGATAGTATTAATTTACCAGTATGTAGAATAGGTCAAGGTGTTCCGAATATTACAAAAAAGGTAACTGCTACAATACAATCATTAAATACCAATTATAAAACAAATTTAACACTGCTAGTAATAAAACAAATAACACACAAAGTTCTTCAAACTAGTAAAATATTTTTAGACGATCCATACTTTCATATTTCTTGACCTATAGATATTTTGTTGGGGGTAGATGTATTCTGAGATTTGCTTTATGTGGGTCAAATAAAATTATCAGACAACTCACCAGTATTCCAAAAAACTAAGCTGGGGTGGATAGTTGCAGGTAAAGTACCTTTTTCAAATACATACAATAATACTCAATGCAATTCTTTAGCATCACTTCATTCTATCAATTTAAATGATCAGTTAGGAAATTTTTGTCCACTGGATGGAGAATCTCAATCTACTACTAGACAATTCACTAAAGAGGAGTTAGAATGTGAACAGGAATTTTATGCAAACTATATACGAGATGAAACTGGACGGTTTCATGTTTCGTTGCCTACATGTGACAATTTAAAAAACATAGGCGATACACAAGACATTGCTATAAAACGTTTTTATAATTTAGAACGCAATTTAAATAAAATGGTAGAATTTAAACAATTGTACATTAACTTTAGAAATCAATTGCAGAATGATCATATATACTCAAAATCTATCTACTTCATCACATAATTATGAGAGAAGAATATGTTACTACTAAATTGCGTGTAGTTTTTTATGCATCTGCTAAAAGTGATAAGAACATATCACTAAATGATGTTCTCAAAACTGGCCCTGTTATACAAGACGCTCTTTTCAACATAATTTTTCGATTTCGTTACCACAATGCAGTTTTCATAGCTGACATAGTTAAAATATATAGACAGGTTTTTGTAGTTGAAAATCGGAGAAATCTCCAAAAAATTTGTGTGGCATAATAATAACCCCGATGAAGATCTGAAACACTACAGGCTAAATACTGTAACTTATGGCATCAGCTAATTTCTTAGCTATTAGGGCTGTTCATGAGGTAACATATTTGAATCAACATGTATATCCTGATGCTGCTAAAATTATTTTATCTGACTTTTATGTAGACGATCTGATTAGCGGCGGACACAGCACCGAGCAAGCCAAAATTCTACAAACACAAATTATACAAATCTTAAAATCAGCTCAATTTGAGCTGAGAAAAATGGCATTCCAATTATAGATCTATTTTGCTTGATGAACCTGAGTGATTAAAAAGTTTAGATCACTATATATGTGAAAATGAAGATACTGGGATTATTATAGAATTCAAAATTAGATATTTTCAGATTTGAGGTTAATCTTGATTAAAAAGGATACAAAAAATAAGATCACTAAACGTGCTATACTTTCACTGGGTTCCAAAATATTTGATCCTCTGGGAATGATCAGTTCAATAACAGTAAGAGTCAAAATATTGCTACAAAAATTATGGGAATAAAAAATAGGGAAAAAATAAATCTGTACCACAATATAATTTTAGCCCTTGGATATAATTCAGAAATGAATTACCTATTTTAAATGAAATTCAAATACCTAGACAAGTATTTATTCCAAATTAATGTTAATAGTGAATTACACGGATTTTGTGATGCTTCAGTTAAAGCATATGGAGCAGCATTGTATATTAAAACAACTGGTAACGACAATTCATGCCGTGTGCAGCTATTATGTTCAAAATCACGAATAGCTCCCCTTAAGGTTATTTTTTACCAAGACTGGAACTTTGTGGAGCTTTATTGCTCGTAAGGTCAGTGTAAGTAGTTAGTTGTGTGTCACTGCTTATTGGATTAGATTTATAAATAAATTGAAACACACAAATACAACTTCTAAGAATAATATACAGGCAGTTCAATTGAATGAAGCATTAACAATCTTAATTAAAGTAGTCCAAGCAGTAAGCTTTACAAAAGAAATTAGAAATTTAAAGAACAAACTTCCAATTTCTAATAAAAGTTCATTATTCTGTCTTTCTAGATAAAAATGAAATATTGCATGTTGGTGGTAGAATTAGCGAGTCACTTTACGATTTTGATTAAAAAAAAAAACATCGAATACTACTACCAGCTCTTCATAGTTTTTGCGATTTACTTATTAGATATGAACATATAAGGGTATTACTTGCGAGTACACAAACAGTTTTATATAATTTTAGAAACAAATACTGGGTACTTAATGGAAAACGTACAGTTAAAAGAATTATTAAGAATAGCTTAGTATGTTACAAAGCCAAGCCGCATGTGGAAACTCTACTCATGGGTCGATTATCCAAAGAACGTTTAACTCTAGGCAGACCCTTCTCTGTTGTAGGAATAGATTTTGCTGGATCATTTATAATTAAAGATGGTAAATTAAGAACACGCAAACAAGTCAAAACCTACCCATGTATGTTCATTTGTTTCAAGACAAAGGCAGTTCATTTTGAAATATCAGATTTATCAAAAGAGGCATTCTTAAACACGTTAAGGCGATTTGTTGCTAGAAGAAGCATTTGCAAACACATATATTCTGATAATGCAACCAATTTTATTATGGACCTTCGAGCCGGATTCAAGCCAGATACAAGATACAACAGAATACAAGAAGATACAATGGCAAAGTAAAGAAGCTATAATTCAATACAAATACTACAACATAAGCTGAATAATACAAAAATTAGATATACGATAGAGATACACATTGGTAGGATACTGTGAGAAGGCATTACATACAAGATAAGTTTCTGTTACTCATTTTCTTCCTATGTATTTTGCTATCGAATTAATTACTTTAATGTCTGACGAAGAAGAAAGTTCGTTCACTAATGAATTAAAGACTGTCATAACAAAACGTGGCATATACAGGTCACAATTAACCAGATTCAATGCATTTTTGATTAAATTTAAGGATTCTACTTCAAAAGATTTCAATCAATTACAGATTCGACTTCAAAAATTAGATCAAATTTGGTTATATTTTAATGAAATTTAAACTAAAATTGAAATTTTAACTGACAATGATGAACTTGAAAGGGAATCTTTTAAAGAATTATATTTTTCTGCAACTATCGAGGCAAAATATTTGCTAGATTCCCATCAGTCCAATACTGCAAGTGCTCCTTTAGTAACAAAACAAAATAACAGTCCCAAATGCAATGTAAAATTACCACCATTAGAGTTACCAGTATTCAAGGKTAMTCATGACTYGTGGTTTA
>QCXZ01000086.1:17361923-17424193 GCA_025024175.1 Rhyzopertha dominica | reverse complement strand
GAGCCCAGCGAAATCGTTGCAGACTTCGAAAAAGCTATCCATATGCGGCATGTGCTGTTTGGCCAGATATTCAAATAGTAGGATGCAGATTCCACCTTTCGCAAGCCTCGTGAAGAAAAATTAAAGAAATTAGACTAGTTAAGGAATACAAGGAAAAAACGGAAACAGGAAGGTGATTAAGGTACTGCTTTGGACTGATGTTCTTAGATCCAGAAGATGTAAGAGATGCGTTCGCATTCACTTTTGCTGCAAATTAACCACAAGGATTAAAAATAAAAGTGTTTGCAGACTGGTTATTAAAATATCAGTGTGAAATATATGTAAAACTGCAAAGCACAAACAAGCCTTACTTGCCAAATTCAGGAACTAGGAAAAAGAAAGAATATCCAAATCGTGTAAAAAATGATTATGATTGCAAAAGGATAGATGCTTTGCATTATTTAAAGCTTGTGTCACTCTATTGCAATTTGACTGATTTTGTATACTGTATGTATTTTATTGAATTTATAATTATATTGTCGTTTATGTAATTTTGAGTTTTATTTATGATACAAAAGTTTAAAATTTACTATGCAAATTATCAATCAGGAGCAAGTTGAGGCTTTAAAAATAATTAAATACATTTTTTTTTGTTTTTGCTTTAATATACTTTTTATTCAGTGTCTTATTACTTTTTATATTAGAGTCTACGTATGCATATAGGTATTGAATTGGCAAAAATTACGTAAATAATAAGTGCTATAAGAAGTCGTTTCTATACTAGCTACTGCAAGGTAATTAGTGTAGAAAACTTTTACTTATAATATTTACTGTTTATTAAACAATATATATTTAAATGTCTGAATAAAGTGTTTTAAACATCCTTTTAAATATTATAATAATTGTGTCTATTTAAATAATGCAATGAAGTCATTGATAAACTATCACGTTATTTTTAACATTAAAGTAACATTGTTGGCATTTTAAAATTCATGCTTTTGTCGCTAATATGATGTTACCGTACTAAAGTTGTACGATTTTTAATAATTAAGGTGTTCGCAAACTTCAAAAGCACAACATTTTATAGATACATGTATGTATATAATGACATTTTATGTACATTAGTTTTGGATGATCTGACTAAAAAATTAAAAGCTACTAAAACGGAAATGTGTTTATTGATTACTGAATAAGGTTGTAGTTTTAAAGAAATATTCAATTTGACAGGAAATGGTTGTGCGTTATATTAAACCGAATATTAAATACGACGGAATGGATTCTTAATTTAAATATCAAGTGAATATTATATAATCTGAAAATATTCAGTGGTTTACGGCAGAGGTATTATTTGCAACTGTAAGTAAACTATTGCAGTGATGGTAGTGCAGTTCTTTAAAAGTATGAAAACATTAAATTCAGTTACTTAAGAAAAGCTGATTTATAAATGATATCAAAAATGGTAAATTAACAAGTAAATACATATTTATGATATAATAGTTTTACTTATTTTAATAATAGATAAATATCATAATACTTAATGACAATGGAATAACAAAAATGTATGCTAAACAACCGGAGAAACGTTTATTTAAAAAAAACTATAATTTTTGTTTTGTTTGGAGTAATAATTGCGTTTTTATTTTATGGATTTTATTTTCCGCGAATGAAGGAGATGTTTGTCGTAAAGATACGGAAGCACTTCTTAGTACTGMGGTCAAACCCTGTATTAGGGATTAGGATTAGGAAGCAGTTTTATGTTTGAGCAGTTACATTGAGGTACATACTTATAACCGTAAAGTGTTAATGTGCCATAAACGGACGAGTTTCTGGCCAAATTATTGATGCCAGTTGTCTCGTCAAACTGACAGTACGCACTCTCGAAAAATTGATGACACGACAGGAAATGAGGTACTAAGGGCGATTACCTCTGTGGGGAGTGAAATTATGCATTTTTCCTACATTTTTGGGATTTAACTCCTACAATACTTTACAAACAAAATTTATTTTTAGGTCTACATCTTCTTGTGTTCAATTCCAATGGCACTGCATTTTATTTTTTCTAAAATTTGTTAATGAAACGAAATTTACGCATATTACGCACATGCTAAAACAAAGGTCACTTTTTAGCAAAAATTTTACGCAAAATCAAAAATACGCAATACAGAACAACATATCAAAAAATTGTAGTAGTGGCTTTAAAATTGGCTTTTCTGGACTTAAAATCGTGTTAGATGTAATAGCATGGGCAGAAACGGGCCACCCTACGTCCTTAACCATACGATTTTCCAAATCCCAAAACAACCCTTCCCTGTCTTTGTTTGTGGGACCAGGGTTCATCGACTTCCAGTAATCTTACCCAGGTTTCCAACTAAATAAGGCTTGTAGGTACTGTTGTGTAAGTAGACAGGGCCGGCTTGAATAAAAGCGGAGCCTGGTGCAAAGGAAACTTTTGCGGGGCCTTGAAATAAACTTCATAGAACGAAGAAATAATCACACAAAAATTTATATAAATAAAAATTAAATGCTGTTCGTTGGCAAGCGCATCAATGAGAACGGCTGGGCCAATCTGTCTATGTTCGTATTGATCTGAATAACGTTTTAACAGAAAGAAAAGTTGGAAAAGTTTTCCGGAAAATTACAAAATTCGAGGATATCTGAAAGTGTCTTGCACACACGATTCGCGGTTTTTTCTTTTATTCGCTATGGTCCTGGGAGTTTTTATCTAAAATTTTATATAAATAATTTTATAATAAATATATTTATATCTTAGGAAGAAGGCAAGATAACTTAGAAAACTAAAAAAAATGATATTTTTTATGCAAATCCAAGTGAATGATTTCAGTAAAACGAAAAGTTTGTAAAAACGCATTTAGTTCAAATAAAAATACATGTTTGATATATGTGCGCAAATGATATTATTTGGCAGCTGATTCATTTGCGTGGTCTTTCCTTGCGATCTGACAACGGACGTATTTGATTTGGACAATACATTCCTCAATTTTATCCTGGTTTGATTAATTTCAAATTAGTAATCAAGTTTCATCAAGTGAATAAAGTTTAATCAAATCACCGTCGCACGCTAGAAATACGACGAGCAATTGATTCAGTTGCCCATTTTCAGTTGAACTGCGATTCTGTTATATGTTCATCGCAATGTGAAGAAGTGAATGTTTAATGTTTATTTAATGTCTAACAGTTCTTACACCCAATTACACACAACAAAGATAACATGTAAAGTAAAACGTAATAATAATAATAATAAATAAAACAATAATATATAATACATACAACAGGCTAGTAATGGATAATCAGACATCACAGCCATGTTTCGACATCAAAAACGTAGTGTGCACAGGCATGAAACAGAGGTAACGTATCACATTGGTGCTGAAATTACGCAAGTTAAAATAACGACTCTATTTAATACCCGGACGAGACACTCTAAAGCTGAGCTGAACCAACAGTTCTGAGCACTCGATATCACTATTTAACAATTTAAATAATAAACCTAACAAGAACACTATCTTTCGAATTTCATAGACATCATATCAAATAATGTATATTCCGTATTAACAGGTGGGTCAAAATCCAAACTGAAAGTAGTGTAAAAATTTTAAAAATTTCTTTTAAATTGCCTCAATTTGATGGACGTATTTTTCATACGAACAATATTCGAGTATCGATACAACAAAATCACGGAAAAGGCACGCAAAGGTATCAACGCTGTTAAAATCTGAGGCGTTTCTTTTTATAAAACCCAACATTTGAATGGCTTTAGAGCAGATACTCGTTATATGGTGGCTGAAACTTAGTTTTCAGTCGAACGTAACACCACCTAAATCTTTAAAAATTGTGGAATACATTCTATGCTGTACTGAGTCTACCCGAGAAAGTTTCAGTGTCAGTCATCACATCACATTTATCAATATTTAGGGATACGCGGTTACGATAACACCATTGGCTGAGGTTATTCAGATCAATCTGTAATGAATTACATTCACAGACACTGCTTTGCTCGAAATGTTTTAAGATCATCGGCGAATCATAAATATTTACTGGAAATACAAACCACAATGTCGTTTATAAACAACGCGAATAAAAGCAGAGTAAGATTACTGCCTCGTGGAGCACTGCTAGTTGCAATAAAACTGTAAGAATTACAGTTCTTTATTTCCGCATACTGTTCCCTTTCGCTGAGGTATGAACGAAAGAAGTTAACAAAATTATTGTTAATTTCCATTTTTAGTCATTTATTTAACAAAACTGCATGATCTAAGCTGTCGAAAGCTTTTAAAAAGTCGGTGTAAGTACAGTCGACTTGGCATCGACAGTCAATTATGGAAGCAACGTACTGTGTGAAACAAGTAAGATTTGTTTGAGTCAATCTACCTGCAAAGAAGCCGTGCTGACAAGGCGATATTAAGTTTTTAACTTGAGCAAATATTTTATTGTATAAACACGATTCAAATGGCTTGCACAAGCTAGACAGTAGAGACATAGGTGCACAGGCCTGTAGTTTTTGATCGAGTTGATATCGCCCTTTTTAAAGATTGGTACATACGATCTTAAGTTCTTCGGTTTATATCAAACGATTTAACAGATTCATAGTGATCTCAAAGAAAAGAAATCATTAAGTTGGCATGGAATCTCAATGGTGACTTAAATTTTTAAACAAAACCGCATGGTTCCAAGTGAATCACATTTCAGGCACATCACATATTTCAGCAGTGTACTGCCGACACAATTCATCTCGCATGTAATTTTAGTTAATTCCCTATTGGCGATTAAAGCTAGGCGATACGCAGTTTAGCGGCAGAATAGTGAACTAGCCAAAAAGAGTCGCTGTCGTTGGGCGCTTCCCGCGATAAATGAGTTTGGGCGACAGTCGGGATTTATTATAAAAATAAGGAAATCCTACAAAACAATAAGGCATTTTGGTGGTCTATAGCTATTATTCTGAAGCTAAATTACAAAAGCACGTAGGTTTTATTACTTTCTTAAACCGAGTCGTACTTTGTACGCYACACAGTGCGAACGAATCAAGTGGTCTGCTTTCTGCGCGACCAGCTGATCGCYCTAGCACGCAGGAATATTAWTTTGAATCACCAATTGGGGGGCATAATTCTGAAAATAGGTGGMCACTCYTCCTAAACAAMATGTGGAACAATTCAATATCGGCGGGTAACAATCATTAATACACATGTCCAGCGGTTTTTTACAAAATGAAAAAAAAAACGACCACAATTTTTTTATTGAAATTGGTAACAACGTCTGGTGGGTCTGCTAGTTGTTAATAAATTTAATAACAAAAATAATCGTTTAAAATAATCCACGATGCACAAAAAAATTACAATACAAAAGCACAACGAATAACTATGAAAGTGCGGCGCGGCGGCTTATTATGCGTTAGCACCGCTCGCATGTCCTTCCAGCCGGCCCTGTTTTAGTCCGATTACAAATTTGCTCTTTTAAGGCCGGGTTTTACAGTGCAGGTATAGGCCCATGCATTGCTGTTCCAAACAAGTTTTCGCATTTATTGCTTGCAGACGCCCATCAGATTAATGTTCCGAGAACTCGGAACAGGTAGTTCATTTGCATAATTTCAGAAAACTCACTTGAAAATGAAACTTAGGAAAAGGTACATGATTTAAATATGAAATTTTTAAGCCAAATTAAAAAAATGATAATACAAGTATTGTGCTTATAATAGATCTTACAATAATTTTTGATTACTATGTCATTGACCGTTCTCAAAAAAAAGAACTTATAAGGTATTGATTTCAAACAAAAAGTGAGAAAATAAAGAATCGATATTTGTAATGTTCTGTATTTTATTTGTTATGATTATTACGAATGAGCATTATACAATTTTTTTGCTATTGATCACTTCTCATTAATAAAATTAATTATGTTGAAAAGTTAAAAAGAGCGGGTAATGAATAAAATTTGAACTTCATTAAAATTAAAAAAGAAATTAACGTCAGATTATTTACGAATCACCCCTTTTAAGCCCGTTGGGATATAACTTTTAATATAATTGAAGTTTAAGCGAATACTATCTCTATAAAATTAGCTTTTACAATTGAAGCTTGAATAGTTATTTTTGTATCTAGGACGCGAAATGATACCTTTGTGTTCAAGAATGGAAGTTACGCCCCTATTGTCAAAAAGTTGCAATAAATTTTAAGTTGTTTATGATTACATTAAAAATTAACTTTAAAACTAGCCATCACTCGTTAAATTCGGTTAAATCATACTTGAGTTATGCCGTTTTAGAGATTTGAAACTTCTATCCTTCCTATTGTCGTTGCCATATCAACTAGAAAAAAATGTTCAAACAAAATTTATTAAGAAATAAACATAGATTGCAATGAGTTTCTTTTAGACCAACGTTGTATTGCAACTCTGGAGACAAAAACGATTCTTTGATATGTCATATTAAATGCGCTACATAGCGGCTAAGCTACGTACTTCAAAATATTTTAAATTAAACCTGGATGGCCACCTTTGTACAAAAAAAATGACTGCAAGATTCTAGCACGATTAGTTTTCAAGATACAGCCGCTGTCTAGCCTTAACTGATCACCCTGTATATTGAATTTGCATTATACCTACATCCATTGTACTACATGCTCGGTCGATAGGTAGCTATACTCCCTTACACAATCTTCATACGCAATTTTTTTGTTTGTGATATTTCATTTATTTTTTTCGTGTGTCGCACCTTTACGCTACATTTATTTTCGCTTTTACTTATATTAACTTTATAGTTGGCTAGATTTTTAGTAATCTGATAGGTAAAACTAAGTTACCTCCTCGATTTCACACCATAACAAGTAATCAAATCTCGGAGTGCGTCAAGTTAGCCCCCGACCTTCAAATTTTTTTGTTTAACCTAGAAGGTTAAATTAATAATAATAATAATAATAATAATAATAATAATAATAGTAATAATAATAATGATTTATTTTCCACTCACAGATACTATGAATATAAAAAAATATATAAATACAAAGTATAAATATGGGTAAGAAAATGGGCAGAAGTTCAGAAGACTGAGAACTCACCAGTGAGTACTCGGCCCCCGGTCTACCACTTTCCCCTTATTAAACCAAACTAATATTTACGATTACATAAAAAATTTCAAATAAATTTCCATAAATAATTCTCAGAACTTTCTGAATGGCATTCCTGGCGGCAGCATCAAGTGCAGGCGCATACACCGCAGCACAGTACGAAAATTGAGGCAATACTAATGAGTCACATAAAATAGATTTTGTTTTCTTGTCCAAGTACGAGCGGTGCGGATACAACATTTTCAAATTAATAAAAGCTTTACGAGTACAATTTGCAATATGTTTTTTATATCGAAATGTCTTGTCCATTTAAGTCCCAAAATTTTAACTTCTTATACAAAAGGCACCTCTTTTCCATCAATTGCCAGAGTGACGTTGTCCATATTCAACTGTTTTCTGGGTGGTCCAAAAGCAATGGCCTTAGATTTGCCAGGATTTAGTAATAGACAGTGCTCTAATACTATGTTATTAACTTCTTCGAGATCACTGTTCACCAAATCAGATGCTAAGCTACCGTCTCTAGCTTTAAAAGAGAAATAAATCATCGGCATACATGTGTATCTTACTAGTTTTAATACATGAGGCAAATTGACTGGTATAAATCGAAAACAAAAGAGGACCCAACACAGAACCCTGAGGCACCCCACACATTACATCTAATGCTTGCGAAAGCGAATCTCGCAATTTAACAACTTGAGTTCGCCCTGAGAAGTAATTACTATTTACTAATCAGCAAAACTGCCTCATTACCAAACCCAATGTAATGAAGGATAGAAGGTAACAATTTATAATGGAGGGTGTCAAACGCTTTACTAAAGTCTAATAAAACCGTTATGGTATAAACATATTCAAATCAGTCGCCCTTAGTATATTATCAGTAACATCTAACAATATATTAGCACAGCTGTGACTTGGTCTAAAACCTGACTGACACTGGGAGAAGATTGTATTTTGTCAAATGACTGGATATTTGATTACGTATAATTTTCTCATAAGCTTTCGATAACGTAGGCAATTTGGTGACGTACATTTAGGAATGGGTGTAATGAGAGAACTTTTCCACAAATCAGGAGTTTTGCCTGTGAGTATACCGCAATTTATGATGTGTGTTATATAGGGAACTATCAATGGACAACAAAAGTTAATCATAGAGACATTTATACCATCGGCACCGCAAGCCGTATACCGAATAGACCTAAGAGCCCTAACCGTGTCCTCATCAGTAATCAATCTAAATTCAAAAATATCCACGTTATCTAACACATGCGTGTTATAGAAATCTATTTTGCTTTGGGGAGCATTAATTCTGGGAACACTATGTACAAAATAGCTGTTAATATCATCAGGCTTGTAACGCTATAATTTAGCAAAAGTTATATTTAGTCCTTTTTTACATTTATTCAATCATTCATTGGTATATGTATTATATTTTGATAAGAATCGCGTTCTCAGCTGGAAAAATCTATCATTAAACGGCGATACGTTCTCGTGTTAACGTAGAAATAAATCACAATCGAGTAAAAGCTTCGTAGCTAGTTCCATTTTGAGTGGTTATAGTGTACTCACCGATTTTCGGGATTATTTGGACTAGTTACACGTATATTTGCTTGATATTTCGCATGTTAGTTTGGTTTTTGTGCGTTAGCAAATGTTGCCCGAGCTAGGGGATTCGGAAGCCTACTCGATCGTTTGTTTGGAAGTTTAATCACATTTTCTACGCCAATTCTGCATTGTGATTTGACCCTCGACCAGCTGAGGTTACTTGTAAGTTTCATTTAAAATGCTCTCTAGCTAAAGAACCTGATATTCTAGGGTTTTACTGTCGGTTAATATAGTGCCGAATAGTATTTACAACGCTGAGGTACTGTCGTTCTTTGTCGAGTTTCTTCAAGGGCCTGTTATCTCTGGTGATATCGCGGGGAACGGGATTCCATATACAGCCGTTCACCGTTAGCCTTAGCCTAAGGGAGCCTATCGTCATCGCCCCTAGTTACTTTTGATGTTCACCAGTTCCTTCTGACCTGAAGAGATCTCCCTGAACTTAAGCTGTGTATACTACTTGTTATTTGAATATTTCGTTGAGATTCACGTTGATTCATTGTATATAAATCAATTCAGTTTATATTGTAATTTAAAATCTCTTTCTCATTGTCAAGTAATTAAGTATTATTTAACATTAACTTCAATCTTTTGACTAGTTTCGTTAGTATTTTGCATTTATAGTTCTGTTTCTATTACAACGTTAAAGTTTTGCCTTGATTGTTCAATAGTGTTATAATTTTTAAATTCAATTCGTTTCGGTTCACGATACCCGAAACAGCCTGTTTGTACTTAATTTTCAGATATTTCAGTGGATACCTCGATATACGTATACCGAGGACTCCGCGGGATGCATGTAAGTACTTGGGTTGTATTTTTGTTGAATAGAATTTGTTGAACAATCGTTGAAATTTTTTTGTTGAGATATTCCTGTTAGATCACATCTAGATTGACATCTTTCACCCGCGGTTTGTGATTGGCGGATATTCGCTTAGCGGTTAAATCAGGTGGCGCCCTTGTTTTTTTTACTATCGGTTAATACCCCGCCCATATCCACTAAAGCTGGCAGCCCGCTTAAGCGCACATATTAATTGATCTTTCGGGTTATAATTTTTCATTATTGTCATTTAGTTTGTTTTCTTGATTTTTTATCTTGTTTTGAAAAAAAAACGCCACAGGCTTACTAAGAACATCGGGTAGAACTTTGACACTATTTACTATCTGGAGCCATTTCATTTCTTTCCACAATGATCTGTAATTACTATCACCCACCTTCCAACGAAAATACGCTCTCTTCTCATTATCAATAGCTTTCTTAATAAATGCTCTCAACTGCTTATAATATTCCCAGTGCGCCGAACTACTACTCTTATGATATCTGGAGCATGCTTATTAAATAATTCTAACAGACATTCACTAAAATACGACAACTTCAAATCAATATCATTAATATTAAAAATATAGCCCAGGATTACATTTTGCAAATCATTATAAAAATCATTTTTATTAAAACTAGTATAATCCCGGTAGGTATACGGAAATGAAGTGAATCGGGGACACTGGGTCATAACATCACAATGAATTAGTTCATGATCCGAAATATCATAATTCATATACTACCACTATTTATAATTTTAGAAGTATCTGATACAATAATTAGATCTATGAGCGAAATTGACGAAGCCGCAACTCTAGTAGGCTGCGTAGTTATTTGCTTCAACGCCGCTCCAGACAGTATCGAATTAAGGCAAACCGTCGCAGCTAAATCATTATCAAACAAATTAATATTAAAATCACCAAGCAGATAAGGAACATCATGAGCCGGTAGGGAGAAAGCTATAGAGCTTTCTAAGTTGTCAGTAAATACTTTGTAATTAAAGTCTGGTGGTCTATATGCCACACTAAATACCTGACTACTTCCATAAGAAGCGGAGACCCACAGTTGCTCGATGCCGACACCAGAATCCAACATTCGTGCACGCAAATCACTACGCATTTAGCAAGCAACGCCACCACCTCTACCATTCCTACCTTTTCTGAAAATAATGTATCTTTGAATACCAATCGTTGCATCGGTCACTGCAGGAGAAAGCCAAGTCTTCGTCACTGCAAACACAGCAAACTTTTCTGCAAGAACAATCTCTCTTATTAATTCAATTTGGGCAAAAGTGATCGTACATTAATATGACCCACACGCATGCCAGACATTTCCACCCCCAACGTATGTATGCCAATTTATTTACACAAAAATACAAATTAAGATAGTACACAAAAGAAAAGAAAGCCGCAATTATATAACCGTGCAATCCAACCCCACCCAAATGCGGTATAAATTAACTTTGCAAAAATTAAAATTAAAATAAAATAGGTGTCATCTAAGCAAATGTTTGCCTGCGACCTTATTATTCTAGAAGCTGCCTGATATGCTCTTGCGTAGCTCTGTGTACTCGATCTCCTTCCTTCCACATGATGTCACCATCTTTTGTCCATACATTCTTGAGCCCATATTTTGCAATAGCAGCTCTGTAGGCTGTATACCACAACTTTGTTAGGTCCTCACTGATAATTAGCTTTGAGTTTCTTAATTTACTTTTTAATTTGTACACTTCACTACGTTTACGGTAGCAAACGAACTTTACCAAGATGCAATGATCTGTTCCATCCAAATAACCTGTATCTATGCAAACCCCTAGTTTGTCCTTTATGACACTCACAATTAAGCTGTCAATGTCCTCATCTTTCATTTCCATTATGCCGAAAAATCTTAAATTATTGAGACGGGTGTATTGCTCTAGTCGATCCATGTTTTGGCGAGTTTCGCGCAGCTGCAAACTGTTACCATCAACTGTGTCCCTGATATGTAAAATAGCTGTATTTACAGCATCAAATTGCTTTTTGATATCAACAGAAAGACTTGCCGTTACAGCAGCCGATATTTGTTTGGTTAGGTTGCTCAGAGATTCCTCATCCAATGTCATCGAGGATGATCGAAGATTTTTTGCCACTTTCTACAGCGCCGATAAGCTTCTGTTTCAAATAACCTCGACAAATCCACATAGCAGATATGCATGTAAATGGTACCAATATAGGGAATACACTTGGACAAATACACTCTGCAGTTGGCTTTATTTTGTGCTTTTTCTTCTAAAAACTAATGCAACAGCACGCAGCACAATGTTCGTAATTAGGCACAACTGGGATTAAACTTTAAATCCAGTTATGATATAGAAACTAAACCGCACAAGCAGAGCCGGACAATACACGTCTACACGCCAGCAGCCATACAGCGTACAAATTGTGCTAAAGATGTGCTGAACTGTGCTGGCACTTTCTACAATTGTGCTGGCCCTTAAAACAATCAAAAAAATAAACAAATCCGGAAGCTAAGTTGACGCCCAGGCCCCGAACTTTTTTTATTTTTTCATGTTTTTTCACTCTAATCGTTTATGCCACCGTTTAATCTGGATTGTGCCGATGTTTCGTAAAAAAATGTTTTACGACTAAGGCCAAAAAATACCCGGTCTAACAGGGGGCAGGTTGACGGTCAGCCCCGAAATTTTTAGATTTTTTTTATCTTTCTGTTTTACTCTAATGAACTATGCTATTGTTATGCTGAATGATTTCGTAAAAAAAACGCTGCAAATTGAATCAACACTTCCACATCCAATTGTCAAAATGACATTTACGTTTTTATTTCTTATACTATACGATTAGTAATCAGGTTTTAAGCATTTTTTCTCTCTACACATCTTTTCTAAGACAAACAGTCCTCATGATATTAGCAAAAATATATAAATTTTAGAATCTTTTTTTCCAAATAACTCGAAAATTATTAACTTAACAAAAAAATTACAAGAGTACTTTCGGATCAGAAATTTGATTTTCTATACAATACCAAAATTTAAAAAATCGTACGAGCAGGGTCCAAAATAGGTTTTTTGGAAATATTTTGAATAAATTTTCTATGACACTTTTTGTGAGAAATTTTATTTCCTATCTGATGGTATTTTCATTTTTTGAATATATCAAATATATTCGGAGATATTTAGAATAAACCGTTTTCTTTAAGTAACGCTTTTTTGCTAATAACTTCTAAACAGTTTGCTGCACCGAAAATTTATAAGAACGAATAATACTCGCAGTTATACTACTAATCACATACTAAAACGAAAAAAAAATAAAAATTTGCAAATAGGGTAGTTACCCCCCAAACAATAAGTCGCTTTGGGTAGTTGAGATTTATACGTTTGCCAAATTTCAAGTTCATTTATTAAGTCTTTCGAAAGTTATCGTGTCCACACACAATACCACAGACACACAGATACACAACAAGAAATTTTTTTGCTCAAATTTTGTTTTCTTTGCGTTTACCATTTTAAGGCGAATGAGCAAATAAAAATTTTTGAAAATTTTTTTCGCGACATTACTTCCCATCCGCTGTGGAAGTAATACTTTATGACATGAAAGTCAGCAAGACGAAGTTTACTAATGGATTGTTGAACATAAAGGTTAATGTTACGTTTTTTGGCTCAGGGGTAAAATGCCGAGAAACCGTAAATAAAAGATTTATTTAAATATATTAGATACATACACCTTGAAATACCAGTTTCGCATTACTACTGTATAACTATAATATTATGTTATATTATGTAGCGCGTTATGTTATATAATATAACATACGTTAAGTTAAAGTTGCATGTTACGTTATGTTATATAACATGACATGTGTTATGTTAAGTTGCATGTATGTTATACAGGGTGTTCAAAGTAGGAATTTTAATTTGAAAGTTCTCAGTAATTTTGTGATTTTAAGTAGTATCGTCTGGAGAATTGGCAACTTATGTTTTTTGGCAAGAGAATTACGCATTTACTCTAAATTTAGCCCTATGTATACAGGGCGTTAGTTACACCCCCTGTTACTTAAGTAAATTGCAACATATCTTTTTTTGCCTAACGAATTATGGCTAAAATGACTAGAAAATCTAAAAGGCAGTTCCGTTTTCAAGATATATTTCATGTAACCCTATCAGTTTTTGAGTTATTTGCATTTTAAACATCTAATGAATTTTGATTGTTGTAAATGAATGTATTCTTTTAAATTACTAGAATGCGGGTAACAAAAGTAAAGGCAACAAATACCAATCAGTAAATTTTAGAACGAAAACACCCTGTTTCGCCTAGGCGGATGTAAATACGTCTGAACAGTTTGTTCAGTTCTCTTCGATTTTGGCATAATTCTAAATACCTTCTGGCTGCACCAAGTCCACTATAATGTGACTGAGCAAAAACACAAATCATATCACGCATTACACTGTTAGAAAATTCATTATGTCGCGGCATTTCCTTATTTTAAATTTTTACTACAAATAATACTAAGTAAATTAGAAAAATATAATAAACACTCTTACTTAGTGGCAGTAAAATTGTCAATTATTTATTTACACGAAAAATTGATAAGTGCTGACACAAGTCTACTTGAAAAAGGTCAAAGTAATAACGGTGACTTTGAAAATTGAAAATGGATCTGCCTTTTAGATTTTCTAGTCAATTTAGCCATAACTCGTTAGGCAAAAAAGATATGTTGTAATTTCCTTAAGTAACAGGGTGTAACTACCGCCCTGTATTCGTAGTGCTAAATTTAGCATTAAATTTGTAATTATCTTGCCAAAACACATAAAGTTGCCAACTTTCGAGACGATAATGCTTAAAATCACAAAATTATGGAGAAATTTCAAATTAAAATTCCAACTTTGAACACCCTGTATCTCGTAAACCTGCAACATTTGCATAAGGCATGTTAAGTTCAATCACCATATTTTGGTGTGTAGTATCTCCATTTCAGAGATTGCCAATTCTTAATCGATCACCCTGTATAACATAACATGTATTATGTTAGGTTGCATGTTATGTTATATAACATAACATGTTGTAGTTATATAGTAGTAGTGCGAAACTGGCATTTCAAGTTGTATGTATTTCTCGGTTTACTCCCAAGCCGTAACATTAACTTATATGTTCAACAATGTATTCTTGCTGACTTTCATGTCGTAAAGTATTTTGTTTACGAAATCATTCAGCATTACAATAGCATAGTTCATTAGAGTGAAAAAAATATATTGACAACATTTCATGTGCCGCGAGGTTAATTGCCATGTCGACCACCAGATTAGCGCCACCGTCGTTCCCCACCCACATTCCAATTATTGGAATGAAAGGAACCAGTATACGACCGGCTGGAGTAGCGGGAATGTAATGTAATGTCTGAATTAATTAATTTCATTATATTGTTTAAAATCGTTTTTGCTAACGTTTTTATTTAAATCGTTTATAATATCAGAAGTGGGATCGGAGAGTAGTGTGTGCAGACAAAATGAAGAAAACTGGTGTGTCGCGTAAAAGGCGATCTTCAGCTCTTGAAACTGCATCCACCTCTTCAGCAACCCCCGGCAACTTGGATGAGGTTTTGGATTCAATGCAACGTTATGTTGACTCAATGCAACAGGTTGTTAACACTTTGCAGTCTGCCTCAAATTCTGCAAATGATGGACGAAGGACAGTGTCGCACAACTCCCATCAAGGAGCTGATAATTGAGGTGAGAACATACAACTTTCAACTTTCGATCCGAGAGAAGATGATGTGAGAGAATGCATAACTGATGTTGAAAGAGCCAGAGCTATGTATGGATGGGACGATTACGAAACAATGCATCGCTTTCCGCCTTACCTTACTAGAAAAGCATTGGAATGGTTCAAAGAGTGGAAGGTTCCAGACAGGAAATGGTTGAATTTTGTACTGGAAATAAGATGTTCGTTTCCGAAAAGAATAGATTTTGGGTATGCGATTTGAGAAAGCAGCTTCATGTAAGTCTAGTTCTTTTCCATCCTATGCTAGTTATGCGCGAACAAATTTAGGGTTGCTACAGCGTTTGCATAAAGCGTTTACAGATAACGAAATGTAAATGTAAATGTTCGTTGATTAATAAATAATTAATTGCTGTTAATTAAATAAACATGGGACGTATTTGCATAAGAATGTCAGTAAATAACATACCAAAACAAAGAAATCCAATACACTCCCTCCACCTCGTTCATGACATCCAGAAATTAATCAMTCAGTGGCTTTTTATGGACCAAATGGAGTATTCGTTCACTAAGTAAACATCGGAAACAAAAAGAACATTCTTTTACTGTACTGAATTGCACAACCAAATTTAGATAACTCAMCGGGGGGCAACGATGCCCCCAGGCTAGTCACAAGGTGTCTTCTCGCCTGGGCCCCCCTCTTCTTATTTCCACCTTTGGCCTAATTTCCTAGGTTATTAAACAAAAACAATAGTTTTCAACAACTACTAACTATTCTACCAAGCAGCCGCATCGGCAAGCGATAGTGCATGCATGTGAGTTTCTGACCATCACAAGGGCTCCTCAGAAGTGCCCATTCTGAGATCAACAKCGAGGGTCATACACTGCGATGCGTCAAGGGGTTATCCTTAACCCCAGGCACACCAGTTGCGTATCGGACATTAACTGGACCGACGGTATACCAAATACTATCGGTTCCCCCGCTGCTGGCAGCGCACCCAGATGCCAGAATCATACAACAATCTCAAAAACTGTCCCAGTTTGGTAGCAACATATAAACCTGACGTCAGGACTTTCAACAACAAAAATGCTACCCTTTGAATCTCTCAAAGAGACAACAATCAAAATACATTTCAGTACTCACGACTTTAGAACTTTTAATCCGGTAATACTCCATTTGTCCATTATCTCTGGTCCAGCCACAAAACAAAGGAAACAATCATCGCTAAGAATTAACCAACTAACACATTCCAGCACTCCACTCATACTAATGTCGCGCTGCTCTGAAAAGGGTCTCGCCCAGAGGTTTCTTTCTTGTAAACAAAACATAGCTCATCTGGACTGTCGGTCAATAAACATATAGTCAAACTAATCTTATAATCGAACTTTAAGTCAATATGGGTATAAATCAATAACGAAAATAAAATGGATATTAATAAAAGTAAATCTACTTATTAGAATAGAATTAAACGAGGGAAAAAATGTCGGCTTTCAGAAATTATAAGCGTAATTGTTAGATCGGAATTGATTTCTCTCCTTTGTGAATTTGATGATTCTGGAAAAAACCCCGTAGTAATAAGTAAATCTATAAATAGGGATCGTTGTGGTACAAACGAATACATAACGGCCTTGCAAATATACGTTGATGCAAAATTGAAACGTTATTTTTATCTGCCATCGTCCCGGTCACTTAAGTCCTCAATGTTTATCTAACTTGCCAGGTAGATGCGATAAGCCACAAGACAGCGAACCGCCGATTAAAACAAATAAACGACAAGTCTGCGCATTTTGCAAGAAGCCGGGACATGATGAGAACCATTGTTTCGCAAAAGAAAGCAGTCAGGACCGTAATGAGAAATCCGTTAAATTTCTAAGTTCTTTAAATCGTTCCGATTGTATTACTGCTATTATCAATGCATTAAAATATTTTCGACGTTAAATTCATCTTGGTCACAGATTGTAACGCCCTCAAAAGCACTTTTGCCAGTAAAGTTTTAAATCTTCGCATAGCCCGATGGTAGATTTACATGCAAGATTTTAACTTTGAAATAACTTATCGAAGGGGAATGAACATGTCTCATGTTACGGACGTGCCCTGCTGTGAAGGGACACTTATAATTGTTCAAGTGCGTTACGAAAGTTGAAGAAATGACAGTGGAACTAAAATTTATGTTTATGGCGTGATTTTGTAAGCTTGAATGCTATTGGAGGGATGACTAAAAACGTTGTTGGAAGTTTGAATGTAATTGGTTGGATGAGATGGAGTGGGTGGTTAATTAAGTAAGATTAGATTTTAGAAGACGAAAAACGAAAAGAACGTTGCTAGAGTCAAGAGGAAAAAGGTTGTTTTGTAATTCTTGTGGATCTTTGTACATAACTTGTAATATACAATTATTAGTTACGCCCATGTGTTTGTGTTACCCTCAGACCTCTGTCTTTGGATAGCGTTCGCTGCCACCACTACACCGGAGTGTATAAATTTAAGTAGGGGCTAACTCTCCACGTTGATCTTCTCTTCGGGACGAGAGGTACCTTCGAAGCACGGAGTTTACTTAGCTCTTTTGATAAATTAAACACCGATTTCTGACTTTACTTAAATTTATTGATAAACTCAATGAAAGAAAATTATCAGACAAACAAGATGACTAAAGAATTACGATTGATACATATAAAGAACAAATGTGGAAACTGTCGTAGGAAAATATAGCAATTTTCCAGTATTTCTTTTAAATCGTTGTTAATTACGTTGATGTAACTGATAAAACATAGATAAATTTACTTGAAATTTGGAAAACAAATACAAACAATAATTACCGAAATGAAAAGTTTAACGATACCCAAAAGCGAGTCCCTCGATGTGAATCATCCAAGAAAGGGTAAATCCATATCGTCGTAAACGAAAATCTTAGCATACTTGGATGCTTTAATACGCGACAAAAACTTAATAAAACTTACAACTGAAATGTTCGATTTAAAGTTTACGCGACGGCGGTTACCAGGGAACTGATTTTGAGATCTTTTGAGGGAATCTGGAACCCATCGCAAATTTTGTCGGAACAGTAATACTAGCGGTTGTTTCTCACGTCGCAAAATTACACCATCGGTGAGAACACTATGGCAATCAACTCATCGGCATGTTCGTTTCCATTTCCTTACTTTTATTACAAAAGGTGTCTAATAAAATAGCACATACGCGCGTACTACTGTTCATCAGTTTCCATGAGAATATCTCACGTTTTGAAAATACACGAAACCCGGGTCGTTGGTCTGTACTGTCCGTTACATTTGATTATCGGAATCATCCTCACAATTGTTAGATTATAACAATTTTAGCAGGAATATCCTTAGAATCGCTCTTGTTCATGATGAAAAGCATTCGTGGCTTGCTGCAGCACAACGCGCTGATGCTAAACTAACGATCTTATAGAACGCGTAAAAGAGGCGAAATGGACGAGAAATTATACCGAACTGGTGGCGACCATCATCATTATTATTATTATTATTATTATTATTATTATTATTATTATTATTATTATTATTATTATTATTATTATTACATCGAATTCTGATGGCTCCACTGAATTACGGTTTTTTGTGCCCTCATCATATGGACTACCTCTTTTGCAGTTGTACCACGATGAACACTGTCATGTTGGGGCTGAAAAGGTTTTCGATCTGTTATCCAAACATTTTGGTTCCAGAAAATGAGACATTTCGTGTCAAAATATTGTAAGAGATGTTTCACCTGTCTAATACAAAAGCAACCACGTCTATCGACTCTGGCACCCTTGTGTAAGGGGTAAAAGATGTTCGTTGGTCAATAAATAATTAACTGCTGTTAATAAAACAATACATGGAACGTATTTTGCACAAGAATACTAGTAAATAACATACCAAAACAAAGAAATCCAATACACTCCCTCCACCTTGTTCATAACATCCAGAAATTAATCAATGAGCGGCTTTTTATGGACCAAATGGAGAATTCGTTCACAGTAAACACCGAAAACAAACATAACATTCTTTTACTGTACTGAATTGCACAATCAAATTTAGATAACTCACCGGGGGGCAACGATGCCCCCAGGCTAGTCACAAAGTGTCTTCTCGCCTGGGCCCCCCTCTTCTTATTTCCACCTTTGGCCTAATTTCCTAAGTTATTAAACAAAAACAATAGTTTTCAACAACTACTAACTATTCTACCAAGCAGCCGCATCGGCAAGCGATAACGCATGCATGTGAGTTTCTGACCATCACCGGGTCTCTTCAGAAGTGCCCATTCTGAGATCAACATCGAGGGTCATACACTGCGATGCGTCAAGGGGTTATCCTTAACCCCAGGCACACCAGTTGTCGATTTGCGTATCGGACATTAACTGGACCGACGGTACACCAAATACCATCGGTTCCCCCGTTGCTGTCAGGGCATCCAGATACCAGAATCATACAATAATCTCATAAACGGTCCCAGTTTGGTAGCAACATAAAAACCTGACGCCAGGACTTTCAACAACAAAAATGCTACCCTCTTAATCTTTCAAACAGACAAAATCAAAATACATTTCAGTACTCACGACTTTAGTACTTTTAATCCGGTAATACTCCAATTGTCCATCAACTCTGGTCCAGCCACAAAACTAACACATTCCAGCACTCTCCTCATCCTAATGTCGCGCTGCTCCGAAAAGAGTCTCGTTCAGAGGTTTCTTTCTTGTAAACAAAACATAACTCATCTGAACTGTTGGTTCATTCGCGACTAAATAAAACACATAGTCAAAATAATCTTATAATCGAACTTTAAGTCAATATGAGTATAAATCAATAACGAAAATAAAATAAAATGGATATTAATAAAAGTAAATCTATTTATTAGAATAGAATTAAACAAGAAAAAAATGTCTCCTTTCAATTGCAACCAATACCAAAAGAAGAAATTCCATTTGAAACGGTACATTGAAATTATTTTGGACCTCTCCTTTATGTCTTCGTTATTATAGATGCTTTTTCAAAATATTGTGTACTAATTGCAAACAAACAAATTGCATCGGCATTGTTCAAAGATAATCTATTAAAGACCATTTCATTGTTTGGAACCCCAAAGAGACTGATTACTGATAATGGATCCTTCGTGAATCGGTCAAGTAAACAACTATTAGAAGAATGGAGAATAAATCTACACAGAAGTATACTGGCTTTACTCCCTTACAACTGTTGCTGGGTCGTGACAGTTCCGTCCCTGTGATAGCTGCATTGTTAAATAATTTGGCTCTAAATGTAATACCACCCAACCGAAAAATTATTCGAAACAAAGCTACACATGCTCTTGAGAAAAATGCTTCAAATCAACAAAACAACAGCAATGAAAACGTGACCTACTTTCAAGAACGGAGACTTGGTCGTCTTGAAGCGCACTGCTAATAAACGGCATAAACTTTTACCTCCATGCAAGGGCCCGTATGAAGTTGTGGGTGAAAAATCTTTGGGAAGATACCTCCTTATGGGCGTTTCACTCTTACTGAGAGACACGATTGCTTCAGTAGAACATCTGAAGAAGTGGTTGACAGAATGGTTTCCAGACCTGTGCGAAGCCATGCTTAACAGCGACGATGATATAATATAATATAATCAATCTCATAGATCTTATTGCAGAACATTATAATTCTAATTTATGAAAAGTTAAATGTCACAGTTGGTACTCAGATATCACAGTCGGCACAAGAATCTGTTGAAATTAATAATTTAAACTACTTCTGAACAATTTGATGTCACATTGGTGCTTAGACATCAAAGTAGGCACAAACTACCTTCTTGATGTCACAGTTGGTACTTAGATATCACAGTCGGCACAATAATATTTTGAGATTACAATTTAAGCTATTTTCAAACAGTTTGATGTCACATTGGTGCTTAGACATCAAAGTAGACACAAACTACCTTCTTCTTGATGTCACAATTGGTACTTAGATATCACAGTCGGCACAAGAGTATTTTGAAATTAATAATTTAAACTATTTCTGAACAGTTTGACGTCACATTGGTGCTTAGACATCAAAGTAGGCACAAACTATTTTCTTCTTGATGTCACAGGTGGTACTCAGATAATATCACAGTCGGCACAAGAATCTGTTGCAATTGATACCGTAAAAAAGAGTAATAATAAACTAATAGCATTAAATAATACTTTAGTTGATTGTTATATGGCCTGAGACTCTGATATCGTGCCTTGGATGTGAAGTTAGGGGTCCTGGGCAGTGGAACTATTTGCCAATGCAGATTGTTTCTGCAACCAAACTTACACTAGTTTACGGCTACCTGAACGTCTGCTAGTGATTGACAGGTCATAAACCTCTAGCAGTGCAATAATTGCCCAGTTGTTAAGTATTCTCCAGGTAAGGGGATTTATAACACTAGCTAAAGGAAAAGAACTCGATTTCCATAAAACTTTTATTTTTCATCTTTCCATAAAATTACATGTTTCTACTAACACTAAATACTTTTTTAAGAAATGTACACAAAACAGTTAAATTACGGACCTAAACCTTTTGTTGATTACAAACATATCAATAAAATTCCGGGTGTAAATGAAGCCTGGCTCCCCCTTAAATTGCTATTAATTTTTTAGCTAGATAAACGAAATTTGGAATATTTCATATAGCAGAAAATTTGCGTTTGTTGACATAAAGAACGACTTTCTGCAACTTCCGGTTTCACCAGAAATGACCCTAGCTTTCGATTTTTAAATCGAGCCCTAGGTACATTTTTGCATATTTGCATTCTCTGGTGAATTCTAAGTACAAAAAACCTAACTTGATTAGATTTCATGAACGTCATAGAAAAAAAATTAAATTTTATTTTATTATCTAGAGTGCTGAGATTATCATAATTGTACTGGTTACACCCTAGAATACTCTTAAAAAGTAAATGTACCAACGTAAACACTATTATTTAAAAGATATGAGTGTTAATAGAAAATATTTTAATATTTTGAAATAAGTATTTTTTTCAAATGGAACCATAGTGGCTCACCCGACGTAATGAACTAGTAACTTTTTTATGCATCAAATGGTACTAAAATTAAAAAAAATCGTTCAGTAGTTTTTAAACAATTTCCAAAAGAAAAGACTTTTATCAAATCTAACCAGTGAAAGTTTTTTGTACTTAGAATTTACCACAAAATCCAAATATGTAAAGATATACCTAGTGTTCCATTTAAAAAGTTAGGGTCATTTCCGGTGAAACCGGAAGTTACAAAAAGTCGTTATTTACCTCATCAAACGCCAATTTTCTGATTTAAAAAATATTCCAAATTTCGTTTTCCTAGCTAAAAAATTAATGGCAATTTAAGGGGTGAACCAGGTTTCATTTACACCAGGTATATAGTTTAGTATAAAAAATGTCTATTAAAATAATACAAGTAAAGATATATCAAGTAAAATAATAAATAAAAGAAATAAAAATAATATATTAGCTTAGTTAGCTGGCATAAAAATTTCTCTTATCGGTAAATTCCGCTTTATCCTAGAGTCTAAAGGTTCTGGTAAATACGCATTTTTATAAAAATAAATTAATCTGTCTAACATACAATTTTTCCAAAAATCTTTATTTCGTGATATAATTTCACAATGAAAATATTTTTTGGTGTACACAAAAAAGTAACAAAACTCCCTGTTTACTATTTCTATTTGACCTTGTATTTGAAACATTTCGGTTTTAATCGTATAGTATTATCTGCGCCAATGAAGCAAAACGTAATTTTTTTTGAGATTACCGCTTCTCGGACAGTCATGTCCTTTGATGCAAATGGACACTTGATTTCGATTATAGCATACGCATCAATAAGACCATCCGGCGAAGCACCCAAAAACTTATACTCGGGATGAATAAAAATACCACAATTTTTTACTGTAAAGTCATACAAAGCTTCAAAAAGTTCTTTGGCAGTATTTGAAATTCCGTACTCTAAAGCTTTACAACCAATTTTTTTAGAAGGGTATAACACGGATTTGACTAAATTTGCGGTTGACGTAGTTGGACGCATTTTACATATTTGACCAAAATTGCTGGCTGTGACGCGAAAAGATGTTTGTGTAAACCATTCAGGATTAGAACTTTGCCCGCGTGTGATTTCTTCAATGTCTTTTAATTTATCTATATATAAAACAACGGAGTTGTGCATTTCTTCCGGAGATACATCTGGCAAGTGATTTTTTTCTGTCTGACCATAACCATAATCTACCTCAACAAGTTTAAATTTTCTTCGTTTTTTTGCCATTTGCTTTAAACTTGTTTTTTAGTACAAAACTGTTTTGTATAAGCACGATCTACCTTTTTACTTAATTTTTTTTGTACGTTAAGGAAAAATGGCACATTATTATTGAAATTTGACTCAGCAGCATAACACCTAGTTTCATATGATTTGCTAAGTGAAAAGTTTATTCTTTTGCCATCTAATAGTTTGTTAACTGTACTGTTATAACACTCTTCCAAATTTGTGAATACGTCGTGTAATAAACTTGATGCGTGACTTGCAACACGATTAATGTATTTCTCAAAATCTAAATAAATGTTAGTGCTTTTGAATACAGAATATAAATCCTCTTCTCCAATCTTACAACCCTTACAGAAATATTTATATTCACCACTTTCATTTTTACAATTATTATGAAAACCCATTATATGTTTGGGGACCGTTTAAAATATCATCTTTTAGATTTTTTATTTTCACATATGTTGACACATTTTCATTTTTCCTGTACTTTATAGCACTTACTATTGCAGTGCTAAATCGTAAAATGTGGCTTCTTAAAAATAATTTAATTTTGCTTGGAATTTTAGAACTTTTTGATAATTAACGAATTTTACTACAATAATTTCGAAGTATCTGGTTACGGCATTCGATCTTCTCAATAAAATAATCGGGTCCATATGGTTTTATTTCATTAATTTTTTTATAGACACTGCTGTCACCGTCCCCAATAATTTTATTATATTTTACTCCACGCATTTGTTCTGAACATAAAAACCCATCAACAATTATTTGCGATTCCATAGAAGTTGATGTGTTATGCCAATTTTTCCCACAGTTGTGGGCTGGAATACTACTCTTGTAATTATAATTAGTTCTATAGGATCGCTTACACCATGCTCCGTCAACGATAACACCTACTTGTGGAATATCGTACATGTCTACGTCACCCGTCACCTGCTTCTTTGGCCAATTCCGCTTCCTGTCTTCCTGCCTCCAACATATCCTCAACAGCATTTTCTTTTATTTTGGATCCCAAAGCCTCTTCTTTTGAAACGAAGGTATGAGATGACATCATGGGGAGGTTCATAGAAGCAAACATCTCCTTCATTTGGCTGAAACCGGTACCAGTTGCGTTTGCTCCACACACCGCTGCATTATTGATATCGACGTTTTGCTCTTCCTGTTTTGAAATAGTTCCTATATATCCACACAGATCACATTTCAATGTGAATACACTACGGAGACCTATTCTTTTTTCTTTGACGATCGCAAAATTGAGAAGTCCACAATCAAATGGCTTGTGTCGGAGAGACTTTAAAGAGTTGAAAAAATGCATGATGTCAATTATTCGGCAACCATTGACTTGTATTGTAGGATTGTCATTTGTATCTTCTTTCCCAGGCAACTCTACGTCTAAGTCTGGTAAGTCTTCTTCTACTTTTTGGTGGAAGTTGGAATCCTCTGAAACTCCGGCTTGCTCATCGATCCATTCCTGCATGCTAGAAAAAAACATAATAAAAATGTTAGTTTAAAATAATAATATCAAAACCTTATTTAATTACTAAAAAATACTTTTTATTAATTAATAATTGTTAAATTACCTTTTATCATCCTTCTTCATATTCAAACGACGATAAAGTGCTTTTCGACTACGACGTCTTCCTGTAGATGGCAAAGATTTTTTCCCATGAACACCCATTATCACTCACGAAAAAAAAAACACAAATAGTCTAGGCAGAATTCACTACAGGACGGCTAACGCAAAATAGAAGTGCTTGTAATTTCTGGGTTTATTTATACCTGCCTAGAATGCCAATTTACCAGACAAAAGGGCGCATGTTGTGAATGAATTCGGCACATGCGCCCTTCGGTCTTGAATCATTTTTACAAAGAAATATATAATTGGATTATGAATAAATAAATACATAAATGTTGGTTCCTCTACATACAACAGGAGGTAATGTAATCGTACTTAGAAGTTCACATTTTTATTTCTTTACTTAACCTTAGCTGTAGTCATTGTAAAGGTTGGGCACAATTTTGATTAATTGATTCGAATCGATCCAGTGACTGAATAAATCCGTCGATTCAGAAAAATTCGATCGACTTTCAGTTTGCAATCTGTTTGAAACCCCTAAGAAAAATAGATACGCTAAATATTGAAAGCTTTAAGAACTATTTTTTTTTGTTAGCAAATTGCTATGAAATAAAATTGTAATAATCATGTGTTACTAATTTAGGATTTTTAAGTTCTTATTCCACATTTTATGGTTTTGGAACAAGTGCAAATCCTCTTATACATTTAAAAGAAAATTGTTGATGTTTAGGTTTTAGTTTTACCAGAAGAATTAGTATTTGACTTCGAAGATTCGTTTCATGAAGCTTTTAGTGAAATAATTTCAAACGCCACATGTTAGGAATTACATTCCCACATAATACACTGCATGCATGTTGCATGCAGTACATAAACTGTTTGTAAACCAAGCAACAAAAAAAATGAATTATTATGGATAAAAATAGATATTAGAATTGTGAAAAAGGAAATAAACGAGTTAAAGAAATACAGTCTACTTCATCATCATTACCAGCGGAAAGCGTATTTGGTAAACTGAATGCGAATCCCAACACCACACTAACAAATTGTTGGAAATCTTCTCATTCCCAATTTAATAACTAACTGCATCCAAATATCTACAGTTTATGTACTAATATAAAAATACAAACAATGCGTATACGCTTTCTAGGGGATTTGCTAACAAAATATAAAAACAATGACTGCAACAGATGTGACTTTATTTGATCAGCCTTCTACCATTACAAGAAACTATTGTGAATAAATACCTACTCTGTTCTTATTCTTTGATATTTATTACCATTATAACATATTTTATTCATCGTACCTCTTACTAGTGAGGTACGCATTCGAAAATATAAATAAAAAATGTGATTAGCGTAAAACGTATAACATAAATAGTGATCTTTATTTGATCGAAATTTATATATAATGCACTTGAAGCTTTTGTTTGACTACATCATGTACATATGCATCTTTTTCATCTTCATTTCGGGAATCGTTTCACTGATAGTTGTTCAAAATTTATATAATCATGACAAAATAAATTTCACTTTCTATTTTAACTCAATGCCGACTTTAAAATAATGTAATTAAATATATGCAGTACATTTAAACTGGATACCGTAATATTATCTATGTGTTTTAGTACACCAAACGATTATAGTACTATACTCCGATCACCGAAGTGAGGGAGTGAGCAGGTGAATTGTATGCATCTTGCACGTTATATATTTATTCAAGTCCGACTTAATCTTTATAACAAATTTTTGACTACTGAACAATTAACTAAAAAATTATGAAATGATTATGGTTTAAAAATTACGTGAAGAACACGCACATCATGATCACTCCATCTGTTCAGTGATCGGAGTATAGCTTTGCATTCGCACAAACAGTTTCATTGCATTAACTATGTAAGTGTGTCGAAGGAGAATTGCTTATACACAGCTTTTCATACAGCAATGTATATCAAATATGGAAATTATCTTGCCCGATGCCTTTTTATTATTATATTGGCAGATTAAGTGTAACGGTAGCAGGTGACCGTAAGATAATGGTCGCGGATTAACAAGTTATCTCGACCTGAGCGGCCCCATCCTGGCTTTGGCTTAAAGCAACTCGGCTAATATTGGCGGAATCATCCCACACCAAATAGGAATCTTACACATAGCAATCGCTTGTCTATTTTCACCTTGTTCATCGCTTAGAAAGAAAATGCAAATTAAGTGAGGGTCTGTATTTACCTACTTTACGACACCGTACCGTAATCCCCCGTCATAAAACCTGACCACAGCCGCCGTCTACAGGGGTGTTGTAATTCATCTTAAATTCCCATAATTTTGGGAAGATCGAGGAGAAAATGGTGATCATACTTTTGCTCATTTTATCAATAATAAATCTAATTATCAAAAATATAATTTATTAGCGAGCTATACTTTTATATAAGCGTTCCTTTAGTAAAAAAATGAAAACCGTAAATTAAGTTCTGTGGGAGAAATGTTGTTTTGAATGTTTTGACATATTAATTAATTAAACGTGATTGCAGCATAACTGAAGTATAAAATTTTGATAGCGAGATAGATAAATAAATGTTTAACATAGTGGTGAAGAAGTCCTGCTCTTTAAGTTAAACCATCTTAACAAAAAGCTGCATCAAAGTTTGAGTATTTTTCAACGTTTTGCAGACCCACTGCCCAGGAACCTTAAGGTTAATTGCCAAGCCGACCACCAGATTAGCGCCACCGTCGTTCCCCACTCTATTCCAATGGGAATGGAAGGAACTAGGATCGGCCAGTTGGAATAGCGGGAAGGGGAAACGGCTCTGAATTAATTAATTTCATTAATATGTTTAAAATCTTTTTTGTTAACGTTTTTATTTAAACCGTTTATAATAAAATGTTCAACAATGTATTAGTAAGCTTCGTCTTGCTGATTTTAATGTCGTAAAGTATTTTGTTTACGAAATCATTMAGCATAACAATAGCATAGTACATAGTTCATTAGAGTGAAAAAGAAAGATAAAAAAAATCTAAAATTTTCGGGCTGACCGTCAACCTGCCCCCTGTTAGATCGGGTATTTTTTGGCCTTAGTCGTAAAACATTTTTTGCGAAATCATCTGTATAATCCAGCGCAACCGCAGCACAAACTATTAGAGTGAAAAAACATGAAAAATTCAAAAACTTCGGGGGCTGACCGTCAACCTGCCCCCTGTTAGGCTGTGTATTTTTTGCCTTAGTCGTAAAACACTTTTTTACGAAATCATCTACACAAACCAGCACAACCGTAGTATAAATGATTAGAGTGAATAAAACATGAAGAACTCCAAAATTATTGGGGGCTGGGCGTCAACTTAACTCCGGAGTTGTTTATTTTTGTGATTGTTTTAAGGGCCAGCACCAATGTAAAAAATGCCAACACAGTTCAGGACAACTTTAGCACAATTTAACCTTCTAGGTTAAACAAAATAAATTGAAGGTCGGGGGTTAACTTGACGCACCCCCAAATCTTGAACTGACTGTTTACGCTCAGATATTTCCGATTCCCGCCCGCGGTATTATATTTATATATGTATAATATCGACATGTAGACCATTACTGGATTTGCTTTGTTCAATCCCGTCTAGATTTGAAACATACATACTTGAAACTTTGGACTACGGATTGCCTTGATTAAATTTTCATTAACTGCTGTTGAGTTGAAGCGATTTATGTGGCTATCATATGTGGGTAAAATTAATCAATTTCAATAATTTCTTAATAATCAGCTGTAACATTTATCAGAAATATAATCAACCCAAACTGTAGAACGTTCATTCGTCTTTCGATTAAGTCCTCGCTTGTCGAAATCGGTGCAATATTGAGCCCTGTACAGTTAACCCCGTAAAGCTGTAAATTTCGGTATTACGTATCCCTCTTAACTGACGAACACTAGAAAAATATATTACATACTGTGACGCCAAATATGTCTCCAGAGAGGTTGAAGAATTAGTTACTAATATGAGGTGCAATATATCGCGTTGACAATGTTGTGTAACAGCTGTTTGTGCTCAGAAGTTTATGTTGACGTGTTTTATAAATAATAAAAAGTTATAGGTTATTCACATGTACAATAATCGATGACTCTTTCTGGTAACGCAGTATTCTGGTAAAAAAAAGGGCTTGCGGTCCGCGCTACTTTTTTGACTATTGTTCCGGACCAAACTAGATTTGAGTTGTCCAGGCCTATGTTAGGGTATCTTCACCACTTTACTTCTGGTATACCAGAAACATTTTGACGTGCACCCCTTTCTGGTCATCAGGCAGGTTTTTAAGGTTAGGTGTTAAGTAATTATTAAAGCACGAGCTGCCACTGCGTCTCTAACACTATCAACCAAGCTTTGACATATCATTCACTAGTTTAGTAGCAGGCCAGTATACTACATGCGAGTATATTCAATGAAAACTCACATCACTCTGCAGTTCTCGAATACCTCTCTAATCCTACCAGTCATGCTCAGATATGTCATCCACCACTTTAGTAGCCAGCCAATATTCTGCATGCGAGGATATTCAGTGAAAAGTCACATCGCTCTGCAATCTTTGAGAACCTCTCTAACAGGGGCGGTTCGTTCATATGTGCGCCCGTGCGCGCGCACTGCCTAAGAAAAGTAAAAAAATAAGAATTTTGTAAGTAAACAATGTAAACTAATTGACTAATAAAGTAAGTAAATGTTTTTTTCTCTTACCAGTGTATATGAATGTAGAGCGTTCAACGCTTACGCCGCGGCAGTCAGTCATAGCCATCCCCATCGTTAGTTGGGAACGCTGGAGCTCGGCGCTCCTACCTTATGCAATTTTCTGCCGCAAAAGAATTGGATGACTTCTTAAAAATGCACGATCTACGACAAATCCCGTGCGCTGTTTTGATACACACTCATCAGTGTTGCCAGTCTGGCTCATGTGTACTAGATCTAGTACTTTTTGGTTCCATCTAGTACACCAGTGCATTTTTTTTAAATCTAGTACATTCCTTAAAATGATTTTTTGTATAATTTCCATTAAAAAAATTGCAACAATCTCCAACAATGAATATAAGCGCCCACTCAGTCATGTAATTGAACATTTTGCTAAGGATAATGACATGACAACGCGCTGAACAAACTGACGGTGAGCGTCATCTGTTGATAGACCAACGAACAACGCCACTTTACTGCCTGGACTATGTTGCATCAAAGACGATTTCCATTAGTTTGTCCTGCAACTGTGGGGTGTCGCTGATTAATTTTAAGCGCTAAAAGTCGACGTTGCCATGTTTACGTCTTATTATTGTTTTTACGCGAATAACATGTAAATATAAAAAAACGGTCCTGGCTAGCCATTTTTATGGCAAATAAAGGTAATGCATTGTGCAATATTTTAAATAAACTTGAGTGGTAAACTAATTACTTAAATAACTGTATTTATGGACAAAGCAGAAATATGTAGTAGGTATGTCACTATGTCAGCTATGTGGCCTTTGTCTTGTACATCGAGGTGTCAATATGTCAATGGTCTTATACACAGGCGTGTCCTGTCACGCAGAGACCCAGGACAATGGAGATTAATAAGTAACCTTGCTTGAAAGGTCCGTAGAAAAAACATATTACCCCAAACAAAACTTTTAACGTTACATATTTTCTTCGAAACTTAAATTGCCTACGACGAAAAAAAATTATATATAAAATACGAACACGTTTTTGCGAAATTAATCATACAAACCGCCATGTATATTGCAGGCAATTATTTTTAGCTGTATGCTAGGTATATCGCCACCAATGTTGATTCAGATAAACTGTAAAAACTTTGATCTCTTACTTTGCACGGCACGTCATATATTTAACTTTTGATGTTAGTGATCATTAAATAAATACACCGCTATTCTCTCTTCTCGACTGTACTATAAGCATTAATGTTCTTAAAATTTCTAGTTCAAAAACATCATTTGCCTTATTAAACAAAACTACTTGTCTCCAAGCTCTTTTCTCGGTCCGCTGTGAACCTCCAGTAAGCGTTAGCGTGATTTTAATTGTAAATTTAACAACACAACATGGAATGTAAATACATAGTATTACGTGTTTGTAAATAAAATAGTATTTGAAGGAAATGTAAATAAATTCAAGTATTTTGAATTTTGGTATTTTAATTATAGGTGGGTACCTATTAACGATATTACTACATTTTCAGAATGCTCGTTTAATTGTATTATGATATTCTCTAATAATGCGTAGCATTAAACAAATCAAATATTGTCGTGTAGAAAAATTGCTCGATCGGATTGAGGTCCGGTGACTGTGCTGGGCACTGCACATTTTCTCGATGGCGTGCGGAAGCATAACCTCTTCCAATATCAAGTGATATTGGTTGGCGTTCATCTTGCCGTCCACGTTTCAGCAGACCGACCAAGTCACAGCTGAAGCGGCCTGAAAAATACACTATAGCATTGTTCACATTTTCAGAAATTTCTAGAGAAGATTACCCCAAATCATTACGTTTCTACCACCGTGCTTGATAGTGGGGACTTGATAAGAGTGGTCGAAGCATTTTCCGTCCGGCCAGCGCACGAACCGAATGCCGCCCGAAGATACCAAATTAAATTTACTCTCATGCAACCACAAGAATTCGACCATCCGAACCGGTTCGAAAATCTTGTGGTCGGATGTGAGTAAATTTAATTTGGTTTCTTTGGACAGCATTCGGTACGTGCGCCGGCCGGTCGGAAAACGCTTCGAACACCGTTATAAAGTCTCCACTATCAAGCACGGTGGTGGAAACGTAATGATACGATGGTAATCTTTCCTAAAAATTTCTGAGAGTGTGAACTATGCTATAGTGTATCTTTCAGTCTGCTTCAGCCTTGGTCAGTCCGCTGTGACGTGTGGACGGCAAGATGAACGCCAACCAATATCGGAAGATATTGGAAGAGTTTATGCTCCCGCACGCCACAAAAAAAAATGTGCAGTGCCCAGCACAGTCCCCGGACCTCAATCCGATCGAGAACTTGTGGGAAGAGCTTGAAAAGCGCGCCCGCTTCTGAAAATTTAAGAAAGCGGACGACTTGATGGCAGCGCTGGAGGCGGAATAGAAGAAATTCTCCTCAAGAAAATCATCAGTTTGGTCGACTCCGTGCCGTCCCGTTGTGCTGCAGTGATTGCCGTAAAGAGCTTTGCGACTAAGTATTAATCCATAGTTGTGTCAGATAAATGTTAATTTTGCGGTTATTTAAATAAATTTTGTTTTACTATAAATAATATAAAAAAGTGTCCGGTTTTTTTTTGCACGGTTAGATTTTGATATGCATTGAAACGTGATGCCATAACTTTTCATATACTGAAACAATCTCAACGATATTTATTGGCAATGTCAACAAGAAAATGAGAATCAAACAGTAAAAAACCTCGTGTCAATTGGTAACTTCATTCACGAGATATCCACGTTCAAATAAATTTCACTTGGTGTCCGGTTTTTTGCACGCTACTGTATGTATATATTTTTATACTTGTGTTGTTTTAATACAAATTATGTTTTGCTATCTGTAACACGTTATAATGTTTAATATTAATAAAATGCGAGTTATATACTGATTGTCAAGTTTTATCATACATCTTAAAATGGACATCCCTAATTTGTTGCATTTTAACCTTGCATTGTTTTGCTTAATAATATTCATGGTTTTTACCATAATACAGTTACGTATTGAACACCTAATCTAAATTTTTAGAGTAGTCAAGCGTGCGTAGTAAGTTTGTAATTCTTAACAATGGCAAAGCATTTTAATTCAAATCTTTCAGAATACTGAAAACATAAACATCTTTTGGATCTTTTCGCACCATACCTTGCTTTCGACAGCGGCGACTAAAAGTAATAGAGCGCAGCGCGAAACTGCATCGTACATAAATCGGTATATATACCCGCTAAGCGCTAAGGTTTTACAGTATAATGGGCAAACACGCATTATTCAAAGTATGGTGTTGCCGGTCCAGTGACAAGGTCATGTGGCGTAATTGGACCGAATAGACGCCGAGCTACATCATACGCCATCTGTTAATATTCATTAATACTGCTGAGGTACTCCTATAACGTTGGACAGTCTTATAAAATCGTCTTTGGTTGCATCATTGAGTATAACTAGAGTGCTAACTACCTATGGGCGTATGAACCACAATCCCCTTGCCCCGCGTAAAGTTTGACGGTTGGTAGATTCATAACACAAGCTCAAGAAAGTGGCTCCGTTTGCGGATTTTAACCCAACTTCGAAGTACATATCGCAGCAACCAAGCGATGGAGGGGAAACAGTAATACACGGTACATGTCGTCGCGGTTGCATCTTTCGTTGTGATTGCGAAAATGATCGTTGGCTCGCGGCTGCCGGCTAATATCAACACATAAACTGACCACTAGGCAGCAATCTCATCTATCGCAAACACCCAAAACTACATAAAAATAAAAATATTGCAATAAAAGAGGTTGGGTGTACAAAAGCAATAGGAAATTAGCTAAGTGTTGTTTTTGTTTTATATACAGCTTTAAAATTAAGTGGCACAGGAGCCAACGTTGTAAAAATTTTGTAAATGCTCTTTTGACATATCCTGCATTGCTTCCCACTTATCAACTGATTTGTTGAAGATCATAGATCACATTTTGCGTTTATTTCTCCTTTTAAGTCTGCCCCATTCATACTGTTTCAATTTTTAAATAGTAAAATGAAATATCAATCCACATGTAATCACACTCTTTAAAAAATAAGCCCTCTTAAATTTAACAGCACAGTAAATTTTATTACTATTACAATAATCTACATATAAGAAATCTAGATTTTATCAACCGTGATTGCAATTTCTATGTCGTCCTTCTATTCATTTATAGCACGCGTATTTTTAAAAACAATTAGTAGTTTTCAATATACAAGATGTCCTCGAAATACACCAACAAGGTTTGACAGGTGATAGAAAAGGCAATCTTAAAGATTTTTTCGAATAAAAAAAAATCCGAAAACGCTTTAATTGTGATATACAGGGTGTTGAAATTGAATTTTGAAACATGATTTTTTCATACTATTCTCGAACTATAAAAGATATCATTACAATAAGAAAAAGTAATCGGGGGATTTCTAAAGCACCCCCTCTTTTTAATAGAACTTTTAGATATGTTGACTTTTAGACAAAACTAATACAGTTTTGTAATCTCTAATCAATTCTAAATACAATATGCCTGTTCGATAATTTTTTAAATTCAACTTCAACACCTTGTATATCAAAAACAAAGCATTTTCGGAAATTTTTATTCTAAAGAAAGCTTTTAAAATTGCATTTCTATCACTTTTCAAGCGTTGTCAGCTTTAATAACATGTTTGCGATTTCACAAAGTAATAGTGGTGTAGTGCTTTTCAATAAAAAAAAAATCAATTTTTAGGGTCGAATGAGTCGCTTTACAGCAAACTTCAAAGAGTCAATGGAAAAATTTTTATTAGAAAAAAAATTTTCAAATTGCATTCTCTGTCACCTGCCCAACGTTGTCGGTGTATTCCGAGGACACCCTGTATATTTTTTACTTTTGATGCATTTTTTGCAGCCGCGTTTTATGGTCTAGTCGTGTACTGGCACTTTAAAGAGATAATTCGCACGTAAGTTATTCAGGTGATGCAATTGCCATTTCAAACTGGTAATTGTCACTTCAAACTAATTATTTGCACTTTAAAGTAACAATTGTTAGATTAAATTACAAATTATTAAAAATGTACGCTAACTTCGGTTCTAGGCCTTCTAACTTCGTGATGCACTCGATATAAAACTGCTCTTTTTTAATAAAAGCACGGAATTTCAAATAGGTAAAAATTTTCCTTTTTTTCTATTAAAAAATTAGAAACATGTAATTAATATATAATATACGTTATTTTCTTAAGAGCAAGAGAGTTTTACTACTGACACAAGATAATAATTCATAATAACGAGTTAGAATCCATAGGTATATATAAAAAGAAATTTGACGATTTTATAAACTTACCTCAGAAACAACCAGTGAAAGACAGTTTTTTGGCACAAAAACGAGTTTGAAAATATTTTGAAGTTTAATTAATTAGTTTGACGTGGCGATTTTTATTTCAAATCTTCGTCAGGGCTTGTATAAAACATATACAATGGTACTTAGGTATAAAACATGTAACTAAACCTTACTGAAAATGAGGTCATAGTACGGCGCCAACTAAAACATGCAAAATACGTTCCATTTATGAATAATGTAATTTTGAATTTTGGACAGATTAATGACAAAATCTTTCAGTAAGATTTAATTGCATGTTTTATACCTAAGTACCATTGTAAATTTTTGATAGAAGCCGTGACGAAGAGTTGGAATAAAAATAGAATGAAAGAAGAATAAACATTATTTTAAGATAAGAAGTCGATTACCCCTTAATTAGGAAGATTTTAACGTTTAACGTTAACGTATTTATCAATAATGTATATTAATGTAACTTTTCCAAAACGTAATATTTTAGTAACAATTGCTTCGTCATAGACAACCACAACTTAAAAGCAGTAAAGGGCCACTGCGATCGATTTTCTATCTATAAGATCCTCCTGTGAAGCTCCCAAAAAAAACTTTAAATTATGTCAATAAAAATACCACAGGTTTAAACTGGCACATCCTCATCCTTACCTTCAAATTCTTTTTAACTAGTTAAATATTTTCCCGTGTACGTCAGATAAAACATTTAAGTTATCGTGATCGATTTTTTGCTTAAATTTGGAAAATGCGTTTCTTCGTCTAATTTTTTAGCCGAGCTTCGTATCTGTTTAATTATCCAGAATATATGCTTAAGCTTGTTTGTCAAAGTAGTTGATGAAGTTTGTTTGTTGATAATATTGTTCATACTCGCAATTTTTTTTATTGCAATATCTTTAACTTCTCGGCTATAATAAATCTCACATTTTTCTTTCAAAGTATTTGCTGACGTTTTATCTACTTAACCGTCTTACCATGGCGAATTATTTTCTCATTTTACCGAACAACTGCCTATGCAAAATAAATCTCAATTGAAAAATTTATTCTTTTCCCGCCGAGGACTTTTGCTACAATCGAGTGAAAACGTTATAAACGTCAAATTACAAGCGTCGAGCGTATTTGTATTTGTTTTTAGAATCTCTTATTTAAATGCTGTAAAATATTATGTTCATTCCTTTTTATTGACAAAAATATACTAAAAATTAAGTGCTATCATTAAATTATCTTGATGTTCATGAATTAGGGCTTGAGCTTAATTTTTTTTCTGTATGTTTCATTGCCAGTTTTATATCTTTTCTCATAAGATCCATATTTTGGTCTAATAATTTTCGGTTCTGCAAAGGATATGAAGTATCGCTCGTTAAATTTATTGAAAAAATATCTGAGTAAATGATTTCTACATTCAATTTTTAAACTTTGAAGTATTTGTAAGGTCTAGTTTCAATAATTTTCTTGTATGTACTACTGTCTTCATCCCCATCCTCATATAATATTGCATTTTATCCCAAACATTTTAATACTTAGCCGAAACCCATCTACTAAATTTCAGACTCCATATTATTTGAGGATCCTCCATGTATATATTTTTAACACGTGTGGTTTGCCTCCTTAGCAGCAGTATGCGCAAAATATGTCGTAAATCATAATAGCGCTTCCTGCTTCGTGGTCTCTCATAGTATCAAATATTTTTTTCCCATTCATTTATCACTCTAGAATGCACACGATTATATGTTTCCAAAGACATACATAGACGATAGTAATTCTTGTAAATTATAGAAGCTTCAACCGAAATTAAACTAATTCCAAAATCGCTATGTGGCTATGCGAATTTAAATAATCCGGATGCTGCAAGTAGTGATGTATCCTCCAATCATCTCAAATACGGTGTTACATAGTTACCTCCGATAAGAATGATTTAGGGTTTACCTCCTACTGGATTGTGGTTTAAGCATCATAAATCGCTTTGAACAAGTAAATTTCACATTTCATAAAGTTGTGACATTTAGCATTGTCATTAATATAGATAATATTTTGGTTTTCGACAACTGCAAACCATTAATACTTCTTTTTCTTTCATTTTTTGACAATCAGTAGTGGCAGCACCACAGATTTGGAACGTGAATTATACTATATATTGTACCATTTGGTGAACAAATCACCAGACACCTTTAGGAACGTTTGAAACACTCTTTTATTGAAGTTGGGGAATCTCCAATAGATATTCATATGAGTCCTTCTAGCACAGAGGTTTATAGGAATTCACTCATTCAGTCATCGTCAGTCGCAGATAATAATTGTATTAACGACCGAAACGAGGATAACACAGTGTGCCAGAGCTTCTGGCTAAGAGCATAACTTAACAGATCCTTTTCTACCAAAATATTTTAAGTACTTATAGTGTTGTCGTTAGCCACAAATGGCAGCACCGATATTTATAAAATTAGAGATTCTGCAGTCTGCAGATCTTAAGCCTTTTCTGCAACAAACAATGCGATCAGTTTATGAATAAGCAAAAAGCACGTGTGATCTTGAAAAATATTTTTTCTCAAGGATTCATCTGTAAAACGTATGAGGAGTTCCATTTCTACTTCAGATTTCCAGCATAAAGATGAATTAAAAAATACATCCCGTGTCGTTACATGAGAAATAGGTGATCGCTAGGAGTAGGGACAATTCTCTATGTCTGGCAACGCAGGTGAGGGTGTAACATGATGACATGAGAGTCCTCACTTTAGGAATGCAAAAGCGTGCAGTTTTCTACTTACAGTGGTGCGCCACCTGTCGCATAACAGCTTAAGCACGTTTGCTACTAAACACTTTATATCCAAGAAACAAAACTTTATATCCATATCGCGGTAGGCATGTTTAGTCCGTAAGGTTAGCACTCTAGTTATACTCAATGGTAATACCATCATAATACAAAAGGAACAATCTGATATCTTATCACACATAATTTGAATATTTAACTGCAAAACAGTTGTTAGAATACCAAAACAAATTAGTAACATACGAGGCACGTTTTTTAAGTAAGTACCGTTTTGCGATTCCGCCACCGCAGCGCTACGGTCGGCGTTCCGCGCATGCGCGCTGGTTACCTACATCTCTTGTCTACGCACTGACGCCATTACAGTTTGATTCTTCATTGTATACGTTGTTTACTGAGTGTTTAAGATGCCTCTGACAATCGTGAGTCCCGCCGATTGTGAAGTACGGGCTGTTATACGATTTCTTAGTGCTAAAGGCGTAAAACCGATTGATATTCATCGTGAGATCTGTGAAGTTTACGGACAAAACATTATGAGTGATGGAATGGTAAGGAAATGGGTGAGAGCATTTAAAGATGGCCGCACAAATGTGCATGATGAAAAACGGAATGGGCGTCCTTTGGTCGTTAATGAAGAATTGGTGCAGAAAGTGAACGAAAAGGTGAGAGAAAACAGACGCTTTACAATTTCATCATTGTGCGACTGCTTTCCTCAATATTCTCATAGTGTTTTGTATCGCATTGTGACCGAGAACTTGAATTACCGGAAATTGTGTTCACGTTGAGTTCCGAAAATGTTGACGGATTTGCACAAAACCCAACGTTTAGGCAGTGCATTGACTTTCCTTGAGCGGTACCACAATGAAGGTGAAGATTTTTTAGACCAAATTGTTACTGGTGACGAAACTTGGGTGGCCTGCGCCACACCAGAATCGAAACAACAATCCATGGAATGGCGACATTCATCATCACCCAAAAAAGTGAAGTTTAAGCAAACAATTTCTGCCCGGAAAATCATGTGCACAGTTTTTTGGGACAGAAAAGGAGTATTGCTAGTGGAGTTTCTGCCTCGTAATGAGACAATCAATGCAGCGTCTTATTGTAAGACATTGAACAATCTGCGTCGTGCAATCCAGAACAAAAGACGTGGCAAGTTGAGTAAGGGTGTCGTTTTGCTGCATGACAATGCCCGTCCACATGTGGCTAATCGGACCAAAGATCTCATCAAATCTTTTAAATGGGAAACTCTAGATCATCCTCCATACAGTCCTGATCTGGCGCCCAGCGACTACCATTTGTTCCTGCACTTGAAGAAACACCTGGGTGGTCAGCGTCTTCTAGACGATAACGAAGTCGAAACATTTGTGATACAGTGGTTAACAAGTCAGGCGGCAGAATTTTATGAGGAGGGTATTCAAAAACAGGTGCCACGTTATGACAAGTGCCTCAATATTCACGGAAATTATGTAGAAAAGTAGATTAAGGTACAGGCTTTCATGTAAGATAAAATTATTGCGATATCTTTGCACGTCTTTTTTTAATTCCAAAACGGTACTTACTTAAAAATATGCCTCGTATATGGTAATACCAACTAAAAAAAGGATACGTCAACACTACGTAAGAAATATGGTGTAAGTTTTTAACTCTAAAAAGGTTACATTCGCTCGCAAACAATGTCAAATCTTGTCTAATGTTAAATCACCACACTATCATATGGTAAGACAAAATGTCAAACTTTTGTTAGTTTTCAGTGTGCACCTCATTGTGCAGGCAAATATGAACGTCACAAGAAATGCAATGGAATGTGTACAATGTAATATAATGTAATGTAATAATATAACTTTTCATAATAAAACTTTTAAACGTATAACTTTAAAAACTAAAGCTTTGGAAATAAAAAAAACTTTTAAAAGTAAAGCTTAAAAAAAACTTTTAAAAACCATGTTCCTTTTTAGTTGTTTTACTTTTAAAAATAAAACTTTTAAACATAAAACTTTTAAACGTAAAACTTTAAAAACTAAAGCTTTGGAAATAAAAAAAAACTTTTAAAAGTAAAGCTTAAAAAAACTTTTAAACACAAAACTTTTAAAAACCACGTTCCTTTTTAGTTCTTCTAATGATAAAAGATGGCATTCGAAACTCATATCTGTACTGCGGCTAAAACAAAAACTGCATAGGTAGAAACCACTGATCTCTAAATAACTGGTTGTCGCTTATATACCAAAATGCATGTAAATTATGTGATAGATTTACGCCACTTTAGCGCCTAGCCGCTGGTCCTTGTACTAAAATTTTGACAAAGGTTCGCTTCTGCGGTAAATATAACGTTAATGATTGACGGTTAAAATCGTGAACTCATCATCTGTCTGCAGATTTCCAAAAGATGATCGTTGTAGTGTTTSAGTAAAAAACATGTACAGTGTACAAACTGGATGTTACGTTTACTCATTACCATATTATATAGTTAAGGATCTAACCTAAAATTTGAACGCGCCGTTAAATTGATAGTACGAGTACCAGCGGCATGGTGGCTACTTATCACAGTTTTGAATGACTTATGCAACATCCAGTTATTTAGAGATCAGTGGGTATAATAGACAAAATTCATAAAATCGTAGTTCATACGTTCGTAGGCGCAGGTGCAGCTCTATGTAGCTATGTTTACAGTGACTTTATAAAGTCGCTGTAGTTCTACTACACAAATTACGACATCTGTTAACTGTTTCTATCTATGCAATTTTTGTTTTAGCCGCGGTACAGATATGAGTTTCGAACACCATCTTTGTATCATTAGAAGAACTAAAAAGGAACGTGGTTTTTAAAAGTTTTGCGTTTAAAAGTTTTTTTGTAAGCTTTACTTTTAAAAGTTTTTTTTTATTTCCAAAGCTTTAGTTTTTAAAGTTTTACATTTAAAAGTTTTATTTTTAAAAGTTTTACGTTTAAAAATTTTATTATGAAAAGTTTTATGTTTAAAAGTTTTATTTTTAAACCTTTTATTAAAAAAAGTCTTACGTTTAAAAATATTTTTATAGAAAATAGTTTTAAATAATATCAAATATATTGAATAGGTGCACAAAAATTTGTTTCCTTATGTAATATCATTTTTGTCCCAAACGGTGCTTCATATACTTCACTGCAACCTTTTAAAATGGTATCAAATTTGAAACTGGATATGCTTTGCTATCAATTACCTAGTGGCATGCCTAGAAAGTTTGGCTGACTACAAGTTTTCCTTCGATTTTTAATGAATAAAACAAAATTAAACCTATCATTTCTTAAATATAAATAAATAACTAAAATTCAAATCCATAAGATACATACATAAAATCAATATAATACACAGAAGATAATGAATGATATTAAAAAAAGGAAATTATTCAACACATACCTATTATACAAGAAACTRAATTAATAAATTAAGTGAAAACTTTTGTCTTATAATTTGAACAAATACAAAAKTTTTGTTTAAAAAACCATAACTCTTCATGGGCACTAGAAGAGTTTTCATGCATTGATGRGTACATCACTGCAACTATCAAAGTTTAGTAGTAACAATGTTTGTGCAGATTTATTACCAAATGTCTGGGTTTAATGAATTTATAAAATATACGCACAAATTGAAAAATAGTTTATATCTTGTGTATTTTTCAAAAAACTCAATGAGGTTCAATGTTTTGAAATAGATTAAATAACACCAAATTGGTACTAATATAAGGATAACTGAATTGAATTCCTACAGGTTGGTGACAGTTTTGAATAAGCTAAATGAAAAAGTAACACAATTTCTTGTTTATTGGGTAAACTTTGGTTTTATTTTCATTTCAAGTAATAAAACTGTAAATATTGTCAAATAAATGTTAAACAATGAATTTATCAAAACTCAAACTAAAATAAGTTAAAAGAACATATAATACATAAATAAAAGTAATAAAACAGTACTTATTAATTTAAAAAATGAAGCATCTAAACTATTGGCTGTTGTAATTTGCTTTTGATCATTATATGATTCAATATGAAATAATGATAAAAAAAAGAAAAGAGTGACATAACTCTTTAGTATTTATATTTTTATTTATCAGAAGCAATGCTGCTTTTTCATTAATCTGGTTTTTTAACACATAAATAATATTGCAACATTTTCAGTACGAGACCATTCTCGTACTGAAGTTCTATATGTAAGAATGAATTAAATAAAAAAGAATTAAAACGAAATCATGCATCACCATTGATAATGACAATAATATATGAAACAGGTATAATTAACAGAATGACCATTAACTTCAACAAAAAAAAATAGAAAACAATAAGAGATGGGACATTATTCTATTTCAAATGTAAGTTGTTATTAGATAAAAACGGTACATACATATATTAGTGAGAAACTCACACCACAAAATTTTTGTAAAGCAAGCATTAAAAAGCTGTCAAAAGATATCATGTATAATTATAATGTTTAGTAACTTACCCGAACTTCCAACTGGTTCAAGTATAGAACATCAACAATTGCTCTCAATCCGGAAATATCGTTGGGACTGCAAAAATGTAAAATACCCGGCCAACTTCTCAACAATGTCAACGAAGCCAGCCTACTACAGTTAAACCTGAGCTCCCGTTCATCTCTGGAATTATAATAAAATTTGTAAAACTAAAAAATTATTAGTACAAAATAAAACAAGAGGAGTTTGGAATATGGTACAAATGACCACGAACACCACAATTTGTATGACTTGCATACCTGTTTTTTGTCCATCCAACCATGTCTTTAGTAAAAATCACAGTATGGTGCTGCAACACAGTGTAGGTCTATGGCTGCTAAACATCTTGTTTTTGGCCTATCTAATAATAATAAAAGGACACCACATAATGCTTCAGCTATCCTTGGTGTTTGACATTCCATTAAATTTCTTGTCAAAGCTGCAACACCACCTGATGCTATAAATACTTCAGGATTTAGTGTACCTGAAAATGTATACAGATACTTAATTTCTAAGCCTATAAAAATATTGCTCCTATTCTATTTTTCATAAAATCAAAAACGCAAATGTGATGTGATGTTCGTTAAGTTCATAAAAATGCCTACCAGGTCATTCAGAAAAAAATGCAGCTAACCAGAGGAGCACATATTTAATGATTGGAATATACAAACTATAGCTAGGTAATAAAAACAGAATATGATGATTGTAATTAACAAAACGAAATATTCTAAAAAGACCTGATACTGATACATTTTATGTTGTTCTTTACTTAATGAATATTATAATACAAATACTTACCTAATTCTGAAAGTGCAGCTAAACATACTCTAAGCATTCTATCCTTTTCTTCCATACCAGATGTGCCTGATGACATGGCACCCCCTCCACCTTCAACACCTGCGTTCGCCGAAGAAACTAAACTTCGTGCAATAGACATATCAAAATGCGACGATGATACCATTAAAATTTTCCTTACTAATTTTAGAGCCTCTATTCGTTCAATGTTATTATTCAATGTCAGGTTCAAAGATCTAAAGGCAAAATAAAACATATAGCAAATTAAACATTTTAAAATATTCAAATACTAGATTGTGCATGACTTGGATATAGGACTTAAATCATTCTAGTTAATTGGAACAGCAGAAAAATTGTGTGTACAATGTAATGAAACATTAACAGGTGTTTTTGCTAGTTTTGGTGTACTATTATTTCCTGTATGACTGAACATTATTTAAGGGTGAAATGCCTAAAAGAAATGTATGAATGTGTTGCTTCTGTTTATAAAAAGATACGATATAGTATATAACTGTCAAGGATTACTTCAATCTGTTTCTGAAAACATCTCTACACACACACTTTCGCAAGTAGGAAAATTGACATGCATCAGAATATGCAATTCCCTACCAACTGCATTTAAAACTGATAGAATGAGCTGCAGAAATTTGAAAAGCTTTTTTATGATTTCCTTGTCTGCAAGAGTTTTTCTTGGTACAAGAGCTTTTTGACTTCTATTGCAAATTGTGAATACTCGTACACAAAACTACTTATTCTTTGTTATATGTACATATATATCTTATTATTATTCTTGTAATCTTGAGAAAATCAATACCTATTTGGTGGGTCTTCAAAATATACCAGCAAAAAAAGTTAACTGTCATTCTAATTTTCTCATGCTGGAAATCATTCAGTAAAATAGGAAACAATGCATCTACTTCAAAGCAGTGCAGAAATTATGCACTATTATTATTATTATTAAAAAAGTAGCAGAAAACAGATTACAATACTATTATTTGTTTAAATTGAGAAAGGATAATGAAAATGGAGCAATCATTACATAGTCTGTAAGGCTTTTTAAAATACTGCTTAACGATAATTACAAAGAGGTAAGTTTTTGCATTATATGAGTAATAAATCTAATGCTCTAATATAAAAATGTAAGGTGGTGGTACAATAAAGACAAAAGGCTGAAAAAAGAAACACTGAATGAAATCAACAAGTATCCACTTTAAAAAAGACGAAAATAGTAATTTGTTTAGAATAAAATGCTTAAAATAAAAAGCATGTGCATAAGCTTAAAATAAAATTAACAATAATTAATGCAGAAAATGCTAAAAATAAGAACATCACAAAATTCAAAAATAACAAGCCTTAAATGACAGTAACTACTGTAAAATAGCAAACTCATTTTTTGATGAATAAACATACACTTAACTAAAATAATTTTAAAGAGTTTGGCATGGGCATACACTTATTTGACACAATCTGAAAAAAATACTTCAAACGAAAATTGTATTTCAACACACTATGATGTATGATTCTCATTCTCAAGTTATTAGGGATAAAACAAATTTTTTAAACAGATTATTCATTTATATAAGTGTTGTACGACCAGAATAAACAAATAACAATTAGCTAATCTGCAAAAAGGTCCATAACATACACAATAAAATAAAATAATCATCCTAACAATAAAAGTGAACTTACCTGGCTATCAAATAAGGTACCATCATGCGATTTAATTCATTAACATCATCTTCTGATCTTAAAACATGCCTTATAGCTCGTAGTCCAGCTGATCGAACATGAGTAGATTCATGGACAAGCGCTATCCGTAAACTATGACAAAAATATATAGTTAACACAGACAAAGATATTTCAAAACGTAAATATTATTCTATCAMAATTCTAAAACTGATAGGGTAAGAAACAATACAATAAAATACAATTGGGTATTTCAGTGAAGTAAAAATTACGGAATTCAATATAGTTGTTACTAATTGTAAAGCTGGCGCTACACATGCGTCATTTGCTACTTAACGAGCTGTTCAACAAACTATTCGCCAATTACCAAACACATTGCACTACACATGCGTGTATTTACCAAACATCTGTTCAGGACAGAACATTAAAGAATGTTAGTGGAAACATGTTTATTTTGTAAAATAATAATAAATACTATTAAAATATAAAATAATATAGGGTTGTAATAATAATTATTAAGTTCAATTAACCACTCCGTAGTATTTTTTGAAGTAATCTGTTCTGTTATTTATTTAATAAAAAATCCAAACACTAGCAACTACACTAATAATATACAAAGTTTTCTTTTGCAAATGTCACCTGTACGAGGATAAGAAATAAACACAAGTGTATACGCAAAATGGCAAATACTAGGCGCATGTGTGGATGACTACACAAATCGCAACTAGATAAATATTAGTCTCCTTTGATTGGTGCCACTTTACCGACAACCGATGGAAAATCTTCGGTGTTCACTGAATGCCGAATATTCGCCCGAAAACTCCATCCACACTAGTAGATATTTGCCGAACTTCAAACATTTGTTGCTCGGTATTCAGCAAATGACGCATGTGTGGCACCGGTTTATCATATGCAAATAATTCCTTATGTTGAACTATTTTAAAACACCCTCCAAAGGATGTGACAACTGAATTGAAAAAGGAAATACGCAACTTGGCAACAGTGTTACTTTTGTGGCTGTCAAATCATGGTCGGATGTCGGGCGTCAGACAAGCTGATTGTAAMCACATGTGGTTTGTAAACGTTATCTTGTGCCGGTGTTGGATTTGTTGTGTTTGTGTTTGATGATGCTTAATCAACGCAAAAACGATAAACAAAAAAACAAACACAACACATAAAAAACGTGTTTACAGATGATTCAGCTCAGCTGTCACTATACTGTCAGTGGTCAGTTGTATGCGATGTTGCTGCTTACTCTGATTGTCGTTTATCCCTCTCTTTTTAACACTGTACAACCAGATTGTTCACTTACGACGTCATAACTAAATTCTTTAATTTTTATTAATTAATATCTCAAACTATACACAATATTGAAAGAAATAAAAAAACACGTTAATCTTATTTCAATTGAATTGTTCGGAAAGTTTAATTAAAAAAAACCGCTGGAATACCCAATTATATAAAAACCACAGTTTTAGAATTTATTTATTTATTTATATACAAAAGCATAAACAGGACGAACCTAAAACAGTGCTTACAACTTTTTCAAAAATGAAATTAACATATTATAGAATAAACCACACCGCAAAACAGAAATTATTTAAATGTAAAATTAATACCTAATGAACACCTAATTTACGATTATAACATTATATAAGAAGTAAACTATCAAAATACGAAAGGAAACGGAAGAATTTATTGGTGGAGCACTTTAAAAAATTTTTCTCCGAAATGAGTATACAGAATCACTAAATATATMAACTTCAAGTGRTGGATTAGTTAGCCTGCTTAATGAATTGTACGACTTCATACATCTAAGAAGTGGSGAGTTTGCATATGCATTAGTGAAATGTACTAGTACATAAAACAAATTATGAGACCTAGTGTTATACATAGAAGGCACCGAAATATTCAACATACTCAAAATAACTGTCGAGTCCACTGCACCACTGCAAATGCTGTGCAGATAACGAAGATCTGCAAAACTTCGTCGCTGCTCCTGAGGCAGCATGCGAAAGTGTTCACGTATAAGATCAGTACTCTGCAGATCTATACGAAGTTTATAAGCAACATATCTAAGGAATTTGTTCTGAATCCTTTCAAGGCTATTAATGTACACAATATATTGGGGATTCCAAATAACCGAAGCATAGTTCAGAATTCTATTAACGTAAGCCATGAACAAAGAATTAAAAGATTTGCATTTTCTAAATTCAGAACAAACTCTAAAAATAAATCCTAGACTATTATTTGCCTTCCTTACGATATAGGAAATATGTTCACTAAATAACATCTTTGAATCAAATACAACACCCAAGTCTCTAAGTGAATTTACCCTATTCAACAAGTTACTGTTTATACTATAATCAAATTTTATAATGCTCTTATTCCTGGTAAAAAATATCGTGCAACATTTATCAATGTTAAAAAAAGGCTATTACTCTGGCAGTATGATTTCAGCCTTTCAATATCCTCCTGGAGAAGCTTGCAGTTGTCTATAGATGAAACACAACGATAGATTTTTAAATCATCGGCATACATTAAAAAATTTTAATGTTTGAAACAATTGGAAATGTCATTTATATAGATATTAAACAACAAAGGACCTAGATGTGATCCTTGAGGAACACCCGAAGTTATTTCCACTTGATCAGACTTAACCCTACCAATCTTCACAAACTGAGTGCTATCAAACAAATATGATTTAAACCACGCAAGAAGAGAATCACACACTCCAATGTCTTCCAATTTATTAAACATTATAAAATGATCAATTTTGTCAAACGCTTTGCTGAAGTCAGTGTAAATGCTATCAACCTGTTGTTGATTGTCCATTTGTTGTAATAAAAATTCTGTGTACACAAAAAAATTAGAAACCACTGAGCGTCCACTCATGAATCCATGTTGAGAAGGACAAATCAGAAATTTTACGTGGAAGAGGACATGATCATATACGATTGATTCAAAAATTTTAGTAAAAATACACAGCTTTGACAATGGGCGGTAACTAGCAACAAAACTTCGATTGCCTGATTTAAAGATAGGTGAAACCGCAGCAGTTTTCCAGATTCTAGGAAAGACACCTTCTCCTAATGATTTATTGAAAATTATCTGAAGAGGAGCCAACAGATTATCCATGCATTCCTTTATGAAAACGACTGGTATCATATCAGGGCCTATTCCCTGTTTTGAAAGAGCTTGTACTTTTTTCCTAATATCGTCCGCAGTTATTGAGGGAGCACATACATAATTATTTGTAGCCAATCGAGATGAACTCTTGCGATAAACGGGATTCGAGTCAACAAACAAATACCGCTACATGCTTTTCGTTTATTATATGCAAATGACCAGAATTGTTTTGGCTCCACGCCAATTTTTCTTTCAACAGTTTCAATATAATTCCTATAGTCATTGTTAATGAGATACTTGCCCCGTCCTCTAAGTATTTTAAAAGTTAAGTAGTCCATCTTATTACCATATCTTTTCCAAAGACTAAATTGGGCAGATGTCTAGCAAAGTGTCCTTATTCAGGAAAATACATTCCATAAAAATACCATAAATTCAGAATTTAAGAATAGTAAATAGTAAACAAAACAAATGTGATACAAGGTTGATAAGAGATTTTTATGACACATACATTCCATATCCAAATTATCTTTTTCTGAAATTGTTTGGTAGTGTAGTAACAAAGTCAGTTTATATCCATTCACTCTGTGCTTATTTTGAATATCAATAATATTGGATGAATACAGCATAAATCAGAATCTTTGAAAATGTAATTTAAATATTCCTACAACCGATCAATCAATGACAAAAAAATGTATCCAAAAATTAGCTGCTACCATTGTTTCAAAATTATAAGAACACCCCTTGTTTTGCAATTTTCTGATGTTGCTATATGTCTCAGTATAAAATATTTGTATCATCGGAAACTACATATTCGGAAACAGTAGTTAAACATATTCTATACAAAATTATTTGGTTTCTGGGTAACGTTGACTTTATGCAGAGTGATTTTTCAAAACCAGTTAATTTAAATAGAGAAAAAATTAGAAAAGCAGGTAATTTTTGTAGAGGGGCAACTTTTGAGATTAGTTATTAATGAATAGTGCTTATAGCGGAGTAGACACCCATTCAAAACTTTTCAACAGAATAACTCAAGATATGATACATCATTCGAAAGCTTCTTTCTTAAAGAGTCTCGCCATTTAATTAGTTTTGCTATTTTTCCCTCGTTTAAGGGATAGTAGATCAATAAGCATAACTAAGCAAGTTTCTTATTAAAATTGAATATTTTGGACTTTTTTCCACAAAAGCATAAAAATAAAAAAAAATACATTACACCCGTAATAAAACACTTGTTAGTGATACTACTTCCTACTTTGGAAGTAGGATCACAAACAAGTGTTTTTCTAAGGTGACTGATGTCACTTGATTAAAATATTAGTCAATATTTGTGACGCATAGCTATAAAGTGGCAGTTTGTTATTTTTAAGGTGTTTTAAAAGTGTTTCCTTTATAAAAATGACAAAAAAAGCTGAGTTAAGTTTAGAAATATGAACAAAGAATTGGAAAAACAAATCGGAAATTGCAAAGGAAATAATTATTTCCCGCCAAACTGTAGACTGCAACATAAAATTTTTTAAAAGCACAGGTAGCCTAAAAAACGAAACACGTTCTGGGAGACCTAAATCAATAACCTCATCTGAAAATCCGAGCATATAGTCCGGAGCTAAAGAAATAGACGACTTACCGCTCCTGAAATCAGTGCTCAGATCAACGAAACTAGGGAAAAAACTGTCAGTGTGGCTACAATAAAATGACGAGGCTAATTTAAATGGCCGCATAACAGTCAAAAAGCCCCTTCTACGGCCTCARCATAAGAAGAAAAGACTAAAATGGGCACAAGATCACAAAAACTGGACAGTGGAAAAATGGTGACAAGTGCTTTGAAGCGACGAATCCAAATTCGAAATTTTTGGTAGTCGTTGTTGAGTGTTTGTACACAGAACACCAACCGAAAGATTTACTGATTCTTGTATTGTAGCTACAGTAAAACATGGAGGGTCACTTATGGTTTGGGGATGTTTTGGAGGATGTGCAGTAGGAGACCTTATCAAAATTGATAGCAAACCAAACATTACCATCATAAATATGATTAATATTTAATCTTGAAAAAAGGGTAACATTTATGGACACCCTGTATAATTTCATACAAGAAAATCAATTAATAAAATTAAAGTTGAAATGTTTATTTTATGTTCCATACATTTATTTAGTTTTAATAACTCTAAATTATTGTTTTACAATGCATACCACAGTTAATTCTTTGACTAGTATGTTGTTGAACAGGAAAGTTAAGTGTCTAGATTATTACTCAAACATTAATTATTGCAATTTAAGATATAAAAATGTAACACGACAACAGATGTCCTTGCCCTATTGTGCAAAAGAGAGATAGACATCACCGCTCATATTAACCAGCCAACCAAAGGGCGTTCACGTTCTTCGGTTATGACTTAATTGGTATGACAAAGTATCTACAAGTTTTTGAATAATTCAACTTTGTAATTATGTCTAGTTAGTTCTCCACAGAGACGAGTGGATGATGCCGTATTGCCACTAGATGGCATGGTGTCATCCACACTGCAATTCTCGCAATTCAACTTTGATTTATAACAAATTAAAGTTTATGATTGGAAGTCAATTTCAAATCGATGTACCATATTAGGTCTGCAAGAATCTTTAATAAAACAGTCCAACAGATGAATTTGATATGAAACATTAAAGTATTTGTCACAACTCACCAGCACAGTATTTCCTCAATTGTGTACCCAAAATCTTCAAAGTTGCCATTGATGTGTAAAGTTAATTTAACGAATGCATTTAGGTAGTTTAAAACCTTGCCTTCACTAATACCTTCTGTCTGACAGATATTTGTAAGTATTTCTGTAATGTTTTGTCCTGGATCTGCAAGATACAAAATGTAAATAGATATCTAACCYACATTATTACATAGACATACTTTTCCTCAGGAGGTCGAGGCTGACATTATTTTCATCATGTGCAGAGCGGCCTAGAAGAATACATGAAAAAGGATTGTTTTACAAATGTAACAGAGCAACATTACGGTGGTATGATGAGGAAAGATTGCGATTTTTTAACATCCAACTTGCCACGGCCATACTTCTATTATTTGTGAAGCCGGTGAATTAAATATGAAGCAAAATGTAACACAAACATTTATTCTCTATACATGAGAACTAATAAAGCACGCCACTATTATATTTGCTTATATTTGCAGTAGAAACGTCAAAAAATATATACTTAAGTATATAGGTTAGGTATAAAGCACCGCGATATTCTGTCATGATCATGATTCGATACGCGTACGCAAGGTGGTATATTCTGGTGTTACAGCTCGTCTTAACTACTGACCCCAAAACGCGTGCCCGTTTCAGATGGCGCCAGGTTCGTTGTCTCCCAGGTCGACTTGATTTTGCTGTTGTGTCAGATTGTTGTCTCTGTCAAATTGACAAATAGATTCTCGGAGAATAGGAGGGCAGATGCCCTCAGTGCCATCTATGCGGAACTCTGCGAGCTAGGCGGTCTATAACTATGATAGACACCGGCCTAGTGCAGGTTCCTAGCGATGACTCCGGGAGGCTCCCCGTATAGCATTGATTAAATAAATAATCTGCCCTGGTCAGTTCGCTCTCACCCTGCGACTAGTTTCGCCCTGTTGGGGCTCATCAGGCAGGGGTAGAGAGCAAACTGACCATGGCAGACCGTCGCCTATAACCGCGGCGGGCGGACTGGTATGAAGGAGAATAGGAGGGCAGATGCCCTCAGTGCCATCTATGCGGAACTCTGCGAGCTAGGCGGTCTATAACTATGATAGACACCGGCCTAGTGCAGGTTCCTAGCGATGACTCCGGGGAGGCTCCCCGTATAGCCATGGTCAGTTTGCTCTCTACCCCTGCCTGATGAGCCCCAACAGGGCGAAACTAGTCGCAGGGTGAGAGCGAACTGACCAGGGCAGATTATTTATTTAATCAATGCTATACGGGGAGCCTCCCCGGAGTCATCGCTAGGAACCTGCACTAGGCCGGTGTCTATCATAGTTATAGACCGCCTAGCTCGCAGAGTTCCGCATAGATGGCACTGAGGGCATCTGCCCTCCTATTCTCCTTCATACCAGTCCGCCCGCCGCGGTTATAGGCGACGGTCTGCCATGGTCAGTTTGCTCTCTACCCCTGCCTGATGAGCCCCAACAGGGCGAAACTAGTCGCAGGGTGAGAGCGAACTGACCAGGGCAGATTATTTATTTAAAATAGATTCTCACAAAACAGTCAAAGAACTATTAATATGAGTTGTAATTTTATCAGGATGATATTCAAGAAAATGTATGCACAGCGTTTTTTACCTATGACATTAGCAGTTTGTGTATTATTTGAAACTGGATCAGTTTCAGTAAGGTATATGTGACACAGGTTTGTTTGAAGTGGTTAATTACCATATACATACAATGTACACTACCTTCAAGAAGAAAGGCGCACAATAAGGCATTTGACGAGGTCTGCTTAACATGTAGCCTGTAGCTACACTCTACCTAGTTCCTATATATTGATCCTGAACGATAGAAAGCACATCTGAGTTGTCTATGCAAGATACTATGAACTATATTAAAAGCAGGTATATAAAGGTTACAAAGATATTGTGCAGTAATTAATGCTATTGTTTCAGCATTATTATCTGTTGGTTACAATAAAATGTTGGTGAAGGCCAAGACTACAGGGAAATAAACGACAAAAAAGTTAAACTGAACGACTGAAGCAATTGTTATAATAAGTCCACTATAATAGTGGTGCCAGTTATAATACAATGAGAAATTCACTTTACATAAGTACTTTCTGAGCTTATGTATATATCTACTCAGTATTCCTATAGAACTAGTAGTTGCTGAAGCAAAAATGAAATAGTATTTAAAATGTAAAACGTAACTACAAGGAATATTAATAACAGGAATCATTATTAAAGAAAAACACATGATGATCTATTAAATCCTGTCGATAATAAATTGGAAGACAATAGATACATTATTTTTTATAAATATTAAACATGTTTCAGAAGTTTGAAATTATATTTATCATGACAGTTTTTATTACATGCTTATTATGTTAAATAAATGTCATACCATATACCTGAGGCTCTTTGTATTTAATTTATTATTTCATGTGAAATGAGGTGATTAGCCCTCCAGGAATTTGTTTGCAAATACTAATATTTGTGCTAACTTAAAAATACTTATTGTAAAATATCAATTTATACTTAACGTACTTATTCAAAATACCCACATTTAAGTAATACGACTAATACATATTCTTCAGTAGACAAGTCTATTTTATAAGTTTACTGCCTTACCCAGACGAGTCAAACTGTGGCAAAACCAAAGTTTATGGACAAAACCGTCAGCTTTGCTTGTTGGCACTTGATTTTAAATTGCTGGTGTCTGGATGTGAACGTTTACAACTGTGCTATTTTAATTCTGTAGTGGTTGTAAGTAGAATACCTATATAGGTATAGTAAACGAACACCATGTCACATTTATAAAACTGCAGAACTGACGAATTGGTTAAAGCATTCGCGGCCAGGTAAAGAACTATTGTCTGATACGCGTCTGTAGGCCGTCGTCAGCTGGAGTTGCTTCCTAACGTTTCGCTAGCACGAGTGGCAAGCTTCTTCAGAGGYCCTTCCATCTCCGGTGCTGGACATAGACAGTCTACGATCAGCACCGGAGACGGAAAGACCTCTGAAGAAGCTTGCCACTCGTACTAGTTAAATGTTAGGAAGCAACTCTAACAACCAGGACAACAGTTCAGATTACACGGAGTAATATTATAAGAACCATCAGTATTTATGTAAAGTTAAATCCAGAGAATAGGATATACATACATGTTGATCATCGTTAGGCCAAATACCTATCCAATGGTTCCGATTCGTTGAGGTGTTCTCGAGCTATAAGTGTGACAGACGGACAATAGTACCTTTTGGAAAATGTGCTAAAAATAATGCATTTGATGAATTAATAAATAAGTTAAAAGAAGTTGATAACATATTCAGAGATAGTGTGAAGAAAAAATTGATTCTTTACATGAAAAATTCCAAAAGAAATTTAAAAAAAGGAAATGCCCATTGTGACGGTTTGTGCTTTCTTTCACATTTAACTTTTACTGCAAATGCAGACACCATTATTAGTAAATTACTACCACATTCGATTTTGTATATCACTACAAGTAGAACAAGACTGCAGTCTTCAGTTTGCAATGTGTAGACGCATCCCTTTTTCGTTCCTCTCTGCACAACTTTACCTGTTTAGCTAAAACCGTCCAACACGAACAATGGCTATGTCCACCTTTACGTCAGTTTTATAAAATCACCAAAACTATATCTTAATCAATATATTAACACTACTTTATTTTACTGCGATCAGTGCATAAGTTCTGCTACAAAGATTACAAAATATGGTTTTAAATTAATATATAAGAGTAATATCCTCTGGCTCTGTATGTAAACTGTCAGATCTTTCTAGGTATTTCAGTCTTTTCACCAGCGCCTTGAGCTCTGAGACATTTGCTCAGAATATTGGACATCGGACACTTCTMTAGCAGACACCACGAAGAATTAGTGCACTGCACTACAACGACATCAATCCCTTGGACTGGTCAAATACTTTGCAACTATACTCTATTGTGGGACTAMATTTAATAATGATTCTTCATGAGACTCAGCAGGTTTTTGTACTCCTGTGTATACGTGAGGACAAGTACTTTCTAACCATCAGTTACACCTTCGGAGTTTGACAACAGCAAGGCAGCACACTAAAAATAAACAAATCAACGAAATGTTTTTCACCTTTTGTTCATGTGCCTCACTTTGTATTGATGAATTATACCTACCTGTAATTGCAATCTGCAAGCCCATATCCCATTGTTTTAATCTGTCACCATTACCGTCCATACTGATGGTATGCACAACATGGTATAGACTTGTCGTCTTAAAGGTTAAAATCTGCACATGAACATTTATGCCACACTTTTCTTATGCAAAAAACATAATGCTAATGACAATTTCACAATTTGACCATTGCTCGCTGGTTCTGTCACGGTGCTTTGCTTTAGATATTAATCAACTTAGCCTGGGAGACAACGAACCTGGCGCCATCTGAAGTGTACTCAGATTTTGGAACCGACATTTGTACTAAAATGGCCAAAGCTGAAACACCAGAATCTACCACCTTGGCGTACGTCAACAAGCCAAAAGTCAACATACGTCAATGCCAGGTACAACCAGAGAACTAGAGTGGGAAGAACGCTCAAAATCTGCGCGAACGCTAGCAAACAAGGGGGCTGCCATATTGTCCACCAGAACGTCAAACTTTTGGTTACTTTAAATATTGACATCTTGTGCAACAGTTGCACTTAAAATAAGGGTAAATGCGAACCAATTTGATGTAGCAGGATTGAAATACTAAAATCAGTTTGACTTGTTCTTGGAATGTTTTATAAATTTCAATTAAATGGCTAATTTAAAACGGAGAATGTCTGTCGTCAATCAACTGTCACATCACAATCAACAGTTGCTTCATTATAGCACAATTGGTCAAACTAGAAATATTAGAAACGATGCATTCACTTTAATAGGGCATCCTCTTATGCATTCTGGAAACAGTTACTACATTATAGTAAATAGGAAGCGGATACGACCATTAAAAGGCACAATTGGCTAAACTAACCATATTAGAAACGATGCATTCAGCTTAATACGGCATCCTCTTATGCATTCTGGAAACARTTACTACATTATAGCAAATGGGAAGCGRATACGACCATTAAAAGGCACAATGGGTCAAACTAACAATATTAGAGACAATGCATTCACTTTAATACGGCATCCTCTTATGCTTTCTGGAAACAATTGCTTCTTTACAGCAGATCGATAGCGAAGACGACCATAAAAAGGCACAATTGGTAAAACTTACAGTATTAGAAACGATGCATTCACTTCAATACGGCATCCTGGTATGTATTCTAGAAACAGTTGCTGCATTATAGCAAATGAGAAGCAAAGACGACCATTTAAAGCCACAATTGGCCAAACTAACAATATTAGAGACGATGCATTAACTTTAATATGGCATCCTCTTATGTTTTCTAGAAACAGTTGCTTCTTTATAGCAGATCGGAAGCACAGACGACCATTAATAGGCACAATTGGGTATTTGCCATGTATTTCTATTTTATTAAATTGCATATTAATAGGTAGCATCTAATCCACAAAACAGCTGTGACAGCTTATAAATTCGAAAAAATGGATCGTAAGGTGTATTTTTAATATTAAAAATGTGAATATTTAAAGGGACCGCCAAAACGCGAACATATTGGCCGTGACGTCAGGTGTCTTGTAAATGGCCGCTTGTTTACATCTGGGGTCAGCGTGTCACGGGTCAGCCTTAGCCCGTCAATTTATCAGTATGTTGTTTGCATCATTTTGTGACAAGCGAATTAAAATACGTCAAGAAAAAGTGAAATACTTATTAGTTATGACTTCTGAAGGCATGTTCATTGTTATGGAATATGTGTACAGCGACGAGCGGTTCAACGCGGCGAAGATGAGGAACGTAAAAGCAAGTAAAGCAACAGCATAAGTGAACTTTTTATCAAATTAACGTAACATTATAATTTGATTACAGTGGGTTGTTGGAAACATACTATTTGTAAACATAAAAATGTAAGGATCAAAAATGTACCCTAAACTTGGCATTTATTTTATTGCGGCTCGTTTCCGGTCTGTCTAACAGTCGAACATATGGGGAACAACGTCGTTCTTTATTATAACATTTCCCTCTATCAACCTAAAACGCATATAATTTTTCATATCCTCTTCAAGCTATAACAAGATGCAAACTGAATGGTAAACACTTATAAGCCCAAAAAGAATAATAAAACATACAGTAAGAAATAAGATGATCTTCACAACAGAAAAACAAACTGCGATTTCGGTATATCACGTCTAGGGGCCTTACACAACTTTTTCATACGTTGATAATCTCGAGGAACGGCTACAAGTAGTAGGCTGTACTGACTAAAGTACATGTACAAAACAAGACTTGTTTTGTTTTCCATACATAACAGATGCTTGTAAAACTACACAAATCAATTTTTGGTGCGATATCTTAAACTGGCCTTTCAATAAACACCCCACAAAAGCTTTTCCAATACAAGAATGATACTACACCATTAAACAGCACGCTCCTTGGTAATGTTTACATGACACTTGACGTCACGAGTTGAATAACCTTTGATAGAAGCGTTTTGGCGGTGACTCCTAAGATTCGAATTTCAGACCTGAAATTCTCTACGTACAAATATTTTTTTTGTTTTTATAACATACCGTACGATATATATACACTTCAAGATTCATTTTACGTAATTTTCAAAAAAAGTGATAATACCCAATTGGAAAACTAGAAATATTAGAGATATGCATTCACTTTAATACGGCATCTTATGCATTCTGGAAACAGTTGCTACATTATAGCAAATGGGAAACGAAGACGACCATTAAAAGGCACCATTGGTCAAACTAACAATATTAGAGACAATGCATTGACTTTAATACGGCATCCTCTTAAGCTTTCTGGAAACAGTTGCTTCATTATAGCAGATCTGAAGCGAAGACGACCACTATAGACACAATTGGTCAAAATAATAATATTAGGGACGATGCATTCACTTTAATACTCTTATGTATTCTGGAAACAGTTGCTATATTATAGCAAATGGCAAGTTGAGACGACCATTAAAAGGCACAATTGTTCAGACTAACAATATTAGAGACAATGCATTCACTTTAATACGACATCCTCTTATGCTTTCTTGAAACATTTGCTTCATTATAGCAGATCGAAAGCGAAGACGACCACTGTAGACACAATTGGTCAAGCTAACAATATTAGCGACTGGATGATAGCTCAAATTAAATCAAAAACATAGATGAAGAAGGACCAGTACAATTTGCACATAATTTTATTTTGTCAATATGATTGACTTATTCATACATTTTCTTATATGTGAACTAGATTTATTAAATATTAAACATGATGTGAAAGATCAAACAATATTAAACATGCCGCCCCCTGTTGAAACAATGTTTCAATATCTCCTTTGAATTCTCTTTTGGCAAAGGCGCCAATTTGCAAACGGCACGTTTAAATACTCATCACCTCTGCGTATTGTGACTACGCCAACTCTGCCATCTTGACCTGGATGTACTGCTTCAACTCTTGCCAGTTTCCAGGAAGCTGGTGGACTGTGGTCTTTTCTTAGCACGACAAGATCACCAGGCTGTAGATTGAGTATCGATTTAAACCACTTCTTCCGCTCTTGAAGATGTAAGTATTCCCGAGACCATCTGTCCCAAAAATGTTGCCACCGCGTGAGTCAGTTAATATTAACGTCAGTCTTTTTTCGGAGATAAGTGTCATAGGAGCGTCTATTAAAAAATGCGCAGGAGTACGAGTTGAACAATCATTGGGGTCGTCGAAAATAGGAGTGAGAGATCTTGAGTTAACACAGCTTTCAATTTGAGTTAACAAAGTATACATCTCCTCAAAAGTCAGTTTTGTTTCTCCAATGTTTCTCTTGATGTATGATTTCACAGAGTTAATTAGATGTTATTTAAACATATTAGGTTTCGGTCTTCTAAATAAAACTCCTTTTATCTTATGTCAAGTTTTCGGAGATCATTTGTCTCCTAATATATATATATATATATATATACATATATATATATATATATATATATATATATATATATATATATATAAAACATCTAAGATCAACGGTCAATAACAGTACAATTCTTAATCATGAGAATGGGGTTTTTTGAAGACATTTAATATTAGCTTCCCGTAAGCCACCAAAATGAGGAGAGCTCGGAGGTATAAAGTGCTATTGAATGAACTCAGTGTTTACAGCTTCTTGTATATTATTTTAATTTAATTTGTTTTGAAAGTAATGCCTTAACTCTTGCATTTCATTGTTGGCTCTATGAAAATTGGTTGCGTTGTCACTGTATATATTAACAGGACGTCCTCTTCTTGGAACAAACCGTCTCAGTGCTGCCATAAAATCATTTGTTCATAGTTCTAGATGTATAGCCTTGGTGCTCATGCATATAAAAAGCGCAATATAACTCTTCACAATAGCAGATTTTCTCAGCTTGTTAGCTTTAATCAGAATAGGACCACCATAATCGACACCTACATTTATAAATGGTCGCAACATATTAAACCGACACTTTGGTAGTTCTCCCATAAATTGATTTGTTTACTTGATGATTCAGCTTTCCTCTAAAACACTTTTAACATTGGTAAATTACCTTTTTCACTAAATTTCTGCCTTTAGTGGGCCAATATGTTTGCCGCAGATGATAAAAAGCGCTTGCGAATCCAGACGAAATCTCTTTATGTGTTAATATATGATTATCATTTTTGTAAGTGGATGTTTTTCATTAAAATTCAGCATGGAATTACAAATTCTTCCGCCTACCCTTAAAAGTCCATCTTCATCAAGAAACGAATTTAATTAACTTGCTCGATGATTTGATCTGCTTTTGCTATGATAAGCACATCACTTCATCATTAAAATCTTCCATCTGTGATCTTTTTATAAGTGCAGCCTTGGCGTACTCTAATTCCTTCACAGTTAATGGTCCGGTTATAGGCCATACATTATCGTTAAATTTTGGCCTTTTAATAAATCTCAAGCAATAAGCTGTATTTCTTTGCAGTTTGAGTAAATTTGAAAACCTTAGAAACAAATCGTTAGTAGTTATAGCTAAATTGCAGACCAATTTTGCAGGTTTCGGCTCTAGTTCGCTCTTTGAAATTTCTTGGACAGGCTGCTCACAGGGCCACAACTGCTCCTCCTGTGATATCCACTTTGGTTCCTTCCACCATGTGGAAAGTCCAATCAGTTGTTTGGGAGAACATCCTCTTGATAACATGTCAGCAGGATTGTGTTTGGTGTTGATAAATTTCCAGCTACCGCTATCAGTTAACTTCTGGATATCTGCGCACTCGATTCGAGACGAAGGTTTTTAACCTGTGAGCTGGAGTTTTGATCCATGTCAACATAATTGTAGAGCCAGACCAAAGAACCTTACTTATTTTAAGACTAATTACTGGCAATATTGACTGCAACAAATTTGCGAGATATTGCGCCTCACACAACTCTAAACTGGGCAATGTTACTTTTTTTCAATGGTGCAACTTTAGATTTGGAACAGAGTAAGTGAGTTTCAGATAAACGGCCACCACACCACAAACGGCTTCTGAAGCATCACAGAAGCCTTGTAGTTGACAATTCTCCGCGTTTTCTGTAATAACCTGTCAAGGAATCTTTCATTCTGATAACTTCAGTTCACAATTATGTACCAAACCTTTGCAATATTATCAAGAACTACTTCGTCCCAACCAAGACTAGTTTGCCACAGCTGTTGTATTAAAATTTTGGATCGGCACGTGATGGGTCTTAGTAAACCTATATGCTATACTGTAGTTACTGCTTCCAGAATGCATAAGAGGATGCCGTATTAAAGTGAATGCCTCGTCTCTAATATTGCTTGTTTGACCAATTGTGTCTTTTAACGGTTGTCTTCGCTTCCGATCTGATATAATGACGCAACTGTATATAGAATGCATAAGCGGATGCCGTATTAGAGTGAATGCATCGTCTCTAATATTGCTAGTTAGACCAATTGTACCTTTTAATGTCCGTCTTCGCATCCGATTTGCTATAATGAAGCAGCTGTTTCTTGAATGCATAGAAGAATGCCGAATTAAAATGAATGCATCTTCTCTAATATAATTAGTTTGACCAATTGTGCCTTTTAATTGTATCTTTGCTTCCGATTTGCTATAATGAAAGAACTGTTACCAGAATGCAAAAGAGGATGCCATATTAAAGAGAATGAATGCATCGTCTCTAATATTGTTAGATGGACCAATTGTGCCTTTTAATTGTAGTCTACGCTTCCCATTTGCAATAATTTAGCAACTGTTTCAAGAATGCATGAGGATGCAGTATTAAAGTGAATGCATCGTCTCTAATATTGTTAGTTTGACCAATGGTGCCTTTTAATGGTCGTCTTCGCTTCTCATTTACTATAATGTAGCAACTGTTTCCAGAATGCCTAAGAGGATGCCGTATTAAAATGAATGCATCGTCTCTAATATTACTAGGTTGACCAATTGTCTTTTAATGATTTTCTTCGCTTCGTATTTGCTATAATGAAGTAACTGTTTCAAAATTACTTAAGAGCATGCCGTATTAAGGCGAATGCATCATCTCTAATATTTCTAATTAGACCAATTGTACCTTTTAATGTCCGTCTTCGCATACGATTTGCTATAATGAAGCAACTGTTTCCTGAATGCATAGAAGAATGCCGAATTAAAGTGAAAGCATGGTCTCTAATATAATTAGTTTGACCAATTGTGCATTTTAAAGGTAGTCTTTGCTTCCGAACTGCTATACTGTAGCATATGTTACCAGAGTGCATAAGAGGATGCTATATTAAAGTAATATTGCTAGTTTGACCAATTGTGCCTTTTAATTGTAGTCTTTGCTTCCGATTTGCTATAATGAAGCAACTGTTACCACAATGCATAAGAGGAAGCCATATTAAAGTGAATGCATCGTCTCTAATGTTGCTAGTTTGACCAATTGTGTCTTTTAATGGTCATCTTCGCTTCCGATTTGCTATAATGAAGTAACTGTTTCTAAAATGCGTAAGAGGATGCCGTATTAAAGTGAATGCTTCGTCTCTAATATAGTTAGTTTGAACAATTGTGGCTATTAATTATCGTCTTCGATTCCAATCTGTTAATGAAGTAACTGTTTCCAGAATGCCTAAGAGCAGGATGCCATATTAAGGTGAATACATCGTCTCTAATATTGTTAGTTTGCCCAATTGTGTCTTTTAATGGTCGCCTTCGCTTCCAATCTGTTATAATGAAGCAACTGTTTCCAGAATGCTTAAGAGCAGGATGCCATATTAAAGTGAATGCATCGTCTCTAATATTGCTAGTTTGACCAATTGAGCCTTTTAATGGTAGTCTTTGCTTCTGATCTGCTATACTGTAACAACTGTTACCTGAATGCATAAGAGGACTCCGTATTAAAGTGAAAGCATGGTCTCTAATATTATTAGTTTGACCAATTGTCCTTTTAAAGGCAGTCTTTGCTTCCGATCTGTTATACTGTAGCATCTGTTACCAGAATATATAAGGGGATGCCATATTAAAGTGAATGCATTCTCTCTAATGTTGCTAGTTTGACCAATTGTGTCTTTTAATGGTCATCTTCGCTTCCGATTTGCTATAATGAAGTAACTGTTTCTAAAATGCGTAAGAGGATGCCGTATTAAAGTGAATGCTTCGTCTCTAATATAGTTAGTTTGAACAATT
>QCXZ01000086.1:17332183-17361823 GCA_025024175.1 Rhyzopertha dominica | reverse complement strand
GCACTTTGAACTGTATTTTGAGAAGAATTTTGATTAGAATTTGAATGCATGAATTCATTATGCAAAATGGTGTTATGTTTTTTGTTGCATTTTTTGCAGTTACCTGCCAAACAATTTTTTGTTGGATGAACACCACGAAGGCAATTTATGCACAATTTTTTGTTATGAATTTGAGATATTTTCTCTTCACCTGTTAATTTGAGGAATTCACTGCAACTTTGTATGAAATGATTTTTCTTTTTGCAAAATGTACAAAAGTAATTAGGTTTTGACTCACAAGTACTTTGGTATGCATGTGAATGGTAAGAGGAATGTATGCTTTTTGTTTCCTTTGGATTAGAAATGTTTTCTAAGAAATCTGCTCTATTTTTGAGGAACTCTTTGAAGTCTTGTAGTGTGGGTCTGCAAGAGTTGGAACTTTCTGTTTTTAATGTAACCTTTTTGATTTCCCACTCCCTTGAAGTCACCTTATCCAATTTATTACTTAGAATATAAATTAGAAGAGTGTCCCAATATTGCACGGGTTCTTTTAAGGATTGTAATGATCTTACATGTTTTGAAATGTTATCTATCATTTTTCGTAACTCACTTGCAGATTCTCTTGTTAGAATAGGTAAATCGAAAATTGCTTTCACATGGTTGTTTATTAAAACATTTTCATTGTTGTATCTAGAAAGTAACGTGTCCCATGCGATTTTGTAATTTTCCGCAGAAAACTCTATAGATCGTATTACCTGGGATGCACCACCATCCAATGCAGCTCTTAAGTAGTGGAACTTTTGAACATTACTGATTGTTTGGTTTGAATTAATAAGGCTATCAAACGTGTCCCTAAATTCCAACCAGTTTTCGTACTGGCCTGCAAATTTGGGAAGGTTAATCTGAGGCAATTTAATGTTATTTGAATATGAATTTTCGGCTACTTCTGGAATGCATGAACTTTGCAAATTTTCGCGAGGTTGAGTGACCGTTCGAAAGTCGTTAATGAATTTTTTGGCGTTTGCCACTAATGAAAAATATGTGTTTTCGAAAGCATCTCTATCGGACAAATGTTCTTCACCGTCTTCGCATTTTAATTCTATTTCTTCTTGAACTTGATCGAATTCTTCTAACAATTTTTCAAATTTTTCAAGTCTTAATTCCAATTCAATAACTTGTGACTCATGCAAATTCGTTAATGGAATTCTTGCAGCGGAGGTTTGAAGCTCTACAAAGTGTTTTTCAAATAACGTTTGTTTTTTCTTGATTGCACCTCTCTTTTTAATTAGTTCTTTTAAATCTTTAGACATACTGTATGAATTAAGCACAAAACAAGTATCTATGAATATTTGTATGAAACAGAGACGTACTCTCAGGAATAGTTTGTTAACTGAATGAAGGTAAGGAAGCTTGGACTTACGTACATTGAACGTAGCGATGAAAATGTGTTTGAATTGTCGGCGCTCGTTCCCGCTGTTGAGCACGTGCGGCGACGCAGAAATGCCCTTGGAATCTTTACATCGCTTGCACTCGTCCGGTGTTGGTATGAAAATCCGTTGCCGAAGGACCAATGTTTTGATTTATTGCTGCTGATAACCGCCTTTTGCAGTTATTGCACTTGTACTTGTACGAAAAATGAATTAAAGAACACTGCGTTCCAACAAGCGTTTATTCTGACGCCATTACAGAACCTTAATCCCCATATGAACTACATTTACAAAATATCTACAAACCGTTAGATCTACTAAACGCGGTGACAAATGATCTAAACCGAACAGTAAGTAAATGTTTTTTTCTCTTACCAGTGTATATGAATGTAGAGCGTTCAACGCTTACGCCGCGGCAGTCAGTCATAGCCATCCCCATCGTTAGTTGGGAGCGCTGGAGCTCGGCGCTCCTACCTTATGCAATTTTCTGCCGCAAAAGAATTGGATGACTTCTTAAAAATGCACGATCTAGAACAAATCCCGTGCGCTGTTTTGATACACACTCATCAGTGTTGCCAGTCTGGCTCATGTGTACTAGATCTAGTACTTTTTGGTTCCATCTAGTACACCAGTGCATTTTTTTTAAATCTAGTACATTCCTTAAAATGATTTTTTGTATAATTTCCATTAAAAAAATTGCAACAATCTCCAACAATGAATATAAGCGCCCACTCAGTCATGTAATTGAACATTTTGCTAAGGATAATGACATGACAACGCGCTGAACAAACTGACGGTGAGCATCATCTGTTGATAGACCAACGAACAACGCCACTTTACTGCCTGGACTACGTTGCATCAAAGACGATTTTATAAGACTGATCAACGCAATGTTAAACTTGGACGCGCCCAACTGGTATGCGGCCACTAGGCGTCGATACCATCGAACCATTAGTTTGTCTTGCAACTGTGGGGTGTCGCTGATTAATTTTAAGCGCTAAAAGTCGACGTTGCCATGTTTACGTCTTATTATTGTTTTTACGCGAATAACATGTAAATATAAAAAAACGGTCCTGGCTAGCCATTTTTATGGCAAATAAAGGTAATGCATTGTGCAATATTTTAAATAAACTTGAGTGGTAAACTAATTACTTAAATAACTGTATTTATGGACAAAGCAGAAATATGTAGTAGGTATGTCACTATGTCAGCTATGTGGCCTTTGTCTTGTACATCGAGGTGTCAATATGTCAATGGTCTTATACACAGGCGTGTCCTGTCACGCAGAGACCCAGGACAATGGAGATTAATAAGTGACCTTGCTTGAAAGGTCCGTAGAAAAAACATATTACCCCAAACAAAACTTTTAACGTTACATATTTTCTTCGAAACTTAAATTGCCTACGACGAAAAAAAATTATATATAAAATACGAACACGTTTTTGCGAAATTAATCGTACAAACCGCCATGTATATTGCAGGCAATTATTTTTAGCTGTATGCTAGGTATATCGCCACCAATGTTGATTCAGATAAACTGTAAAAGCTTTGATCTCTTACTTTGCACGGCGTCATATATTTAACTTTTGATGTTAGTGATCATTAAATAAATACACCGCTATTCTCTCTTCTCGACTGTACTATAAGTATTAATATTTTTAAAATTTCTAGTTCAAAAACATCATTTGCCTTATTAAACAAAACTACTTGTCGCCAAGCTCTTTTCTCGGTCCGCTGTGAACCTCCAATAAGCGTTAGCGTGATTTTAATTGTAAATTTAACAACACAACATAGAATGTAAATACATAGTATTACGTGTTTGTAAATAAAATAGTATTTGAAGGAAATGTAAATAAATTCAAGTATTTTGAATTTTGGTATTTTAATTATAGGTGGGTACCTATTAACGATATTACTACATTTTCAGAATGCTCGTTTAATTGTATTATGATATTCTCTAATAATGCGTAGCATTAAACAAATCAAATATTGTCGTGTAGAAAAATTGCTCGATCGGATTGAGGTCCGGTGACTGTGCTGGGCACTGCACATTTTCTCGATGGCGTGCGGAAGCATAACCTCTTCCAATATCAAGTGATATTGGTTGGCGTTCATCTTGCCGTCCACGTTTCAGCAGACCGACCAAGTCACAGCTGAAGCGGCCTGAAAAATACACTATAGCATTGTTCACATTTTCAGAAATTTCTAGAGAAGATTACCCCAAATCATTACGTTTCTACCACCGTGCTTGATAGTGGGGACTTGATAAGAGTGGTCGAAGCATTTTCCGTCCGGCCAGCGCACGAACCGAATGCCGCCCGAAGATACCAAATTAAATTTACTCTCATGCAACCACAAGAATTCGACCATCCGAACCGGTTCGAAAATCTTGTGGTCGGATGTGAGTAAATTTAATTTGGTTTCTTTGGACAGCATTCGGTACGTGCGCCGGCCGGTCGGAAAACGCTTCGAACACCGTTATAAAGTCTCCACTATCAAGCACGGTGGTGGAAACGTAATGATACGATGGTAATCTTTCCTAAAAATTTCTGAGAGTGTGAACTATGCTATAGTGTATCTTTCAGTCTGCTTCAGCCTTGGTCAGTCCGCTGTGACGTGTGGACGGCAAGATGAACGCCAACCAATATCGGAAGATATTGGAAGAGTTTATGCTCCCGCACGCCACAAAAAAAATGTGCAGTGCCCAGCACAGTCCCCGGACCTCAATCCGATCGAGAACTTGTGGGAAGAGCTTGAAAAGCGCGCCCGCTTCTGAAAATTTAAGAAAGCGGACGACTTGATGGCAGCGCTGGAGGCGGAATAGAAGAAAATTCTCCTCAAGAAAATCATCAGTTTGGTCGACTCCGTGCCGTCCCGTTGTGCTGCAGTGATTGCCGTAAAGAGCTTTGCGACTAAGTATTAATCCATAGTTGTGTCAGATAAATGTTAATTTTGCGGTTATTTAAATAAATTTTGTTTTACTATAAATAATATAAAAAGTGTCCGGTTTTTTTTTGCACGGTTAGATTTTGATATGCATTGAAACGTGATACCATAACTTTTCATATACTGAAACAATCTCAACGATATTTATTGGCAATGTCAACAAGAAAATGAGAATCAAACAGTAAAAAACCCCGTGTCAATTGGTAACTTCATTCACGAGATATCGACGTTCAAATAAATTTCACTTGGTGTCCGGTTTTTTGCACGCTACTGTATGTATATATTTTTATACTTGTGTTGTTTTAATACAAATTATGTTTTGCTATCTGTAACACGTTATAATGTTTAATATTAATAAAATGCGAGTTATATACTGATTGTCAAGTTTTATCATACATCTTAAAATGGACATCCCTAATTTGTTGCATTTTAACCTTGCATTGTTTTGCTTAATAATATTCATGGTTTTTTACCATAATACAGTTACGTATTGAACACCTAATATAAATTTTTCTAATTTTTAGAGTAGTCAAGCGTGCGTAGTAAGTTTGTAATTCTTAACAATGGCAAAGCATTTTAATTCAAATCTTTCAGAATACTGAAAACATAAACATCTTTTGGATCTTTTCGCACCATACCTTGCTTTCGGCAGCGGCGACTAAAAGTAATAGAGCGCAGCGCGAAACTGCATCGTACATAAATCGGTATATATACCCGCTAAGCGCTAAGGTTTTACAGTATAATGGGCAAACACGCATTATTCAAAGTATGGTGTTGCCGGTCCAGTGACAAGGTCATGTGGCGTAATTGGACCGAATAGACGCCGAGCTACATCATACGCCATCTGTTAATATTCATTAATACTGCTGAGGTACTCCTATAACGTTGGACAGTCTTATAAAATCGTCTTTGGTTGCATCATTGAGTATAACTAGAGTGCCAGGGCTAGGAAACTGGGTCGGCGTTTTCGGTCCAAACTTTATGGCGCCAGGTTTAAATTTTGCTGATTTTGTTCATATGGCGGTCGGTAGGTGTCGCTAGTACAACAGGTTTTCATTATGCAGTTACCGATATTATCGATAGAAATGACTGTTTTGACAACGCAGTGACAGCAATAAACTGACGATTGACTGCATATTAACGGTCTATGTTAACGGTTACATGATTTAAATTTGTGCTTGTTTACTTCAGTATCAAGGGTTTTTGGACAAGTTTTAGTGTTAAGTTTCAATCTTAAGTGTTTAATTATAGTTATTGGCAGCAACAAGTTAATTAAAGGTGATATTTGGATTGTAAAATGCCGATCTCTATTAGAGGTAAGCAAATCTGGGAATTATTAATCGTAACCTAAATGTGATTGATTTCAGTAGATTATGAGAAAATGAGTACGCATTGCGATGTTTGTTCGGTGCTAGGATGTCGAAACAAAAGCCCATATTTCGTTTTCTCAATCCAAAAAACAGTTAGACGGATGTCTTCATTGGAGAACCATTGTGAATAATTGAATAAATTCAAGTAGCTCTTCTTTATTTTCTGGTAATATAAATTGTAAGAAAGATAATATTGTTTCTATACAAGCTTATTAATAGAAGGAGAAAAAACGTCTATTGATGTGGAGTCAAGCAGCCCAAGAAGACAAATACAGAGAGGAGGCATTAGCGTCGATCTTTTGGAAGAGGGTGACTTGTTCAAAAGGGGACTCTCCAACAAAACGTGAGATGTTCTGTAACAACAGAAGTACTTTTTATTTATGTTTTTCTTTTTTTTACTGGATCTATATATCCCACATTGCTTGGAAAGTTAGGACTAAAAGAAAGTAGAGGGTGTTAGCCACCAGACGAAGTCAGTGCAGTTTTATTTCGAAACTTTCTGAAGCAATAAATAAAAACCCAGCTTTCGTAAGATATCACACTTATGTGTATCTCATAATTGTATTTGGGAGTGAAGTCGATAATCAAGATCCATTGCGACGGAAATTCATGTATTAAATAAACGTTATATTAGCTGCCACGGACGTGCCATAAATACTTATTTTTTTTATTTGTAGTTGTAGTTTACATACATAACATGCAAATTAACACTACTTTTATGCTTTGCCACTATAATTAAATAGGTACTTTAACAAGTGAAACATTTCATTTACTTCCAACTAAATTTAGAAAATCTGAAGCAACAACCTTGTGCCTGTGTGCTTATATTTCTAAGACAGCCTTCTATATATTTGAAGAGAAACCTTTATGACATTAATGCATTTTAATAATTAAATTAATTTGCTTCAATGACATCTAGCTTCTTTGGTGCACAAACAGAAACCAAATGATTTGAAATGTGTGCCGTTTGAGTGTAGATGATTTTGATTTGCTTAGATCTTATCAGGTTGTCACATTGTTTACATCATGTCTCTTCGTTGGTTATTTGCTTATTTACTTTGAACATTTGTTTAAACTCATAACAGACACTTTTTAGAGTTTCTTTGACAAAGTACGCAGGAGTAGTCAGAATGGCAGATTAATATTTTTTTTATCAGTCTTTGTATAAATAACGTCTTCTGAAAAAATATTTGTTTATTACTTTATTATTTATTTATTATTTTATTTATTATTATTATTTAATTGTATACATTCATAAGTACATAGCAAAGTTCAAATCCATTTTAGATTTGTGTTTGACTTAAACTCAAACTGAGAAATTGAGCCTTAGTTATTATCAATAATTAATATGTTATGTTATGTAAGTGTTAAAAATCTTACCCACCGCTGCAAAATTATTCTGTATGTAAATAGACAATGTTGCTAATGTAGCAACAGGTGTAACAGTTTTTATTGCATATGAGTAGTTTTTCTTAGATTGTAGTGAATATTGGTTCTAAAACATGTCTATGGTTGTTATTATGTTGTTATTTTATTTGATAAAGTATTTGTTATAGTACAATTTGTCTTTCATTCTCATACCCTGTACATAAGTATGTTCTTTGTAAATATTCACAAACAGTKGTTTCTAACATTAATCATGTTAGGAACTATTGTTGTGAATATTTACAAAGAATACGGAAAATAATATAATAAAAATCAAGGATTTGGAGGGAGCATTCAAAMCGCGCGGGTTCGCAGTTAGTTCATATGGCGACCACGAGATGGCGCCACCAACTTTGAACGGATGAAGACAACGATAGATTCACTTCTATCTAACTTTTTCTATGCTAGAGTGCTAACTACCTATGGGCGTATGAACCACAATCCCCTTGCCCCGCGTAAAGTTTGACGGTTGGTAGATTCATAACACAAGCTCAAGAAAGTGGCTCCGTTTGCGGATTTTAACCCAACTTCGAAGTACATGTCGCAGCAACCAAGCGTTGGAGGGGGAACAGTAATACACGGTACATGTCGTCGCGGTTGCATCTTTCGTTGTGATTGCGAAAATGATCGTTGGCTCGCGGCTGCCGGCTAATATCAACACATAAACTGACCACTAGGCAGCAATCTCATCTGTCGCAAACACCCAAAACTACATAAAAATAAAAATATTGCAATAAAAGAGGTTGGGTGTACAAAAGCAATAGGAAATTAGCTAAGTGTTGTTTTTGTTTTATATACAGCTTTAAAATTAAGTGGCACAGGAGCCAACGTTGTAAAAATTTTGTAAATGCTCTTTTGACATATCCTGCATTGCTTCCCACTTATCAACTGATTTGTTGAAGATCATAGATCACATTTTGCGTTTATTTCTCCTTTTAAGTCTGCCCCATTCATACTGTTTCAATTTTTAAATAGTAAAATGAAATATCAATCCACATGTAATCACACTCTTTAAAAAATAAGCCCTCTTAAATTTAACAGCACAGTAAATTTTATTACTATTACAATAATCTACATATAAGAAATCTAGATTTTATCAACCGTGATTGCAATTTCTATGTCGTCCTTCTATTCATTTATAGCACGCGTATTTTTAAAAACAATTAGTAGTTTTTCAATATACAAGATGTCCTCGAAATACACCAACAAGGTTTGACAGGTGATAGAAAAGGCAATCTTAAAGATTMTTTCGAATAAAAAAAAATCCGAAAACGCTTTAATTGTGATATACAGGGTGTTGAAATTGAATTTTGAAACATGATTTTTTCATACTATTCTCGAACTATAAAAGATATCATTACAATAAGAAAAAGTAATCGGGGGATTTCTAAAGCACCCCCTCTTTTTAATAGAACTTTTAGATATGTTGACTTTTAGACAAAACTAATACAATTTTGTAATCTCTAATCAATTCTAAATACAATATGCCTGTTCGATATTTTTTTAAATTCAACTTCAACACCTTGTATATCAAAAACAAAGCATTTTCGGAAATTTTTTATTCTAAAGAAAGCTTTTAAAATTGCATTTCTATCACTTTTCAAGCGTTGTCAGCTTTAATAACATGTTTGCGATTTCACAAAGTAATAGTGGTGTAGTGCTTTTCAATAAAAAAAAAAATCAATTTTTAGGGTCGAATGAGTCGCTTTACAGCAAACTTCAAAGAGTCAATGGAAAAATTTTTATTAGAAAAAAAAATTTCAAATTGCATTCTCTGTCACCTGCCCAACGTTGTCGGTGTATTCCGAGGACACCCTGTATATTTTTTWCTTTTGATGCATTTTTTGCAGCCGCGTTTTATGGTCTAGTCGTGTARTGGCACGTAAGTTATTCAGGTGATGCAATTGCCATTTCAAACTGGTAATTGTCACTTCAAACTAATTATTTGCACTTTAAAGTTACAATTGTTAGATTAAATTACAAATTATTAAAAATGTACGCTAACTTCGGTTCTAGGCCTTCTAACTTCGTGATGCACTCGATATAAAACTGCTCTTTTTTTAATAAAAGCACGGAATTTCAAATAGGTAAAAATTTTTCTTTTTTTTCTATTAAACAATTAGAAACATGTAATTAATATATAATATACGTTATTTTCTTAAGAGCAAGAGAGTTTTACTACTGACACAAGATAATAATTCATAATAACGAGTTAGAATCCATAGGTATATATAAAAAGAAATTTGACGATTTTATAAACTTACCTCAGAAACAACCAGTGAAAGACAGTTTTTTGGCACAAAAACGAGTTTGAAAATATTTTGAAGTTTAATTAATTAGTTTGACGTGGCGATTTTTATTTCAAATCTTCGTCAGGGCTTGTATAAAACATATACAATGGTACTTAGGTATAAAACATGTAACTAAACCTTACTGAAAATGAGGTCTATAGTACGGCGCCAACTAAAACATGCAAAATACGTTCCATTTATGAATAATGTAATTTTGAATTTGAAGTATTAATTTTGGACAGATTAATGACAAAATCTGAAAGTTGATAAATAATATCAAATATATTGAATAGGTGCACAAAAATGTGTTTCCTTATGTAATATCATTTTTGTCCCAAACGGCGCTTCATAGTAAAAGTTGTCTTTTTTATTTGTTTGTAGGTATTTATTCTGTTTGATGAAAAATCCAAATTTTATGTTCTGGATGGCTTTCTTTAACAAGATATTCCTCACGGTGACGTGTATAATCAGTTTCAGGCTCTTCGTTTCTATGCTACAAATTTAGTAATGTTAGCAAAGCATATATAATGTTGGAAAAAGAACTGCTAAGAACAGAATTAAAAATTATCCATTCGCGGTCCGATTCTTCTCAAATAGAAGGTGTTACTAACATTTCACATTTATCGTGAAAATGAACTATAAACCACTTTTTCGAAAATTGTAAAACTAATAAAAACTATTCTAATAACCCCCAAGAATACCGCTGAAGCTGAACGTTGGTTTTCCACATTAAGGGAGTGAAGACGTTTCTAAAAAATTCCATGACGAATTATATACAAAGTCGTAAACGGTTAACAAAATTTCTGTGAACGTTGTTAATTTCTTGTTCCGTGAGTTTGTTAAAAGCTGCACTTATTCGTTGTCTTAGCCTATATGGAATGTTAGTGTATTGTAGTATTTGTTTTTATACGAACGTGAGTCGTTTTATTTAAAATAACAAACTTGTAGTTTGTGTTTTTGTAAACACCATGAAATTCTTCTCAAAAAGTAAAGAAACTTTCCCATTTGAACCACTACTTTAAAATTTCAAATTAAAAAGTTAGCTATTGTAGACTGTTAGCGTGAACACCCTATATGAGCTACAACATCAGTAATATATGGTGTTAAGTGCCATATAGGAGCACCTATATAATCATGATCATTTACTTCTGTCGATATTCTTAAATATTCATCCGATTCTAAAAGATTGCTATTGTCATCACTTCTAGTTAAAGTCTGACTAGATCAATGTAAAATGAATGTTGTATCAATTGCTATTGCATTACCTGTGTCTGCTCCTTTAATTTCTGTATGCAGTACCAACCGTTTGTAAATGTTCTGAAACTGTCTAGCAGTAGGATTATTATTTGACCCCCTCTTACTCCTAATTATACTGAAAAAAGCCTCTAAATGATCTTGAGTGATTTTATGTGTTAAAATGTATCGTAATAAAGGGGTTTCATTTGAAACATACTTTTTAAACATGTCTGTTAGGCTGTCAATACATATTAAAAATCCTAAGAAGCCAACTTTTCTATTAGTTTATAGCACTGGAATACCTTTTAATTTCAGACCAAAACATATGTTTTACACAACTGCAAGAAGGATAATATTTCCTGACTGTTTTGTAATGAAAGAGGTCTCTTAAATTTTATTTTAGAAACAAAACAAAAATGTCAAACAAGTGGTTAAAAATCTTACAAAATTCTGCCGCCGGTGGAAACCTTTATGTTGCAGATCAAAGCATAAAAAGTTCAGAGCATCAGCAACGCTGTTGCTTAATGTTTGGACAGCAATTTTCACTTTCATTTCTTCTTTTACCCATTGTAAATGCCTCTTTCGAATTTTGGTTGCCACATGAGACCTTCAATGTCTTGAACATTAACTAAATTTTGTAAGTACTGCCACACAACTTGACAAAGCCTTGACTACCTAAACAATTTCTAATTAATTTCATCATGTGACAATGATCCCAATATAAAAAAAATGTCGTAATCTTTTGTAGAATGGTGAAAACTTGTTTTCAAGCAAGAGATGTTACTTAAATCAGCTCCCAAAACTGAAGCCATACTAAAATTGGTTGCAGTACCATCAAATGTTACATGTGTGACAATAATGTTCGCATCTGCTAAAAATTCCAGACATTTAATTACCAATTTGGCTTTTTCAGTACCATGTAAGCCTGCAATGAAAAAATAACCAACCGGAATTTTCCAGTGATCGTTTAAAGCCACTAACATAAAAACTAATACTTCTGTTGCTTCTGGCAAAGAATCAGAGTCTACATCAGTCCCTATATCAACATAGCCCACATACCTATTCCCTGTCCACTCCACGTGCTTTCGGATGGTCATCTCATCCAACACAAGGTTGCAAAGAATGTTTTGGTCCTTGGACTGACTGATACCACTGTGCTATTGTCCTTGGACGGCGAAGAGACTTTTTAAATTTTTGCCTTACATAATTATATGCCTTGGCCGTGTAAAAATTTAATATTAAAATAAATGATATCAGTTCAGGAGGATATTTTTGTTTTGAAGGTCCTTTTAAAAACGTTTGGTGATTTCTGCAGATGAGGACGGAATTTGATTCGTTAAGCGTGAGTTTGGCAGATTCAGTTATCAGTTGTTGCTTATGCAAATAATTAAGAGGGGCGTTTACCTAGAGCGAAACGGGTCATTTTAAGCACCTACCGTTTTACATATTACCGAGTTATTCGAAACTTTTTCGAAGCGAAATTTCGACATGGCAATGACAAAAGATGTAGCTACAACGTAGAGTTCGAGTTTTTTCTGAATTTGGTACGGTAATGTAAATATTTTTTGTTATATTTTGCTTAAAAATGTGTATTTTTGGCGAGCTATTTCTCGAAAACTAAGGCACATAAACGAAAAATTCGAACTCCACGTTGTAGCTATATATTTCTTTGTACACTACCAAAAACATGAGCACGATAAATGAGTAAAAACATTCAACAAATCTAAAACCGCAAACCCTTTCGCACGAGTCCGTCACGAGAGCGGAATGCGAATGCCCATCCCCCCACTGAACAGTGAGGCTAAGATACAATCCTGTCGGGAATGATCGAGCGGTATACGATCTATTCCGATATGACTGGATTCCTAAGATTGTTTGTCTAATTAGTAATTACACGGGACAAGTTTAATGTTAAAAGCTCTTTCACATTAATTTACTGTCTGCCGAAGCAATGGGGAGGAAGGAAAATTATTATAAAAGTTCCTCCAGAAATCGTAGTCGACATGCAGTTAGAAAGAAATGTTATATAGTTCATATTTACAGAAATAAATGGGTTATTCCATATTTTGAATAACCTGGTATAATATCATAGTAAGTTACTAATATCATGMTTACTTTTTTATGCACACTCTACAGTCAGCAATTTTCCGAATATTAGCTTAGCCCGTCTGTTGCTCGTACGATCTTTGCGTGATGTTAACCTATCGGCTACCCTCTTACGTCCCATGTCCCGCTGGTAATATGGGTTGCATAGTTTACATTTCTGCCCGATCGTTCCAAGTAAATGCCCTTCTTAAGCAATGATTTTGCAGACTGAACTCTAGCCCTAAGTCTTCTGTTTTGTTGCTGTAACAACAGAAGTTTTCTCTTTTAAGCTTTAATTGTAGATTTTGCTATTTCCCAATTTTTAATTGCATTTCTGGGACTGTTCATATTATCCTTTAAGCATTCATCCATAAAACGAGGATTTCTCCTTTTAACCCTTTTTTGGGAGATACTTTTTTAACATCAACGCTTATAATATTGCTGCCACTTTCTGCAGAATTTGTAACTGAACACATAGCACTTGTGCTGGGTTCCTTCAGAGGGATACGAAAACTGCGCGTTGCCTTGATTCGCGTTGCAAGACGCTGAGGGTCACCAACCATATACAACAGTAGGGGTGCAGTAAAGTCAGGGGAATACTTCTCGCCGTAAAATCAGCGCTGGCTGGTTTTGGCGTGTGGGCGAATGTCTAGCGCTTCTACGGTATCAGTATTACAGTGGTTTTCATATTTTTTTTGCTGATGCCTAGCAATGTATCGGGCAGTTTTTCTCACGTTCCACTACAAAAATGACTTTTTTAAATTAATTAAATTTATTTTTAATATAAAAATTAATTTGCTTGAACCGTATGGTCATATAATAGAGTCATTACTGTGAATAGGTCCGTAGTATCTTTAGGGCTTACAATACAGAAATTTGTGATACACCAAATCGAAGTTTACGAATGCTGACATTCGTACAGTACAGTGTTAAATATTTCAGCGCAACTTTATTTTAAACGCACATGTTATCTGGCATATGCAACACTAAATGTTTTACCTAAAATTGTCAAAGATTCGTTTACATAAAATTGCGTATTCCATTTATTACCAATAGTGATTGAGATACTTACCGGAGGATGATTGCCTTTTTGTATATCGTTTCTATTTATTAAGGGTGTTCATAAGCGGTAATGAGTGTCTGAACCCTTCGAGTCGTAGTTTTTTAAACAAAGATTATTAAATTTTTAACAAAATTCCATTTTATTTTGACATATTTTGGTAATATGTTCGATGTAACGGTCGTTGTATTCAAAACGTGATTAATTTGGTCTTCATTTTGATATTGTATATGAAAGTACTCATAAGAAAGGAAATTCATTGAGATGGACAAAATACGTTGCAACAGTATACTGAAAACCGATTTGATACATGTTTTGATCAGAATGAGGCCGCATTAAACGTATTATTTAAATGATGTTTTCGATTCTGTTCTTGTTTGTAGTTCAGTTTATAATAAAGTAATTTCTTGCTAAATATGTAAAAAAAACTGTTGATGTTTCTCGTGCGTTTGTATGATATGAAAAATGAATATTTTTATGTTACAGTTTCAAGGACTACTAAGTAATATAAAGTTGAATTAAACTTTCATGAATAAAAAGACAAGGTGTTGCGTTAAAAAAGAAACAGAAGTTAGTGAAGATTTTAAAAACCCACAATAATCGTTGACGATATGGATTTGTCCAAAGCTATACTAGAACTAACATAGTCCGATTTTTTCATAATCTAACTAATAATGCAAAAACATTCATTTCCTAAATCCACATACAAAAATTGTAATTTATCTGATGTGAAAACTCGGAAAACGTTTTAATAAGGTCTTCGAATGAACTATATTTGTCCCGTTCTAGTTTTTTGTATAGTATTCCTGATAGGACAATGTAACATGCATCGTTTACGGCAATGCGGTAAGAGTGCCATAAAACATACAAAACTAAACAGTTTTACACTAAAATGATTGCTCATTATTTTTATTAAATCGCATATTGGTTTGAAAAAAAAATTGAAAAAATAGGAAATTGTAAAATATACCCAACTTTAGAGCTTTATATCATTGCAAGATAAGGACGTGTAACAAGACGTGTTATTGTTAACTCCTTTAACTAATGATTTAGTGCGACTGGTTTTGAAATCTATATAATAAATTATAATAAGTCCTCTTCCTCAAATCACAGACTACAATTTAATAAGGCACTAACAGCCATAAAACATAAAACAGCCATTAATTGAACGTACAATTATTTCTGCAAGTAAATTAAATTTTGAAAATAAGTTAGAAAACTGCTTATCTTAGCATTGCGTCTGTAGCCAAACTCTCAAAAAAACCTATTAGTAAATAACCTAGGTTCAAAACTAATTTCTGAGTGTAGAAGTGTCTCATCAAGACCTTGTTATTTTTTAAATTTCTAGTAAGTTTAATTTCTACTTTAGCTATGTAAAATTTCGATATCGGTATTAATTCAAAATTACGTCTCGCATTCTAAGATGTTTCGAAATAACGAATAATTTTTTCTCCATAACTTGAGATATTTTTTACTCTCGTTTTATTTCTGAATGTTATTCCTGTACACACGTCCTATTGTTGCATCTTAATTTGTATATTCCGCATTTCTCCAGCTTCCAGACTTTATCAAAGAGAATTTTCTCCGTCGTGTATGTAATCTTAAATTAAATAAATGATTGTGTTTCTTTAGTTTCAATTTCGTTACTAATATTATATATACATGATTTTTTAATATTTTGTATAAGAAAACTAAGATTTAAATGTTTATTATATAATTTTGTATTTGGTAATTTATCAGATGTTTTAGTTTTAGTGTCGTTAACTTTCGGTTTATGATTTAATACAATTAGTTCTTCATTACATTTAGGTTTACTTACAGGTACTTTTATCAGTCTAAATTACAATTCAAAACAGCTATTATATAGCTGTTTTTAAAATTAGTTTTAATATATTTAGAAAGCCCACTWAAACATCCATACAAATACGCACTGCAACCAATGCAAGATACATCAGCTATTTTGTCTAATAATTTAAATAGACCCATAAAACTACCTTTAGATAAAACAAAATTTAAACAAGAAATATTATTAAATGTAATAAAACAAATAGATAGTTTATTAAACAACACTACGTAATAAATATACAGAAAGAGTCATTTACAATAAATAATTTACAGTCAAATCAAAAATTCTTTTGCATTTGCTACAAAGGTAACAAGTATAAATAGCACTAGACGAAATTCTTTTTAATAAGAAAGAAAGCTAATATAGTTCAGAAGTTAGACAAACTTGGAATATTCAAATGAAGGTGCAAATACTGTAAGAAATTTTAAAAACGAGATTAAAAGAACATCTTAGCTCTTGCCGAATTGCACAAATTTAATCATTATCTGTGAATCATCTTTTAGATATACATAACACAATTTTTAATTTAGTACCACTGTTAATTTTTTTTATCTCCAGCCAGTCATTAAGCTCATTGGAAATATCTTAATAGGACAACTWTAAATACAAAAATTTATCTTTTACCTTAGTTATTAATTAGTGACATTTTCGAAAGGTTTCCAAATGATGCAAAATGGCCGCTCGTGAGTAGACGTGAACGAGTGTGAGTCTACTTTTTTGCAAGTTTTATACCGGCTAATTGCGCTCTACTAAGCTCAATCTCTGACCATCGTATGTGTCTTTAAATCATCTGTGACGGTTTGGTGCTCAACAATATATATTCAGTTGTATGTTCCTGAACTTGTACATTTTGTTAGCAAGTGCGTGTTTATCCACTATGATGGCAATGCCGTTAACTCGCGCTAAAAACTGCTTATAAAKACTACATTGTGTATCGTTGTTTCAAGKATTTTAACACAGAACGGTTTCTAGTTGATTTGCAGGGTAAAAATTTTAATGTCATTTATGATACATCAAATGTAAATGATAAAATAACATTACTCAATGATACTTTAACTCAAACACTTAATGTTCATGCACCACTTGCCAGACGTAAAATTTCGAAACCAAAAGCTCCTTGGCTTTCTGACAACCTCAGGCTCATGATGCACCTACGAGACAAAGCACTCACCCGCTACAAAAAGTCTAAGCATCTGCCGCACTGGGATACTACAAATCGCTTAGGAACCTGGTGAATAAATCTATAATTCTGGAGAAAAAAAGCTTATTTACAGTATCGTCTGATGTTTTCGCGCAAATCCTCATTGTGTGCCAAACTTAGTTATCAACTTTAAGAATAATAAATTTAATATTCCTCAACACTTGAAGTCTCCGGAAGCTTATAATATGTTCCTCTTAAATATTCCGGCCACAAATTTCAATCCTGACCAGTTGTTATTAAACCGGTATCTAAATTCTAATTTAATAAATCCAAACTTTGCCTTTGTGTTCACCACCGACGAGGAAGTATCTAAAATTTGAATGTCGGTTAAGACCCGTGCTTCTGGTCATGATAATATTTCCACTAATTTATTGTTATATGCTTTGCCAGTACTTTTGCCATACATAACTCATATTGTCAATTGCTGTATTGGTCCTAATTGTGTACCTGAATTATGGAAAAAGTCCATCATGATACCTATAGCTAAGATAAGTAAACCAGAGGAGTTCAAAGATCTTAGGCCGATAAGTATCCTCACTGTGCTTTCTAAACTTCTAGAAAAAGTGCTTGCCTTACAGTTAGTTGCTTTAGGAAGGGTTATAGCTGTGAGACAGCACTATTAAATATTACAGACAATATTATAACAGCTCTTGATTCTGGTAAGTTATGTTTATTGGTTCTCCTTGACTACTCCAGAGCCTTTGACACTCTGAACCATGATCTACTGTTGGCTATATTACATCATTTAGGCTTAAGTCAGGATGCTGCGCGTATGTTCAAGAGCTACTTCACACACAGAACTCAAACAGTAAAATTCGACGACGATTATTCAATACCATCCGCCGTGTCCTGCAAAGTTCCGCAAGAATCAATTTTGGGACCGTTGTTGTTTACCCTATACACTTCTGCTATTGTGTCATGTGTCAAGTTTGGTCAGTGTCACTCCTATGCTGATGATACCCAAATTATCTATTTCTTTGATAAAAATTGCATTACTGAACTAACTGATAAGGTTTCTGTAGATCTCGATCACCTATATAATGCCTCACTGGCACATTCACTCACTATTAATCCGTCTAAATCTAAGATGATGCTATTTGGATTCTCACCTGCCTCTCTCTTATAACAACATGGTTTCCAACTTTAATATGACTGTGCAGGGTCAGAAAATTGATATAGTAAGTAGCGCAAAAAATCTGGGACTTGTTCTCGACTATATGCTACGGTTCAAACAGCATATCAGCCTTTTGATCGGTATAGATTTCTGTAACTTAAAGATAATTTACAATATCCGTAATTTCTTGAATATTCAGCAAAAAATTCATTTATTTGATATTTATTTTTTATTGATTTTGATATCTCTTGTTTCTTTTTAACTTTGCCTGTTTATTCAATAAGATAATTCGGTATAAGACTCCGGAGTATCTTTATAATAAAATAAAATACCGAACGGATGTGCGCAATATCGGCATACGCAGGAGGGATGCACTTTCGCTGCCTTTATACAGACACAGCTTCTTCCAACGTTTTTTCTCATACAATATCTGTAATTCCATTAAATCTAAAATCTAAATCCAGTTATGCATTCAAAACTGCTTACAAAAAGATTCTACTCTCTACTTCTCTAGTCCGATAAACAATCTCCGTTTCCTGCAGTGAGTTATACCTTTAGTTAGCTGGTTCTATACCTATTTTTTTTTCTTTTTTATATCGTTGCATAAGTAATACTCTCTGTCACATTCTTGTTTCATTTTTTCCTTTCTCTTTCTTTTTCGTCACTCTATGGCCTTTATTTATACCACTAGCTTATAACTCAGTTGAGTGGAAGAGCAGATGCCACTTCTCTAGGGTTGTGGTCAACTGAACTCCGCAGTTTCGTTGGTGCCGGCACATCGGGAGCAGGTTGCATATTTTTTTTATGTATATGTTGTCATGGTGGCATCACGAATAAAGATATTTATTATTATTATTATTATTATTATAGAAATTTAATGACATAAATAATTGTTAAGTTGTTATAATGGTTATTTTATGTGTGCGTATACTTTAATAAATTATAGCCAGTGGTTTGCGGATGACATCTTACTAAACTTCAAAACTGATCACATAACAATAAAACATTCATATTTGTAGAGATTATTTACTAAATAAATATCATGCTTGACTACTATGCTGAATAAAGTATACATGAGGAAGAACGCAATATATTTGCTCAAATAGTTTAAAAGATGAGTTAACAAACTGTCAGTACAAAATGCAGCTAAAAGTACAGAACAGAACAACAATAAGGGCAACTATTTTTAAGAATCAACATTTGGAGCTTGGGGAACTAATACGTTACACCAAATAGCGACCTATTGATTCAAGAATATTTAGCATATTATATTATTAACTACAGTAGCTTGTAAACCTTCAGTCAGTGATGGGCGCGTAGAATACTCCATGTAGATTACGCCATTATCTACGCGTAAACGATGTAATATTCTACTTTAAAAGTCTACTGTATAAAATAGCATTATGTAGATAAACAGTAAACTATTAATATTTAGTACTTTTAACCGCTCCAAATGCCTCATACTGTTGTTAGGGCCAGAAGGCACAAGCGTGCTTTGGATCTATGTCTAGTCTATGATCCCTCGCAAAGCTTTGTACGCATTTTTTTTGTGACATTTCCTTTATTTTTTTTTCGTGTGTGACACCCTTACCCTACATTTATTTTCGCTTTTAACCATATTCACTTTACAGTTGGTTAGATTTTTAACATCCTGACAGAAAAAACTAAGTCGATTTCGCGCCAAATCAAGTAAGTAACCAAATCTTAAACTGACTGTTCACGCTCGGATATTTCCGATTCCCGTCGCTCATCGACACACCGGCCTTGCAGCTGCCAGAAGAAAATAGTGGGGATAGCGACGAGCCGCTGAACACCATCAGAAATATCGACACGTAGACCATTACTGGATTTATCATAACTAAATTATTCTTTGTTTAATCCTCTCTAGATTTGAAATATACGTAACTGAAACCTTGAACTACAGTTTGGCTTATTAAATTTTCATTGACTGCTGTTGAAAGCGATTTATGCGGCAATCAAATGTGCGTACAATTAGCCAGATGCAATAATTTTTTAACAATCAGCTGTAACATTTATCAGAAATATAATCAAGCCAAACTATAGAACATTATCTCATCTTCTGATTAAGTCCTCGCTTGTCAAAATCAGTGCAGAACCAAGCCCTGTACACTAAACCCCGCAAAGCTCTAAATTTCGGCGTACTTCGTTTTCCTCTCAGTGAGGAAATTTAGTCTTTTTAGTTGGGCGTCCCATTTCTGCAGGAATAGAAATACTTTTCTGTTTCAGCAACTCAGCAGTTCCTGGAGCTGATCTTGTTGCAGATGAGGATGATGAAAGAGGCTTTGCTAATGGTAATGGTGAATCTGTCTTAACTGTTCGTGGGCGAAGCAGATGACGAAGAACTTGGCAACAGCAGGCGACGTATCAGAGACAGAGACTTCATATATTTTAGTAGATAGAAAATTGCGTGGGTCTTGCGTTTTTCCGCAGAACACGTCGCCAGGTCAAGTCAGGTCAGGGTTGGGTATATACAGGGTGGGCCAGGTGAACGTATTTCTTCCATAACTCCAAAGCTATTGAAAACATGAATAGAAGACTGCGGTTTGCGCGCCACCTAACTTACGAAAATGGCCTATCATTTACGTCTTCAAGTCTGTTTATTACTTTTAAATTGAAAGTAATACATCAGTTGCCATATGAACATGCAACATACACCATCGGATGCAAAATTAAATTATCTTTAATTTGATATAATTTTGTCACTATCTATTACTAACAGTTTTGCAACAATTTGCGTGTTTCTGATTTTTTTCTTGGTGAGTTTTAGCACAGTTTATTCAAATACAGCGTTTCTATAAATAATTCGTGCAACGCGGTGGGTGTTAATTGCTGAATTCTTTGTGCCGCCTTGTTGTGACTGCTGCCAAGCTACAATATGCACCGCGATAGTAGTGAAGATCAATGTCACCCCACACCTCCGAAATGTGAGCTTCTGCAACATTAAAGTTAATTATCCCACAAAACACTACTGAATATGTTGAAAATACACTCCCGGGCGTTTTCTCACATTAAAATATATCATATAATTCAAATCGACAGATGACAAGTGTACGCCGCTTTGATTTGATTTAAACGATATTTCCATAAGCGGCCTGGATGTATTTAAATAAGTTGTGGTTTTAATATACTGCGAGGGGCCTGTCTGGATCGTTTAAATTAAATGCAACATTTAAGTACTTGCTTTAGTTTATCCCATGTTTAAAAAGAATTCTACACATGTACTGTTATGTAAAAGAAACTTTTGTTACCATTTAAAGTCATAAATAGTACACATTCATATCCTGCTTTTGTTTTAAGCAAACAAACTTTTTCAATACTTTATTATTAAAATGTGACTTTTCTTTCTGACGTGACAAAACAATCACTCGTCAAGGCGTACCTGATAAAATCTGAAAAACGCGAATTGTTGCCAAAACTGTTAGTAATAAATAGTGACAACCTGATATCAAATTAAAGATAATTTAATTTTTTATCCGATAGTGTAAAAAAAAGTTGCATGTTCCATTTAAAAAAAACCGCTGCAAATTGAATCAATACTTCTACATCCAATTATAAAAATGACATTTACGTTTTTATTTCTTATACTGTACGATTAGTAATCAGATTTTGAGCATTTGTCTCTCAACACATTTTTTCTAAGACAAAGTCCTCGTGATATTAGCAAAATATATAAATTTTAAAATCGGTTTTTTTCAATTAAATCGAAAATTATTAACTTAACAAAAAAATTACAAGAGTGCAGGGACCAAAATAGGTTTTTTGCAAATATTTCGAAAATATATTTCTAATATATTAAAATATATTTGMAGATATTTAGGAAAAACCGTTTTCTTTAAGTGACGCTTTTTTGCTAATATCTTCTAAACAGTTTGCTGCACCGAAAATTTATAAGAACGAATAATACTCGCAGTTATATTGCTACTCACATACTAAAACTAAACAAATATAAAAAAATAAAAATTTGCAAAAAGGGTAGTTACCCCCCAATTTCGCCCCCTTCCCGATATCCTCCTAACCCCACAAACAATAGGTCGCTTTGGATAGTTGAGATTTATACGTTTGCCAAATTTCAATTTCATATATTAAGTCTTTCGAAAGTTATCGTGTATACAAACAAAACCACAGACACCCAGACAAGAATTCTTTTGCTCAAATTTTGTTTTTTTGCGTTTTCGACCATTTTAAAGCGAATGAGCAAATAAAAATTTTTGAAAATTTTTTTCGCGATACAATACTTCCCATCCGTTGGATGTGGAAGTAAAATTGACTTATCGCAGTTTGAAATATTTCATATGGCAACTGGTGTATTATTTTCAATTTAAAAGTAATATAACTGCTTGAAGACGTAAATGATAGGCCATTTTCTTAACCTACGCGGCGCGCAAACCGCAGTCTTCTAGGTGTCTCACATTGGAAGATATTTAAAATGGCGGGGAGTGCTGCAAACGACGATTTTTTGCTTTAGCGCTTATMTTCTCGAAAACTGTACATTTTAGAGGTATGATATGTATAAAATAATTTAGAATTCAACAAGGAATGCAAAAATGTAAAAATATACGGGGTGTTCTATTTAGAATAAAGTTGTTGATATGCGTTTCGGGTATAACCAGAAGTGAATTGTTTTCAAAAATATTTTTGCAATATGCAGCATATAAACTAGGATCACTTTTATGCAAAAAAGTTTTTCATATTTTCAACAGTTGTGGAGTTATTATATATTATTATACTTGGCCCACCCTGTATATCACTGGTATTAAAGTGATCGGAACACAAATATAATATGCCTGATCCCGCATATCCTAGACCTAATGACAAAAACCAAGCCGATGGAAAGGTTGGAAACCTGCAGGGGTAACAAAATTATGTGGTACATCAACAGTTAATATGAAGTTTGTATTAGAAGTATTGTATTAGAATTGTATCAAAAGTATGTACAACAATAACATTATGTAGAAAAGTGTAATTGCAATGTTAGTACATGATAAATGAACCAATCCGATTAGTTATCTTAGGTTTCGGAGTTGTTTCACTCCTTCAGGTGCTAAAAGGTATTGGTTTCTTTATTTGTAAAAAACACAACACATACCTACTTATAGGTAACGTTATGTGATATAATATTCACACAACACACAACCATTAAGGAGGTTTATTGAATCATAAAATAATTATACAAGAACATCACTAAATTATATGGTAACTGAAGAAGCAGTGAAACATCTTCACAAGCTTCACAAGAAATATACATTTATATAATACATTATGGATTGTGACCTACAGCCCAATTTTACTTTTCCACATAATATCACCTACATTGTAAAGGTCTTTATTCTAATTTGCAACAATATTCTATAATGAATTAGTTTATGGTTAACCACAATATCCGTTTATTTTTAACATATAATATAGGTATAACAAGATACAACGATATCTACATAATTGTAACTATGTAAGATACATCTCGCTTATAGTGAAAATACCTATATGCATTACATCTTATTCAATCAAGAATTTACAATACGCATTGTAAAGAATTAAGAAAAAATATCTATGCCACGCCACTGATATGTTTACATATTCGCAGCCGTCATCTTTCAAGCACATGCTCTAATATTAAATTTGTTACTTACCGATAATAAGAGCGAGTGGAGGCTTTTTCGTATCGTCTTTTGCATAAATAACACACCTTTATCATATTGACACTTTTCAGGATGTTCTTGAAAATGAAAATATTCCTTGTAACTTACAATCGTATAAAACCAAAACAGCTGACTGATCCGCCAAAACTGACACCATTTGAATCGCAACCAATCACGGCACCGGACCCCCATGGAGCATGGAACCTCTTAAGGTTCAGTATTGCGTGCTCTCTGCTCCTGCCGTATCCCACCTGCACATATAGCAGTCAAACAAAACGAGCAGATGCCTAGTCTACTTGATTTAAATGTCTTTGGTTTTAGTTGTGTTTTTGTGTGGGTAGCTGCTTTTCGGACATTCGTTGTTTTGGAGACTTAGTGAAAGAGACATACATCAGAGTTCACCTAGTGCTATCCTAACAGTTCGTTGTGTCGTAAAAATTATCGTGCACATTTTGGCGTTTAATGACGACCCGATTTGGGGAATTGTGACACATGCTGTTCAATGCTGGCCTTCCGTTTGGTTGAGTTTAGGTTGAAGGAAGACCTGAAATTATCACCGCTTTTGCTGTTTCATTTGCGGAACAGCTACGCTGAACATCGAGCTTGTTGCAATTGCGGCCAACCCGAAGAAATTCTGGCGTAGTTCTCTCCAGATTCACTAGAAAAACTGTCTGTTATCAAAGGTATGTTCCTTCTTAGTTTATATCAGGTGTCTTGTATGGTTGCGGTTAATTCCAGGTTTTCTTTGAGCACATGTGATACTCCGAATATTTCGAGGACACTTTCATGATACGTCCTCGTCCACTGATGCGTTTTGTTTTAAATATTCACTCGTCCGCTTAGGAGGGCGCTGGTAACACTCTACCACCTATTAAGGGGGACCTTTTTTTGTTTGCTACTTTGTCGTAACCACTGGAATTTTCCACCTTGTCCTTTGGGAATCTTCCAGTCACTTTATTATTAGAAAATGGCGCGTGACAATGCATGCAATGAATCAATGAAAGAAAGATCCACATATTTTTCTTTAAAAAGGCACACTATAGCATCTACATAACGAAACTAAAAATGAACGTTAGACAGAAAGCGTGTATACTTAGATAAATCCCGTTCAGGTTAAATAATTCTGCCAAAAGTGAACTAAGGGAAAAACCCATAGCTAATCCTTAAGTTTGTACAAAATTATGATTATTGGAAGAAAATAAATTTTGATTTAAGACAAATTTAGAAAATATAAGTTGCTTTTGTGAAGTAAAGCTAAATTAGAATTTAGAAAAAGTGGATCATTTAAAATTTTGATACAATGTTTAGGAGGAATAGAAAGAATACAAACTAGAAAGGATTCTTTAGGACTATACTTACGGAGATGCAAAGATCCCTTACTGAAAATAAGGTTTGCACAAACTTACGTAAAACAAAATTTGTTGTCGACTTTTGTAGCTGTCAAAATCCGTTCGGTAAATGTAGCAGCTCAAGTAGCCTTCATAACTGACACAAAACTGAAGAGAAACACACTGCAAACACCTTGATTTAGTCATCATTTATTTAAAGTAGAACATACGGCATTGTTTAAACATCACGTCCTTCATTTTAAATGGAAATTTAAATTACATATTTTGTACAGTCGCCAACTGCATTCTAAATCTCTGGGTTATAAATTTATATCTGCAATTAATCAAAACATATTTTACTTCCACGTCCAACGGATGGGAAGTATTGTATAGCGAAAAAAATTTTCACAAATTTTTATTTGCTCATTCTCTTTAAAATGGTCGAAAACGCAAAAAAACCAAAATTTGAACAAAAAAAAATTCTTGTCTGTGTCTGTAAGTCTGTGTGTCTGTGGTATTGTTTGTGGACACGATAAGTTTCGAAAGATTTAATATATGAACTTGAAATTTGGCAAATGTATAAATCTCAACTACCCAAAGCGACCTATTGTTTGTGGGGTAAGTAGGGTATCGGGAAGGGGGCGAAATTGGGGGGTAACTACCCTTTTTGCAAATTTTTATTTTTTTATATTTTTTTCGTTTTAGTATGTGATTAGTAGTATAACTGCGAGTATTATTAGCTCTTATAAATTTTCGGTACAGCAGACTGTTTAGAAGATATTAGCAAAAAAGCGTCACTTAAAGAAAACGGTTTTTCATAAATATCTCCGAATATATTTAATATATTCAAAAAATGAAAATGCCACCAGATAGGAAATAAAATTTCTCACAAAAAGTGTCTTAGAAAATTTATCCAAAATTTTGACATTTTCGAAATATTTCCAAAAAACCTATTTTGGACCCTGCTCGTACGATTTTTTTAAATTTTGGTATTATATAGAAATCACATTTCTGATCAGAAAGCGCTCTTGTAATTTTTTTTGTTAAGTTAGTAATTATCGAGTTATTTAGAAAAAACCGATTTTAAAATTTATATATTTTTGCTAATATCACGAGGACGGTTTGTCTTAGAAAAAATGTGTAGAGAGAAAAAATGCTCAAAAACGGATTACTAATCGTATATAGTATAAAAAATAAAAACGTAAATGTCATTTTGACAATTGAATGTGGAAGTATTGATTCAATTTGCAGCGGTTTTTTTAAMTCCTTTTTTATTAAAAGCAGTTTGGATTTGACTGACAAAATAAGTAGTTTTGATATTCCTTAAGAATCATTTCTAGTTTTTCTTTTAGACGAGAACAGTTTATTTCCTCCTATTCCTCCAAGAGATTATATCAACATTTGATTTATTTTAATGCAGCAACTGCTAATGCCATCTATTTTCAATTTCAATAATTGCTTTGTGATGAAGACTTGCTTTAATTTAACGTCAAGTTGCTACAAGTATTTTTAGTAATTTTCAATAATGTTTCATTAATGCTATTTGTTGTATTGTTCTTAGACGCCCTGATGAAGACATAAATAAATGTCGAAAGCTTGGCAAGGTTCAAAGGGTATTGTTTAACTGTTTAATGGCATCCACCAGGTCGCTTTCCTCATAAACATTGCTACCTTATAACAAGTGTAAAACCGCAACCAATTCATATAAAATGCATATAAAAAATACAGATACATGATGATTGTCTAGTTATGTGATGTAAATAGAAAAATTTAATTTTTTTAATTTAAATAATAGAAATATTTAAACCGCACCTAATTTACATAATAAATTGAATTATTAATTAACAATGGTGATGAAGAAACGGCATTAATGAATTCATATTTGACACCATTTCTGCTCTTAAAATTCACAGCTGAAGGGGTTGTGTTAGCCGCCGACTAGGCCACAAGGATTGCGGTCCAATAATATCCACCTAAAGTTGATATGGTTTGGTGCAAACACCTTGTCTATTTCTTTTACCTTCTTTTTTGAGATCTTAACTAGGGTACAAAAGAAAATTTGACACATTTCACAAGGCGGTTTGTCACAACTAAAATAATTATTTCATTATATTTTCAAAACTAGACTGGTAAAACGACAGACAAGCTGCGAAGTAGTAATAAATAATTATCATTGGAGTGATTCCAATTTAATGAAGCAAGGTGTAATATTTTAATACTTAACATTTAAGTTACCTTAAAATTAACAGCATACTAACGTGTAATAGACACACCCAGAAAAAACTATTACTTGCATCGGCTTAGCTTACCTCTAGTCGCATCTCAAAATTCTACACAAGAATTTGCAAAAACCCAAACAAATTTGCTTTGCTACGTAAAATGCATGAAACAGTAATAAAAAATAAAAGCCGGGGAAAACACTGAAAAGCTGAGGAAATGGCTGCAAAAGAAGGAAAATACCGACGACAAACTCGGAGGGCATACAGTGCCTATAAAAAAATCAGTGGCGGTATTTTTATATTTATAAGTAGTCGTCCTCCAAAAAAGTGAGTGCAATTTTGTAAACAATTTACGCGTGAAAACTATCAGAATTAGATAAAAAATCGAACGGATCAAAACTTAAGACAAAAATACAAAAAAATCATATTCTAGCTTTACTTGAACCAGATTAATAGGATAAAGGTTGCAGCGCATTGGATTTTAGTTGAATAAACATATGTGAATTTGTTACAAAAATGAAACATATTTCTTATTAAGACATTTTTTAGAACCTTAATTTTACTTCCACCTCCAACGGATGGGAAGTACTGTATCGCAAAAAAAATGTTTATTTGCTCAATCGTCGATCAATGGTCGAAAACATAAAAAAAACAAAATTTGAGCAAAAAATTTTTTTTCTGCGTGTCTGTGGTTTTGTGTGTGGACGCGGTAACTTTCGAAAGACATAACAAATGAACTTGAAATTTGACATACATACTACCCAAAGCGAAATTGGGAGGTAACTACCCTTTCTGCAAATTTTTATTTTTTTCGTTTTAGTATGTAGTTAGTAGTATTATTAGTCCCTATAAATTTACGGTGCAGCAAACTGTTTACAAGATATTAGCAAAAAAGCGTCACTTAAAAATGCTTAATATATTCAAAAAATGAAAATGCCATTAGATAGGAAATAAAAATTCTCTCACAGTGTTGTAAAACATTTTTTAAAAATTTTGACATATTCGAAATATTTCCAAAAAACCTATTTTGGACCCTGTTCATACGATTTTTTAGTATTAATTAAAAAATCAAATTTCTGATCGGAATGCAATTTTTTAAGTTAATAATTTCGAGCTATTTGAAAAAAAATAATTTTAAACATTTATGAATTTTTGCTAATATCACGAGAACCGTTTGCCTTAGAGAAAAATGTGCAGAGAGAAAAATCGTATAGTATAAGAAATAAAAGCGTAAACGTCATTTTGACATTTAGATGTGGAATTATTCTTTCAATTTGCAGCGGCTTTTAAAAGTGCGCTTTAACGTTTTAGTGAATCGCGCTGTTTTCCAGTGCAAACTTTGGATGCGTCTAAAGGACGACCGGTAGTTGCAAATATAAAACAGCTGCCACTAGTTTTTTTTTGTAGAGAATTTTATCCCCTATCCGTTTATGCATCTGCAGTTTCCTTCTATTTGTAGCAGCTTCTTCAGCATTTGTAAAAAAAAGCTGTTGCAAGGTGCAATTTTTGGCGAGTTTCGCGGCTATTATTTTTTTAAACAAATACCAGGGTCCCCAACAATTTACGGTTTTGTTCCCAATTCTTCCTATTGATTATTGGAATTTTGAGTTCGAAAATTAGGTAATTACAATGGCCTGAACTAAACTTCAAACCTTCGAAGAAAATACTAAGGTTATTATATTTTGGGTTTACACTTTAAATATTAAGTTTTTTTTGTAAAAAATAATATGACGTGTATGTGAAATTAATAATATCTTAAATAAAAGTAGCATGAGAAGTTTTTTTATCGCTGTATAGGGGATAAGTAATACTGTAATAATATATAAAGACAAAAATCTAGCTTTACATTCAGGTATCTTTTTCAATGGTTTCCAAATAGATCCGGCAGGCAACTCGTGTATGTACATACCTGTATATTATTTGGTTCATCCTGCCCATAGTTTTGTATTTGTAAAGAAAATGCTATATGGTTATTTACGACTCAGTGGATGATCACAAATGGACCAATAAGATGTTTTACAAGATCACCATGAAACGCTTTTAAATAATATTTATGAATTGCGAGAAAATTTTGAAAACTGCATTGTTAGGGTACTGAATATAAATATTTTTAATGCAATTCAAGCAGTATATATGCGATGTCAAAGGCGCTTACGGCAAGACGGCCTTCAGTTTGAACATTTGCTTTGATATTATTATTATTACATGATTTATTTTGTTCGATGTTTTCCGTAGTATTTTTTCAGTTGGCACGTTAGTTTCTCAAAATTACGTAAAAACAAGGAATATAACTCACGGATAGTGTTACATTTTTGGAATGGTAGAGACAAGTAGACTGCAATTGCCTAAAAATTTACGGGGAGTACCGTTAAAAAATTAACTTGTATGTAATATCTTCGCAAAATATTACATTCAGAAAAATTGATTACGCCATTTTAGAGTGCGGAAAAAATGAG
>QCXZ01000086.1:17296494-17332083 GCA_025024175.1 Rhyzopertha dominica | reverse complement strand
TTATTATTTATTAAGTGTCACTTGTTGTAACAATTGTATTAAAATGCCTCGTGGAAGGTATACGAATGATATGAAAAAAGCTTTAGTCGCCGAAAAATTGCTCAGGGCTTGATGTTTCAAATGGACTATATAGGGAGGGTTCTGAAGAAAGGTGAACACATTGTACGCCGAAAACTAAGAAAAACAGCCCGTTTAGAATCTGCTCGTGAGGATACGAATCGAAATTGGGAAAATTTAAACCAAAACTTTACAATTAAACCTCGAATTAAACCATGTTATTTTTTAATTTCAGATTATCTTTTCTGACGAAAAAAATTAATCTTGATGGTCCGGATGGTTTTAATTGTTATTGGCGAGATTTGAGGATAGAACTTGAGTATCTTTCAAACCAAGGTGGAGGGTGGTACGTTAATGATATGGGGTGCTTTTACAAAAGCAGGCGTTTTAACACTGGCTTACCCTTCAACACGAGTGAACAGTCGAGAGTACATTCAGTTTCTTGAGACAAGTTTAATGCCTTTTTTAAATAACAATTACGAACGAGATTTCATTTTCCAACAAGGTAATGCGAGGATTCATGACAGTAGAGCGTCGATGGCTTGGTTTGCCAACCCAAAATATCGAATTGTTAGAATGCCCCTCTTGTTCACCTGACATGAACCCAGTTGAAAACCTTTGGGGTAGACAGTATGCCACCATAAATGAACTCGAAAATTCATTAGATTTGGAACCAAGAATATTAAATAGTTTGGTTGGAAGCATGAATTCTAGAATTTTTGAGCTAACTAGGAAGAATAGAGGCCAAACCCATTACTAATTTCTGAATGTTTTATTGAAATTTCTTCAATTCTGTGTGGAATTTAGATGGGGCTTAGTTGTGCAGCAGTCCATTTAAAAAAATATATATTTTATTAAAATACGGAAACTTTAATAAATGACTCTAATAGTCTACTTATTATTTTTGTTTCTTTTATCCCTCTTGTTAAGTACGTTAATTTACGTTTGCATTTGACAGAAATAAAATTAAGATACAGATGGGCTATAGTTATGCTTCCCAGTGTGGTAATGGTTTAAGCTTAGCGGATTACTGCAYTTAGTGTAAAACACCCATTTGTATAATTCCCTCATCTCCTGAAAGGAATCCGCAACAYTAGTAAAAGTAGCATCTTAGACACATAATGATCGAACTATATGAAACCTACAAAGGTCAGGGTACTTATTTTAGTCAATTCTACAAATTAACCGACACAGGTGTTCGGTCGTACAGTCGCAAATGGAAATGCTGTTTTTACTTGTTTGTTTTTGTGGGATCGGCTGGTCATGGCCCGCAGAACATACTCATATACGAGTACCTACTTCAAAGCATTGCATTGGCAAAATGGCCGCAGTACAGTTATTGTGTGCATTGGTAATTAGGTAAATTGTTGTGCATATATGTATGGTGTGCGAATAACTACGTCTATGGGTTGTTTGGCAGTAAAGCAAAAGCCGGGATATAATATTCAGGTACAACAACTGTTTTAAATCAATGTGCAAAGTGAGCTTTGTAGTTTTGCTCTTATGCTTTGACAATTGTCCCTGTTTATGCATGCTTAACCAGCTCACACTGTATGAGCTTCGTTTTTTATATTTAGTGTTGTTGCAGGATGCCACATTGGGTATAACAATTGAACCGTTCCAAACCGTTAAAAATCAAAGCTGCTTAGCGTTTTCGCTATATCATACAGTTGTTCAAGGAAATTGCCTGATATAATGGACAAGTACGATAAATGGGTAAGTTTGGTGAGAAAGCATTTTAAATATTCCATTTTTTAATTATGTTTGTCGTTTCTTACTTCTTGACATACCGCACAGTGATAATGGACGAGTCGAGAAATTTACCTTTGTGAAAACTAGAGGCAAACATCCTATAGAAATATATAATGTTCTCAAAAAAACGTTTCCGGTGTGGATTGACACCTGTCACTTTGAGGGTGTAAGATCAACTTTAAAATTACTGTTCTCCTTAATTCTCATTACTAATAAAGAATCCTGTTTTTGCTGAATCCCTCAAATGTGCATTGACAAAGCCATCCAATGAAAGCGTTTGAAATTGTAATATGGCGACCACAAGCATCAGTGTGCTTTCATTTTGTCATTTATGTCAGTATTACGCTTTCATATACTGCATTTACGTGTTTTGTTGTTCATTTCGATTCATTGATATATTGTAGCTTCAACATTCCCATAAAAATTATCTTTTGAATTTTACAAGTTTTTAAGTGAAACCAACAAAAGCTTTGCACAAATCCTGGTTGAAGACTTTTCCATTTTTTGCACCACAGGTTTCAGACAACTGCTTAAAAAACTGCTGAACGAAACTGGAAGGCTATTGCTATTGCTATTGCGGTTTTCTTGTGCAGATCCATCCAAAACTTCTCTTCGTAAACAATCGCAAGCTATAAGTATGAAAAACCAAAGCAGCTTATTGTTTTTAGAGCTTCAATAAATCTCACTTACCCTATTTCTAAGGCTTAAAGAAAACACTAAAAAAATTAAAAATGACACTGATTTGGAAATGCTCATTCACTAAATCTTTGGTATTTCGCAGATATTTAAAACAAACACTTTTTTGCATAATAGGTATTTATTTAAAGAAGTCGTCGAGTCACCTATGATTTAGCAACATTTTAAGATAATATATCAAAGTACTTTTGTTTTTAAATGCTTTCTGTATGGCCGGAACAAGTCGCTGCTGTTTAGAAATAAATAAACTGAAGGAATGCATGCGCCGGTTTTGAGAAGACAGTCAACGTATGAGAGTAAAAAGATGATGTTCACTAATATTTTCATGTAAATTGCTTACTTTTAACAGAAGTCTACAGAGTATATTTGTGGTCAATGAACGATACTGGCAGATTGTGTTAGTAGGAGGCCATGAATTACCTCCCTCTTTCATGCCGTCTATTCGTTAAAAATCATAAGCGACTTGATGACTTTTTTAAATTGAGCATGTGTCATAACATATGTGATAAAAAAGTTAAACAAGTGGCAGCATCTATTCTTCACATGACAAATCAAATCATTGAGTATATATGTCTTTGGCAGGTTTCACCGTTTACGCCAACTGTTATTTGAAGGCGCCATGGTCAAAAATGATTCTGCTGTGCCACCAATTGTCCATGTCTTTTCTCAGTGCACCGCCAACTGTTATTTGAAGGTTGCATGGCCAAAATCGACAACTTAGCGGCGCAAATTTTAATTAGTGGTAAGTACTTCTTATCTACAAAGTAATAAATACAAATATAATTGTATTCTGTAAATGTGTATATGCCGTTGATAATTCATAGCTAGTTGGTATTCTTAAATTCTTGAATACTAAAGGTTACGTTATTTATTATTTTTTCCCATCCTTAGGATAGCTATCGAAGTCCACACCATTGTAGTGATACTAGGAATAATAGCATCAGTCCATACACTAATTTGTTTTTCAATATTTTGAGTGGGTTTTGTTTGAATTTAACTGGATTATTCTTCACAATAGGGCAGTTTTTTTTTAATAAAGGAAATGCATTTTGCCTGCTGTGGCAACCCAGATTATAACACGAGTGTGTATTAGGGGAAATTGACGGCATATTTCAAATTAGTTGTAAATATTGACCAGTTGCATAAGCAATATAGACCAATGGTGTGATATCTGGAGATCTTGAAGTTTTACTACTACAACTACTATGCTCAATTTCCCGATTCTTTCTGAGCTGTTCTGTTAAAATATTTTGTAGTAATTCTTAGGCTTTAATTTTTTTTCATTTGAAATGGTTAAACTGAGCAAGTACACACGCAAAGTGTTTGTGGTCAATTTGTGGTGGTAAGCAATAAATCCCATTCTTTTTTTCGAGCCTTCTTTGTTTGTTAAGAAATCATAAACAGCTTGATGACTGATTTTAATTGAACATCATGTGCGACGGGAAAAGTTAAACAAATAACGGCATTTATATTTAACATGACAAATAATATCATTAATTATATTTGTCTTTCGCAGGTGGTTCATAGTACAAGCTACACCGTTACGCTAACTGTTATTATAAGACGCCATGACCAAAAATTACTCTTCAGTGGCACCACAAATTGTTACTTGAAGGCTGCATGGCCAAAAACCATACCTTAGCGCGCCAATTTTAATTAATGGTGAGTATCTCTTATCTACGACGTATTTATATTTGTATTATGTGAACATAACAAAAAATGTCTATGTGCTGTTGATTCGTAGCTATTGGTGTTATAATCTAGTCTATATTCTTAAATATTAAAAACTACGTCATTTATTAATTGTGTCCCATCCATAAGATTGTTGTCGAAGTCCACACCGTTTTACTGATACTAAGTGTATTTATAATGTACCATATATCTACACACTATTTTGTTTTTTCTATATTTTGTTTTGTCTATGTTTAAATTTAATTGGAATTATTCTTCACAATATAGCAGTTTCATTAAGGAGATGTACTTTTCCTTAACACATTTGCTGCGGAACCCAGTTTATATACGAATCACTATATGGTGCGTAATTTTCAATGTAAGACAGTGACTTTTTGGTGTCAGAAACATAAACGTTTATGCAGAATCCTGCTTATTATACCAGGTGTTTTAATCATCTTCAATAACTTCTTTGGCAGAAAAATTTGAGTAAAATCCTCAAATATGTTTCAGCTTTTTAAGTTTTCAAAATGACTCCCATCGACGTCCATATAAACTTATGGGGACACTTAAACACAACTTTGTAGTATTTCCCGATTAAAATTCAATTTAAAAATTGATCGTATTTTATGCGCTTTTTCAAAAAAGGCTTTGAAAGTCTTTCAGAGTGAGGTATTACTCAACCCTTCCTCCCTATTCAAAGAGCAATTGTTAGATATGCCAGAGTATATAGTTGTTTTGTTTTTAAATTTGGATACAGCGATTGTTACCAACGTACAGGGTGAACGCAGCTACTCTATAACTGGGCAATCTCTGACGAATATTGTGCCGAATCAACTACTTTCATCTATACAAGGTGTTCCGCATWATGTTGGCAACCTTTTTTGAATCTGCAAAAATAACACTGTTTTACAATACAACAATTTTGAGGTAACGCCAGCCTACTGAGATATTGACTCTTAACCATGGGGGGAATAAAAGCAGTTTTTGAAAGATATCTGGTAAACCATTTGATATCTTTTATTTATTTATATTTTATTATTTGAAGTTAACGATGGGCACATTTTTTTAATAAATATTTTGAGGGGCTGGGAGACCCCCTAATGGAAATTCCGAACAAGCACATCAAATTTACATGGAAATCCCGTGCGCCAAAACATTCGTTACTGTTCATAGGCAACTGGGCTAGGTAGACTCTTTTAAAGATACATTTCTTGATAACGAAAGACCGAGATATGTTCGAACAGTGCAATTGGCAGAAGATATACTTGGGAGAGCAGAAGCAGTAGCAGGTATTATGTGTTAAAAAAATTGCATCGAGCAGGGAATCGGCGGTAATATTGCATGGATATTCAGTAGTATAGGTACTTTAAAATGAGATTGAATACGTACAACCGTATTTTGGAAAAATATCTACAATTATGATTCATAAATGTCTATTTCTATTTACCGATGAATCTGGACTCACACGTGATGGATCTTCATGCTCACTCACTCACATTTTTTATGGTTCATTAAATAGTAATCATCTCATTTTTTTACAAAACGAATTACAATTTTCATATGTTCCCCTAAAGACAAGTTGATGAGGATGGTGCCCCACCTCGATGAGGCTTATCCCCATAGATGGGTTGGACGGAACGGTTCAATTCCTAGGGCGCAGTAATCACCAGATATGAATCCGATGGGTTTCAGTTTGGGCAAATTAAAAAGCTATTGTTTATGAAACCCCTATAACTGACATACTATATCTTCGACAGAGAATGGTTGACCTGATATTTTGTTTCGGGTGTCAGAAGACATTTTTTAAGTATGTCAGGAAGTGTTTTGTGAAGAATGAGGGACATGCTTGATTACTTGATTAACAACAAAAATTACCTAAATTGTCAGATTGACTGAATTTGAAGCATTGCAACTTGAAGATTAGGTGCATTATGCAACTATGCCTGTAAAAAATACTTAACTTTGATTTATGACTATGAGTTTTAGATACCCTGCCGCCTCTGGTTTGATAAAAATGTATGTATGATGGAACCAGTGTTATTTTCCTTACCTTAAAACAGTAATGTCTTTAAAATATTTAATTTACTTCCACATCCAACGGATGGAAAGTACTGTATCACGAAAAAAATTCAAAATTTTTCATTAACTCAATCGCTTTAGAATGGTCGAAATCGTAAAAAAACTAAATTTGAGCACAAAAATTTCTTGTCTGTGTATCTGTGGTTTATTTTGTGGATGCGGTAACTTTCGAAACACTTAACATATGAACTTGAAATTTGGCACACATAAATCTCAATTACCCAAAGCGACCTATTGTTTGTGGGGTAAGCAGGGTATTGGGAAGGGGGCGAAATTGTGAGGTAACTAACCTTTTTCCGAATTTATAAATTTTTATTTTTTTTCGTTTTAGTATGTGATTAGTAGTATAACTGCGAGTATTATTCGCGTTACTTAAAGAAGACGGTTTTTCCTAAATATCTCCGAAAATATATAATATATTCAAAAAATGAAAATACCATCCGATAGAAAATAAAATTTCTCACAAAGTGCCTTAGAAAATTTGTTCAGTTTTGAAATTTTAGAAATATCTCCATAAAACGTATTTTGGACCTTACATATACGATTTTTTTTAAATTTTAGTATTATATAGAAAATAAAATTTTTGATCGGAAAGCACTCTTGCAATTTTTCTGTTGAGTTAATAATTTTCGAGTTATTTGGAAAAACAAGATTTTAAAAATTTATGTATTTTTGCTAATATTACTAGAACTGTTTGTCTTAGAAAAAATGTGTAGAGCATAAAACGCCAACAAAATAAGAAATACTTACCGGTAACGTTAAATATATTTTTCATATTTGATCATCGCACAATCACAAACAAGTTATTTTTATGATTATAGCGATGGCGCACATTATTACTTCACATAACACCATAACAGAGACAGATGGTCCAAGATGGATGTGTGGAGTAAGACGTTGCCAATGCCTCAATTACTAGTATCTCGGTAGTGAACTTGTATTGCTTTAAGTCTAAATAATAGTAGATAATGTTAAATAAAATGGCATTATAGTTTAAAGATGAAATTTATATACGAATTCAGCACTTGTCATACGAAAAAGTAATTGTATAATGATTGCTGATTACCATGATTTTATTATTCTTTAAAATACAAATGATTGGTATTGTAAAGTAGTTAGGTATATCATGTTACGTACAACTTACAAAATAATGACAATTTGAATGATTTGGCATATGTGATTGATGAATATCTATTTCACATCTAATGGATGTATCACATAGATGAGATATGATATGGATCATGTGGTTATCTGATAGATATCCATAGGCTATCATGTGCTGTGTGGGCTGACAATGTTGCAGCTAAATTTTCTTTCAGTAAATAATATTCAATGCAAATTTTGCTAAATACCTACACATATAGTTAATGATAATAGCAACCATTTATAAAAAGGTACTCTTAATGGCACACTTTCATGTGGTTGACGTAAATGTTAAACATAAACATTATATGACTCTTCTGTAGAAAATTGTTACTGGAGTTAAAACATCWTCTATATTTTACTATTTTCTACTTTTTGATGTATTAATTCTAATCACATGTTTGTGTAGCAGTAGGTTGCCGCTTMGTCTTGCATATCAACGTACCAAACCTGCAAMACAACGCTGTTATCTACTGCATTTGCTACAAATGTACTGATGTGGCAACATTGATTGCGAACGCCAAGGAGGAAGAATAGCTTATATTATAATATAATATATAATATAATAGTTATTCTTCCTCCTTGGTGAACGCACATATGTAAGCAAAAGCAAATACTAATCACGATGGAATCGTACGGTAACCATGGCAACGAGACATAGCAACTGTATAAAATCATTGCATTGGAACCCTGTAAACTTGGTTGCCTAAGTTTGCAAAAGAATTAAAAAAAACTAGTTCCGGTAAGGAAAGTACATGCAATATGCGACATAGTACATACATCTATATAATACATATTAACTGAATTTCATTTTCTTTGGGAGGGCGATGTGCTAAAGTCTTCCTTCAAAAGCCGCTACTGGATTAAACATACAGCTTAGGGTTGCCAGAAACTGTTTTATCATATATAAAGGATTTTATTTAAAAATATAGAAGATTTAACAAAAAAATAGAAGCTTTTTAAACACATTTTATAAGACAAGAAAAAATGTTAACAATAAATGGTATTTACAAGTATATAAGCCATTCCACGTTGTTATGACCAATCAACAAGGGCTTCCTAATACTTGCATTTGATTTTGGAGCCCTATCATAACAACGTAGAACAGAAATAGAATTAATTAATTAATTAATTAATCTCAAATTTTATGTATTTTAGATAGGTAAAATATTAGATTAGTTAGTACTGTATCCTTCACTTACTTCCATTTTCCTTAAGGTTTCTTTTCCTATTTAATAAAATTATAAAATCAATACACAGAATTTCAATATTTGTTGATATTAACAATTCTGCCCTCATCAACTCTCTAGAACACCTATTATTTGAGTCGGTACACTTTATGATCATTATTGATAAGACTCGTTCCTCAGTTTATAAATATTGGGCATTTTATTTAGAAGATCTGCTTCATTAAACAAAATATACATGTTCAAATACATGTATTGTATATATTTATCGGGAATTAAACTTACTTATTCTACAAAGTGATCAAATTTGTAAACAGAATCCTTTTTAATTACAAAAACGAAATTTTGCCTAGCTAACTTGTGGGATTTAATCAAAACTACTTCTCCAAATACTTAATAGCTGAATTCAAAACCAAACAAAATTCAGAATCTATTTTCTTTGATATAATCTTGCCCATGTTTTTAAGTCTTGAGTTTACCACAAAACCAAAAAAAAATGCTCATCACTCCTTTTCTAATTTATTGCCTAAATTTTACATTACTTCATAAATTTCTATTATTGAAACTTTCAAGCCTTGTAGAAGTTTAATTCCTTCGTCAAATAAGGAAAGAAGGTGTTTACAAAAGGCAAACGCATCCCTTATACTCTCTTGCCAGATTGTGTATGTAATTGTCGGATTCCCAGTTTCTATAAAATTCATACATTAAAATATAGAAGATTCTACTTCTGTATTGAGTGTACATAGAAGATAGAAGATTTTTCCAAAATATAGAAGACTTCTATTAAATTTTAAATATAGGAGGTCTAACAACCCTAATACAGCTGTACGAATATCTATGATCAGCAAAACATAACACACCAAAATCTAAAATGTTACTACAGTAAAATAATCAAACACATTCAATAATTGTGTATTAAACAATTGTGGCTGTTTTTAATGGATACAATTTAGATCATTCGAAATTAAGAGGCCATTTGCCTACATATGTAATTTGCTATTCTACTACCAAGCAGTCATCCACAGCAGATACAGTTGCAAATAATTTTAAATCATCTGCAGAAGAACTGATGACGCTTATCCAAAGCTACAGATAAATAATTTATAAATGAGATAAAAAAGATCCCAACTTAGACCCTTGGGATAATCCAGAGGTTGCCGCAAAGCTGCATCACCGTTATTTGAAACATATGATTTCCAGTGATTGTGGTAGGATTCATTAAATAGAATCAGTCACTCAACCTATACTGCTCTAGTTTACTCAGAAGAGTGCCATGATCCATTCTCTCAAAGGCTTTTGTTAAGTCGATATATACTATAACTGCTTGACCTTTCTTATCTAAGTAGTTTGCGGTATATCGCATAAAATGGCAAAAGTTAATAGTAATGCATCTCAAATACCTTAATAAAGTTAGATAAAACGCAGATAGGATGATAATTTTTTTGGTTAAGCAGGATTGCCGTTCTTCATCAGAATAGGACATACTGGAAATGTACTTGTCGATAATGTAAGATTCATTTATTATGTAGACAAGTAAGTAGTGTAAATAAGTCCTAAAAATATATAAATTATCCTCCATCTATAAGTTGGTGATGCTCCAATCAGTCTGCCTTGTTCATCAAAAGTAAGATTTGTGGTCAATTGCTCGTGTGCAACAAAAGTGATTGCATTAGGTATTCTATGTAACAAATTTTTCCTTTACATCACTTTTGTTTGTCAAGCGGCTATATAATTTTCTTTTCTATGTGATGTCTTATCTGTATAATATATTTATTGTCTGCTGAAAAATAAATGAATTATTATTATTATCAAAGTGTTTTATTTTTTGTGTGATTTAAATACTACATGTTTATTATTGCAAGTAAATGTTCCTTTTGTGTTCTGCATTCACTAACAATTTTTCTCTTTTGTTTCAGATACGGCGCCTGCGACTGCCCTGTTATTTAAAGGGCTCTACTTTTGTTCTTGGAATTAAGTTCCTTTGATTTCTTCGATCTGGTTTTTTGAATAGTTTTTCTTAAGCTTCTCAGAAGCTTTCTTTGATTCATTTAGGTTCATATGAATCCCATTTTTGATAGCAGGGAATTTTTGACCCTTGATATACACACAATGGCTACTTTATTAAATTGAAGCATTTGTGGCTTGTCAGTTCAACATTTCTGGATTGGCATCATGTTTGTCCTTCCTGCACTTTAGCAAGGAATATGATTGATTTTACCACTTGTTTTGAGTCCTTGAAGTTTTACTATAATGCATTTTTAATTGATTTCTACATTTACATTGTTTTTGGCCAACAAAATTTTACTAGCTGTTTTATGGTTGCTAGTCGATTGGCATCGTTTTTATTTTTTCTGCATTAAGCATGGAATATGATTGATTTTACTCGTTCTGGAATCCGTGAAGTCTTATATAATGCATTCTTAATCGATTCATCCATTTATAGTTTTTGCTTATCGTAATATTTTACTAGCTGTATTATGGTTGTTAGTCGATTTGATAATTCTGATTTTTTTAATTTGTATCATTTTCCATACTGTTTTGATAAGAAAATGTTGAAGATTTTGTGTTGGGATCTGCAGTTATGTTATTGCTCTGCTGTTTATACATACATTTACGCTTTTTATGGATCTGGTTCTACAAAATGATAATAACCGTCAACTTATTCAAGTTGGCAAATAGATGGCATCCAAACACCTGCTTTAAAACGTTCCCAATATATGGAGTGCTTATTATGTGTTACTTTTGCTAATTAGCTCTGGAATTCTAACTAAAACTTAAAAAGTAGAATTTGTATTACATGGGGAATAATAATGATCGGCTGCAGGCTTTCATAGCTGATGTCTTTTGATCTTTGGCTTTTTTACATATTTATTAAATTTAATTTCTTATATAGGGTGATTTACATAACTATAACAAACATTTGACGATGTACTGTTTGAACCATTCCAAACATAAATGGTTATAAGAACTACGGTCATATACCGCCTAGTTATAGGGATCCAATGGATCAAAGTTTTAGTAGTACAGAAGCAAATAATAAATACAAATCTACAAGGTCCTCTTTGAGCAAGCCGGATACGTACAAATCATGGATTCATAAATATTGTTACGAGTGTGGCTTTAAAAAAATATTGACTTCTGACGTCCTTTTTTAAAATATCAGCACCGAAATACACTAAATCTGAATACAACTAATTGAAAACACTACTATTACAATGCTACTAATTCGGTAAACTACTATTCAGAACACTATAGTGCTCTAACTAGCGCTAAAACTTGGTTCGCTTTTTTCGCTCTCTTGCTTCACTGATTTTTGAATTCAGACTTCCTCGGATTTTTTTGTGAAGCATTTTAAAACCTTCATCGGAAGTCCCTGATGTTTCTAAAAGACACATACCGCTGTTATCAAACTGCGAACATTCCATCGACTGAATAGCCTCCACGATCAGTCATAACACGACCTTAGGCAACCACACGATCCATTGACGATAAATATAACTTCGAAACCAAAAGGGCGGTTTTTAAAAATTAACTTTAATATTTAAGCATATTAAGGCTAGCAATAGAATGATCTACAAAGCGATTCATTGCGCCGAGTGAATGTTGTCAGCCGTCTCGCGTTCTTGCTGACTCCTTGCTATGTTTATCGGTTCAGCTGTACTAGGTCACATAACTCCTCCGTCCTTAAGATGAGAAAATAGAAGATGCTATTTTCGAATTTGTGCCGGGCTTCATTTCTTCTAATTATTGTTCTTCATTTTGCGGTGAAACGTTGGTTCCAGATTTCTTCCGGAATAATTTTCTTTTTTTGCAGGTGTAAATGATGGCGGCTACTGCTTCTAAAGTTGCCCATATAGCTGAATTGTCAATATACTGGGTGTTTCCTTCTTCAGTTAACGGCATCAGTTGTTTGGCCAGATTGTTGATTTCATATAGGTTTTCGAACTCCATGCTCGTGATGTTGGACGTTTTGAAGCTCCCAGTGGATTGTAGGTTATTGACCTTGATTTCGGGCAACATTAGAGGCTTGCCCTTTTGCTTTTGCGGATAGTTAATGAAATTTAGAGTCCCAAATTCCATCTTGCATTTATCTGGAATTTATATTATGGTCGGTCTCATCCAAGTCCAAGTACTGGTCGATTTTACATTTAGATATTTTAAACGTTGGGAGTTTGCTGGAACGGTGAGGATTCCATTGATAGTAACTTGCTCGACGATTGATTCCTTGTTGTAGACTTCTAAAATATGGCAATCGGTAGGTAGATTCCCTTGCATCATTTGTAGAGTGCAGTTGTCAGGGGGTGAGAAGCTCTGTTGTGGACAGTAGAAATTCTCTTCTACTTGTGGACATCTCTCATTTACAGGGTGTGCCTCGATGTTTGTTTTGGCCAAATAGGGATTAGAGGGTGTGAACATTTTATGGTTTTGGATAATGGGAAATGTTTGATAAAATTCTAAAGTTTCCTGTTTTAGAATAGCGATATGAATTGCAAAAATGATTTTAGATTCTGTGAATAATAACTGGATACCTTAAATCTGATAACAGCTTAATGCATTATTTAATTTTGGAACTTGATTGTTACCGTAAATATTCTCTAAATATTGCAACATTTATAAAATTTCTTTAATAGATATTATTGACCTGTGTAATGAATTTGCTTTCGCAAATAACATGGCATCCTGCAGATTATCCAGAAAAGCTGTTGCACTTCGGCAATCTACACCTTGGAGGTTAATACCTATATTCGTAAATGCTTTTAATCGTATTTTGCTCTGAAGAAACAAATTTCTGTAAGTCTTTGTGGAGCTTCTATTGATTGCTGTTCAATGTCGTTATTGACTTATTATAATGGTTTATTAATTTCCTGTACAGTGATACCTGTAGGTTTGTTTCGTGAATTAAACTCTTCTGATTCTTTTCCAGAACTTCAATAGCCCAATTGTATTTGATTTCATCGTTGGAATCTAAGTTGCCCTAAGTTGTCCTAGATCATTAAAAAATCCTCTTTTCTGCCTGATGTGTGGTTGCAAATTTTCAAATTTATTTGTTAATATGTTCATCAAATATTCGGTTCTAATTAAGGCATTCTGCACTAAACTATGGTATGAAATGGGATTTGTATTTTCTATAATTTCAATGCTATTTTTTATCGTCTGCAAGTTGTTTTTTAGCTTAATAACTTGGGTACGAATATCTTTTAAATTTAAGTAATGTAAAAATGTTTGATTAGTATAAACTATGCTAGCATCGTCTAATCTAATAGGAAGCAATAAATTCTTAATAGGAATAATTTTGATGTCATTCGCGACACCTTTCGTCTGATAATCCTGAAGGACCAGGAATAGGGTTAACAGTTTCATTTTCGTTGAGTACCTGCAATAAAGCCTTGCTGTTACTTTTTGGTCTCCTTAAGACACTTTTGTGGTATGTGCCTTTCTCAGTTTTTATTATCAGATCTTTGTCTTCTTTATTTAAATTTCGGTATTTTTTTTGCCTCTTAATTTAGTTTTTACGTACGAGGTTTTCTGTTCTGAATAAYTCGGTGGCTCTTTTCGATTTCGATTCCGTTTTCCTATAATTGTGCGTTTCACTATTTCGTTTCTATCTTGTATTTGTTTATATAATTTTTTACTAATTCCTTTATGTTCCTGAACATAATGTGATACAATAAGATTGTCGTTTAAGTCAAAATGATCTGGATTATCGATATGTCCTTTTATGATTTCGAATGGAGTAAATTTTGTCACTGAATGTACCGAATTGTTGTAGCTCAAAATCGAATGTTTCATTAACTGATTTGGTGTAACCGTTTTGTGGTTGTCTCGATTAGGCTGAAAAGGAAACGTTCAACTGGTGAATTTGAATTGCTATTTTTGCCGGGGTATAGTGCAATTCAATATGATGCAGCTTACAAAAATCTTTCAAGTCCATATTTTTGAATTCGCTGCCGCAATCCACAGTGATTTTATTCGGTAGCCCATGATGAGTTATGTACGCCAAAAGGTTGTCAACTACGGACACGCCGTTTACACTTTCCAGGGATAGGCTTGACCATATCGTGAAAAAGAATCGATTATCGTGAGATACGAACAATTTTAAATTTTGAATATATCTAAATGAATATGCCGAAAGGGTTTCGACGCTGTGGGCGTTAAGTTAAATTTTATTATTACAGGGTTCCTATCAGGGCCGGCACAACATGTTCAACCCGAGTGGGTAGTAAAGTTAAGTTGCCCCCCCCCCGCCCCTCATCATAGCTGTACTTACCTATTGTCATAAGCAATTAACTTAAGAGGAAGCCATAGAGCCATCAAATGTGAGGTTTTTCTTAGATTTTCTGTGCAACTTTTAACAAAGGATTTTGAATTTTTTACAATTTCTGATATTATACCTCAAGTTGTGTGAACTCATTGAATTGCAAAAAACTGAAAATCATTTGTTAAAAGTTGCACCGAAAATCTGAGAAAAACCGCTCATTTGATGGCTCTATGGCTTCCTCTTAATACGAAAAGTGAGGAGTGTTRAATGGTAGTTAGGTTAAAAAATGATTCAATAATTGTTACGAATGTTTTTATGGGTACGTAAACAATTTATTTGATCTTTTGCAGTTTGAAATATATCAACATTATAGCAAAGCAAAAACAGCAGTTCGCTTCGAATTTCGAACAATGAACTCATTCATTAAAGGGTCTAAATCAAGGTTGTCCACTGATTCGGGGTAAGAATATAGAACCGCCACGTGATTTAGGCGATTTTGGGCCATAGTAGATCTTAAATAATTTTTGACTCGACGCAATACTGAGAAACTTCTTTCGTTGGAGCACGTTGATCCCGGTATTGTGATAATTAATCTAATGAATCGCACGAATTCCGGAACAAGATTCATGTAACATTCGTTTTTTCTCAAATATCTGACGATTTTGTGCCTGATTACAAACCGGTCCATATTCTTTTTCAGCTCCAATATATGAATGACGACAAAACACTTCGTTCTTTGTGCTGAAATAGTGGTGACAGACGACAGTCGCGTGACACCGTACAAAATACAAATGCATCAATACGTAGTAGTACCTATTAATAATGTATCGATTATCTATCGATCGCTGCGCTGCGTGCGCTCTATAATACTTAATCACTGCGCAAGTGCTCTCACGCTCTTCGAAGAAGCGCGCATTTTTCAAATATTATATTTTATATTGAATATTATAAAACACATTTTTGGAAATTTTCCGAGTGGGTAATTACCCATTCGGGAATTTTCTGAGTGGGTAGGTCTACCCATACTACCACGATCTGCCGCCGGCCCTGGTTCCTATCGTATTTATTCCTTAAACATACTTCGCAGTTGTTAATAAACTGTTCTATGTCAGTAGACATTTTTGGCCAATAGTAACGTGAACTTAAAGAATTTTTAACCTCATTGATTCCTCTATGGCCAAATTTGTATACGTGGTGGTATTCTAATTTTTCTTTTTGTTCGTCGGTGGTATGTATGTACGTCTGTTAAAATTTTAGTGCATTGTATTAKTTTGTACGCCGAATTTTTAAATACATTTTGGACAATACAAGCGAATTTTTCTGAAATTAAAATGTTCCGAAAATAGAGTGCGTATTTTTGTTCGGGGGTCAATGTATTCTTTTAAAAKCTTAATTATTGATTCTTCCAAATATCTACTAGGCAGCGTAACGTATAGTCGGTTATTTTCGAATATAGTTTTCCTCCTAATTTTGCCGCCTGGAGTGATGTCAAATGTCTGTTTAAAAAAAAACTTTATTTTATGTACAGAAATGCATGTGAAGAAAATACACGAGTTGCCCGATATGTGCTCGACCAAGCTTCGCGTTAGAATGCTATTCATTGTTGAGCTATATTTATAACCTAAAACAACAGAGCTGCCAAAGATAACAAAGTGCAACTCATCGTTTTATAAAGTCCTTAGTAGTCAAGGTTGCGTATGTACTCCTCTCGCCGTAGTTCGAATTTAAGAACCTTAATTTTAAATTACAATATTATTTGGATTTTCAATTTTTACTTTTATAAATTTTGTTCTTATCAAACGGCACACTGGGTTAAACACCTCACTTTTGTTTTTCGAGTTCGTTGTATAGTTCTTGAGTTTCTTTCATGTTGATGGAATCGAAGTCCAGCGTTGGAGGGTTGAATACCGTTGAATATTGCTTGTAGGTGGTCATGTTGATGGTAGGTAGGTCGATGACCTTGTAGGCCAATCTTCTTGAGCGATGACTTCGGAGTACCAGCAATTTATTCTTATTTCGCATGTTTTTGGTGTTTCTATTAAGTAAGAACCATAAATTTGTAATTTGTTTCTCGAATTTTGACAGGTTGTTGTTATTAGCGTGCTTTCGAGAACAGTAACTATCCATTTGCCTTCGGTGATCTGCTTTACTTGGTTTTCGAAAAGAAGTACCTTATGAACATGGCAGGTTAACGAGTTTCGTTGGTAGGTAATTAGCTGTATGTCGTATTGTTTTCTATAAACATTTTACGGGCTTCTTTACATATGAAGTCTTCTTCGAAATTTGTGTACATTTATGGTCCATATAAAAGTACCTTGTATCGCTAAGTGCGAGGTAAGGTTTGTATGGAATATTCAGGAGAAATTCGTTTTGTTTATCACTTGGGATGGGTACAGAAAACAGTAGAAAATACTGATATATTTCAGGTTCAATTAATGGTAGTTCTAAAATTAATATTATATTTGATTCTGAAATATAACTTTTAATTTCTATTATTTTCTCGAAACTGAAAATGTTATTGAACGTTACATCAAGGGGCAATACGCTTGTAGTTAAATTTTGTTGAATTCTATTTATTTCAATAAAGGGTCTTTTGGATTTACTATTGAATTGTGTAAAATGTTTAATTTAGCAAAACATGATTATTTCAATTTTTTCGAGAGTGTCATAAATCATTTGGTACATTGACATAATTTAGTTAAGTACTGAATGAACAAATAAAATATCAGTTGCTAGGTTTACTTGTTTAGTGATATTTTTTATGAAGTCTTCAACTTGTTTCATTCGACGTTCTAAAACAATTTAGTTGTGTGTCATATTAGACATAAGCGTTTGAAATTTTATTATTGTTGACTGCACAATCGATATTTGATTAATAGCACTTCTCTTGATTTTCCTGCAATGCCTCAATTTGTATATAATATTTTTCCGCATCTGACTGATCTAGATTTCCAGTTATGCATTTTATTATGAATCCTAATGGGTTTAGTAGGCCTCGTTAGCTCCTAGCGTGTTTTATCGGATTTAACTGTTCAATTTGTCTTTCAAATCGGTCTTCTAGCAAATGTATCCGAATTAGTGAATTCTGGAATTCTTCTTCAAATACATCATTAGTTTTAATTTTTTCGCTAACAATTGTGGTTCTTTATTTAATTGCGTTGTACTGTAGAGTAATTTCGGTTAAGTTAAATGTTTGAATAAATTTCCAATAGTCGTTAATTAATTATGCATGTCCAATTTTTAATGGAAGTGTTTCTGGTTGTTGATTTAGATCGTGTATAGTTACGTCGTACGCGACGGTCCGGGACCATCTTGAATAATAGGTATAATTTTGGCTTCGTTTATGTGAATTACTTCGCTGTTCTGATTTAAAGGGTTTTCAATTTCTATTTTGTTATTTTCCAATACTTTAGTAAGAATAAATGGTCCTTTAAATTTATTTTTTATTTTTCCGGTTCTTTTATCTGTTTTCTTGTAGACTCCAATGCTTAGTTTTTGTGAGCTCTTTGATTGATTAATTTTATTAATTAATGTTTCTTTGTTTCAACTGGTATCTTCCTTGATTTGTTCATATAATGCTTCGGTATTTTTCTGGTGAGAATTTACGTATTCTGAAAAAACGCGTGTGGAGATGATGACCTTGGATCTTCAGAGTCCGTGCGGCCAGTAATTAATTCGAAGGCGGTGTAATTGGTGGTGGAATGGATTGTACTGTTGTATTCTATTACTGCATAAGACATTAATGTGGGGATATTAGCTTTTGGGTCTTTTTCTTTTAATAACCGAATATGTTCTAACAGGGTTGAATGTAATCTTTCAACTGGAGTGTTCGATTAGTGGGGTAGGGTAATGCGTGTCCAAATTTAGAGAATTTGTCTAATATTGTTAGGAATTTATATTTTCCAAGTACGAACGTGTCTGTACGTATAATTTCGAAAGGTCGTGATGGAGTTTCTGTTAGTACTAGAGGTTGTTTGAGAGGTTTTCTGTCATATTTTGTTCTTTGACATAATTCGCAATTATTTATAAATTTAGTGCTTTTAAAGATTTCCAATAATAATTAGCTTTTAAAAATTTGTATGTTTCGTCAAATTCTCTATGATTTGTCGTGCCTTCGTGTTTATGTAAAATGAGTAGTTCGCGTTCGTGTGGTTGGACATTATTTATATAAGTTTCGTACATTCAATTAATTTATAATTTCGGAAATAGTTCGAAAGAGATTGCTGGAAAAGTGGACGTAATTATTTTGATACAAAATAAATGTAATTGGTCTTGTTTTGTAAATATTCTTTCATAAATTTAGTAACTGCAATTAGTTGCAATGGTTGCTTTGATGATTTTATTTCCATCCAAATTTTCGTGATTGATTTTTTGATAAGCGTCATATGGTGATTTTGTCACTATTAATTGTTGAGTTTTGTTATTAATAAATTCGTCTAAAATTGGGATGTCTGCAAGAGTTTCTGAGGTGTTTGCAGTATGTGCAAGAAGTATTTGATGTTGGAGGACGAATTTGAATGTTTTGTAGAATTCTGAATTTTGGTTCTTTCTAAAACTTCATTTGGGTCTAATATGTTTGGGTCGTAATTTTGATCTAAAGATTCTTCAATGTCAATATTTATCCTACCTGGATTATTAAGTATTGATTGTGTTTCTACTGCATTTAGCCGGATTCTAGAAAGGGGGATCATGCCTTGCAATTATACCGATTAACATAGGTTCCGGATATGCTGGCCGTAAATATTTTGCCATAGCTTGGTTTTTTAAAAAAATGATTAGCAAAACCTTCGTTTTCTTTATACACAGCCGACTGCAGTTTTACACGAACTTCAAGTTGTTTAGTTGTTTTATTGTATTGTATTGTTTATTGTTTTAGTAGTTTAATTGCTCAATGAATGCCTTTTTAAAGTTTTGATAAGTAGAAAAAAATTGCATAAATGCCTGTTTCCACAGAAGTGGAACTTCATTATCTAAAGTTTCGAATAACCATTTTGAGGCTGTATCTACTATATTTATAGTCCGCTTTTATTTCGCAGGTTAGGGACTAAGTTGTAGAGTTTGATTTGAGTACTAGTTATTATATATTGTGCGTGACTAAGTAAACTATAAAGCGTATGTTTATAAGCGAATACAATTTTTTGCGGCGAAGTATGGATTAATATAATGAAAATGTTTTTGAACGTTATTTAATTGCTTAACTAAGGTGCTTAACTCTACGAAGTGTATAAAAATGTGTTTGCTTACAGCTACTTTTGCTTGGCTTATGTGGAACGGTAGTATATTGGAATTAACGGGAGTTACGTTACTGGCTACTAGAGTTGCCGTTAAAATTAGAAGTGCATGGGCCTTTATCGTCGGTTCCTGAATCATGTAACAATTGATCCGTGTAAATTTTCCTGGGTTTCTTAAGCGTTGCTTTGTGATATGTGTGATTGGTTATGATTTTCTTATCATCTTCGGTTATAATTTTGGATGGACAATTTGGGTAATGCTTTACCTCTATTTTTGGTTTTAATATAAGCAATGTCTTTGTAGCCGAAATTTGGTGGCTCGTGACGTTTTTCATTAATTTGGATATTTGTTTTGATTTAATTTCCGAATTTCAATTCTTAATTTGTTCATAATAGGCTTTTGTGCGTTTTTTATGGTTTTTAACGCAATCGATCATGAGTAGTGTATCAGTTAAAGAGAAAGGGTCATCGGAATCGATATGTTCCTTAATTATTTGAAACGGCGTGTAGTTAGTTACCGAATGTATAGTACCCAATTATTGCATATTTCATTAGCGTATCTGTGCCGTCTTTTGGTTTATCGATTTTTAAACACCGGATTTCTTCTGCCAAAGTTGAGTGAAAGCGTTCAATTGGTGAATTGCTATTTGAATTTTTTGCAGTGGTGTAATGTAATTCAATTTACAGAGCGTACAAAATTCTTGTAAAAGAATAGTTTTGAATTCAGTACCTCTATCTGTAGTATTTTCTTTTGTGGTAAGCCGTGGTGAGAAATGAATGCCCTTCATTTAAGGCGTTAAATGACTGTAAACATTTTAACGGATAGGCTTGTCTATAGCGAGAAAATGAACCGATAATCGTTAAATACGTATGATTGGCGATTTTAAATGTGTCCATGTGGATATGTTGAAACGGTTTAAAAGATGTGGGTGTTAGATAAAATTTGATTACCGGCGGGTCTCGGCCGTACTTTGCACGTTGACAAGCGTTGCAAAAATTTACAAAATTTGTGATGTCTTTTATCATATTTGGCCAATGGTGATTTTTTCTGAGATGATTTTCATTTCGTTAATTCCTTTGTGGCAGGTTATACCCTGATGGTGATATAATTACAGTTTCTCCTGTTCTTGTTCCTCTGTAACATCAGTAAAGATCTTGTTCGATATTACAATACGGTACGCATTTGCTTTGAAGGGCTATGATGGGCATACAATTTTCGGGATATATATGCATGGTGTAAGATAATTTTGGGTTCAAATAGTCTTTAAATATTTTGAGCGTATCTCTTTCTATATGTACTTCGGATATCGTCACATTATACCTGACATTGTTAAAGATRTTTACCCTTTTTATGTTTGGTTCCAAACTGTTTCTCGATATTACTATATTAATTTGATTTTTTAATACTTTTAATTATTTTTCCGATATAGGGAAAATTAATATTGGATCTTCTAGTGCCGAATGAGTTGTTTCTAAGTCAGTTTCGTCTCTAGCCTCATTTGTATTTAAATTTGGTGGTCTGATTTGGWTGTTAGAAATTATATTACTTTTTGGTTTTGACCGTTCTTTAAAAGAAGTTTTGCCTAAACAATATTGAATCATTTCTGGGTCTTCCGGGACCGGAATAGATTTTGGATCACTGACATAGTCTTCGATAACAGAATCGATATCTCCTGAATTAGCTATAATGGATAATTTATCTCTTCAATAGCGTTTACTTCTATTCGAGATAAGGCGTCCGCATTGGTATTCTGCTTATCTTTTTTATAAACGATATTATAGTCATATTTTTCAAGCTATAGCTTCCATCTTACCAAACCCAAGTTCGGTTCTTTTATACTGAAAAGCCATTGAAGAGGCTTGTGGTCAGTTACTATTGTAAACTTTCTCCCAAATAAATACGGTCTAAAATATTTTACAGTCCATACTACCGCAAGGAGTTCCTTTTTAATAGTACTGTAATTAATTTCTGTCGGATTAAGAGTTCTGGAAGCGTATGCAACTGGAAGGTCTTTGCCGATTTCTCCTTGGCTAAGAACAGCTTTGATCGGTACGTTTGACGCATCCGTCGTTAGGTTGAATGGCTTGTCAAAATTTGGATATTGTAAAATGTGGTCATTACACAAAATTGTTTTACAAATTTGGAAAGCTTGGAGAAATTCTGGTGTATGTTCAATTTTTTTGCCGCGTGAACGGTTTAGTAATTTTTGCGAAATCTTTTATAAAGCGCCTATAATAGCCTAACAAGTCTAGAAATGATTCTATTTCTTTGGCGGTTTTTGGAATCGGAAATTTTTGGATTGCTTCAGCTTTTTTTGGTTGGGCTTGATTCCTTCTAGGGCTATCACGTGTCCTAGGAATTCAACTTTCTTCCTCGGGAACTCGGATTTGTCTAGCTGTATTTTAAATTTGGCTTCTCTTAACTTCTGAAATATAAGTCGTAGTTTTTCTATATGTTCTTGGAGGGATGTCGAAAATATTATGATATCGTCCTTATAGACGAAACATATCTAGATATCCTTGAGTACATTGTCCATCACACGCTGGAATGTTGCGGGTGCGTTCTTGAGACAAAGGGCATTTGAACGTACTCATAATGTCCGTTTTCTACATTGAACGCAGTTTTCGGAATCTAGATCTGGTCCATCTCTATCTGGTGGAATCCGGAGGCTAAGTCCAGGGTACTAAAATATTGGCATTTTCCCATCTTATCAAATATATCTGTTATATTGGGCAGTGGATACCTGTCGTCAATCGTTTTCTCGTTGATTTTCCTGTAGTCCACCACCATTCGCCATTTCTGTTTCCCGCGGGGATCCATCTTTTTCGGGACTATCCATATAAGGCGAACTCCATGGACTTTAGGATGGTCTAAATATTCCTTCGTCTAGCATTTTGGATATCTGACGTTGCATTTCAGCTTTGTGTACGAACGAATATCTGTACGATCGCGTATATACTGGGGTTTCATCGGTGGTTTTGATTTCATGTTTAGTTTGATTTGTAAAAGTTAATTTACTATTTTCGGTTTGAAATATATCTAAAAATTCGCGGCAATTTGAAATTATGGATTTCTTTTTTCATAATTTAAATGTTCTGTTCTAATTAGTTTGTCGATATTATTGGTTTTCGATAATTTCTCTAAAGCCAAAAATTCTTCTGCATTATAAAATTCAAAATTTTGCTTTGGCTGAATCTGGAAATGGAATTACTGATATTGGTTTGTCCAAAGTCAACGTTATTCTATCGGCTTTAGTCGGCTTTAGTCAGGGTAGGGGGTATGTACAACTCGTCTAAGTAACTTTCGTTAAAAATAACATCACCTTTGAAATAATTTACGGGTAATTTTTGAACTGAAATTTCGTGGACATTCACGCTGAATGTAAAATTTTTATCCTCTTTTTGTCTGTACTGAAAAGGAATTTCTTCTATATTGTTAACCAATCTTTGGTTTTGCAAATCAATCGAAAGTTGCATGTTTACAAGATCTCCCAAATCTAAAATTCCATCAAAATACTCGTGGAAGTCAAATAACAAGAAAGTGATTGTATTGCTGCTATTGAACTCAGGAAAAGCTGGAATATCTGCTCTAATCTGAACGAGTTTCTCACCTGCACTTGTTTTGATCATTGTTGGCTCGTAATAAATATTTTCTGGGAAGTATTTATCTACTATAAAAGGTCGCATCATAGATTTAAAGCATTCTGTATCTATCAGAAGTTTTATGGGTGGCTTTGAAATTGTTATGTACGGCAGAGCGTTGTTACATGTGACGCTATTCATTTCAGTTACTAAGTCCAGGTGTTCGACGGGCGGGGTATCGAAAAATTTACATTTTGATTTGAAGTTTCCTGATCATCAGGGAAAGAGTATTCCCGAGATTGTTCTTCATCATATGCATTTTGACCTGACTCATCAACAAAGTATTCATCGCTATTCTTGCGAGACAAAATTTCTGGGGCCAGATGGTAGAAATTTGTTTCTAAGAGATTGTCTGACACTTGGTATATGCGTGGATATCGACATTGGTTCTGGTTTGCGTTTGTCGGTTTCTGTCCGGTTGGTTTAAAAACATTTTTCAGTGGTCCAAAAACTTGAGCATTAGTCGGATAATGTCGTTTTATATTTAAATTTGGACGGATATTGATCGTTCCAGTTGTCTGAAATTTCGAAGCTGTTGACTTGATTAAAATTTGGTTGAATTGGAAATGCTGGTTTAGCAAAAGCGTAATTATTGAAAGTTGGTCTAAAGTTCATTTGTGGACGTGGTCCCGAATTATAAGTCATTTGTACTGGCTTATGATTTTGTGGCACTGGTCTCGTTAATAGATTTGGCAAATTTTGAGTGTATTTGAAATTTTCTTCTTCGGTAACGTAATTCATTGCAATTTCTCGGGCCTATGTAACCTAACTATACGTTGTAAACTGTGTGGCAGACCGCGAATGAACGTTTTCAATGACAGCTGGTCGTATTGTTCCAAATATATGATTTTAGTTTCTTTAGGCATTTCTGTTTCCGAAAGAGAAATTATTTTCGATGCTAACCTACTTCTAGCTATTTGGATTCATTTTTCAGAAATCTAGCGGTTGCTCATCTTTTGACGGTTGTAGCGTAATTCAATCCTGCTCGAGACATTCGGCATTTCGTTGATCGCCGAAACTCAGTCTGGCCAAGAATTTAGTTCACTACGTGTACCTATTAATATTTGTGCTCTACCTACAAGTTTACCAATTACTGCTCTCAATAGAAAGTTTTGCAGCTGAATATCATGAAATATATTGTACGTTGAGTACATGTGTTCGTAAGCGGTTATGAAAATTTCAAATCTGTTTGGATCACCTCCATAGTATGGGATGGTGTCCACGTATAGTTTTAATAATTGCAAATTTGGAACTAGTACGTTTCTGTTTTCAGTCATGTTTGGCTCTAGTTCCTCGTCACTAGATTCTAATAAATAAGTTGTTGTGAAAACCCCTTTCACCATATTTACTTCGTATGCAGCAACTTTTGGTATTGATTCAAAATTAAATGTTTCCCTAGTTACCACAAAAAACACTCTCGATCTCTCAACGTCAAGCGTAAACCCAAAGAGGTATCCTCTGTTGTTGATTACCAGCTCTAAAATTAATATCTCAAGAATTTGCCCCCTTTGAGCTGGAAAACGAGTACGCCTTTGCAAAGATCACATTCCAGTGACGTTTTTGGTAATGTGCCGCCAGCCGAATCTAAAATAACATCGACTAGCTCTCAAACTGACGGCGACCCCCGGTGCATACCATTCACCACTCTCAACACGTAGCATACCCCTGACGCTTCACCACCGGAACGCAGTGAGTAGCCGAGACGCTTCTTGAATACTAATGTCGACATTTGGTAAGCGAGCCTGCCGACTGGCAGTGGTAAACACTATTTCAAACTCAAAAGAAGTGAGCATAAACTCTTCATATTCCCCTTCAACCTCCAAGATGTAAACAATAAATATGGCGCACACATCATCGTGAAGTTGCAGTGGATTGGTGCAAAGCGCGCGATATGTGACTGGTAAGGGCTGCGGCATCTGATATCACGCTCGTAAATTCCTAATTTTTAATAACTTTTTTCTGCCTTAATATACATCACACGGAAAAACTGAAAAATACGGGTTACTTTATTTTCGATGTAGATTGATATTCCGAATTAAAAGATATTGGATGAACGACCCTATTCAGGGTATTTAAATCGGAGTCTTTTCTATCTCCCTTGTGAAAAGGGGTTCCTTTTTCAAGTGTAGGCTATTCTCTTTGCTCTGTAGCATAATAAGGCAAATTTTGAAACTCGCGCTTTTAGTTGATGACTAGCAGCAGCGCCACTTGTCTAAGGCGGCAAAGGGTAAAAGACACTGGCGTCGAAAAGTCACGTCTCAGTTTTTGATCATTGTTGTTAGTAGAAATATTTTTGTATAATAAACAGGTGAGTTTTGTATTATATTGGTGCTGCATGCTTTTGCATTTCTTCTACCTCACTTACGATAATAGTATGAAAGAATAATTGGTAGTGGTTTGTTTTCGTTTTTTTTTTTATAACCATTTCGTTTTAAGATCATTAATGCGATTAGTTGTGGTTAAACCACTGCACTGCACCAGTAAGCTGATTCATCTGTTTTCTTCGGTAGAGATTCACTGAACCTGGTTGGCCATGGAAACTGACGAAAGAGACTCCCCAAGTGGTAACGGGCCAATTTCCACACTGGACAGTTTGTTCTCTTTCACCAGCCCCGCCTTAAAGAAATTTCTCGGGTGTGGAAGCAAGGAGATGAAGAAAAATGTGCTGAAAAGGCAGTAGGCAGTTTAGTGAAGAAGTTGAAGAAGCGCAAATATGCAAATGAGGAACTCGAGAGGGCGTTATCGTGCCCGGGTACATCCAGCAAGTTTGTTACCATACCACGTAGCATGGATTACCGCATGTTATTTATTGTCGCGTTTGGCGTTGGCCTGATTTAGATAGTCACTAGGACACTGTCAGTTTCCGTTCTCATCAAAGCAGAAGAAAATCTGTATCAACCCATTCCATTACAGGCGGGTTGAAAGTCCAGTGCTGCCACCCGTTGTAGTAGCGTGTAATAATGTCCGCGTCAGTAATAATAATAATAACAATAATAATAGTAATAATAATAATAATAATAATATCAATAAAAATAATAATGATAATAATGATAAGCATGATAATAATAATAATATAATATGATGCCTTTATTTATAAAGATATGTCGGACTTTTAGTAAAAATAATTTTATGAAATAAAGAAGTTGAATGTAACACTCCGCTCCGACATGCTCAACCAAGGAACAACTCCAAGTTTGTGCATTATTCTTTCTCTCCTGTGTACAGCATGAGACGTAAGCACGAGTTCTGCACAACCTGGATTCTCCTAGACGTGGAACAATCGAGAGTCGACATAGTTAAATAGTGACAACACCATAACATCACATAGATAAATTTTTTGCTTCAGGTTTAACAGAGAACCAATACTAAAAATAACTTTCAAGTGTACAAACGCTCGTCGGATAATATCATTGATGTGGAAGTTAAAACGTAATTTATTATCTAAATCAAGACCCATGCTTCTAGTTCCGCTTACTGGCTCAACAGGTTGACCTTGTATAGAGATATTTCGATTAGAGAGGATCTTATTGCAGAAAGCAAGTTGTCCAAATAACATGTTTTGTTATTTAGACGGATTTAAACAAAGTGAATGTGCCGAACTAATTTGACCCAGTTGATCCAAATCACGTACCACCTTCTGCTTCAGATCAGCAACAGCGTCTTTCCTAAAATAATACAAAATCTGAGTGTCATCAGCATAGAAATGACACTCAACATTCTCTACAGCTGGCACAAGAACTGAAGTATACAGAGAAAACAATAGAGGCTCCAATATCGATCCCTGAGGTACACCATATCGCACATCAAATGACTCCGACAAGGCATTGCCATTTTTATAAACTGTTTTCTGCCTGAAACATAACTATAAAACATCTTCAGAGCATCCAATCCTAGTCCTACGTAATGTAAAATGGCCAAAAGTAAGTCATGGGTTCAGTTCAAACTGTACAAGTCCAGCGTCTCCTGTATCCAGTTCAAGGAGTGTCTCGAGTAACAACCGTCATAAAAAGGGAATGTTCAGTGCTCAATGAACAGAGTGTATTTCCATCTGTTCGTCCAATCGGTCACGTTTGTCAGTTGTTCATATAACAATTCGCAAGTTGTAATAAGTTATTTAATAAAGTGTTTGTGTTAAATCACGTTTCATTTAAACTATCTAAGCCGAAAAAATTTGCATATAGTAGAACAAATATACTTCAAAATTTTCTCAAATAATACCCGGAAACAAATAAATGAGTAATCGTATTCCTTTTATGTCGAAACAAATATTAGCAATAGTTTCATCCGGAAATGAATATTTGTACTTGTTTTATTAGGTAACGAATAAACGAATATTTGTATTTATTTTATTCTGAAACAAATAAACAATTGTTTGTATTCATTTTATTTGGAGAAAATAAACAATTGTATATATTCATAATAATAGTAAAACATTTGTTTTACTACTTTAGTGCAGTAATTGCACTTTGCTTTGTTATTTTTCTCTTCGGAAAAATGATTCCAAATTTCACTCCTCTTTCGGCTGGTCATATTCACTTAAATACTATCCGAAAATTAGAACGGCAGTAATGATTGAAACCGAAAACGAATCCTAGGTTAGGTAAATATAATGTAATAAAGCAAACATGTTTCCGAGTAGCCTATCGGAACACACGTACCGGGCGCCGACAGCGCCCGACGAACACCTACGTTTGGACAAGTTGATTTATGGGATGCTGCAGCTGCCGAGTGCCGAATGTTCGAAATAGAATCGCATCGATCCAAACCGGGACCGTGAACCGTGTACCGGTTCAGTTTTGGAACAGTGATCCGGCTCAGTTAGAACCGAACGAGATCTGGAACACTGTACCGGATCAGTTCCGATCTAACCATCTCTACCCATGGTTTTCATCCGTCTACTGTTTGTAAGATACCAGCAGGATGTTCCTTGAGGATATTCAGCAATGCTGAATTTGCACAGCTGCTTTACCAGTGTGTCAATTATGGGTTTGAAGTTGTATACGCAGGGCCGTTACTAGGGCATCCGCCGCCCGTGCGCCACCGAAATTTTTCCGCCCCCATAGTATCCCATTAATAGTCTACTTCAATAAAACACAAGAAATGTAAAAAATACACATTTTATGTATAAAAAAACCTCTCACACTCTTATTATAATAACCAAACATGTACAACCAAATGAAGCAAATACTTTGCATGAAATATAAAGTAAAAAATACATATGAATGTTAAATATATAACAAATATACGTATAATACGTGCACATAGAAATTTTAATCAAGCGTTACCTTTCTTGCTTTTTTAATACGAATTTTGATATAAAGTCTAATACATTCATATTTTCTGAAATTTATTTTTCTGTATTAATAACGTTTAAGTCGGAAAGCCTTCCTTCTCCCATTGTTGATCTCAAATTATTCTTTATTATTTTAAGTTTTGAAAACCCTCTCTCGCTGCTAGCGATTGTCACAGATAATGTTAAAAAAGTTCTTGTAGCGATCGCTAATTTCGGAATTACCGAGAATCAAATAGACGTGGTTATTTGTAATATCATTCATTTCAGTGCAATGTTGTRGATTTTATTACATAATTCTTGAGCTATAATGCCATTTTAAGGAAATTATTTAGATCTTTAAGGAAACTGAAAAATGTGTGATGATATCTTATTCTATTTTTGATAATGCGTTGTGGAATAATACAATATAAAAATTAATTTTCAATTGATCACGAGGATTTTTTTGGAGTTTCATCTTTAGTTTCACAGTTAAATAATCGTGTTTTCGTTGACGCTCCAACAATATTAGATTATGTGGTGGAAATGAAGGATCACAATCCATATCCTCAGTAATATTTTTTGCTGCTTCTACTCGTAAAAATTCGATAAAACCTGTTTCTGATCTTATATTATATAAGTAAGTTTTAGTTTGTTCTAACATTAAAATAATATTTGGTAGTGCAGTATCTGGTTCTTGCATTGCCTACTTACGATGTTTATATTTGTTAATACATTATACCATATAATAAGAAAACAAATAAATTGATTTTTAAAATTAATGAACTGGCCATATTTCTAGTTTCGAAATCTTTGCTGTTATCAGAATAGAGCGTAAACAGAGCGTCATATATTTTTGAAGATTGTGGCTAAGAACTCTTAGCAAGCTTTCTGCTTTCCCACTTGGTATCGGACAGATGTTTTAATGTTAAACTAGGAATTTTCTTATACAATAGCTAAAAAGCTTGTTATCTCTAAAAATTTTTTTGCAAACCTGTATTGCGACCCTCCAAAAAATTTATTATAACATTTGTTAAACCCTGTCCTGTTGGATATTGAATCAAATCCTAAAATTATTTATTATTTAATAAAACAAATCGCACTACAACGGTAGGTTGATCTTGATGACACATCCGTGGTGGAATCTAAAATAACAGATTACTACTTACTAATTTTCAACAACTTTATTGTTTCAAGTCTGATGCTTAGGCCTAAAAGAGAAATCAGTTCGTTTCGAATATGTACTCCTAAATAAAGAGGCACAGTCGATGGATTTCTGCTTATTCTAGCTATGTGGTCTGATATAGTATCGTTAAATTTTGGTATGATTTCAATTAACTTTAAAAAGTTGCCACTCTGTTGTTCATGCAACTTATTGCTTTGACCTCTAAAACTTAAATATTGCCTGCTAAGTATTTAACGATGTAAATTATAATTTTCAACACAGAAACCAGCTTTATCAATTTCCCATTTAGAGAATCAATGGTTGTTTTACAAGTGAGAGATGTATTTAAATCAATCCAAGATTTTGTATTACAAATGTGACCTTTTGAACCATCAACGAAGGGACAAGAAAAAGCTTTCAATAATTTTCAAGGAAAACAATAGACATAATCTTTTAGTTTCGAATGTACTACCCGAACTCTTGGGATGGTTTCTCCTGTACTTAACTTTTTTTTATAATATATTGATGTTACCTTTATCTAGCAGAAAGTTTATGTCAATTTCGGTAAGTTGGGTTGGACTCTATTAAAGTTAATTTAATTTTGTCTGATAATACAGAAGGCCAATAGCCAGGATCCTTAAAAAAACATCGTCTTTATAAAGAAGCTGAATATTTTCAGAAGTCACACCTGCCAACGAACACTGATCTTCTGAGTTATTCTAGATTACAGACTTGGCGTAAGCCTTTTCAGGACCTGGTCCTTGGGTTGAAATGTCTTCTGTTAAACTTGTTTGACGAAGTTTGTGCTTGGTCTTGCTGCGCTGGCTGGTTTTGGTGTGTGGGCGATTGTGGCGCGTCTACAGTATCAGTATTACAGTGGTTTAGATTTTCTTTACTGATATCTAGCAATATTTCGGTCTGTTGTGCTCCACGCTCCATTAACATTAATTAAATTTACTTTTTAATATAAAAATTAATTTTCTCAAACTGCATTTTCATATAATAGAACCGTGCGGCTTTCGCCGTCCCTATAGCTTAGCGCCCGTGTGCGGCGCACCCCTTGCACCCCCGGGTTGGAACGCCCCTGTGTATACGAACTAACAAAGATGTGTACTATCAGAATAAGTTTTGTCAAGAGACAGGGAGCAGAGTATCTCAGACAGGACGTGGCCAGTATTCCATGTTGGATAGAGGTAGTACACTTGCACGAACCATTGCAGTGGTTAGACAAAGTGCTAACTCAAATGGGAGCCCCACAGAATGCCATAACTTCGGTGTCATGAAAATGTAAAGTAGTTGTAGGACAAGTTCTTGTCACACAATGGGCTGTGAAAATTCCATTGATTGGTTATTTATTTGTACCTTGCCTTTTGTCTTTATCATCTGGAAACTTTATTCATATGAATTGCAGTGATTTGGGCCTCAAAAGGACTATGTAATTTTTATTTTAAAATTATAAATTAATAGGACAAGAAGTGTTAATATATTTGCTGCATATGCCGAAGTGGTACGTTATACCCAGACCTTTTGTTTAATATGTTTCAATTCTTAAAATTGTTGCTATTTGCTTTGTTAGTAGGAAACTATACTGAAAACTACAGCTCATGTCGTGTGCATACAGCAATATTTACAGATGCATAATCCGAAAGTCACCTGATTGCTCGATGACCATACCATCTTATTGGCCATTATAACCAGGTTTGAGACACCGATGGGGAATAAGAAATTGTCCGTTGTTAAGAGGTTATGAGAATTAAATAAATTAAATATTTATTAAGCATTTTTTAGTTAATTTGTAATAATGTACATAGTTATTTACAAGCATCATCTTTAAAATAATCACTGCTTTTTGTTTGAATACTGATTTTTTATAATTTGGTCTTCTACACTTGAAAGTAGATCGGAAAATTTTTGCACACTTTCTACATTACCATGCAAAATAAAAAATTTTTGTAAGTCCTTCATTTTTTCATAAGCGTCAGTCAGGTTTTTTACATCTGTAGTCGGAACTAGTTCGTCTTCACTGTCACTATCACTCTCAATCACAGTTTTGTTATCTTCTTTAAACTCTTCGACGCAGTCGGTGATGTTTATATTTATATTTTCTGTATGTAAATCTTCGTCGATATTGACATAATCGTCCATTGGTAGACCATCCACGTTTTTCAAATATATTGAAAGGGGTAAATCATCTTCATCATAACATCGGTCCAGTTGTTGCACTGTCCAAATCCGGCTTTGAGAAAACAGTTATTTATTGTTTGCGGTTTTACTTTTTTCCAAGCGGCGGTAATCCATATTGTTGCATTAAAAACTGTAATGTCTTTTTCTAACTATTTTGTAGATTCACAATCATTCATTGTTGATAACAGACGTTTGACCAAAAACTTCCTGTAAAATAATTTGAAATTCCTGATGATTCCTTGATCCATTGGTTCACATACAGATGTCATGTTTGGTGGAAAAAAACAATAACTTTACATTTTTTAAAGTTATGTTTGGATGTGATGTGGCGTTGTCCAAAAAGAGAAGCACTTTTCGATTTTGTCTTTCCATTGTTCTATCAAATTTCATCTGCTTTCATACACTTTTCGTTTTTTAGCGCCAATGTTTTCTTTGGTAATGCCCTGAAGAAGAGACCAGTTTCATCAGCATTAAAGATATCTTCTGGTGAGTATCCTTGAATAATGGAACAAAGTTTTTTGTTCCACTGCTCCACTTTTTGTATGTCGACTGATGCTTCTTCACCACAAATCGTTTTTAGGTTTATGTTCCAGCGCTGGCAAAATTTTTCTAGCCATCCATTTGAAGCTTTAAACTGGTCTATTTCCAATTCTTTCGAGACATCCAACGCTTTTTCTTGCAGAATTGAACCAGAAACGGAAATGTTTTTGCTCCGAACTTTGCAAAAACCAATTGAAAACGATTTGATCTAGTGCAGCATTTTGAGTCTTGGGAAATTTTTTTTACGTTGGCAATTTCCATTTTCGGCAAAAGACTTTAGAATTTCTTCTTTCTTCTTTAATATTTCACCTATTTGACTTTTTCCCCTTTGAACTTTTCTGCAGCTTGACGGATACTAAGTTTAAATTTTTCTGTAGATTCAATAATTTCGATTTTTTTCTTTAACACTAACAAGAAAATTTCCGAATTATCCTGTTCTGTGAAATCAGATTTTGCTTAATACCACCCCCCGCTATGTAAACCTCATTAGGGGTCGTTTCTGGTTGACCGCCTATTTAAATAGAATTCCTTGGAAAAATTTTTCCATTGTTGAGAGGCAATTTTGCACATGGGATTATACACAAAGTCAGAATTTAGCTGTCCGCGTCGGTTATTGGGAGTATTCTTTATAGAGAGGTTTCAATAGACAGTTTTGCATATAACTGTCCGTTGTTGGGAGGTGTCCGCTGATCAGAGGTGTCCGTTAAGGGAGGTTTCTCTGTATTTGCTTTGATAGTAGAAAACTATACTGAAAACTGCAGCTCATGTCGTGTGCATACACCAATATTTACCGATGCAAAATCCAAAAATCAGCTGAATGTCATGTCATTGGCCGGTATTGCCTATATTAAATATATATAACCAGGTGTGAGAAATTTATTTTGACAGGACCCACACTTTTTATGAATGACCATTTTCAACTTCGAAAACATTGATTGTCTTAAAAACGAAACACAATTCAGCCTTCAAAATAGGAAGGCGGTCCGCTTTGAAACAGTCCTTCATGAAAAAATCCTTACTGCTTGCTTACTTTTGATGTCACTGAGCATTTTCATGCAAGTGCCTAATAGTTTGGATTAAATAAAAGTTCAAAAAATTTTGTGTGGCATCATATCTACTCCCCTACTAGTGGCCCCACACAATATACTATTTCTGTTTTCATTTTTGATCTTATTGTTTTCCATGGGATCATGGAAATACAGGCATTAAAACAATTTTTATTTATTATTAAAAGTGCAATGATTTATAATATACATAAACATAATTTTCGTAATACGCATGTTTATCCTAACAGAACACGATTCTTTTTCTCAATGCTTTCGAGTCAGCATTCCATCAGCAATTATTTTATGAGAAGTTCTGATATCATCCAGGCTTTTCTTCCAGTATTAGGTTTTGCTTTATTGATCCAGCAATGTTAGCTGCTACTAAAACCATGATTCTATCCTTAAAAGTTTTTCTGCCTTTAACATATCTTTTCGTATCCGAAGAGATAAAATACATCTTCTTTACAAGTCTTATAAAGTTGGTATACCTTATCTTTTCATAAGGAAGGCCTAACTGTTTTCAACCAGTTTTCGGTAATGTATTCAACAACATGCCTTGTTTCGCCAGAATTTTTCCAGATGATATGCTGTTGGTGCGTTATTCAAGATTTAGGATATACATATGTTACTTTGCCAAAATTTTTAGAATTGGTTTTCAACGAAGGTCTGCTAATAAGAATTGGGCAGCTTCGTTACAATTTGAACATCAAATAATGTTCTGTCATTATCAAATTTCATCCTTGTGATATGTTTTTTCCACAGCTTTTTAATTTTTTTTGATACAATAGTAGGAAGAAAAATCATTTTCCAACTTACATTACTTTCCCCAACATTATTGTTGTGGCACTTTTTTTACAATTCATTTTAGACGTTGCTTACGTTCCCATATTTAAGGGCGTTGGATACACCTATAGTGTCCATAAGAAAAGCATGGGAACGAAAATCATGTCCAACTCAAAACTGGATCATTCAAATAGATGAAAGTTAAAAACTGCCAAAATTACACTCAGGGATGCACCCCTTCACCTAGATAACTTACCAACGAGCGACCGCTACTCAGGTATGCCACGGTAATTGTCCTATTCTGTATTTCCGTTGGTTAAGAATTTGGAATGTTTGGTCTGCTGTGTTTACTTTGATAATGCAGATTATGTTGTCAACGTATAATGGACTAAACCTGAATTCTCTGAATGCCGTTTTCGGCAATATTTCCTCAACATTAATATTATAAGGGAAGGTAGTTTACTTGCAATAAAAGCACACACAAAAATGGTTTGTCCATGGAGTTTATTACAATATCATGAACTTACTTTACTATAGGGACGTACAGGGCGGATGAGTTATCGCTCTCAACCATTTTACACGTTATTCATAGTTTTAGAGAAAAAAATATATTGTTGACAATATTGGTGGTAACAACCAAAGAGTAGTGGAAAATACAGTTAACAGAATTTATACGGGGTATTCAGTTTTATATTGGTGCACCAAACTTTTTTATACATACAGAACTACCAATTTTTTATCACAAATTTGGGTTTTATGTCAAATTGCAACTAAAAGATTATTAATACAGGTCGTAAAGTCAAGGATTATTGCGTTGTCGCTATCACTATCACCGATTTTATATCTTTATTTACGGTGTACACAATACTATAATACATTAAT
>QCXZ01000086.1:17273572-17296394 GCA_025024175.1 Rhyzopertha dominica | reverse complement strand
ATTTACGGTGTACACAATACTATAATACATTAATAATAACTTTTAATTGTTCACAGGTTAGATAAACAGTTCACCTTGAGCAAAAGATAAATTAAAATACCTACATGGCGTAAAATTAGAGCCCAGCTTCAGAAAAGGCTAAGAACGATTCAGTTTTGTTCATCACACACTTCAATGAGCTGTAGTACACGTTGCAAACTGCAGAAATAATATTATAGTTGCAACAAGCAAAATTAATGGGCGAATACAGCATAACGTTCGTATTACTTTTTTATGGCTAAAATGACTTGCCGACTCGTGGTACAAGAATATCAAAATGTTTCAACAGTTAAAGGTACATGTACTCGTATTTTAGAATGTAGAAGTTTATTGAAGCCAACCTTCGACGCATTTCCAAAGATTGAATATTGAAACGCGAAAGTGATAGGCAGTGATCAACACCTCTAGGCGGATATACACCATGAACAGCAATAACTAGAAACTTTAAGCATTTCATTTGTATTCTCTAAGCTATTATTATAACATTTCTGTGGAAAGGTACGAGTTGGGTCCCTCCCACTAATCCCGTGTGTACCTGGTCCCACTGGTTTTCCCAATAAAGCAATTACAGGGGCTTATCACTGAGGATATTATATTTTTCAAAATCTCCTGTTCCTGATATTTTGTCATGCATTGGTTATAAGTTTCAAATTTAGCCGCACCTTTATAAAATGTGTAATACTTGGGCTAAGACAAGTGATCAAAGCAATTTTCAGTTTCATTTGTGAAGTGACTGAAAAAGGCAAGGAATTTATTACTATGAATAAGTTCGGCTATCACAAATTTATAAACGAGAAGCCGAAAACGATAATAATAGTAATAATAGTCTTTATTCCCGGTTACCCAACCTACAGCAAAGAAAAAATAAGAATCTATAACAACAAAAAATGTAAAAAGCAATTCATTGGCACTGCGTCATACCGGCACTTGGGAAACGGCGGAGTTCAGTTACCAACCGGAAAGGCGCTACCTGGTGTTCCACTCAACCGATTGTTAAACAAATCAAAATAATGCAAAAATAAAAGACCAAGAATCTGCACGTATATAATATAATAATATTAACAGCAAGAAAGGGTGACGAATTTCTAAATTAAGTCCTGGATGGACATCAAGTATTTTTTATAGGCAATTTTAAATAAATGAGCTGACTTAGATTTAAGATTTGAAAGAACGGAATTGTATAACACAGAAACAATATATAAAAAACCTTTAAAAAAACTGAAAATGTGCAGGGATTGTGAGAGCGTCCTTCCTATGAACATTAATGTTATGAACATCCGTTTGGAAAGTTATCTTGTTATATAGGTATGCAGGAATTTTAGTACTGATTAGTTTGTGAAAAAAACAGACAGAACGCAATTTTCTTCTTGCCTCCATATTTAACCACGGCACAGATCCAAGTTTGTGACTGATGTGTTCCCTACTGCTAATTCCATATATTAAGCGCAGGCAAGCATTCTGCACTACTTGAACTCTTCTAGATGACTCAAAGTCTAAGCATGGTCCATAAACCGCGTCGGCAAAATTAAACAAAGATATCACCAAAGCATCGCATAAATAAATTTATTGTTTTATGTTCGAAAATACACGTATGTTGTATATCATTTTTAATGTAGAGAAAGCGTTACTAATGGTATTGTATACATGCTGTTTAAAACGAAGTTTATTGTCAATGGGCAAACCCAAGTTTTTCGAAGCTGTGACTAACTCTATAGGTCGGCCGTCAATTTTTATATCAAACTGTGATGCAAGATCACAATATGATGTGTGTGAAATTAACCACAGCCATGGATTTGCTTACCGCGCCGCGACATTCGTCCGCGGCAACCTAACCAGATCGGCGGCGGCAACTTTCCAGGACCGTATTCGAGGTTTTCCGAGCAAACGCGCGATATGATACCCATTTACAATACATAATTTCGTCAGCACGAACATATACGTTATACTTTTACTTACCCAACCCTTTAACACCCCAATACATATGCTAGTTCATAATACAAGTAAAACTAACTACTCGTAAAATCATTAACGTTATTCCTAGTCGTGATATCCCAGATAATAACGGTGTGCACCAAGTAAAAATAATTTGCTACCCCCTCGTAGCAGATATAAGAAAAAAACGTTTCGCTAAAACAGCTAGCACTTAATTCGCGGCATACTTCGTCAGAATATACTCCTCCAACATCACTAACGAAACGATTAAACCCAGTCGCTAGTCACCACCCTCCGCACGAACAGGAGAATAAAAATCAACATCCCCTCAGCCACGAAAACTTTAAAAAATCGTCGCGTCAAAGCGGGTCAACTTTCATTTACGAAAATTTGCCGGAATATAGCTCTCCAGCAGTCCTAACGATCAGGTCCAGTCGCCTTCACCACACCGTCAAGGGGCAGGAGAATAAAATATAACATCCCCTCGGCCACGAAAACTTTAAAAATTCGCCGCGCCAAAACGGCTCAACTTTCATCTACGAAAATATGTCGGAATATAGCTCTCCGGCAGTCCTAACGATCAGGTCCAGTCGCCATCAGTACACCCTGCAGGGACAGGAGAATAAAAATTAACATCCCCTCAGCCACGAAAACTTTAAAAATTCGCCGCGCCAAAACGGCTCTACTTTCATCTACGAAAATTTGTCGGAATTTAGCTCTCCGGCAGTCCTAACGATCAGGTCCAGTCGCCATCTCCACACCCTCCAGGGGCAGGAGAATAAAAATTAACATCCCCTCGGCCACGAAAACTTCATCCCCTCGGCCACGAAAACTTTAAAAATTCGCCGCGCCAAAACGGCTCAACTTTCATCTACGAAAATTTGTCGGAATATAGCTCTCCTACAGTCCTAACGATCAGGCCCAGTCGCCATCTATACACCCTCCAGGGACAGGAGAATAAAAATTAACATCCCTCAGCCACGAAAACTTTAAAAAATCGCCGCGCCAAAACGGCTCAACTTTCATCTACGAAAATTTGTAGGAATATACATAGCTCTCCGGCAGTCCTAACGATCAGGTCCAGTTGCCATCACCACACCCTCAAGGGGCAGGAGAATAAAATATAACATCCCCTCGGCCACGAAAACTTTAAAAATTCGCCGCGCCAAAACGGCTCAACTTTCATCTACGAAAATTTGTCGGAATATAGCTCTTCGGCAGTCCTAACGATCAGGTCCAGTCGCCATCACCACACCCTCCAGGGGCAGAAGAATAAAAATTAACATCCCCTCGGCCACGAAAACTTTAAAAATTCGCCGCGCCAAAACCGCTCAACTTTCATCTACGAAAATTTGTCGGAATATAGCTCTCCGGCATTCCTAACGATCAGGTCCAGTCGCCATCACCACACCCTCCAGGGGCAGGAGAATAAAAATTAACATCCCCTCAGCCACGAAAACTTTAACAATTCGCGGCGGCAAAACGGCTCAACTTTCATCTACGAAAATTTGTCGGAATATAGCTCTCCTACAGTCCTAACGATCAGGCCCAGTCGCCATCACCACACCCTCAAGGGACAGGAGAATAAAATATAACATCCCCTCGGCCACGAAAACTTTAAAAATTCGCCGCGCCTAAACGGCTCAACTTTCATCTACGAAAATTTGTCGGAATATAGCTCTCCTACAGTCCTAACGATCAGGCTCAGTCGCCATCAATACACCCTCCAGGAGCAGGAGAATAAAAATTAACATCCCCTCAGCCACGAAAACTTTAAAAAAATCGCCGCGCCAAAACGGCTCAACTTTCATCTACGAAAATTTGTAGGAATATAGCTCTCCGGCAGTCCTGTCGATCAGGTCCAGTTGCCATCACCACACCTCAAGGGGCAGGGAATAAAATATAACATCCCCTCGGCCACGAAAACTTTAAAAATTCGCCGCGCCAAAACGGCTCAACTTTCATCTACGAAAATTTGTCGGAATATAGCTCTCCTACAGTCCTAACGATCAGGCCCAGTCGCCATCAATACACCCTCCAGGGGCAGAAGAATAAAAATTAACATCCCCTCAGCCACGAAAACTTTAAAAAATCGCCGCGCCAAAACGGCTCAACTTTCATCTACGAAAATTTGTAGGAATATACATAGCTCTCCGGCAGTCCTAACGATCAGGTCCAGTTGCCATTACCACACCCTCAAGGGGCAGGAGAATAAAATATAACATCCCCTCGGCCACGAAAACTTTAAAAATTCGCCGCGCCAAAACGGCTCAACTTTCATCTACGAAAATTTGTCGGAATATAGCTCTTCGGCAGTCCTAACGATCAGGTCCAGTCGCCATCACCACACCCTCAAGGGGCAGGAGAATAAAATATAACATCCCCTCGGCCACGAAAACTTTAAAAATTCGCCGCGCCCAAACGGCTCAACTTTCATCTACGAAAATTTGTCGGAATATAGCTCTCCTACAGTCCTAACGATCAGGCCCAGTCGCCATCAATGCACCCTCCAGGGGCAGGAGAATAAAAATTAACATCCCCTCAGCCACGAAAATTTTAAAAAATCGCCGCGCCAAAACGGCTCAACTTTCATCTACGAAAAATCGTAGGAATATACATAGCTCTCCGGCAGTCCTAACGATCAGGTCCAGTTGCCATCACCACACCCTCAAGGGGCAGGAGAATAAAATATAACATCCCCTCYGCCACGAAAACTTTAAAAATTCGCCGCGCCAAAACGGCTCAACTTTCATCTACGAAAATTTGTCGGAATKTAGCTCTTCGGCAGTCCTAACGATCAGGTCCAGTCGCCATCACCACACCCTSCAGKGGCAGGAGAATAAAATTAACATCCCCTCAGCCACGAAAACTTTAAAAATTCGCTGCGCCAAAACGGCTCAACTTTCATCTACGAAAATTTGTCGGAATTTAGCTCTCCGGCAGTCCTAACGATCAGTTCCAGTCGCCATCAATACACCCTGCAGGGACAGGAGAATAAAAATTAACATCCCCTCAGCCACGAAAACTTTAAAAATTCGCCGCGCCAAAACGGCTCAACTTTCATCTACGAAAATTTGTCGGAATATAGCTCTCCGGCAGTCCTAACGATCAGGTCCAGTCGCCATCAATACACCCTGCAGGGACAGGAGAATAAAAATTAACATCCCTCAGCCACGAAAACTTTAAAAATTCGCCGCGCCAAAACGGCTCAACTTTCATCTACGAAAATTTGTCGGAATTTAGCTATCCGGCAGTCCWAACGATCAGGTCCAGTCGCCATCTCAACACCCTCCYGGGGCAGGAGAATAAAAAWTAKCATCCCCTCAGCCACGAAAACTTTAAAAATTCGCTGCGCCAAAKCGGCTCAACTTTCATCTACGAAAATTTGTCGGAATTTAGCTCTCCGGCAGTCCTAACGATCAGTTCCAGTCGCCATCAATACACCCTGCAGGGACAGGAAAATAAAAATTAACATCCCCTCTGCCACGTAAACTTTAAAAATTCGCCGCGCCAAAACGGCTCAACTTTCATCTACGAAAATTTGTCGGAATATAGCTCTCCGGCAGTCCTAACGATCAGGTCCAGTCGCCATCAATACACCCTGCAGGGACAGGAGAATAAAATATAACATCCCCTCGGCCACGAAAACTTTAAAAATTCGCCGCGCCAAAACGGCTCAACTTTCATCTACGAAAATTTGTCGGAATATAGCTCTCCGGCAGTCCTAACGATCAGGTCCAGTCGCCATCAATACACCCTGCAGGGACAGGAGAATAAAAATTAACATCCCCTCAGCCACGAATACTTTAAAAATTCGCTGCGCCAAAACGGCTTAACTTTCATCTACGAAATTTGTCGGAATATAGCTCTTCGGCAGTCCTAACGATCAGGTCCAGTCGCCATCACCACACCCTCCAGAGGCAGGAGAATAAAAATTAACATCCCCTCAGCCACGAAAACTTTAAAAATTCGCTGCGCCAAAACGGCTCAACTTTCATCTACGAAAATTTGTCGGAATTTAGCTCTCCGGCAGTCCTAACGATCAGTTCCAGTCGCCATCAATACACCCTGCAGGGACAGGAGAATAAAAATTAACATCCCCTCAGCCACGAAAACTTTAAAAATTCGCCGCGCCAAAACGGCTCAACTTTCATCTACGAAAATTTGTCGGAATATAGCTCTCCGGCAGTCCTAACGATCAGGTCCAGTCGCCATCAATACACCCTGCAGGGACAGGAGAATAAAAATTAACATCCCCTCGGCCACGAAAACTTTAAAAATTCGCCGCGCCAAAACGGCTCAACTTTCATCTACGAAAATTTGTCGGAATATAGCTCTCCGGCAGTCCTAACGATCAGGCCCAGTCGCCATCACCACACCCTGAAGGGACAGCAGAATAAAAATTAACATCCCCTCGGCCACGAAAACTTTAAAAATTCGCCGCGCCAAAACGGCTCAACTTTCATCTACGAAAATTTGTCGGAATATAGCTCTCCGGCAGTCCTAACGATCAGGTCCAGTCGCCATCAATACACCCTGCAGGGACAGGAGAATAAAAATTAACATCCTCTCAGCCACGAAAACTTTAAAAATTCGCCGCGCCAAAACGGCTCAACTTTCATCTACAAAAATTTGTCGGAATTTAGCTATCCGGCAGTCCTAACGATCTGGTCCAGTCGCCATCTCCACACCCTACAGGGGCAGGAGAATAAAAATTAACATCCCCTCGGCCACGAAAACTTTAAAAATTCGCCGCGCCAAAACGGCTCAACTTTCATCTACGAAAATTTGTCGGAATATAGCTCTCCGGCAGTCCTAACGATCAGGCCCAGTCGCCATCACTGCACCCTGAAGGGACAGCAGAATAAAAATTAACATCCCCTCAGCCACGAAAACTTTAAAAATTCGCCGCGCCAAAACGGCTCAACTTTCATCTACAAAATTTGTCGGAGTATAGATCTCCGACAGTCCTAACGATCAGGTCCAGTCGCCACCACCACACCCTACAGGGGCAGGAGAATAATGATTAACAACCCCTCAGCCACGAAAACTTTAAAAATTCGCCGCGCCAAAACGGCTCAACTTTCATCTACGAAAATTTGTCGGAATATAGCTCTCCGGCAGTCCTAACGATCAGGTCCAGTCGCCATCAATACACCCTGCAGGGACAGGAGAATAAAAATTAACATCCCCTCGGCCACGAAAACTTTAAAAATTCGCCGCGCCAAAACGGCTCAACTTTCATCTACGAAAATTTGTCGGAATATAGCTCTCCGGCAGTCCTAACGKTCAGGCCCAGTCGCCATCACCACACCCTGAAGGGACAGCAGAATAAAAATTAACATCCCCTCGGCCACGAAAACTTTAAAAATTCGCCGCGCTAAAACGGCCTAACTTTCATCTACGAAAATTTGTCGGAATATAGCTCTCCGGCAGTCCTAACGATCAGGTCCAGWCGCCATCAATACACCCTGCAGGGACAGGAGAATAAAAATTAACATCCCCTCAGCCACGAAAACTTTAAAAATTCGCCGCGCCAAAACGGCTCAACTTTCATCTACGAAAATTTGTCGGAATATAGCTCTCCGGCAGTCCTAACGATCAGGCCCAGTCGCCATCACTACACCCTGAAGGGACGGCAGAATAAAAATTAACATCCCCTCAGCCACGAAAACTTTAAAAATTCGCCGCGCCAAAACGGCTCAACTTTCATCTACAAAATTTGTCGGAGCATAGCTCTCCGACAGTCCTAACGATCAGGTCCAGTCGCCACCACCACACCCTACAGGGGCAGGAGAATAATGATTAACAACCCCTCAGCCACGAAAACTTTAAAAATTCGCCGCGCCAAAACGGCTCAACTTTCATCTACGAAAATTTGTCGGAATATAGCTCTCCGGCAGTCCTAATGATCAGGTCCAGTCGCCATCACCACACCCTGAAGGGACAGGAGAATAAAAATTAACATACCCTCAGCCACCAAAACTTTAAAAATTCGCCGCGCCAAAACGGCTCAACTTTCATCTACGAAAATTTGTCGGAATTTAGCTATCCGGCAGTCCTAACGATCAGGTCCAGTCGCCATCTCCACACCCTCCAGGGGCAGGAGAATAAAAATTAACAATCCCTCGGCCACGAAAACTTTAAAAATTCGCCGCGCCATAACGGCTCAACTTTCATCTACGAAAATTTGTCGGAATATAGCTCTCCGGCAGTCCTAACGATCAGGCCCAGTCGCCATCACTACACCCTGCAGGGACAGGAGAATAAAAATTAACATCCCCTCAGCCACGAAAACTTTAAAAATTCGCCGCGCCAAAACGGCTCAACTTTCATCTACAAAATTTGTCGGAGTATAGCTCTCCGACAGTCCTAACGATCAGGTCCAGTCGCCACCACCACACCCTACAGGGGCTGGAGAATAAAAATTAACATCCCTTCAGCCACGAAAACTTAAATAATTCGCCGCGCCAAAACGGCRCAACTTTCATCTACGAAAATTTGTCGGAATATAGCTCTCCCGCAGTCCTAACGATCAGGCCAAGTCGCCATCACTACACCCTGCAGGGACAGGAGAATAAAAATTAACATCCCCTCAGCCACCAAAACTTTTAAAAATTCGCCGCGCTAAAACGGCTCAACTTTCATCTACGAAAATTTGTCGGAAGTTAGCTCTCCGGCAGTCCTAACGATCAGGTCCAGTCGTCATCTCCACACCCTCCAGGGGCAGGAGAATAAAAATTAKCATCCCCTCGGCCKCGAAAATTTTAAAAATTCGRCGCGCCAAAACGGCTCAACTTTCATCTACGAAAATTTGTCGGAATATAGCTCTCCSGCAGTCCTAACGATCAGSTCCAGTCGCCATCAKTACACCCTGCAGGGACAGGAGAATAAAAATTAACATCCCCTCAGCCACGAAAACTTTTAAAATTCGCCGCGCCAAAACGGCTCAACTTTCATCTGGGAAAATTTGTCGGAATATAGCACTCCGGCAGTCCTAACGATCAGGTCCAGTCGCCATCACCACACCTTTAAGGGGCAGGAGAATAAAAATTAACATCCCCTCAACCACGAAAACTTTTAAAATTCGCCGCGCCAAAACGGCTCAACTTTCATCTACGAAAATTTGTCGGAATATAGCTCTCCCGCTGTCCTAACGATCAGGTCCAGTCGCCATCACCACACCCTCCAGGGGCAGGAGAATAAAAGTTATCATCCCCTCAGCCACGAAAACTTTAAAAAWTCGCCGCGCCAAAACGGCTCAACTTTCATCTACGCAAATTTGTAGGAATATACATAGCTCTCCGGCAGTCCTAACTATCAGGTCCAGTTGCCATCACCACACCCTCAAGGGACAGGAGAATAAAATATAACATCCCCTCGGCCACGAAACCTTTTAAAATTCGCCGCGCCAAAACGGCTCAACTTTAATCTACGAAAATTTGTCGGAATATAGCTCTCCGGCAGTCCTAACGATCAGGTCCAGTCGCCATCACCACACCCTCCAGAGGCAGGAGAATAAATAGTAATATCCCCTCAGCCACGAAAACTTTACAAAATCGCCGCGCCAAAACGGCTCAACTTTCATCTACGAAAATTTGTCAGAATTTAGCTCTCCGGCAGTCCTAACGATCAGGTCCAGTTGCCATCACCACACCCTCAAGGGACAGGAGAATAAAATATAACATCCCCTCGGCCACGAAAACTTTTAAAATTCGCCGCGCCAAAACGGCTCAACTTTCATCTACGAAAATTTGTCGGAATATAGCTCTCCGGCAGTCCTAACGATCAGGTCCAGTCGCCATCACCACACCCTCCAGGGGCAGGAGAATAAATATTAACATCCCCTCAGCCACGAAAACTTTACAAATTCGCCGCGCCAAAACGGCTCAACTTTCATCTACGAAAATTTGTCAGAATTTAGCTCTCCGGCAGTCCTAACGATCAGGTCCAGTCGCCATCTCCGCACCCTCCAGGGGCAGGAGAATAAAAATTAACATCCCCTCGGCCACGAAAACTTTAAAAATTCGCCGCGCCAAAACGGCTCAACTTTCATCTACGAAAATTTGTCGGAATATAGCTCTCCGGCAGTCCTAACGATCAGGCSCAGTCGCCATCACTACACCCTGCAGGGACAGGAGAATAAAAATTAACATCCCCTCAGCCACGAAAACTTTAAAAATTCCCCGCGCCAAAACGGCTCTACTTTCATCTACGAAAATTTGCTGGAATATAGCTCTCCGGCAGTCCTAACGATCAGGCCCAGTTCACTACACCCTGCAGGGACAGGAGAATAAAAATTAACATCCCCTCAGCCACGAAAATTTTAAAAATTCGCCGCGCCAAAACGGCTCAACTATCATCTACAAAATTTGTCGGAAAATAGCTCTCCGACAGTCCTAACGATCAGGTCCAGTCGCCACCACCACACCCTACAGAGGCAGGAGAATAATAATTAACATCGCCTCGGCCACGAAAACTTTAAAAATTCCCCGCGCCAAAACGGCTCAACTTTCATCTACGAAAATTTGTCGGAATATAGCTCTCCGGCAGTCCTAACGATCAGGCCCAGTCCAGTACTCCCTGCAGGGACAGGAGAATAAAAATTAACGTCCCCTCAGCCACGAAAATTTTAAAAATTCGCCGCGCCAAAGCGGCTCAACTTTCATCTACAAAAGTTGTCGGAGTATAGCTCTCCGACAGTCCTAACGATCAGGTCCAGTCGCCACCACCACACCCTACAGGGGCAGGAGAATAATAATTAACATCCCCTCAGCCACGAAAACTTTAAAAATTCGTCGCGCCAAAACGGCTGAACTTTCATCTACGAAAATTTGTCGGAATATAGCTCTCCTACAGTCCTCACGATCAGGCCCAGTCGCCATCAATACACCCTGCAGGGACAGGAGAATAAAAATTAACATCCCCTCTGCCACGAAAACTTTAAAAATTCGCCGCGCCAAAACGGCTCAACTTTCATTTGGGAAAATTTGTCGGAATATAGCTCTCCGGCAGTCCTAACGACCAGGTCCAGTCGCCATCTCCACACCCTCCAGGGGCAGGAGAATAAAAATTAACATCCCCTCGGCCACGAAAACTTTAAAAATTCGCCGCGCCAAAACGGCTCAACTTTCATCTGGGAAAATTTGTCGGAATATAGCTCTCCGGCAGTCCTAATGATAAGGTCCAGTCGCCATCACCACACCCTCAAGGGGCAGGAGAATAAATTGTAACAGKCCCTGGGCCACGAAAACTTTTAAAAATTCGCCGCGCCAAAACGGCTCAACTTTCATCTACGAAAATTTGTCGGAATATAGCTCTCCGGCAGTCCTAACTATCAGGTCCAGTCGGCATCACCACACCCTCAAGGGGCAGGAGAATAAAATATAATATCCCCTCGGCCACGAAAACTTTAAAAATTCGACGCGCCAAAACGGCTCAACTTTCATCTACGAAAATTTGTAGGAATATAGCTCTCCGGCAGTCCTAACGATCAGGTCCAGTTGCCATCACCACACCCTCAAGGGACAGGAGAATAAAATATAACATCCTCTCGGCCACGAAAATTTTAAAAATTCGCCGCGCCAAAACGGCTCAACTTTCATCTACGAAAATTTGTCGGAATATAGCTCTCCTACAGTCCTAACGATCAGGCCCAGTCGCCATCAATACACCCTCCAGGGGCAGGAGAATAAAAATTAACATCCCCCCAGCCACGAAAACTTTAAAAAATCGCCGCGCCAAAACGGCTCAACTTTCATCTACGAAAATTTGTAGGAATATAGCTCTCCGGCAGTCCTATCGATCAGGTCCAGTTGCCATCACCACACCATCAAGGGGCAGGAGAATAAAATATAACATCCCCTCGGCCACGAAAACTTTAAAAATTCGCCGCGCCAAAGCGGCTCAACTTTCATCTGGGAAAATTTGTCGGAATATAGCTCTCCCGCTGTCCTAACGATCAGGTCCAGTCGCCATCACCACACCCTCCAGGGGCAGGAGAATAAAAGTTATCATCCCCTCAGCCACGAAAACTTTAAAAAATCGCCGCGCCAAAACGGCTCAACTTTCATCTACGAAAATTTGTAGGAATATACATAGCTCTCCGGCAGTCCTAACGATCAGGTCCAGTTGCCATCACCACACCCTCKAGGGGCAGMAGAATAAAATATAACATCCCCTCGGCCACGAAAACTTTAAAAATTCGCCGCGCCAAAACGGCTCAACTTTCATCTACGAAAATTTGTCGGAATATAGCTCTTTGGCAGTCCTAACGATCAGGTCCAATCGCCATCAKCACACCCTSCAGGGGCKGGAGAATAAATATTAACATCCCCTCAGCCACGAAAACTTTAAAAATTCGCTGCGCCAAAACGGCTCAACTTTCATCTACGAAAATTTGTCGGAATTTAGCTCTCCGGCAGTCCTAACGATCAGGTCCAGTCGCCATCAATACACCCTGCAGGGACAGGAGAATAAAAATTAACATCCCCTCAGCCACGAAAACTTTAAAAATTCGCCGCYCCAAAACGGCRCAACTTTCATCTACGAAAATTTGRCGGAATTTAGCTCTCCGGCAGTCCTAACGATCAGGTCCAGTCGCCATCTCCACACCCTCCAGGGGCAGGAGAATAAAAATTAACATCCCCTCGGCCACGAAAATTTTAAAAATTCGCCGCGCCAAAACGGCTCAACTTTCATCTACGAACATTTGTCGGAATATAGCTCTCCGGCAGTCCTAACGATCAGGTCCAGTCGCCATCAATACACCCTGCAGGGACAGGAGAATAAAAATTAACATCCCCTCAGCCACGAAAACTTAAAAAATTCGCCGCGCCAAAACGGCTCAACTTTCATCTACGAAAATTTGTCGAAATATAGCTCTCCAGCAGTCCTAACGATCAGGCCCAGTCGCCATCACTACAACCTGAAGGGCCAGGAGAATAAAAATTAACATCCCCTCAGCCACGAAAACTTTAAAAATTCGCCGCGCCAAAACGGCTTAACTTTCATCTACAAAATTTGTCGGAATATAGCTCTCCGACAGTCCTAACGATCAGGTCCAGTCGCCATCACTACACCCTGGAGGGACAGGAGAATAAAAATTAACATCCCCTCAGCCACGAAAACTTTAAAAATTCGCCGCGCCAAAATGGCTCAACTTTCATCTTCGAAAATTTGTCGGAATATAGCTTTCCGGCAGTCCTAATGATCAGGTCCAGTCGCCATCACCACACCCTGAAGGGACAGGAGAATAAAAATTAACATCCCCTCAGCCACGAAAACTTAAAAAATTCGCCGCGCCAAAACGGCTCAACTTTCATCTACAAAATTTGTCGGAATATAGCTGTCCGACAGTCCTAACGATCAGGTCCAGTCGCCACCACCACARCCTYCAGGGGCAGGAGAATAATYATTAACAACCCCTCAGCCACGAAAACTTTAAAAATTCGCCGCGCCAAAATGGCWCAACTTTCATCTTCGAAAATTTGTCGGAATATAGCTCTCCGGCAGTRCTAATSARCAGGTCCAGTCGCCATCACCACACCCTGAAGGGACAGGAGAATAAAAATTAACATCCCCTCAGCCACGAAAACTTTAAAAATTCGCCGCGCCAAAACGGCTCAACTTTCATCTACGAAAATTTGTCGGAATATAGCTCTCCGGCAGTCCTAACGATCAGGTCCAGTGGCCATCAATACATCCTGCAGGGACAGGAGAATAAAAATTAACATCCCCTCAGCCACGAAAACTTAAAAAATTCGCCGCACTAAAACGGCTCAACTTTCATCTACGAAAATTTGTCGGAATATAGCTCTCCGGCAGTCCTAACGATCAGGTCCAGTCGCCATCAATACACCCTGCAGGGACAGGAGAATAAAAATTAACATCSCCTCAGCCACGAAAATTTTAAAAATTCGCCGCGCCAAAACGGCTCAACTMTCATRTACGAAAATTTGTCGGAATATAGCTCTCCGGGAGTCCTAACGATCAGGCCCAGTCGCCATCAATACACCCTGCAGAGACAGGAGAATAAGAATTAACATCCCCTCGGCCACGAAAACTTTAAAAATTCGCCGCGCCAAAACGGCTCAACTTCCATCTACGAAAATTTGTCGGAATATAGCTCTCCGGCAGTCCTAACGATCAGGTCCAGTCGCCATCAATACACCCTGCAGGGACAGGAGAATAAAAATTAACATTCCCTCAGCCACGAATACTTAAAAAATTCGCCGCGCCAAAACGGCTCAACTTTCATCTACGAAAATTTGTCGGAATATAGCTCTCCGGCAGTCCTAACGATCAGGCCCAGTCGCCATCACTACACCCTGCAGGGACAGGAGAATTAAAATTAACATCCCCTCAGCCACCAAAACTTTAAAAATTCGCCGCGCCAAAACGACTCAACTTTCATCTACGAAAATTTGTCGGAATTTAGCTCTCCGGCAGTCCTAACGATCAGGTCCAGTCGCCATCTCCACACCCTCCAGGGGCAGGAGAATAAAAATTAACATCCCCTCGGCCACGAAAACTTTAAAAATTCGCCGCGCCAAAACGGCTCAACTTTCATCTACGAAAATTTGTCGGAATATAGCTCTCCGGCAGTCCTAACGATCTGGTCCAGTCGCCATCAATACACCCTGCAGGGACAGGAGAATAAAAATTAACATCCCCTCAGCCACCAAAACTTTAAAAATTCGCCGCGCCAAAACGGCTCAACTTTCATCTACGAAAATTTGTCGGAATTTAGCTCTCCGGCAGTCCTAACGATCAGGTGCAGTCGCCATCTCCACACCCTCCAGGGGCAGGAGAATAAAAATTAACATCCCCTCGGCCACGAAAACTTTAAAAATTCGCCGCGCCAAAACGGCTCAACTTTCATTTACGAAAATTTGTCGGAATATAGCTCTCCGGCAGTCCTAACGATCGGGCCCAGTCGCCATCAATACACCCTGCAGAGACAGGAGAATAAGAATTAACATCCCCTCGACCACGAAAACTTTAAAAATTCGCCGCGCCAAAACGGCTCAACTTTCATCTACGAAAATTTGTCGGAATATAGCTCTCCGGCAGTCCTAACGATCAGGTGCAGTCGCCATCTCCACACCCTCCAAGGGCAGGAGAATAAAAATTAACATCCCCTCGGCCACGAAAACTTTAAAAATTCGCCGCGCCAAAACGGCATCAACTTTCATCTAGGAAAATTTGTCGGAATATAGCTCCCCGGCAGTCCTAACGATCAGGCCCAGTCGCCATCAATACACCCTGCAGGGACAGGAAAATAAAAATTAACATCCCCGTTCAGCCACCAAAAATCGCTGCTCTAAAACGGCCCACATTTGGATCACGAAGCATACAGTAGATACAAAAATATTAAGTTTATCGAAATATTGCGTTGAAAATAAGCATAGTTTTATGGAAAATAAAATATGAAGGAAATAGAATACGCTTAAGCTATCTGTTCCATAAATGAGAAGCTTTACATACAAGTAATAATCAGATGGAACAAAACAACTATGAAGAGCCACTATTATTGTAGTCGCGTAAGTTCTCAGAAACCTTACCCATAATCAATCTAAGGGAAGAGGGTTTCAAACAATTTAGGCCTGGAATCCCCCGGTAGTAATTCTTAAAAGTTCTTTTAGCTTGTTCTTTTGTATTCTGTTTAAGATATTACAGTCATAAAGAAATAAAACCGGGAATTCCATGGATGTGGTTTTTAGTAGTTAGATGTATTTAGAGCCTGACCAGAACGATGGGGGTCTCGCATCCAGCGACTACAGGCGGCGGCTCCGAAATGTGCAGTGAGACCAACTCCGGAGAAGGAATTCTCTAGCCGGGTTCTCCATTATTGACGTTGCTCGGGACCACGTCCGTAGTTGGAAAAATAACGCCTAAGTTTGTCACGGAGCCGCACCACATAATCGCTTCCCAGGGCCTGGAGAATTTGCTCATCTCCAGAGGATGCGAGACGTTGAATTCGACCCAGCAAGATGTCGGGTATGCGGGCGGACATTTTTTTTTCATTTATTACCACTCCTATTTGTGGTTGTTGCCTAAACATTTTTAAAACAACCCTTCCCCTGAATTATTACATTGTACGGGCGGTACGCGCCGTGCCTAGGGTTTTTATTTCGCCCCGAGGACGGGACCTAGGCTTCGTTACCGTCCCTAACCTCGAGGAGGMGGSGCRGTTTGGTGTTCTTGTACCACCCCATTTTCACTACACCCTTTATATATATATCCCCTTTACCTACTACTTAACATATGGTATTAGTTATAACTCTAACTTAAAGTAACTTAAAGTAATAGTTAGTTCCTAATTAATTGTCATTCCCGGTGTGCGCCAGGATCCTGGACGTGGTCCGGTCACGGGCGCCACCTCGCCAGTGTTTCGCGCTCGAGCTGTCCAGACGGGCAACCGTTTCTGGTTGTCCTACGGAGCCCGAGCATTTGTCCTTCATCTCGCCTCAACCAGTACGCCGCTGCCCGCCTTCTAATCTCGAGATCCAACGGGACCATGTTCATAATCACGGCTAMGGCCTCGAACGAMGCAGTCGYGAAGGCCCCGGAGACCCGAACAAGGACCCCTCTCTGTGCTCTTCTCACCGCCGCCCTTGGTTTAACAAGTAGCAGTCGGTGAGCCCACAAACTTGCCGCATATCCAGTTATGGATGCCATTACGGCACCCATGTATATTCTAATTACGGACAGCGGAATCCCATACTGTCTCTTGGCGATGCTCATCAGCTTCTGCATCAACGCTGAAGCCTTTCCACAGGCAGTTTCTATATGTTCTTGAAAGTTCAAGCTTTCATCTAGCTGTACTCCGAGATATCTGTTGATGCTTTGCCGACGATTCACCGCCCCATCGTACCTTATGGTTGGGTCCCGTGTTAATTTTCCTTTTATGAGGGCGCACTGGGTCTTTCCCGTGGCTATACTCATCTTATTTGCCGTGCACCAGCTATATAGTGACACCATGATGTCCGCCGACTTTCGTTCTAACTCTGCTCTTGAGTTTCCTTCCAACAGAATGGCTAAGTCATCTGCATACGCTACGGAGGTGCGTATGTTCGGTCTCCTCTCTAACTCCCCAAGCAGCTTGTCCATCGTGATATCCCAGAACACCGGTCCACATATGGACCCCTGCGGGCATCCCTTAGAAATATGTTTTGCCACGGTCTCCTCAGGACACCGCAGAACCACATACCTGTCCATGCAATAGTTCCTGAGTATTTTATATATGTTTCCAGGGCACTCCATCTCCCTCAGCTCCCGGAACAGGGCCGGCCACCAGAGGTTGTCGAAGGCTCCAGCGATATCCACGAAAATGGCCATCACGTACCTGGCTTCCGATCTTTGCACTTCCTCTATTACTTTATTTATACCATCTTCCGTTGATCTTTGTGGCCTGAATCCATTCTGGTTTGGATGCAAACCTCTGATTGCTCTGTGCTCCTGGYGCCTGGCGCAAACTAGCCTCTCCAGGAGCTTTCCTAAATTGCTCAGAAGGCAGATCGGCCTGTATGATCCAGCCACCTCAGGATCTCTGTCCCCTCCTTTTCGCAAGACAACAAGGTCCGCCCTCTTCCAGACACTCGGGAATCTTCCCACGTCTAGACACCTGTTGAAAATTTTATGCATATCTTGCATTATTTCGCTCTTTAGGGCCTGTATGACCTCCGACTGGATCAAGTCCAATCCCGGGGCCTTCCTCTTTCTTAGTTTATCTATAGCCAGTCCAACCTCTCCTTGGTCAAAAGGTGGGCTGTCCTGGCCTCCGTCGTAATCCACGGTCATATCTKGTCGTAGCCTTGCCTGTTCCGGGGTCTCCTCCTGACGCCGGTTCGACGGGAGAAGGGACTCCAGCAGAACGTCCGCCGTCTCTCTAGTCCCGCGTCATACCTCCCTCACCTGTGCGCAGGGTGGAGAGCAGCGCCGGCGGGTGAATCTTTTCCGCAGCAATTTTATAGGGAACCCCCCAGACATTTGCCTGTAAGCATTCCCCCACGAATCTTTCCCACGCMCGCTGTTTTGTAGCAAACAGCTCCCGTTCATAGGTAGCCTTTGCCTCCCTATATGCTCTTAGATTTTCTGCCCTCTCCACACCGTCCTCGGATCGTTGATATCTCCTCCGTAGTCGTCTCGCCTTTGCCCTGAGCTCGCCCAGGCGGTCCGTCCAGATCCCCCTGGTAACCATACTCGCTTGCCCTATCCTGGGTATTGCCGCATCCATGGCTTTCCTTATCTTGGTTGTAAGCTCCTTCGCCATGTCATCCACTCTTCCATCTGCCACCGCCGGTTGCTCTACATATTTCTGCTTTAGCAGATCCCAGTTAGCTTTTCGCAGGTTACATTTCCTTGGATTTCCAGTGGCTTCATGCAGAGTAGGTGGGGCTCCTCTAACCGTCATGTGGATCAGGTTGTGGTCGCTAGACGTCAGACCATCCTCCACTTTCCACTCAGTGATCCTGTTCGTCAATCTCCCAGCGACCAAGGTCACGTCTATATTGGAATGCGCCCCAGCTCTACCCCTATATGTGGGGTATAGCACTCGGCCTGTTGACTATCTCCAGGTCTTCCTCTGCAACCAGAAGCTCCACCTCCCCTACCCCGGTCATCAGTCCTACCACTGTGCCATAGGGCAGACTTGGCATTTACGTCCGCCGCTATTAGCACTTCCCGGTCACCGAACTCCCGCAATACCCTGCGTGTCTTTGCTATGTGGACATCCACCGGATCCCCAAACTGGTAGTATTGGTTCACCAGTACTAATCTGCAGCCTTCCGAAATGAGCTCCACGCACACACAATGCTCGTCAGTGTGCTGACGCACTACAACCACTGTTATAAGTCTGTTCAATACCACCACCGCTGTCATTGGATGAGGTCCAGATGAGATCTGTCTTACTGTCATAGGCATACCGGGAATCACCCCATCTTTTATAAAAGGCTCTTGCACGCACACAACGTCCAGTTTCAGGTCCTCCGCGATTTTCCTAAGTTCGTGCGCCACAACCGCACCGCGTCCCGCATTAATTTGTCCTATTCTAATTTGTCCACTATTGTTCCAGTTGTTATGCATTATTTCAAGGGTGTTTTACTACCACATAGCACTGCGGCCACGGTTGTTTTACTGTCAAATATTACTCTTCCGTTTGACCTGACAAAGTCCGCGTATATTCCGTCTAGATCGAAGGGTTCCTGCCTTCTCGCAAACACTCTCATCACCAAGGACAGTAACTCACCTGGGTCTGTTGGGATGTTGCGGGCGGACAGGCAGAAGATGCCCAAACCCCAGCCCGCCTATCGGAGTAGAGGAGGGGGTTGGGGGCCTGGGAGGGCAGATGCAGGATGCCCTTGGAATAGAACCAGTTTTTGGTGGGGTTTTAGTGGAGCTTTGCGGAGGTTGAGAAGCGCAGATTGCAACTCGTTGGAGTTCGGCAGATCGGTTCCCATGAAGCCGTACTTGTGGCCGAGGTATCGGAAGGATGATTCAGCCGGTACTAGGGGAATCTGAGTTGCGCCAATGAACAGCCCGACGCGGGATGCCAGGTAAAGTTGTTTGGAATTAGCAAGGGCTTTGACGATTACGCTAGCGCGTTTGGCAGGATTTAACTCCATATGTCTGGCCTCGAAGAATGCATGACGCAGGAGGATCTGCAACTCCTGGTGGGAAGGTGCCATGAGAAGTATATCGTCAGCGTAGCCAAGAGCGGGAATTCGTCAAGCACCAAGTTAAAAAGTAGAGGCGACAGAGGGTCGCCCTGTTTAACTCCCCGGTTAATTACCATGCCGGGAACTGTGCACTTCCCAACTGTTATGGAAGTGGTACAGCCCGTCAGCCCGCCCATAATGAAGCGAATGAGACGGGCATCCAGGCCGAACCGAAGAAGTGCTSTCTTTATGGATGTATGGGGGGGCTGTGTCGAAGGCCTTTCGCAGGTCAAGCGCGCAGATAGAATACGGCTTTCCGTTGTCTCGAGAGCCCCTAACGGCCGCCTGCAGAATGATGGAATTAGCCATCGTCCCGTAGAGGGATACGAATTCCTGCTGGGAGCGATGGAGAGGCAATGCCGACATACGAGCGGCGATGACACGATGTAAGACCCTGACGAGGAGGTTGGCTATGGTTATAGGGCGCCAAGAAGAGATGTCCTCTAAATTATCCTTGCTCTTGGGAGAGTCATGCGACAGGACTTTAATGCTGGCGGCAGATCTAAGATGCGCATGCTGTCGGGTCCCGCTGCTGGCGAAGCTCTGGGATCCCGTATCTGTTTAATGACATCAGCCTCGGGATGGGCGAATACAGACCGGGGATTGGAGGTTTGCGGTCAGTAATCACTTGCTCATCCGGGGGTGAGTCGGCAGAGAAGACAGCGGTGTAATGCTGCCTAACGGAATCTCCCGATGGTCTGGTTTGGACAGAGTCCAGGCCGGACCAGTTGACAATACGCCCTGCGAGGTAGGCCTTATCCTTCGAGTATAACTAACATAGATGAATTAATTAATTAATCTATGATACTACGTAAGGCACTAAAGTAGCTTTGGTGGTGGTCAGATTATAAGCCACTTCCTTTAAGTCTAAAGTAGTATTATTAAAAACTCTAACGATGTCAACGGCATAATATGTGAGAATAATAGTAATTTCTAATTAACACACATTAACTTCATTATTTGAAATAAAGCAGTTCTGTGTGTAAGTGTATTCCAATAAAACTATCTATAACACGATTTTATTAATATGTCCTCTAAGATGAATATATTTACATTTAATAATCAAGACACAAGATAGGGGTAGTATCATCTAAAACTTTTGCGGCGACAATGTATAATGACAAACCCGTCATTTTTAAAAGATATTACTAGATATTATTGTGTGAGACTTTTTTCCGACGCTTTTACGTTTGCGGCTTTTGTGTACGGGCTTTTAATTTCGTGACTTTTTCCGGCTTGACATGCAATATCAATAAAGCTGCGTAACGGTTGATATACTACAGCATTAGGCTTTCTTAAAAGAAATCATAGACAAATATTTCATCACTGGTAACTGATCATTTCTTTGCTTAGATTTATAAATAACCGATTCCGTGAATCTGCCCTACATATTGAAAGCAAAAAGGTATGTATAATACTAAATGTAATAGATATAATGAGTAATAAATATCTTCTCACTTCTACTTATTTGCATTCCATTGCATGAGAGATTTAATAGTTAGTCCGTCGCACCGGAATGGGTGAGTGTTTATTTTGCTGTGATTAAAAAGTTCACGTGGGTATCTGGGATATATGACCCCCTTTAGCGATAATATTTATAACAGATTGATTTATGATTTATGACAAGATATATAATAGACAATGTACTCTATAAATTTAAACCATTCATTTAGGCCAACAATTATTCATAATTGTTGCTTACTTATTTTAGTACCTTATAACTTTATAACTAAACTAAATTTAATTATTGATGTAGAAAAGTATTTGCGTAAATATACACAACATAGCATACCCAATTTTAGATTAGTCGAAAAAAAAACGCAAAAACGCATCAGAAATTAACCATAATTTGTGGGAATTGACGTTTATTAGTAAAGAAAATGTATATCATAACGGCCGATTCACCATTTACAATGACTACAGTTTGTGCGAAATTGCTAGGTGATTAATAACGATTTTACCGTTATTTTGCAGGTACCAAACGTCAACGTTTTTATTTTGCATAATTAATTTAAAGTACTGCAGCTAGCTGTTTGTTATTATTTAATATAGGATTGTCGGGTGACCAACCTATGTACTTATGGGTAATACGAGACACGAAATAAAAGCTTTATCGGTGGATGAATATTTTGGTTCTAAAAAGAACCGTTTTTTGTGTTTATATGGTGCTGGTGGTGGTAGCATCACGACAGATAACCCTGGATGGTATTCCATATGAGTTCTGATCCMTGCTGATTCMGATGAATTAGATCTGCATTAAAGAAACGTATGAAGGAGGAATGCACTGAGAACTGTGCATGCACGTCTAAAAAAAACTAAAAAATCAGGATGTTGTTTACATAAATCAGAAATAGCCTCGTTGAACATAGCCACGACCGTTTGCTGATCGTGACGAAAGAGCGGCGGTAAGGTGCAAAAAAATACCGTCGCAAATCGGCAATCAACCAAGCAAGCGTTCGCACATGTACATACTCACTGATCAACTTGCGTAAGACGCAGTTGATCATGAGAACAATATCCTGTCCACTTAGTTCATGTTCCACATGGAACCAACTTTCTGACCCTTCTTCGGTCGTCTCCTTAATTGCTGGCATGTCTGCCCACCGACACAAAACTGCAACGAAAATTTTCCCTTGGCGCTTCTGTACGGTTTCCATCCATACACATCACTAAGCATCCTCCTCAAGATAGACCCGGCCATGAAAAGCACCATAGTCACGACGTAGATGATACGAGTACACCGACACAAATGGTTACCTGGTTGCTCGTCAGACATTTTATAGAACACCCCTCGTTCCCACTCCCACTTACTTTTAACGGCCCTGTAATATTTAATAAGTTTTTACGTTATGAAGGAAACATTTATTTACTATTTACTAGAGGGTTGCCGGTTTTTTTAAACAATCACTAGCGATAGATAAGTTCTGACAGGCGGATAATTTTTGTTATAGTACGTGAATTTTGTGATCGTAGGAGTTCAGTAAGATTGTAATTTTGCCGCTCATTTTTCCTATATAATGTATAGACTTTCGATATTTTTCAGTTTTTTAGTATGATATATGTATAGTGTGAAACAGAAAAAAATCAAGTTCTTTTCGAACACTCACTTTATTTACACCAACGATTTATTT
>QCXZ01000086.1:16986607-17273472 GCA_025024175.1 Rhyzopertha dominica | reverse complement strand
AACTTTAAAAATTCGCCGCGCCCAAAAACGGCTCAACTTTCATCTACGAAAATTTGTCGGAATTAGCTCTCCGGCAGTCCTAACGATCAGGTCCAGTCGCCATCTCCACACCCTGCAGGGGCAGGAGAATAAAAATTAACATCCCCTCGCCACGAAAATTTTAAAAATTCGCCGCGCCAAAACGGCTCAACTTTCATCTACGAAATTTGTCGGAATATAGCTCTCCGGCAGTCCTAACGATCAGGTCCAGTCGCCATCAATACACCCTGCAGGGACAGAGAATAAAAAATTAACATCCCCTCAGCCACGAAAACTTAAAAAATTCGCCGCGCCAAAACGGCTCAACTTTCATCTACGAAAATTTGTCGAATATAGCTCTCCAGCAGTCCTAACGATCAGGCCAGTCGCCATCACTACAACCTGAAGGGCCAGGAGAATAAAAATTAACATCCCCTCAGCCACGAAAACTTTAAAAATTCGCCGCGCCAAAACGGCTTAACTTTCATCTACAAAATTTGTCGGAATATAGCTCTCCGACAGTCCTAACGATCAGGTCCAGTCGCCATCAGCTACACCCTGGAGGGACAGGAGAATAAAAATTAACATCCCCTCAGCCACGAAAACTTTAAAAATTCGGCCGCGCCAAAATGGCTCAACTTTCATCTTCGAAAATTTGTCGGAATATAGCTTTCCGGCAGTCCTAATGATCAGGTCCAGTCGCCATCACCACACCCTGAAGGGACAGGAGAATAAAATTAACATCCCTCAGCCACGAAAACTTAAAAAATTCGCCGCGCCAAAACGGCTCAACTTTCATCTACAAAATTTGTCGGACTATAGCTGTCCGACAGTCCCTAACGATCAGGTCCAGTCGCCACCACCACACCCTACAGGGGAGGAGAATAATGATTAACAACCCCTCAGCCACGAAAACTTTTAAAAAATTCGCCGCGCCAAAATGGCTCACTTTCATCTTCGAAATTTGTCGGAATATAGCTCTCCGGCAGTCCTAATGATCAGGTCCAGTCGCCATCACCACACCTGAAGGGACAGGAGAATAAAAATTAACATCCCCTCAGCCACGAAAACTTTAAAAAATTCGCCGCGCCAAAACGGCTCAACTTTCATCTACGAAAATTTGTCGGAATATAGCTCTCCGGCAGTCCTAAACGATCAGGTCCAGTGGCCATCAATACATCCTGCAGGGACAGGAGAATAAAAATTAACATCCCCTCAGCCACGGAAAAACTTAAAAAAATTGCCGCACTAAAACGGCTTCAACTTTCATCTACGAAAATTTTGTCGGGAATATAGCTTCTCCGGCAGTCCTAACGATCAGGTCCAGTCGCCATCAATACACCCTGCAGGGCAGGAGAATAAAAATTAAACATCGCCTCAGCCACGAAAATTTAAAAATTCGCCGCGCCAAAAACGGCTCAACTTTCATTTACGAAAATTTGTCGGAATATAGCTCTCCGGGGAGTCCTAACGATCAGGCCAGTCGCCATCAATACACCCTGCCAGAGACAGGAGAATAAGAATTAACATCCCCTCGGCCACGAAAACTTTAAAAATTCGCCGCGCCAAAACGGCTCAACTTCCATCTACGAAAATTTGTTCGGAATATAGCTCTCCGGCAGTCCTAACGATCAGGTCCAGTCGCCATCAATACACCCTGCAGGGACAGGAGAATAAAAATTAACATTCCCTCAGCCACGAATACTTAAAAAATTCGCCGCGCCAAAACGGCTCAACTTTCATCTACGAAAATTTGTCGGAATATAGCTCTCCGGCAGTCCTAACGATCAGGCCCAGTCGCCATCACTACACCCTGCAGGACAGGAGAATTAAAATTAACATCCCCTCAGCCATCCAAAACTTTTAAAAATTCGCCGCCGCCAAAACGAGCGTCAACTTTCTTCTACGAAATTTGTCCGGAATTTGGGCTCTCCGGGAGTCCTAGAGCGATCAGGTCCAGTCGCCCATGCTCCACACCCTCCAGGGGCGGAGGATAAAAATTACCATCCCCTCGGCCACGAAAACTTTAAAAATTCGCCGCGCCAAAACGGCTCAACTTTCATCTACGAAAATTTGTCGGAATATAGCTCTCCGGCAGTCCTAACGATCTGGTCCAGTCGCCATCAATACACCCTGCAGGGACAGGAGAATAAAAATTAACATCCCCTCAGCCACCAAAACTTTAAAAATTCGCCGCGCCAAAACGGCTCAACTTTCATCTACGAAAATTTGTCGGAATTTAGCTCTCCGGCAGTCCTAACGATCAGGTGCAGTCGCCATCTCCACACCCTCCAGGGGCAGGAGAATAAAAATTAACATCCCCTCGGCCACGAAAACTTTAAAAATTCGCCGCGCCAAAACGGCTCAACTTTCATTTACGAAAATTTGTCGGAATATAGCTCTCCGGCAGTCCTAACGATCGGGCCCAGTCGCCATCAATACACCCTGCAGAGACAGGAGAATAAGAATTAACATCCCCTCGGCCACGAAAACTTTAAAAATTCGCCGCGGCCAAACGGGCTACATCATTTCATCTACGAAAATTTGTCGGAATATAGCTCTCCGGCAGTCCTAACCGATCAGTGCAGTCGCCAGTCTCCACACCCTCCAAGGGCAGGAGAATAAAAATTAACATCCCCTCGGCCACGAAAACTTTTAAAATTCGCCGCGCCCAAAACGGCATCAACTTTCATCTAGAAAATTTGTCGTGAATATAGCTCCCCGGCAGTCCTAACGATCAGGCCCAGTCGCCATCATACACCCTGCAGGGGACAGGAAAATAAAAATTAACATCCCCGTTCAGCCACCAAAAATCGCTGCTCTAAAACGGCCCAACATTTGGATCACGAAGCATTACAGTAGATACAAAAATATTTAAGTTTATCGAAATATTGCGTTGAAAATAAGCATAGTTTTATGGAAAATAAAATATTGAAGGAAATAGAATACGCTTAAGCTATCTGTTCCATAAATGAGAAGCTTTACATACAAGTAATAATCAGATGGAACAAAAACAACTATGAAGAGCCACTATTATTGTAGTCGCGTAAGTTCTCAGAAACCTTACCCATAATCAATCTAAGGGAAGAGGGTTTCAAACAATTTAGGCCTGGAATCCCCGGTAGTAATTCTTAAAAGTTCTTTTAGCTTGTTCTTTTGTATTCTGTTTAAGATATTACAGTCATAAAGAAATAAAACCGGGAATTCCATGGATGTGGTTTTTAGTAGTTAGATGTATTTAGAGCCTGACCAGAACGATGGGGTCTCGCATCCAGCGACTACAGGCGGCGGCTCCGAAATGTGCAGTGAGACCAACTCCGGAGAAGGAATTCTCTAGCCGGGTTCTCCATTATTGACGTTGCTCGGGACCACGTCCGTAGTTGGAAAAATAACGCCTAAGTTTGTCACGGAGCCGCACCACATAATCGCTTCCCAGGGCCTGGGAATTTGCTCATCTCCAGAGATGCGAGACGTTGAATTCGACCCAGCAAGATGTCGGGTATGCGGGCGGACATTTTTTTTTCATTTATTACCACTCCTATTTGTGGTTGTTGCCTAAACATTTTTAAAACAACCCTTCCCTGAATTATTACATTGTACGGGCGGTACGCGCCGTGCCTAGGGTTTTTATTTCGCCCGAGGACGGGACCTAGGCTTCGTTACCGTCCCTAACCTCGAGGAGGTGGCGCTGTTTGGTGTTCTTGTACCACCCCATTTTCACTACACCCTTTATATATATATCCCCTTTACCTACTACTTAACATATGGTATTAGTTATAACTCTAACTTAAAGTAACTTAAAGTAATAGTTATTTCCTAATTAATTGTCATTCCCGGTGTGCGCCAGGATCCTGGACGTGGTCCGGTCACGGGCGCCACCTCGCCAGTGTTTCGCGCTCGAGCTGTCCAGACGGGCAACCGTTTCTGGTTGTCCTACGGAGCCCGAGCATTTGTCCTTCATCTCGCCTCAACCAGTACGCCGCTGCCCGCCTTCTAATCTCGAGATCCAACGGGACCATGTTCATAATCACGGCTAGGGCCTCGAACGATGCAGTCGAGAAGGCCCCGGAGACCCGAACAAGGACCCCTCTCTGTGCTCTTCTCACCGCCGCCCTTGGTTTAAAACAAGTAGCAGTCGGTGAGCCCACAAACTTGCCGCATATCCAGTTATGGATGCCATTACGGCACCCATGTATATTCTAATTACGGACAGCGGAATCCCATACTGTCTCTTGGCGATGCTCATCAGCTTCTGCATCAACGCTGAAGCCTTTCCACAGGCAGTTTCTATATGTTCTTGAAAGTTCAAGCTTTCATCTAGCTGTACTCCGAGATATCTGTTGATGCTTTGCCGACGATTCACCGCCCCATCGTACCTTATGGTTGGGTCCCGTGTTAATTTTCCTTTTATGAGGGCGCACTGGGTCTTTCCCGTGGCTATACTCATCTTATTTGCCGTGCACCAGCTATATAGTGACACCATGATGTCCGCCGACTTTCGTTCTAACTCTGCTCTTGAGTTTCCTTCCAACAGAATGGCTAAGTCATCTGCATACGCTACGGAGGTGCGTATGTTCGGTCTCCTCTCTAACTCCCCAAGCAGCTTGTCCATCGTGATATCCCAGAACACCGGTCCACATATGGACCCCTGCGGCATCCCTTAGAAATATGTTTTGCCACGGTCTCCTCAGGACACCGCAGAACCACATACCTGTCCATGCAATAGTTCCTGAGTATTTTATATATGTTTCCAGGGCACTCCATCTCCCTCAGCTCCCGGACAGGGCCGGCCACCAGAGGTTGTCGAAGGCTCCAGCGATATCCACGAAAATGGCCATCACGTACCTGGCTTCCGATCTTTGCACTTCCTCTATACTTTATTTATACCATCTTCCGTTGATCTTTGTGGCCTGAATCCATTCTGGTTTGGATGCAAACCTCTGATTGCTCTGTGCTCCTGGAGCCTGGCGCAAACTAGCCTCTCCAGGAGCTTTCCTAAATTGCTCAGAAGGCAGATCGGCCTGTATGATCCAGCCACCTCAGGATCTCTGTCCCCTCCTTTTTCGCAAGGACAACAAGGTCCGCCCTCTTCCAGACACTCGGGAATCTTCCCACGTCTAGACACCTGTTTGAAAATTTTATGCATATCTTGCATTATTTCGCTCTTTAGGGCCTGTATGACCTCCGACTGGGATCAAGTCCAATCCCGGGGCCTTCCTCTTTCTTAGTTTATCTATAGCCAGTCCAACCTCTCCTTGGGTCAAAAGGTGGGCTGTCCTGGCCTCCGGTCGTAATCCACGGTCATATCTTCGTCGTAGCCTTGACCTGTTCCGGGGTCTCCTACTGACGCCGGTTCGACGGGAGAAGGGACTCCAGCGAGAACGTCCGCCGTCTCTCTTAGTCCCGCGTCATACCTCCCTCACCTGTGCGCAGGGTGGAGAGCAGCGCCGGCGGGTGAATCTTTTTCCGCAGCATTTTATAGGGAACCCCCCAGACATTTGCCTGTAAGCAATTCCCCCACGAATCTTTCCCACGCTCGCTGTTTTGTAGCAAACAGCTCCCGTTCATAGGTAGCCTTTGCCTCCTATATGCTCTAGATTTTCTGCCCTCTCCACACCGTCCTCGGATCGTTGATATCTCCTCCGTAGTCGTCTCGCCTTTGCCCTGAGCTCGCCCAGGCGGTCCGTCCAGATCCCCCTGGTAACCATACTCGCTTGCCCTATCCTGGGTATTGCCGCATCCATGGCTTCCTTATCTTGGTTGTAAGCTCCTTCGCCATGTCATCGCACTCTTCCATCTGCCACCGCCCGGTTGCTCCTACATATTTCTGCTTTAGCAGATCCCAGTTAGCTTTTCGCAGGTTACATTTCCTTGGATTTCCAGTGGCTTCATGCAGAGTAGGTGGGGCTCCTCTAACCGTCATGTGGATCAGGTTGTGGTCGCTAGACGTCAGACCATCCTCCACTTTCCACTCAGCTGATCCTGTTCGTCAATCTCCCAGCGACCAAGGTCACGTCTATATTGGAATGCGCCCAGCTCTACCCCTATATGTGGGTTATAGCACTCGGCCTGTTGACTATCTCCAGGTCTTCCTCTGCAACCAGAAGCTCCACCTCCCTACCCCCGGTCATCAGTCCTACCCACTGTGCCCATAGGGCAGACTTGGCATTTACGTCCGCCGCTATTAGCACTTCCCGGTCACCGAACTCCCGCAATACCCTGCGTGTCTTTGCTATGTGGACATCCACCGGATCCCCAAACTGGTAGTATTGGTTTCACCAGTACTAATCTGCAGCCTTCCGAAATGCAGCCATCCACGCACACACAATGCTCGTCCAGTGTGCTGACGCACTAACAACCACTGTTATAAGTCTGTTCAATACCACCACCGCTGTCATTGGATGAAGGTCCAGATGAGATCTGTCTTACTGTCATAGCATACCGGGAATCACCCCATCTTTTATAAAAGGCTCTTGCCACGCACACAACGTCCAGTTTCAGTCCTCCGCGATTTTCCTAAGTTCGTGCGCCCACAACCGCACCGCGTCCCGCATTAATTTGTCCTATTCTAATTTGTCCACTATTGTTCCAGTTGTTATGCATTATTTCAAGGGTGTTTTACTACCACATAGCACTGCGGCCACGGTTGTTTACTGTCAAATATTACTCTTCCGTTTGACCTGAACAAAGTCCGCGTATATTCCGTCTAGATCGAAGGGTTCCTGCCTTCTCGCAAACACTCTCATCACCAAGGACAGTAACTCACCTGGGTCTGTTGGGATGTTGCGGGCGGACAGGCAGAAGATGCCCAAACCCCAGCCCGCCTATCGGAGTAGAGGAGGGGGTTGGGGGCCTGGGAGGGCAGATGCAGGATGCCCTTGGAATAGAACCAGTTTTTGGTGGGGTTTTAGTGGAGCTTTGCGGAGGTTGAGAAGCGCAGATTGCAACTCGTTGGAGTTCGGCAGATCGGTTCCCATGAAGCCGTAACTTGTGGCCGAGGTATCGGAAGGATGATTCAGCCGGTACTAGGGGAATCTGAGTTGCGCCAATGAACAGCCCGACGCGGGATGCCAGGTAAAGTTGTTTGGAATTAGCAAGGGCTTTGACGATTACGCTAGCGCGTTTGGCAGGATTTAACTCCATATGTCTGGCCTCGAAGAATGCATGACGCAGGAGGATCTGCAACTCCTGGTGGGAAGGTGCCCATGAGAAGTATATCGTCAGCGTAGCCAAGAGCGGGAATTCGTCAAGCACCAAGTTAAAAAGTAGAGGCGACAGAGGGTCGCCCTGTTTAACWCCCCGAGTTAATTACCATGCCGGGAACTGTGCACTTCCCAACTGTTATGGAAGTGGTACAGCCCGTCAGCCCGCCCATAATGAAGCGAATGAGACGGGCATCCAGGCCGAACCGAAGAAGTGCTCTCTTTATGGATGTATGGGGGGCTGTGTCGAAGGCCTTTCGCAGGTCAAGCGGCGCAGATAGAATACGGCTTTCCGTTGTCTCGAGAGCCCCTAACGGCCGCCTGCAGAATGATGGAATTAGGCCATCGTCCCGTAGAGGGATACGAATTCCTGCTGGGAGCGATGGAGAGGCAATGCCGACATACGAGCGGCGATGACACGATGTAAGACCCTGACGAGGAGGTTGGCTATGGTTATAGGGCGCCAAGAAGAGATGTCCTCTAAATTATCCTTGCTCTTGGGAGAGTCATGCGACAGGACTTTAATGCTGGCGGCAGATCTAAGATGCGCATGCTGTCGGGTCCCGCTGCTGGCGAAGCTCTGGGATCCCGTATCTGTTTAATGACATCAGCCTCGAGGATGGGCGAATACAGACCGGGGATTGGAGGTTTGCGGTCAGTAATCACTTGCTCATCCGGGGGTGAGTCGGCAGAGAAGACAGCGGTGTGTAATGCTGCCTAACGGAATCTCCCGATGGTCTGGTTTGGACAGAGTCCAGGCCGGACCAGTTGACAATACGCCCTGCGAGGTAGGCCTTATCCCTTCGAGTATAACTAACATAGATGAATTAATTAATTAATCTATGATACTACGTAAGGCACTAAAGTAGCTTTGGTGGTGGTCAGATTATAAGCCACTTGCCTTTTAAGTCTAAAGTATGTATCTATTAAAAACTCTAACGATGTCAACGGCATAATAGTGAGAAATAATAGTAATTTCTAATTAACACACATTAACTTCATTATTTGAAATAAAGCAGTCTGTGTGTAAGTGTATTCAATAAAACTATCTATAACACGATTTTATTAATATGTCCTCTAAGATGAATATATTTACATTTAATAATCAAGACACAAGATAGGGGTAGTATCATCTAAAACTTTTAGCGGCGACAATGTATAATGACCAAACCGTCATTTTTAAAAGATATTACTAGATATTATTGTGTGAGACTTTTTTCCGACGCTTTTACGTTTGCGGCTTTTGTGTACGGGCTTTTAATTTCGTGACTTTTTTCCGGCTTGACATGCAATATCAATAAAGCTGCGTAACGGTTGATATACTACAGCATTAGGCTTTCTTAAAAGAAATCATAGACAAATATTTCATCACTGGTAACTGATCATTTCTTTGCTTAGATTTATAAATAACCGATTCCGTGAATCTGCCCTACATATTGAAAGCAAAAAGGTATGTATAATACTAAATGTAATAGATATAATGAGTAATAAATATCTTCTCACTTCTACTTATTTGCATTCCATTGCATGAGAGATTTAATAGTTAGTCCGTCGCACCGGAATGGGTGAGTGTTTATTTTGCTGTGATTAAAAAGTTCACGTGGGTATCTGGGATATATGACCCCCTTTAGCGATAATATTTATAACAGATTGATTTATGATTTATGACAAGATATATAATAGACAATGTACTCTATAAATTTAAACCATTCATTTAGGCCAACAATTATTCATAATTGTTGCTTACTTATTTTAGTACCTTATAACTTTATAACTAAACTAAATTTAATTATTGATGTAGAAAAGTATTTGCGTAAATATACACAACATAGCATACCCAATTTTAGATTAGTCGAAAAAAAAACGCAAAAACGCATCAGAAATTAACCATAATTTGTGGGAATTGACGTTTATTAGTAAAGAAAATGTATATCATAACGGCCGATTCACCATTTACAATGACTACAGTTTGTGCGAAATTGCTAGGTGATTAATAACGATTTTACCGTTATTTTGCAGGTACCAAACGTCAACGTTTTTATTTTGCATAATTAATTTAAAGTACTGCAGCTAGCTGTTTGTTATTATTTAATATAGGATTGTCGGGTGACCAACCTATGTACTTATGGGTAATACGAGACACGAAATAAAAGCTTTATCGGTGGATGAATATTTTGGTTCTAAAAAGAACCGTTTTTTGTGTTTATATGGTGCTGGTGGTGGTAGCATCACGACAGATAACCCTGGATGGTATTCCATATGAGTTCTGATCCTTGCTGATTCGGATGAATTAGATCTGCATTAAAGAAACGTATGAAGGAGGAATGCACTGAGAACTGTGCATGCACGTCTAAAAAAAACTAAAAAATCAGGATGTTGTTTACATAAATCAGAAATAGCCTCGTTGAACATAGCCACGACCGTTTGCTGATCGTGACGAAAGAGCGGCGGTAAGGTGCAAAAAAATACCGTCGCAAATCGGCAATCAACCAAGCAAGCGTTCGCACATGTACATACTCACTGATCAACTTGCGTAAGACGCAGTTGATCATGAGAACAATATCCTGTCCACTTAGTTCATGGTTCCACATGGAACCAACTTTCTGACCCTTCTTCGGTCGTCTCCTTAATTGCTGGCATGTCTGCCCACCGACACAAAACTGCAACGAAAATTTTCCCTTGGCGCTTCTGTACGGTTTCCATCCATACACATCACTAAGCATCCTCCTCAAGATAGACCCGGCCATGAAAAGCACCATAGTCACGACGTAGATGATACGAGTACACCGACACAAATGGTTACCTGGTTGCTCGTCAGACATTTTATAGAACACCCCTCGTTCCCACTCCCACTTACTTTTAACGGCCCTGTAATATTTAATAAGTTTTTACGTTATGAAGGAAACATTTATTTACTATTACTAGAGGGTTGCCGGTTTTTTTAAACAATCACTAGCGATAGATAAGTTCTMACAGGCGGATAATTTTTGTTATAGTACMTGAATTTTGTGATCGTAGGAGTTCAGTAAGATTGTAATTTTGCCGCTCATTTTTCCTATATAATGTATAGACTTTCGATATTTTTCAGTTTTTTAGTATGATATATGTATAGTGTGAAACAGAAAAAATCAAGTTCTTTTCGAACACTCACTTTATTTACACCAACGATTTATTTCTAACAAACAAAATAAACAATTAAGTTGAGTATTTATTGGAATAAATATTAGACGTACAATTATTAACTTTCTCAGCTGTTCTCTACGACATACACAAAAAATTGACGCCATTTTAATGAATAGGAATTAATCGTCAGGTGCTTTTGTCAAAAATCTTGATACATTATCTCACGTTGGCACTATAAATATATCTATGTAGTATGAGAGCTCGGTCAATTTTACTAGCTGTTGAACCTTCGGACGGTTGCAATATTTTCTAAACAGTTCGTCAAGAAACATGTCCCACAAACGGCAAAGGTGTCGCCGTAAATCCAGCCGAAGGCAATTAATATTAATTAATAAGTGGACGCGTTTTCTTCAATGTGAACGTCTATTCCCGGACACTAAAAACTGCAGCTTCAAACGCAATTGCCGATATTCCAGGACAATTTTTCGTTTATTTCAATTTTCACGAAATTTTATCCCACTGCACTACTTTTTCGCTTACTTATTTTTGTTTGAATGCTACCATTGCTTCAGTGAAGAAAACGGCAATTTAAAACCCGCGTTAATCACGCATTTTTTCGCATAATTTCTTCTAAATTATATTCCATTTCCATTTAGTGTTTTTTTGKACTGCGCCTCGGTTAAAAAAACGCGATTCGTAAAGAAAAAAATATACTAAACCTAGTTATAATTCAAATAACCATTTTTTATGCATTTTATATGTCAGACTAGGAAAAAAACACTGGTCAACTATGAAACGGTGACAATTGCATGTGTAGCGAAAAGACTTTTCATAACGTAATGTAATTGCAGAAACATTTAGGTTTGCTGGGTTTACCAGTTTTTATTTTAACTTTGGAATTGTTTAAATTAGAAGGCATAGAAATATAATAGACAATATCTGACATACATCAAAAAGAACACAACTTATATTTTATAAAGTTTTCCTTCGTTGTATCGTTAAAGCTAAATACAACCTTCAAATTAACGGACTGGGTTTTATTGATCGTTGGAAGGTAATTTTTCATAGGCTGCCTACGAAATGACTGCTGGCTGTCTAAAAATGGCTGCTAGCTATTAAGTGGTCGCTAGTTGCAGACCAAGCGGCAGCCGAGAATAATACTCTAAAAAGGTTTGTTATTAAGCAAACGCTTACTATCTCATCGTCAGCCGGGAAACGGGAAATGAATTCAATTAAACAAACAAATAAAAAAATAAATCTCGAGAACGACGCATAGTAGCATTTTCATATTAGAACTGTGTCTTTTAAGTTAGGTCAGTAGTCACCTCTCAAAAGGGCAACATCTCTATTTGGAATCTTGGGGGTTAAATTCGCCCCTAAAAACCGAAAAAAATCATATCTCGGGAACGGCACATAGTAGCATTTTCATATTCGAACAGTGTCTTTTAAGTTAGGTCAGTAGTCATCTCTCCAAAGGGCATCATCTCTATTTGGGATCTTGGGGGTTAAATTCGCCCCTAAAGACCTAAAAAAATCATATCTCGGGAACGACAAATAGTAGCATTTTCATATTCCCACGGTATCTTTCAAGTTAGGTTAGTAGCCATCTCTCAAAAGGGCATCATTTCTATTTGGGATCTTAGAGGTTAAATTCGCCCCTAATGAACGGAAAAAATAATATCATTTTAGTAGATGAAAGTTGAGCCGTTTTGGCGCGGCGAATTTTTAAAGTTTTGGTGGCCGAGGAGATGTTAATTTTTATTCTCCTGCCCCTGCAAGGTGTGGTGATGGCGACTGGACCTGATCGTTAGGACTGCCGGAGAGCTATATTCCGARAAATTTTRGTAGATGAAAGTTGAGCCGTTTTGGCGCGGCGAATATTMAAAGTTTTCGTAGCTGAAGGAATATTAATTATTATTCTCCTGCCCCTGTAGGGTGTGGTGATGGCGACTGGACCTGATCGTTAGGACTGCCGGAGAGCTATATTCCGACAAATTTTAGTCGATGAAAGTTGAGCCGTCTTGGCGCGGCGCATTTTTAAAGTTTTTGTGGCCGAGGAGATGTTAATTTTTATTCTCCTGCCCCTGCAAGGTGTGGTGATGGCGACTGGACCTGATCGTTAGGACTGCCGGAGGGCTATATTCCGACAAAATTTCGTAGATGAAAGTTGAGCTGCTTTGGCGCGACGATTTTTTAAAGCTTTCGTTGCTGAGGGGATGTTGATTTTTATTCTCTTGTTCGCGCAGAGGGTGGTGACTGGGTTTGATCGTTTCGTTAGGGATGTTGGAGGAGTATATTCGGACGAAGTGTCGTGAATTAAGTGCTAGCTGGTTTAGAGAAACGTTTTTTTACAAAAAAGACTTGGCGGAAACCGTTAATATTTCGCTTCACAATGTTATTTCCTTTCAGCCTTCCTTGTATTATGAACTAGCTTATGTGTTAAAGGGTTGGGTGAGTAAAAGGATAACGTATATGTTCGTACTGACAAAATTATGCATTGTAAATGGGTATCATATCGCGCGTTTGCTCGGAAAACCTCGAGTACGGTCCTGGAAGGTTGCCGCCGCCGATCTGGTRAGGTTGCCGCGGACGCGGCGCGGTAAGCAAATCCATGGCTGTGGGTAACTTCACACATGGAGCAATAATTGTTAGAGAGTATAGCAGCATAGTAACTGATAAATCGTCCGAACCTGCAGCGTTTGATTTTATAGATTTTAAAGCATTAGATATTTCAGTTTCATTAGCGAATACAAACTCAAACTCATAATTTATCATCCTAGAGCCAAGGTATCTTTTAAGAAGCGTATGATCAGGGCTGAAGTCCTTAAGAGGAAGATCTAGCAAAAATTTATTATAATCGTCCGGGTTATTCAAATTTTCCGGGATATTGAATGACTTAGAGCTACTAAAATTTACTCCCAGATTCTCCAATTCAGCAAACAATTTGGATCTACCTGTGGTCATAACTCGATGCTGCAAATGTGCTCTATTTTCCAGATTTATGGTTTTATTTACCAAATTCCTAAGCTGCTTGTGGTAACTCCAATGCGCCAGTAATTTAGATTTTTTATAGCGAGTGAGGGCTTTATCGCGGAGGCTCGTCATGAACTTCAGGTTAATACTTAGCCAGGGAGCCTCAGGCTTTGTAAATTTGCGTTTTACAACAGGTGCATGAACATTAAACAATGATGGATGTGTACAAATAAACAAAAAACTGTGCAAGACATTTATTAAGAAAGAGAGTAAGTTTTACTGAATTTCTTTTTAGATAAATTTGAAGCTATTTCTTTCGATTTTTAGTGCCATAAGATATCAGATCAGTGTAGAAAAACAATACATATTGTTTTGCTCGCGACTGCTTTCATAAAAATTTTCAAATTTAGAAAATTTTTAAATTACGAATTAAACAGCTGACAATTGTCAAACATGCTTACGTGATTCAGTAATTAATTAAAGAAAAGCATGGAAATTTATTCAAAATCAAATCGTGACAATAATATCATACATCGCTAAAACGGCTTTAGTGTAAAATATTAACTTTTATATTAAACAGTACAGAAGTGTTATATATTTACTTCTTAAGGTTTGCATTGATCTTTATGCCTAAACATATATGAATATAAAATATTATGTAGGGTGTTTTAGTCAAAAGTTAAATTTTAAAGTTTCTTGGCTTATTTAAAGGGGGTGTTCATATAGAGAGTTACAAGTCTTCAAAAATGAATGGGATGGGAGTTTTCAGTTGTTTTCAAAAAAACTTTAAATGAATAGAACCTAATTTTAGCACAATAGTAACACTCACCAACTACCTTTTTACTACATATTCATAGTTTTACGTGTACCCTAAGAGGGTGAAATACACTACGCCTTTGTTTTTGTCAGAATTATTTTGAGGTTTAAAAGAATGTTTTTGGAGACTAAGCCTGTTTCATTTTAAATGCCGTTTCCCTCTTATAATTTGTTTGTATCTCGTTCAGTTTAGCCATAAAAAACTAAAATCAAAATAATTGTATGTTGTACATTGTGACGCTTTTTTCGTTGAGCGGCGGAACGGGCCTTCGGCTCGGAGGGCGGACGGACGGACGGTTACGCAATGAGCGATACGATACGGTACGGTGGTGACGTAAGCACTAAGCTCGGCGTCGAAACGGTTTCTCGGGCGCCAGTTTTTTATTATACTGAGGTATGCTCCTCAGATTGCTGTGTACTAACCCCCTTAGCGCACAGACCAGAGATCGGAGATCGGCACTCCAGGGAACAGAACCCGAGGGTGGATGCCGTATGCTGAAAAAGATGTTAGCGGAATGCGGACGGTGTGGTACAGAAAGAAAACTAACAATAACCTAAAACACAGTTTATTCGTATTAATGTCGAATAAAGCAACAACTTAAGAAACGGTCAGCGTAAAGAAACAAACGTGCCCCTCCCTTCAAGCGTTAGCCAAGCTACGGTTACGTAATTTACGGTGCGGTGAAACAAGCGGACTACTGAGTACTACGGTTATAAAAGCGGTACGGTATGCAACATGCAACAAGCGGTGCTAATTAATACGGTTACGGACTCGGCAAATGATGCGGTGTGAATGATGCAACAAGCGGTGAAAAAGAGTGAGCTTATATACGAGTGGCAGGTCGGATGGATAGTGGGGATGCGGTGTGAAAGAGTTAGATAACGGGCAGAAGAACAATCAGAAAAGACAGAAAAAGAGCGGAGTAAAAGAGAACGGTACGGTTACGTAAGAGCGGAAATAAATATGCGGWKAGAGGCAGTTCACCGGGTATATTCCGCACGGAAAAYCGACCTGTACGGAGAACACCCAACGTCCTGCGCCGCTAGCGGAGTACAGTCTGCACGGAAAAACGACCTGTACAGCGTACACTCCGCATGCGACTGCCTCAACGGTTACGTAAGCGGGCGGAACAAGAGATATGCGGTAAGAGGTAGTTCGCCGGGTATATTCCGCACGGAAAAACGACCTGTACGGAGAACACCCAACGTCCTGCGCCGCTAGAGGAGTATAGTCTGCACGGAAAAACAACCTGTACAGCGTACACTCCGCAGGCGACTGCCTCAACGGTTACGTAAGCGGTTCGTATTGGGCGGAACAAGAGATATGCGGTAAGAGGTAGTTCGCCGGGTATATTCCGCACGGAAAAACGACCTGTACGGAGAACACCCAACGTCCTGCGCCGCTAGAGGAGTATAGTCTGCACGGAAAAACGACCTGTACAGCGTACACTCCGCAGGCGACTGCCTCGACGGCTGCGGTCAGGACCAGCAGAAGCTGGAAGGATGGTAAGTGGAGCGGGGAGAAAGCCACTGCACTCTACCAATAAAGCTATAGCTCACTCACCTGGATACGGCTGCTGCTTCACCGGAAGACGGATCTTTCACAACTGAACTGAGCAGCGGTCGGCCGTCCTTTTGATTACTTTGACTGGAGCCGGAGGAACAAGAATGCTGACCAGTAGCGCCAGCAAGCGTTGTTCTCCCGAACTCCGCGGACCGCAGACCCAGACGGATATAAGCCGGCGGATTGAAACTTGACTAAACGCGGAGAAACTTGGCTAAACGCTAAGGAAAATTTGTAACTTCGTTACATTCTCGTCTTACTTCGGGAGGGGTAAAAAGAACCCGCAAACTAACATTTATTTACCTAGCGGTTACAAAACTAAGATACTACATTATATTCTATGTATCCTATTAATACAACCCAAAAAAAAACGGCGGATTCTATATAAACTAAAAAACTCTCGCGGTACGCGGATTTATTTGGTCCTAGTCGGGGGGTGGAGGCCTTCCTTCAGGGTGGAGCGGTTGCCCTCCTTCGGGATGGAGCGGAGGTCCTCCTTCGGTGTGGAACGGCCGTGGAAGTGTCTCCGTCTGGGCGAGTATCGGGGTGGACGACGTCGGTCTACCTTCGGTTTGCATGCTTGCCGCACCTTTTCTCCGGCACATAAACAGTCGTATGACTGCACCCCTATGTGGCCACATCTGGAGCAAAAGGTGATCCTGGGATTCTGGCAGGCGTGCCGGTGATGTCCGAGCTCCCCGCATTGCCAGCACATGTTCGGCCTAATCGGCATGTAGCGGACCGGGGATCCTGCTCGTTCCCCGGGATATCGGTGAAAGGCCCACCGGGCGTGGAGTACTAATTCCCCGGCGGCATTCACACGGCCAATCTCATGCAGGGGCAGCTTGTCCGGAAGTATAGCCGGATTTGGGTGCCCCGTTAGAAGTTCACCGTCGTGSGGAACGTACCCTCCAATGTATTGGACATCAGAATCGGGCGAGGTCGGCTTCGGTTTGAGTCTGGCGGTATCTACCTCCATTGGCTCCGATGGTGTACGGGCGGATGTGGCGGTCGGCTCGGTCTGGTATGGAGCTGGCTGTTTTGGCAGCGGGTCGGCTCGTTCGGCGGTGATCGAGGTTGGTCGGTCCGGTGTTGTGGCGGCTGGTACGGTGACGTCCGGAGTCGGTCGGCCTGGTGATGAGCGGGCTGGTTTGGTGATGTCCGGGTTTGGTTGGTCTGGTGATGAATCGGCTGGTTTGGTGACGTCCAGGGTCGGTCGGTCTGGTATTGAATCGGCTGGTTCGGTGATGCCCGGGGTCGGTGGGTCGTGGTCTACAAACTCCCATAGAGCATGGGCCATCTCGGCGATGAGGTCCGGAGTCGACAATTCAAGCGTTGGGCTGTTCATCCTTGGTCGGCTTGTGACGATCGAAGTTAGTGAATAACTAACTGCCGGTACGGAGTCTCCCTGCTTTTATAACCCTAAAACGGTAGTGGGGAGGTGGTACCCCGAGTGGGGTATAATGCGTGCGCCACTTGCCCTGCTTCGGAAAATAACGGAACTTGGGATCGGGGTAATTAAAACACAATAGGTGGGCGGATTAAAAAAATATTTATTTTTTTTATTATTATTTAATCCTGTATACAGGTATTCTACCGTTACGGGTGTTGATGCGGTATCGTTTCCCTAACGGCCAGCCGTCGGGGATAAACCGCTGGGCCGCCTCCTGTATTCTGCGCGGCCACTCCCGGAAGGGTCGCGTCTCTCCTCCTAGAATTTCTTCTAATTTAGGAGGGCGTGCTGTCGCGGCTGGTTCGGCAGGTGGACCAGCAGCTCCTTGATTGTCCGGGGTGGCGGACTGACCGGCGGTGGCGGTGTCGGGGTCGGCCAGAGATGGCATATCGGTCCCTATAATGACGGACGGACCGGTCGCGGCGGGAGCCGGGCATCCTATGGCCTTTGTTGCGGTGGACGGACTGGTTACGGCCGGTGACGGGCTTGTCAGGGTCTTGGGCATGTTAGTTGGCCGGGGAATTGGGAGGTGTGTAAGTTTAATTTTCTGCACTACATCCTCCAGTGCTAAAGTGGCGCGTGGCTCCTTGGGCGCCCTGACCGGTTTTGCTATGTCTCCGGCTGTCCTTTTTAGGTGGGCTGGGGCTCCGTTTATTTCGGGATTCAATCGGCCCTCCCTGGCCAACACCTTGGCTAGTTTGACCTGTCGGTGGGTCTGACGTTTCGGCATTCTGTGGAGACGAGTACATTTTAAGGTCTTTTATGTGAACCCGGGGTATGATTTTCCCGCTTGCATCTTTCAAATTATACACGACCGGGGAAAGAACGCGGTGCAGGGTGTACGGCCCGGAAAATTTTGGCGCAAGCTTGGCGGCATACCCCTGAACCCCGGATGAGAGTGGGTGCTCTCGCTTCAGAACTTTATCCCCGATTTGACATCTCCATTCTCGCCTCCGAAGGTTGTAGTGATGACTCTGGACGGTGAAGGCCCGGGACAGATTCAATCTTACTAGTCGGTACAGGTCTCGGAGTTTTCCTAATCGGTCCTGGTGGTTCTTGCGGTGGTCTTCGGTTTCGGTGCGGCCCTCGTCAATGGTCCCCTGGCACTCTCGGTGTAGACTTCCGGGTAGGGCGAACTCTCGGCCATAATTCAAGAAGGCGGGAGAGAAGCCAGTGCTCTCATGTGGGACGCTATTTACTGCCATCATTAAGGACGGTAGGTGCTGGTCCCATCTTCGGTGGTCGGAATCACAAAATTGTGCCAACATGGTTTTGAGAGTCCGGTTCGCCCTCTCCACGGGATTGTCCTGCGGGGTGTATGGCGGGGTTAGTCGGTGCGTGATGCCGAACTGGTGTAGCAACTGTTTGAAGGTCCGACTGTCGTACTGTACGCCGTTATCGGAGATGACTGTTTTGGAGTTCCAAAACGGGTGATGACCTCTTCGAACAGGGCCTGGCTTACGGTGGCGGCGGTGGCTCGACGTAGGGCCTTCACTTGTATCCATTTGGTGAAGCGGTCTTGAAATACGGCCAGATAGCGGTTCCCTCGGGTGGAGCGGGGTAACGGTCCTACTAGGTCGGTGCTAACGGTCTCCCATGGAAGGTGGTTTGGCGTCGGCTGAAGTAGTCCAGGCGGTTTCTGCTGCGATACTTTGAAGCGCTGGCAGTGTAGGCATCCTCGGACATACTTCACGGCATCCCGGAACATTCCTGGCCAGTAGTATCGCTGTGCCAGTCGGGCTATCGTCTTCGCGATCCCTAAATATCCGGCGGTCGGTGCGTCGTGGTTCTCTTCTAACACACGACGGCGGAGCGGTTTCGGTACGCATAACTTCCATGGTTCGGCTAGTTCTTCGTCCTTCAACTGATTGTCGAAGAAGTGACGGAACAAACGGTTGTTTATGATGCGGTAGTCCGGGAACTGATCTGGATGTTGCTGGACTTCGGTGATACGGCGTGTATACCAAGCACAATCGGGGTGGTCGGCAGGTTCTACCTTGTTCGGTATGTCGGTTGTTCCGGTTTCGGTAACTGGTAACGGATCTCTTGACAGAGTGTCGGCCACTTTGTTGAGGACTCCCTTGCGGTATTTAATGTCGAAGTCGTATTGTTGGAGAAATACGCTCCAACTGGCTAGTCGGCCGGATGGGCTTCTTATGGCGTGCAGCCATTTTAGCGACTGGTGGTCGGAGACTACGGTAAATTTGTAGCCTTCTAGGTAGGGCCTCATTTTCTCGATTCCCCAGACGATGGCAAGGTATTCCTTTTCGGTGACGGAATAATTCTTTTCGGCGGGATTCAGGGTTCGGCTGGCGTAAGCTATGACTTTATCGCCTTCTTCGGTCGTCTGGGTCAGGGCCGCCCCGATACCATAGTCGGATGCATCGGTTTGAAGAGTGAACGGTCGGCTGAAATCGGGACAGGCCAGGACTGGGGCTTCGGTGAGTCTCGTCTCCAGTTTACGGCCCTCGGTCGGTGTGAGTGGGTCGGAGTCTTGGGCGGCAATCGTGTTATTTCCGGTGTCGGTGCGTGGGTCCTCTCCGTGGGCTCGAAGAGACAGGATGCGATTTCGGTGGAACACGAATCCCGACTGAAAATTCATGTGGAGGTTCATCGTCTGTAGAAAGTCCATCCCCAGCAGGACCTCGCACGTCATTCGGGGCAGATGTAGAAAACGGTGTTGCCGGACTTCATCGTCAAGCCTTATTTCTGCTTCATGGGCCTTGGTGATTGGGATTTGTCGTCCATCGATCACTCTGGCGGATGGGTAGTGGGCGGCGGTGCCCCGGTTGCCGGTTCTTGTCAAATGTCGGACTACGGTTGAGCCTATGAAGGACGATACGGATCCTGTGTCTACTAGGGCGGTAAACGGTCTTCCTTGGATTTTTATTTGGATGTAGGGTCGGTTTTCGGAGGCGGAGTCCATGGGCAGCAGTTCAGGCCTCCAAGCTGGCGTGCTGCTTTTTAGTTTTCCGGATGTCGGCAGGTGCAGTCTCTGGAGAGAATCCCACGGCGGCCACACCGGGAGCAGAACTTAACAAAGGGGTMCTGGCACCGGTCACGTGAGTGGCCATTCCGGCCACACCTCCAACAGACGGGGCGGCTCACATCGATGCGGTTGGCAATGTCGGGGCGGTTATTCGGGTGCTGGTGTGTGGGCGGTGGCCGTCTCGGTTGGGTTGTTTGACGGTTATTCTGCCTTGGTTGGTTATTCCTTGGTGGCGGAGTTTGCTTCGGACGGGGTTCTTCCTGTGGTTGTCGGTATGTCGGTGGGATTCCACGATCAACTGGAATTCTTGGTTGCGGGACGGGTCTTCTTTCTTCAGGCCTCTGGGCTACATCCTGGGCGGTGGCGGTTATCTGGTCCTGGCGGAGGGTCTCGAACTCTTTGGCGGCGGACAGCAGACCGGCAATGCTGGTGCATTCCTGGCGGCGGATGAACATGCGGTACTCTGGCAACATGTTCCGGTGTAGCCAGTACAGCTCCTGGGTCGGTGTTATGTTTCCATGTCGGCGGATTAATGTACGGGAGTGCGGTGCTGTATTCTAGGGCTGTCTCCTGCGGTAGCTGGATACGCTGACTGATCTCCCGTTCGAGGTTAATCTTGTAGTCAACCGGATAATAGTTCAGCTCGAAGTCGGCGATGAAATCTTCCCAGCCCCTCCAATCGTGGCGGTTGTTGCCGGTACCAGGCCAGGGCGAGTCCGGATAGCAGTTCGGGCAGGATCGGCATTACCTCCTCGTGTGAGACGTCATATCGGTCCATGACGTCTAACAGTTGCTCTATGAAAGCAACCCCATCGGTGGATCCATCAAAGTGGATTCCCCAGCGGTGCGGCTTCAAATCGGAACGCATGCGGATACGGCGGGCTGGAGTCGGCGAATCCGTCTCCAATGTCGCGGGATTCGGGTGCGGTGTCGTGGCCTGGCTGGCTCCTGGTCTGGCTGCTGGCATACGCCGGTCCTCCATGGGTGGACTGGGAACTTCGTACGGCGGTGGCTTATATTCCTGCGGGCTGGTCACTGGAGAAGTGTCCCGAAGAACTCCTCGATCTCGCTTCTCCTCTGTAGGTCGGCGACGGCAGTGGCTATATCGGTGATGGACTGAAGGCTCGGTCCCACTGCAGAGTTCTTGCCGGATACAGCTGCTCGCCCGATGTTATCCCCTCTATGGAGCCTGATGGCGGAGACTGGATCGGGGATACCCTCGGTGGCCTGGTGACTTGGTGCTGTGGCTGCAACTTCTGCAGTGGCTGGCGGGGCAACTGGTTCCTGCAACGGTTGCCGACGGTACTGATGGCTGGATCGGTGGTCTTTTCGGTGGATGGTCGGCTACTGTTGTCTGCGGTGGCTGGTGAGCTACTATTGTCGGCGGTTCGGTTGCTGGCTGGATCGGTACGGCCTTCTGCGTTAGCTGGATCGGTACTGTTCTCGGCGGTGGCTGATTCACTATTGTCCCCAGAGCTGTGGGTATCGGGCCTTTGTAGGCACTGGTGACGATTGTAGTGGACGTCATCGTGGTGGAAACGGTGTAGATCGGAGAGGGGGCCGACACAACGGTGGGGATCAGAATAGCGGTGGGATTCGGAACTTCTAGTCGGAGATGTCGGATCATCCGCTGGCGAAGCTCCTGTACGGCCCCTTCGGTGGAGAGTTTCCTCTTCCCCAGCTCGTGCATCAGCTGGTGCCTCTTTAAACGGTACACCCAGCTGACACGGACGTCGGCGCCAGTCTGAGTCAGATGACTCGTCTTCGGCGGTGTGTCTCTCTTCTGGAGGTTTTCCGGTAGCCATCTGGTCGGGACGATGTTCTCGGCTCAACTGATGATGGCACTAGATGGGGGACCCTTGATTTGTTAGAAACGAGCCCCCACTCGGCTGGTCTCGGACAACGGGAAGTCGGTGAAAATTCTAAATTCCTCCGGGTTACGTAACAGTTCGGAACAGGTGACGGCAATCGATGGGGGAGGCCTTACTTGTGAGAAACGAGCCCCCACTTGATAGGCCTCCGGAGTCGGAAGTCGGTCAAAACACCAAGTCCCTGATGTTACGTAATCGGACCAAATCGATGTTACCAATCGATAGAGCGGGTCCGGTTTGCCGGAAACGAGTACCCACTTGCCGGGTCTCTGATGACGGGAAGTCGGTGAAAAACCGGATCTCCGTTGTCTTACGTAATAGGGGAACGACGATTGCGGAAATCGACTCGGCGTCCTCGGTTTAGTCGGACTAGAGGGGTCACTCGGCTATGCTACGACGTTCCAGAGCCAACTTCGTAACAAGGGGGTGGTCGGGGGTGAAAGTCGGTTTCCAGCGAACTTGTTATGCGGACTCCTTGATGGACTTCAAAAATCCAGTGGAAAACTGCGCTAGCAAAATTTTTGAATTCCGCGCATGTGTGAACTCGGAGACGCTGGAAACGGGGGTGGTTTTCTTCTGTTCGATGACGGTTACGTAATTCCGGCTCCTCCTCGAAGTAAAACGGTCCCTGCTCGTAGGGCGCCAAAATGTGACGCCTTTTTCGTTGAGCGGCGGAACGGGCCTTCGGCTCGGAGGGCGGACGGACGGACGGTTACGCAATGAGCGATACGATACGGTACGGTGGTGACGTAAGCACTAAGCTCGGCGTCGAAACGGTTTCTCGGGCGCCAGTTTTTTATTATACTGAGGTATGCTCCTCAGATTGCTGTGTACTAACCCCCTTAGCGCACAGACCAGGGCAGCTACAGTGGAGATCGGCACTCCAGGGAACAGAACCCGAGGGTGGATGCCGTATGCTGAAAAAGATGTTAGCGGAATGCGGACGGTGTGGTACAGAAAGAAAACCAACAATAACCTAAAACACAGTTTATTCGTATTAATGTCGAATAAAGCAACAACTTAAGAAACGGTCAGCGTAAAGAAACAAACGTGCCCCTCCCTTCAAGCGTTAGCCAAGCTACGGTTACGTAATTTACGGTGCGGTGAAACAAGCGGACTACTGAGTACTACGGTTATAAAAGCGGTACGGTATGCAACATGCAACAAGCGGMGCTAATTAATACGGTMACGGACTCGGCAAATGATGCGGTGTGAATGATGCAACAAGCGGTGAAAAAGAGTGAGCTTATATACGAGTGGCAGGTCGGATGGATAGTGGGGATGCGGTGTGAAAGAGTTAGATAACGGGCAGAAGAACAATCAGAAAAGACAGAAAAAGAGCGGAGTAAAAGAGAACGGTACGGTTACGTAAGAGCGGAAATAAATATGCGGTAAGAGGCTGTTCACCGGGTATATTCCGCACGGAAAAACGACCTGTACGGAGAACACCCAACGTCCTGCGCCGCTAGCGGAGTACAGTCTGCACGGAAAAACGACCTGTACAGCGTACACTCCGCAGGCGACTGCCTCAACGGTTACGTAAGCGGGCGGAACAAGAGATATGCGGTAAGAGGTAGTTCGCCGGGTATATTCCCCACGGAAAAACGACCTGTACGGAGAACACCCAACGTCCTGCGCCGCTAGAGGAGTATAGTCTGCACGGAAAAACGACCTGTACAGCGTACACTCCGCAGGCGACTGCCTCAACGGTTACGTAAGCGGTTCGTAACGGGCGGAACAAGAGATATGCGGTAAGAGGTAGTTCGCCGGGTATATTCCGCACGGAAAAACGACCTGTACGGAGAACACCCAACGTCCTGCGCCGCTAGAGGAGTATAGTCTGCACGGAAAAAACGACCTGTACAGCGTACACTCCGCAGGCGACTGCCTTGACGGCTACGGTCAGGACCAGCAGAATCTGGAAGGATGGTAAGTGGAGCGGGGAGAAAGCCACTGCACTCTACCAATAAAGCTATAGCTCACTCACCTGGATACGGCTGCTGCTTCACCGGAAGACGGATCTTTCACAACTGAACTGAGCAGCGGTCGGCCGTCCTTTTGATTACTTTGACTGGAGCCGGAGGAACAAGAATGCTGACCAGTAGCGCCAGCAAGCGTTGTTCTCCCGAACTCCGCGGACCGCAGACCCAGACGGATATAAGCCGGCGGATTGAAACTTGACTAAACGCGGAGAAACTTGGCTAAACGCTAAGGAAAATTTGTAGCTTCGTTACAACATGTTTTATTGTTATTATGTATATACGCTATTCAATATACTATACCTGTTCGCGCCACTAACGCTGGCGCGATTTCATACGTTTTATTTGGATTTCTTGTACCGATTTTTCTTGCTTCGCAAAAAGAGGACATACAGTAGTAGCGACACCAGAACAGGTAGAATATGAGTTCGCGGCATGAAATACACACGCAAATAATTGAGATCGCAATGCTGCGTTGTGAAGTGATGCAATCCTTCAATCCATTCCTTTGATTCCATATCCACGATCTAACAACAACGCCGGAGTAAGATAAGATCGTTAAGGTGAGTTTAGTTACATAGTTTTCCTTAGTTTTTGCACTGGTCCTTCGCGCCTACATTTGGTCCATTACGAGCCGGATTCGCACATTTACTAATCTCATCTTTTGTCAGGCTGGTGTCGATATTTGAACTGCATTTCGTTGATTAAAACCGCTTAGTGAATTGTACAAATTCTTGGAATCAATACGATTTATCATCCGCTTTGGGTTCGTCCTCGCGCTCGTCGCTATCGCTATTAGACTTTTTGTCGCTTGTTTATCGCTATTTCGCTGCATTTGAATTTAGTTTGGGAACTTGCTGCTATTTGCGTGCCAATTTAAAGTTATTTGCTTATTATTAATTCTTTATTGCAAAGGTGTTAAACTTATCGCATTTGTTTATTTGTTTCATGTAAAATGAGTAATGCAGATAGTATTAAGTTAAAAGTATTAACGGCAAAAAGGGAAACTCTTTTTCAACGCATACAAAGGTTGTATAACAATTCTAAAAGTCTGAAAGAGAAAAAGCACTCATCAGAGTTTCAGATTTGGTATGAGACGTTGGAAGATACGAGGGTTCAGTTTGAACGAATTATGACTGCGATCAATGAACTTAGTTTGTCAATGGACGAAGAATATGTGCCTAATTTTCAGCCATTGGAAGCTTTTGATGAACTTTATTGTTACATTAAAAATGCCGCAAAAGATGTGTTTAAATTTGCAAATGAACAAAATAAAGATGCTCCAGTCGCTCAATCAGTTCAAATGAAACTGCCTAAAATTGAACTACCATCCTTTACCGGGGTACACGCCGAGTGGCCTATTTTTTATGAAACTTTTAAAAGTCTTGTTCATGATAACCCTGAAGTTGATAAAATCAACAAGTTACATTACCTTTTAGGAAAACTTAGTGGTAAAGCTTTAGTAGTTTGTTCTGGGATAACTCCTACTGCTGCCAATTATGACGTGATATGGAACGCTTTAGTTACGAAATACGAAGATAAACGGGCGCCAGCCAACTGTTATATGGATCAGTTGATTAGTTTTAAACCCGCTCAGGTCGAAAACGCTCATTGCCTCTCCGCATTTCTCGAGAAATTTGATTCGTCTGTCAAGGCTCTTAAAAATTTGAAAATTGATGACCTCGCTGACTTTATGCTTTCTTATCTAGCGCTTTCAAAATTAGATAAGGAGACCGCTAAGTTATTCGAAATGTCGTATCGCAAAGAKAGCCAACCGTCATACGAAGAAGTACGAAAATTTGTACAAGAACAGCGCAAAATATMATCGCTTAACAATCAATCCAATAGTGCTAGTAAATCAGCAAGCAACGGCACGAAGCCAAAATGTTCGAATAATCAACCAACTCGCGCATTTATGGTAAAAAGCAACACACAAACTTTGCATCACGACAACAGTTGTCCACTTTGTAATAAAAATCATCTGCTATTCACTTGCGAGAAATTTGTAAATTTAGAGCGAAAGATAGGTTTAAATTCGTGAAGGAGAAATCTTTATGTTTCAACTGCTTAAGCTCTGTACACAAACTTCCATACTGTAAATCTAAACATTTATGCCGAACTTGTTCGTCACGTCATCATAGTCTGTTACATTTAGACACTCAACAAAATTTGCAGTCGCCAAAAATTGAGCCGATTATCGACACTTCGCAAAATTTAGAAGTAGTAGTTCCGGCTAACGATACAAATTCTTTTTGTTCGACTTTTTCTTCAAGAAAGGAAATTGTTTTATTATCAACCCCTATTGTTCGTTTGATACTGCCATGTGGTAAGGGTTATAATATACGCGTCTTAATTGATACGCAAGTCAATCAAATTTTCTCACCGCAAATTGTTGCAAAAAACTAAAATTGGCTATAAAACCTTACGTCTSGACTGTTTCTGGAATGGGCACACACCCACAGAAAATATCTGGGAAAGTAAATGTAGTTATTACCTCGCGTTTTAATACAAATCTTAGATATTCGTTCGAGTCATTTGTAGTAGACAGAATTACAAACAAGATACCGTCGCAACCGGTTGATGTTTCAACGCTAGACTTTTTAGTGGGGTTACCCATCGCAGATGACACTTTTGCATCTCAAGGAGAGATAGATGGTATATTGGGAGCGGAAATATTTTCAAAAATAATAGGTCCGAGAAAGTATTCAGATTTATCGGGCATGGTTCACGCTATTGAAACGTCGTTAGGGTACGTGATAACTGGGAAAATGCAGATTTTAGATTCTGATGTGACCACACACGCGTTTTGCTCATTTGTCGAACCGTTACATGATTTAGTTAGAAGATTTTGGGAAATAGAAAAGGTTGATGTTCCGGCTTCATTGAGTTTAGAAGAGGAAGAATGCGAGCAATTCTTTGCATCTACATACAAGCGGGATACTTCGGGTCGTTTTATAGTTAGGTTACCCTTTAGACAAGATCCAAATGTTTTGGGTGATTCAAAAACAGACGCTTCACGTAGATTTTTTGCTTTAGAAAAACGCTTCGACGCTTCTCCAGATTTGAAAAATGCTTATACCAACGCTATCCGCGAACAAATTGATTTGGGGTATTTGTCAAAGGTAGAAAAGACAGAGCCAACTATCGCCTATTATTTACCACATCACGGAGTTTTTAAATCTGAAAGTGAAAGTACTCCTCTGAGAATCGTGTTAGACGCTAGTGCGAAAACTAGTACTAACATCTCTTTGAATGATATACTCCACAAAGGTCCAAACTTACAGATAGATTTAATAGCTGTTCTCCTAAATTTTAGATTGTTCGAAATTGCACGCACCGCTGATTTGAAAAAAATGTTTCTACAAATTTTAATTGCGCCGGAAGATAGGGATTTTCTGAGACTTTTGTGGCGGTCATGTCCTGATGAACCTGTTGGTATTTTTCATCTAAACTCTGTAGGATTTGGATTGAGGTGTTCACCATATTTAGCAATGCGCTCAATTAAACAACTCGCGCTAGATGACTCACAGAAATATCCAGAAGCATCACATACAGTGCTTCATCACGTTTACATGGATGATTTGGTATCTTCAGTTAGTAGTTTGTCAAAGGCACGAGCTTTATATGCTGAACTAGTACAGATGTTTAAATCGGGAGGATTTGACTTGGTGAAATGGAATTCTAATTCGGCAGAATTTTTGCAAAAGATACATGAGTATGATCGATTACCAAAAACACTCGAATTTGAGGCTAGCACATCAAAGGTTTTGGGTTTACAGTGGCAATCACTCAGTGACCCTTTCCAATTTGGGTGCCGGACGTACATTGCACAAAGAGAAACGCTTTGTCTACAATAGCCCGCTTATATGATCCGCTTGGTTTTTTAGCACCAGTTATATTTTACGCAAAATTACTAATCAGGGAGTTTTGGAAATGCAAGCTTGATTGGGACGTTGACGCCCCACCGCATATTAAATTAATTTGGTCGCGATTTTATGATGAATTACACTTACTGGGTGAAGTTAAAATTCCACGTCATTTGTTTGCTTATGATAATGGTCATATCCATCTGTTAGGATTCGCAGACGCTAGCGAAAGTGGATATGGAGGAATTGTGTACGTGAGAACTGTATTGCCTAATGGAGAAACCAAATGTGCATTAGTCTATGCCAAATCTAAGGTTGTCCCTCTCAAAACAGTAGCTATTCCGCGGTTGGAGCTTTGTGCAGCGTTACTATTGGCCCAAATTTTGCATCTAGTCATTCATACCTTTCGTTCACGCTTGTCATTAATCGATGTTTATGCCTTTTCTGATTCTATGATCGCACTGCACTGGATTCATGGGTCACCTTCACGTTGGAACACATTTGTGGCAAATCGTGTAACTAAAATTCAAAATTTGTTAYTGTCCGGTCAMCGCGMGGTCTTTTTCCTGCACAAATCGTAGGGAACAGTTCCACCTAGGTTTCTGGTCCAAAGTGGATTATTGAAGATCAAAGTTGTTGGCCTATCAAAAGTTTTATTCAAGATGATAATTTTGTTTTGGAACAGAAGAAGGTAAACACATTTTTTGCAGTCGCAAAATCGGAAGACAATGTGATTCTTGATATGATAAATCGAGTGTCTGATGTTCATAAAGTTTTAACGATTATGATATACGTTTTGAGATTTTCTAAGCTTTTACCGAAAACAGTCCCTATTGCCGCTTCTGATTTAAACGCAGCTGAATTGGCTTTATGTCGCGTTGTTCAAAAAAGTTGTTTTCAAAAAGAATTCTTGCTGGAACAAAACAAAGTTTGTCCTGGGTTACGCCATCTAAGCCCCTTTATAAATGAGGGACTGATAAGAGTAAGCGGACGCCTTCGTAATTCTGATTTGGAATACAATCAAAAACACCCTATCTTATWGCCAAAATCTCACGCTCTGGTAGAAAGATTGATAGATTATCATCATCGCAAAAATATGCACGCAGGACCTCATTTGTTACTATCGCTATTGCGTCAAAATTATTGGATATTGTCAGCTCGAAGAATCGTTCGTAAACGGATTCATCTTTGCAACCTTTGTTTTCGAGCAAAACCGCGCCTTTCATTCCCATTCATGGCAGATCTTCCCACACCTCGTGTGCAAGAAGCCAAGACTTTTTGTCACACTGGCGTCGATTATGGAGGACCGTTTTCTATAACTTTATCGCGCAAGCGAGGTGTAACAACACAGAAAGCATACATTTGCTTGTTTGTATGTTTTGCTACACGCGCTCTTCATTTAGAAGTTGCCTCAGATTTATCTACGGATACATTTTTGGCAGCTTTCAAACGATTTTTAGCAAGACGAGGTCCTTGTTCTACTATATATTCAGACATGGGTACCAACTTTCAAGGAGCAAAAACCGCTTTAGATTCACTTTATTCGTTTGTCCATTCAGAAGAATTCAAATCTGCCTGGCAGAGGGAACTTTGTCAAAATCGTATTGAATGGAGGTTTAATCCGCCTTCAGCACCCAATTTTGGGGGTATATGGGAAGCCGGCATAAAGGCCGTAAAATCACATTTGACTAAAGTAATAGGGTCACAAATTTTATCATTTGAAGAATTCGCTACAGTTCTAACTCAAATTGCATGTTTGCTTAACTCTAGACCATTATGTTGGTTAAGTTCTGATCCATCAGAACCACTGCCTTTAACACCTGTACATTTCTTAACGCTGACTCCTCTTAAAAGTCTACCTGCAAATGATGTAATTGACATAATCACTTGTCTCGCAAAGAGCTTCTAGATCAAATTGTCCAGTCTTACTGGAAAAGATGGAGACTAGAGTATTTAAATACCCTACAATCGCGTCAAAAATGGAACTCTCCTGCTAATCCGGTAGTTTCGGGAACACTCGTTATACCGCAGCAAGATAACTTGCCACCGCTTGCTGGGCCCTGTGGCGTTATTGAGAAGGTATTCCCGGGCAAGGATGGAGTTATAAGGGTAGCTAGCGTAAAAACTAAAAATGGCACATGCATGCGGCCTGTTAGCAAGTTGTACCCGCTTCCAACTCAGTAAGCTTATTATTATTTTTTTTGTTTGTATTTAGAGTAATTGGGTAGTTTCGCTTCGGGGATAAATCTTAGTTTATTTGCGATTAGTATATTTGGCAAAGTACTTACGATAATTTGTGTAAGTACCTATTGATTCCAAGAATCTGTTTTTTGTTTGATTGAAAATATTTTTTCTTTTCAACGCCGGGGGGGGGTGTTCGCGCCACTAACGCTGGCGCGATTTCATACGTTTTATTTGGATTTCTTGTACCGATTTTTCTTGCTTCGCAAAAAGAGGACATACAGTAGTAGCGACATCAGAACAGGTAGAATATGAGTTCGCGACGTGAAATACACACGCAAATAATTGAGATCGCGATGCTGAGTTGTGAAGTGATGCAATCCTTCAATCCATTCCTTTGATTCCATATCCACGATCTAACAAAAACGCCGGAGTAAGAGAAGATCGTTAAGGTGAGTTTAGTTACATAGTTTTCATTAGTTTTTGCACTGATCCTTCGCGCCTACAATACCTATACTTATTTATGCTTTAACGATCTTTATGTGGAATACTAGGTATTATGGGATTTCTAAGAAAATATTTTTTATAACACTACGACTTACTGGGACCCAATTCGCCTACTCCCATTTCCGCATAGGATACTACACCAGCGAAAAATATTCAATTTTTGTTCGTACTAGACTGATGACAGTAAACCCCGATTACGATTTTTAAGGTCCCTATAAATCTAGCAAAAGGCTTTATAGGCAGAGGCAGAAGCATTTTGTATGTGTTCAGCAAATACAAGTCGCGAGTCAAATAACACACCGAGATCACGAATAGTGTCACGTTGAAGTAACTCTTCGTTGCTTATTTTGTAGCTGAACTTTACAGAGCGTTTCTTCTTGCAAAAATTAATAATATTGCATTTAGAAGTATTTAAAGATACTACGACACCATTCGTCTACTTTTTTATGTTTTGCTGTATAATTTCAGAATCAGAGAGTACTAATATTATGAAATATTTTAATATCGTCAGCAAAAGATAGATGATTGCGGGAAAGTCGTAAATTACTTGGATTCATAATACGTGCATGAAAAGTGTTAATTCACTAAAGCTAATATTAACTGTTTATCAAGCTTACATCGGAAACAGAATTAACTATGCATCTGTGGTGTGGAACCTTCAGTATACCACTCATATATATAGACTTAAAGCAGTTAATATTAGATTTTTTAAATATATTAGCTGTAAATCAACAGGATTATATGGAACCGAAAATATATCAACAATACTGGAACGTCATAATACACTTCAACTCGTTAAACGTAGATACGTTTCTGATTTTATGTTCACAAAATTTGTCATCGTTTCTGTGCTACCCCAAGTAGCAAGGGTAATAAATAACCAATTCGCTCAAAACCAAAATAACTTTATTTATCAACAATTCTATAATCATAATGACGATGAATGTCACATTCGCCGCCGTCTTCGCTTCTCGTTCGCTCGTCTGCTGCTGTTCTCCTCCATCCTGGGCATTAGTCATCAGCGGTCTCCGGTCTCCACAATCCCTCCTTTTCTTGTAGCTTAAGCGGTGTCACCTTCGGCCCCGATCACGTCCTCACCCCATCCTGGATCGGCACTACTGGAGGAGTTGCGTCGCCCTCGTTGGCTGGTCCGCCTAGTCCCGAAGTATACATGGTTGATTCGCTGTTTGAACTTTCGGGTATCTTCTTTAAGCGCGTAGTGTGTCGTTTGAAGATCTTCCCTTCTTTTCTTATCGTTACCTGCTTTCCTGTCCTGCCAGTAACTTCGTATTCTTAATTTTCAAAACTAGCATCCAGTTTATTTGAGGCATTTATAATTTGTGGTACAACTTTGTCTGCAAGCTTTATGTTATCAAATTTTGTTTATTGATGATATCATTGTCCTTAGCTTCTTCGTCGGGGTGCTCATTTATTAGGTCAGTTATAGAGGGTATTTTGTCTTTTATGTTTCTACCAAATAGCAATTCGGAAGGCGATTTTCCTGTCGTGCCATGAGGGGTTACGTTGTACATCAGGTTAAATTTGTATATTTTCATTTGGTAATCGCGACCATTGGCATGGGCATTTTTAGACGTTTCAGGATCACTTTGTTCATATTCTCCACCTCACCATTCGCTATGGGCCAATAGGGTGGCGTTTGGATCAATTCAATGTTATTGTTGTTAAGAACTGTTTAAATTCGGTGCTCACTAATTGTCTGCCGTTATCGGCCCTTATGCTTCGAGAATACCCAAGTCGCGAAAATATTTCTGCCAACCGTTCTATTATTACGGAGGATGTCGTAGTTTTCAAAAATTTCGTTTCTTGTTATCTAGAATAATAATCTATTACTACTAAAACCATGTCTTTGTTCGGCAGCGGTCCCATTAAATCTATGGCGACACATTTCCATGGTCCCTCTGGAAATTTGTGCCTCGCCATTGGTGGGGGTTTGTTGGATTGAGACACCAGTAGGCAATCTCTACATTTCTTTACGTACTGTTCTGCCTGTCTATCTATCAGAGGCCACCAAACTTTGGTTTGTAATCGTCTCTTCATTATCGTTTCCCCCGGGTGTCCTTCGTGGGCTAGTTCCAACACTCATTGTGTTAACGATTGTGGTATAACGATCTTGTTACTTCTTAACAAAACCGGGCCTACGGTGGAAAGTTCAGACTTGAATGGTGATTATACACTTTTATCCGAAAATAGCCACGATTCGTTATTGGTTTTATCTACTGCTTCTGACACGTCCTTGCCAGTTTTGCTGGCTGTAACAATTTCAGATACTTTATTCGCTTTCGGAGCGTTTCTTTCTATGATTGAGAATACGTGATTTTCGCCTTCTTCATCGAAAGGCTTTTCATCCTGCAGTTTACACAGCCTGGATAACGAATCTGCAATGTTGGAATTTCCTGGCTGGTACACCACTTTGAACTTGAAGCCTTAGTAGCCATCTTTCGATTCGTGCTGGCGGTTTCGATGTCGGCTTAAAAATTACTTCCATTGGTTTGTGGCCTGTTACCAGTTCGAATTCGAGTCCAGCTAGATAAAAGTGGAAACGCTCCACCGACCATACTAAAGCTAAACTCTCTTTCTCAGTTGGAGGGTATCGCCTTTCTACTTCGAATAGACTCTTGCTTGCAAAGGAGATTACTTTTGGGTCGTGATTATCAAACTGCAACAGTACAGCACCTAGTGCCAGAGGACTTGCATCCGCTACCAAGCGGGTTCGCTTTTGCGGATCGAAGTACGCCAAAGTAGGAAGCTTAGCTAAATACGCTTTTAGCTGATTGAAATGTCGTTCCTGCTAATTAGTCCACTTGAATTTAGTGTCTGCTTTCAACAGTTGTCGCAGTGGTTCCGATGTTGTTCCTAAGTCGGGAATAAACTTTCCGAAATATGTTACAAGATCCAGAAAACTGCGCACTTCTTTATTTTTTGGGGCACGAAACTCTAATATAGTCTTTAATTTCCTTTGGTCTGGTTTTATACCCTGCCGTGACAGCTTATGTCTCAGAAAATCTATCTCTTTCACTTTCAGTACGCACTTTTCCTCGTTAAGAAGCGCATTATTCTCTTCCAAAGCATGCATTACTTTATTGAGACACTCGTTAAGCTCTAATTCTGTGGCACCGTACACGATTATGTCGACAATGTAATTTGGGCAGTTCTTACATTCTGCTAAGATAACTTCCATAACTCTTTGGAATTTTTCAGGCGCGGAATTAATTCCAAACATCAGGCGCTTGTATCTAAACACACCCTTATGAGTTATGAATGTGGTTATCATGCTTTCTTCTGCTAGCTCCAGCTGGTGGAAAGCATTTCTCAAATCTAAACGAGAAAAATATTAGGCATTCTTAAGATTTGTCATGAAAGACTCAAACGTAGGGAGTGGGTGATTTTCCCTTAAGATTGCTTCATTAGCTCTACGCATATCAACGCACATTCGAATATTTCCGTTGGGTTTAAAAATGACAACAATGGGTGAGATCCAAACGCTAGGTTCTGACACACTTTCAATGATATCTTTCTGTAGCAACTCATTCAACATCTCTTCAACTTGATTTTCAACTGCTACAGGCACCCGTTTTAGAGACTGTTGTACTGGTTTCACGTATAGGTCAATTGATAGTTTTACCAATACGTTTTTTATCTTCGGAAAAGGACTGACCTTTTCCAATTTATTCACTTCCAAGCCCAATTTTAGGATCCTTAATTGTTTGGCGGTTTTCTTTCTGATTAATGACATATCCCCATTTTCACTACACGGGAATCTACAATTTTCGGCAACACTCTATCTTTATAAAATGCCGTCAACTTAGGCACCATGCTGTTAATCCAGATCCCGTTGTCTCTCTCTCTCTCTCTATCCTTTCGATATGGACATCATTGTCTGCATACAGAATTTAATCGCAGAACTTCCTCTTTGTAATGTTTAGTTGTCCCTGGATCTGGTAGTAATATGTGTGAATTCTTTTTAGCCTGAAAAAATACCTGCATTGGATGGACTGATGGCATTTTAATGTTTTAATATAAATACCTTATGCTGTTGTCCAGAATTTCGTAGCACACAGTCGGTTTCCAGCAGTCTACAAATTTCCCCTTTATTGAAGGAAGATATTTTACTTCTCTTAGTAGATCGTAGTCCACAATTCTGTCCGGTGATGATGCTAGAAACGAAAACGTTGTATCGATAAATAAACCACATGGCTGTACTTTCACTTGGCGTTGTTCTTCATACAAGCGTATGGCGATTCTTTCGTTTGTGCGTCCATATAAAATAGAGGGTGTCCTTATCTCCCCCGTTGGATACTGCATCCTTCTGACGCAATTGTGGGGGTGGGTTGACTTTTTCATTTTCACCACAGTACCAAAGTTTGATGACGTCAGCTACTATGTGCGCAGCTCCCTCCACAATGCGTTGTCATGTTGCCCTCTGGTCTTCACTTCAATTTATTTGGCTTCCAACGCGCGTTGTTACAGCTTTTCCAAGAACTCCGCCATTTTTTGCCGCATGCTGCTCATGGAAGACGTGTCCGTCTTATGAAGCGCCTCGTTTCATTTGAAACAAAAACTTTGTAATATGGCATTTCTTGGGTATGTCCAAGCACTCGAGTGCCATCCTGGTCCATACATGTACAAAATTCCTGCCCAGATCGCATTGGCTGTATAAGAAACACCTTTGTGAAATTTACCCTCTTGCCTCCTGTAAATTTTTAGTATACATATACATATACCTAAAAATAAAATACATCGCACTGAATACMTATATAATTAAGAAACCATTGTTTTTTAAAAACATACCTCTGCTTGATATGTCGTAGAGTTATAAGCCAAACAATCTGCCTTGTTAATCAATGGCTGAGAGTTTTCTGATTTTCTACAAAGAAAGCTTTATCCAGTTGAGCCAAAACGTCCTCCTCCAGGTCTTTTCTGCTACAAAAGGTGCTGAAAGTATGAAGAAAACTATGTTTAAGTACTCTTCTACCTACTGCATCGGAGTCGACATATCGTTTTAACAATTACCACCAATATTAAAATAGGTACCTACCCGCACTTCTGATGATTTCCAAATACATGCCTGGCTGAATTTCGGAGTTCCTCGCGAAGAAATTCTACATTGTTAATATTCCTTTTAATCGATGTTCGTACTCCCTTTACAATTCTTTCCAGACGAGATATTCCATTATTCTTCGCAGTTAGCAATTTTTGATTACAAAGGGGGTGGCAAGTTTTCCCAGCCAACTTGTGCAATTTGTCACTGAGACAACGTACCATACGATTAGCGCACTCTATCTTGATGACTTGTCGACCATATGGCACTCTCTCAACAATGCAAACACAAACTTGAATCTCCACTTACTAAAACATAATTTATATGGATTGATAGCCCTAAAATACCAAATATTACATACCTATATATACTTTTACATTACACCGTGCACATCCAAGCTTTCATTGAACCCCTCGACAATTATGTCTTGTTCCATGGCTGTTGAAGGGCCTGTGTAAGTGCGGACACAATTGTGTTAATTTGGCTCAACATTTGTGTCTTTTGTCAAGGAACAAGTAAAGCAAACTTTGTTTCTTACACCAATGAATAAGGGCTTCTTAATAAATGCCCCAACAATTATCGCCTATAAATCAAAGATTGAAATTATATCAGTGGCCATAAGAGCGTTGGCTCCAACCACCATCGCAAATTACTGAGATATATGGGGTCCCGTCTGCCGTTATCTGTCCGCTTTCTACAGCGTTCTTCTTTTCCACCTCTCCGGCCTTTTTAATTTCTTGGAATAAAAATTCTTCCAATCCTATAAATAGAGGTACATGTAGAACAAGATGTTGTGAATCTAAGGTTTCCACTAATAGAAACTGTTGTAGTATTATTACAAAACCTCGCACTAAAATGCTAGGTATGCATTTAATTTTATTATATTGTACATATTAATATATAAACATGACCTTTACTACTACTTTAACGAACTGAAGTCTACCAAATATAACAGATTCAATTATTTTACTGCAAAGCCCAAATGCTGCTAAGTTAGACAAAAGAATGCAGTGTTGCACTTTGTTGATGGCCTTGGTGGTAGTCCAAGGCCATCACCAGCTGTGTACATTCAAATAGATATGTTTAATTTAATAATACGTGTTATCAGGTAAACAATTTAAACAAAACTGAATTACTGAATCTGTTGTAACATCCAACTACACGATGTAGCACGCTCAGACCGTGTACAAAGATAATTCCTACAGAACTGTTAGACCGTTATTAGTGTCACTACCATTTATATTTTTAAGGTATTGGTTTGTAATAGTTTTATTTACAGAGATGCTGAAATCATTCATGGATATCCAGCAAAAACGAGAGTTAGGAACAGGAAACCATCCGAATCCTAAAGTCAGGTGGCTACAAGAACACGTAGTGCCAGTCAGGAAGAACATTTATCCGAAAGCGCTTCCTTCACTCAAAGCTTGGCGTCTCTGGGACTCTCCAATGACGCACCTGAACCATCAAGAATTTCAGGACATGCGCAAAACGTGCAGTTATTTGAGAGCGTTAGCAAAAAGGAAACCGTCCGAATCCCAAAGTCGGGTTGCAACAGAAACACGTAGTGCGAGTCAGAAAGAGCATATATCCGAAAGCGCTTCCGTCACTCAAAGCTTGGCGTCTCTGAGGCTCTCCAATGACGTACCTGAACGATCAGAACTTTCAGGACATGCGCAAACGAGCGYTCATCTAAAAGCGTCTCCGCCACGCAAAGCTTGACGTCTTCGAGCTATWCCGATGACTCATCTAAAACATCCGGACATGKAGTTATCTGAAAGCGTTAGGAAGAAGAAACCATCCGAATCCCAAAATCCGGTTGCAACAAGAATACATAGTGCCAGTCAGAAAGAGCATTTATCCGAAAACACTTCCGTCACTCAAAGCTTGGCCTCTCTGGGACTCTCCAATGATGCACCTGGACCATCAGGACTATCGACATGCGCAAAACGAGCAGTTATCTGAAAGCGTTAGGAAGAGGAAACCATCCGAATCCCAAAGTCCGGTTGCAACACGTGGTGCCAGTCAGAAAGAGCATTTATCCGAAAGCGCTTCCGTCACTCAAAACTTGGCGTCTCTGAGACTCTCCAATGACGCACCAGGACCATCAGGACTTTCAGGACATGCGCAAAACGACCAGTTATTTGAGAGCGTTAGGAAGAGGAAACCATCCGAATCCCAAAGTCCGATTGCAACAAGAACACATAATGCCAGTCAGAAAGAGCATTTATCCGAAAACGCTTCCGTCACCCAAAGCTTGGCCTCTCTGGGACTCTCCAATGACGCACCTGGACCATCAGGACTTTCAGGACATGCGCAAAACGAGCAGTCATCTGAAAGCGTCTCCGCCACGCAAAGCTTGGCGTCTTCGAGCTATTTTGATTACTCATCTGCAACATCCGGACATGCACAACCTGTCAGATTCAACTGATACGCCCGTAAAGAACTGAGGAAGTTAAAGAAGTCAAAACAACACGCATCCCCCCAAAAGATAACAACAAGGCAGTTGTCCGACAAATACATCAAGGGTATAGAATATTTCACCAGGAGCAAGGTGTTTGCATTGTTATACTTGGGACTGTTGATCGTCGGAGACAAAATGCAACCGGCCACCATTTTAAGGTTCATTCGTGAGGAACACGTGAGCTTCCATTCCTTCTACCTTTGTATTTCCAAGAAAATTCTCCAAAGTCGTCGGAACTTTTTGTCTTGTTTCGTTAAGTTAACTGAAACGTTGACGCACAGGAGTAGGCGGAAAAGTACAGAAAAAATAGCAAAGTTCTTAAAGGTTGAGCAGTACGTGCAATTGCCGGATGTTTTTGGGCTTTGTGAGAGGTACTGCGAAGAGATGAACATTCCAGGTGAGCATAGATTTATTTGTTAATTTGTAAAATATAGATACCCCTAGATTAGTTTTTTCTAATATTTTGCTGTCTTCATACCCATGTAGTACAGCAAGATATTCATCGAACATCATCCGAGCTGCTACTGCGTCATAGTTCTTTACCACGATGAGAGCATTTAGTTTGTTTGTGATCCTCGTAAACGAACATCAGATCATTTTACCACTTTCGATTTTGTGTATTTTTAACAAATTTTTTGCAAAACATTTCGTTGTTTACACCTAGAAAATCAACTGTAGACAAAGTATCGATACATTTGCTGGTATCAAGTATCAATACAATCTTGTCATGGCATTCAAGTATTGAAAGTACTAAAAAGTATCGAAGTGTCGAATATATTCGAAAGTATTCAATAGTATTGAAAGTATTGAATAGCTATATAATTTGTACACATCCCTCAGCATATTCCGAACTATTCCTATTTGAGTAATTTAACCATTGATTTATATAGTTCATACATGGTCCGCACCTAAAACTCCCCAGGCTCGTATTTTTTTTATTTTTTTAGGTTAATTTATAATTATAAGTTATATGTCAAATTGTAGGTCTTTTTATACTCTTTAAAAATAGCACAGTGAGTATCCAAAAATTTTTTTCAGATTTTGATATTTTGCAAATTAAGTTAATTTTTGTAAATATTTTTTAACCTTACCCCCTATAATAAATATTGCTTCGTAGTTGAATGCAGACTTTTGTCATCTCCAATTGCGTCATTACCATGTATGCGTAATTTTTACTCCTTCTGGGTGAAAAACAAGAAAAACTAGTCGCCGCCATGTTCTATTACAGGGCTGTTCACAATTTTTTAAGTGCTAGTTTAGTAGCTCATTATGGTGCAAATTATGCCTACATACCCATCGCTGCACACAAAACCCCAAAATTTTTAATAACTTTTACATAAATCAAGTACAAAGTTCATTCTAAAGAGATAGAGGCTAGAAAACGAAACTCTGCGATGAGGCTAGTTTGGTTTTCTACATCGCGCACGGCAATTGCACGTACTACTCAACGTTTAAGAACTTTACTTATTTTTGCTGTACTTTTTCGCATACTCCTATGCGTCACCGTTTCGGTTGTCCTAAGGAAACAAGACAAAAAGTTCCGACGACTTTTGAGAATTTCCTTAGGAATACAATGTTCGAAGGAATGGTAGCTCACGTGTCCCTCAAGAATGAACCTTAACATGTCGGCCAGTTGCATTTTGTCTCCGACGATCAACAGTCCCAACTACAACAATCCAAACATCTTGCTCCTAGTGAAATATTCTGCACCAGTGATGTATTTGTGGGATAGTTGCCTTGTTTTTATGTTTTGGCAGGATGCGTGCTGTTTTGACTTCTTTAACTTCCTCAGTTCTTTATGGGCGTATTGGTTGAATCTGACAGGTTGTGCATGTCCGGATGTTTTAGATGAGTCATCGGAATAGCTCGAAGACGTCAAGCTTTGCGTGGCGGAGACGCTTTTAGATGACCGCTCGTTTGCGCATGTCCTGAAAGTTCTGATCGTTCAGGTGCGTCATTGGAGAGCCTCAGAGACGCCAAGCTTTGAGTGACGGAAGCGCTTTCGGATATATGCTCTTTCTGACTCGCACTACGTGTTTCTGTTGCAACCCGACTTTGGGATTCGGACGGTTTRCTTTTTGCTAACGCTCTCAAATAACTGCACGTTTTGCGCATGTCCTGAAATTCTTGATGGTTCAGGTGCGTCATTGGAGAGTCCCAGAGACGCCAAGCTTTGAGTGAAGGAAGCGCTTTCGGATAAATGTTCTTCCTGACTGGTACTACGTGTTCTTTTTGCCATCGGACTTTGGGTTTCGGATGGTTTCCTCTTCCTAACTCTTGTTTTTGCTGGACATCCATGAATGATTTCAGCATCTCTGTAAATATAACTATTACAAACCAATACCTTAAAAATATAAAAGGTAGTGACACTAATCACGGTCTAACAGTTCTGTAGGAATTATCTTTGTACGCGGTCTGGGCGTGCTACATCGTGTAGTTGGATGCTACAGATCAGATTCAGTAATTCAGTTTTGTTTAAAATATTTACCTGATAACACGTATTATTACATTAAACAAATCTATTTGAATGTACACAGGTAGTGTTGAGGGCCTTGGACTACCACCAAGGTCTTCAACAAAGTGCAACACTGCATTCTTTTGTCTAACTTAGCAGCATTTGGGTTTTGCAGCAAAATAGTTGAATCTATTATATTTGGTAGTCTTCAGTTTGTTAAAGTAGTAGTAAAGGTCATGTTTATATATTAACATGTATAATATATTAAAATTAAATGCATACCTAGCATTCTAATGCGATGTTTTTTTAATAATACAGATGTAACAGTTATATCACTCTTTGTACTGCTTTTTCAAATGTGCGTTCGCTAAGTAAACTGCGTAATTGGCGCAGTCAGTAGGATCTGCTGCAAATTTGACAATATGGTCATAATAATCTGAACATACAGATAAGTCATAACAATATGAATACCACTGAACAGGCGAGAAGTGTTCTTAAAGAGGATACACTGAAATTAGCGTTAGGAGTATTTTTGAAACATTTCAGTAACCCAATTGGCGATTATTTAAATACAGGGAACCCCTATAAGAAAAGCAGTGCTTTACACATTCTGACAAATGATTTCAATATAACCGACAAAAATATTCAAAAACCAAAAGTAATTACTCAAAGACCCATGACATTACCGCAAAATTTTAGACACGCCCAACAAAGCCAAATCCAACCCGGACCATCTTAAACTAACGTCTTCAAGCCAAAACCAAATTGCATGCCCTTAAAACCGACGCCTATGAGTATAAGTACAAGAAGTACTTATCAAAGACCCACCGAACAGTTCAGACAACACCTTAGGGCTCACCAAAATTTTATAAGCGAGTAATCACATAACAATGAAAACTCAAAGACGGAAGTTAAGTAGACAGTGAACAAATTTCAAGCGAAGTAATGTAAAACTAATCGAATTATTTAATATCGACTTTTCTCAATCACAATTGCCTTATTTTATCATTCCTTTTAAATTTTGACAAAATCGTTTATGAACCCGGAAATTGCAGAAAAATACTTTTCTAAATTTATCACCTACGACCCCTATGTAATTTCTACAGCACATGGAACTAGTAATCAAAATTACAGTATAAGTATCCCCTGTCCAAAATTACTTAAATCAAACAACTCCACCACAAAATTTCATATTTTCAAATTTCATAAATACTTTGACTGTTTACTTGTTATAGACAATTTGCAGAATTTAGCAGCATTACGCGATTTAAAAAAATTATAAACTTATTTTGCCTAATAATAAAATTGACATTAAATTGAGAAAACTTTCGGAGTACATACAACGTTAACTGTATTACAGTAAAGCCTTATTGCAAAAAAACAGTAAAAGTCAAAATTGGTAACGTTGAAAACGGCATTGCACTTTTACCGGAACAAGAAATTAAGGACTACAACTACCTGAATGCTTAATTGAAATAAACAACAATTACGCTTTCACAGCTGCAAAAATCCGTGACAAAAACTAATTTCTTTCAATTTAAACAATTGTGAATTTCAAGCAATTCCCGAAAATAATTTAAATACTTTCGAAACTTCTAAATTTAAATTTGATTTATCCAAGACTCGTCTTAGCCACACTAATCAGGAAGAAAGGAAACAAATAGTTCATTTACTAAATCGTACGCTGACATATTTCACTTTGACAACGACAAGCTTACTTTCAAAAATTCAGTCAAGCACGAAATAAAACTAAAAAATCAAACACCCATTCATACGAAAACTTGTAGGTACCTCCAGGTACATAAAACAGAGGCAGAAAAACAAATAAATTGTACGTTAGAACAAGGTATCATAAAACATTCGCAATCACCATGGTCTTCCCCCATATGGATCGTGCCAAAAAACTTGGATGCATCAGGAATTCGGAAATGGAGAATCGTTATTGACTATAGGAAATTGAACGAACAAACAATTGACGATCGGTATCATACAGGGTGTCCAGAGCTAGCGTAATTCCTTTATAGCTGTGTAGGATTTGGAGATACTCAAAAACTGTTTAAACAAAACCGTAATCAAATTATTTCCTTTACATTTTAAAATTATTTTCACATATACAGGGTGTCCCAATTTTCCTGGGCAGCCACCAACTTTATTTTTTTTAACGGAACACCCTGTATATTTTTTCATTTTTGAATTCCTTATCAAAGGGTTCAGTCATCGGCCCATTGCTTTACCTTATATATATAAACAATATACAATATGCAGGACTCAAGGGAAAGTACACTGTATATGCTGACGACACAGTGATACTCTACAGCGGCAAAACAAAGAATGACTTGGAACATAATATCAATGAGGATATGAAACTGCTAGACAATTGGTTGAGAAATAATCTACTGACGTTGAATGTGACTAAAACCAATTACATGCTATTTAAACAAAAAAACAAACAAGAAATACAACTGAACATTAATATAAATGGTGAAACTATACATAGAACACAATCAACCTCATACTTAGGAATGAAAATAGATGATAAACTTAACTGGGACGAACATGTTAACAAAATAAGAACTAAATTGAGATCAATCATTGGTGCGCTCAGACGTTGTAATTACTTGCCTCCAACGGCAGCAAGGACAGTGTACACTTCCCATATATTAACACACATCATCTATGGCATCACATCATGGTCTCAGTGCGGTGCGGGAAATATGCAAATTGTGGAAAGACTGATGAATAAAGCGATCAAGGTACTACATAAGTTTCATCACAGAACTCCAACAGCTCAAATATATAAAACCACAAACAATTTGCGTCTCGAACAATTAGTGTTTTTAAACAACGTGACATTTATATATAAAAGTGTGCAAAATACAATAAAATCCAATTGTGATATAAGAAAAAAAAATGAAATTCACAAGCATCAAACTAGACAAACAGAAAATGTGTATGGTGAGACAACAAGGACTAATAATGGATTAAATAACTACAAAGCCATAAAAGACTATAATTCACTACCAACAGACATTAAGCAGTGCAATACACTCAGAAAATTCAAAACAAAGGTGTGCCAATACCTAAGAAATTAATGATAGTTAAGGTTATTTATAATTAAGTAAACTACCAAATATAAGTAAGGTGGGTTGAGCTCTGATACCGGATTCACAATTTTCTTGTGAAACTGTTTGAGCCAACTCGTTCGATTTTTAGTTATTATACATTATAAATACATTTACTTTATATAATATAGACACTCTGTGAAATTAAAAAAAAAAATAAAGATCAGTTAGTTAACAACACATGTGGTCTGCCTTGTGCCGTTTTGGAGATATTTTAATGTTTTTGTACAATTTGACATTTGCAGTGCGCCCGAAAAAGCTCGAAATCTCTGAAACTAAAAACATCAGAAGACTGCAGTTTTTCGTTAAATAGGGCATAAAATGGGCTTTATTTTCGATATTCACGAATTTAGTTGAACTAAAATGGTTATCTAATAAGAATATTTGAATTTTGATCATAGATAACTTGATTTTTTTAAATAGAACGGTATATTTTTTATTTTCATTATCAGAGCCACAATTTAAATCCCATTTGATTTTATTATGGTATATTAGGGTCTATCTCTTACGGTTTTGTAAATATTTGCTATTTTCTAACTTTTTGGTGGAATTACACAATGTTAAAGTCTAAGAAGGCTTTGGAAATTTGTTCGTGCATCTTTAAAACAGAAACGTTAATAATTTTTGTGTTTTAGTTTTGCTTTTTGTCATCAGAAGCAAAATTTGATTCTTTTACAATTTGGTGCATCATATTTTCTTTGTATTTCTAACGGTTTAAGATATATTTAGGTTTGTTTGCTTGAACACCTTTTTTAGGTACTGGGCAATTGTCAATTGTTTTATTTTTTCAACATAAAATATTTACAGCAATGAACACATAAAATTTTAGTGTAAAATATTATTAATAATAAATATGTGTTTCTTACAATTAAATTAACATATCGTTACATAAAGAATAGACATTACGAAAGGTGTTCGAAATGTCCGCCATTTTGTTGAATGCATCGCCTTATTCTTGTTTTGAAAGAATCTTCAACATTGGCTAGTATTTCCGGTGTGACTGTTCTGAATGCCGCAATGACCCTTTCTTGCATATTCTGCACTGTAGTTGGTGGATCTGCATAAACTTTGTTTTTAACATATCCCCACAAAAATAAATCGCACGGTGTGAGATCAGGGGATCTAGCGGGGCAATTAACTTCCCCTCCTCTTCCAATCCACCGGTGTGGAAACACGGCATCCAAATGATTGCGAACATCTATTGTTCCGTGCGCACGTGCACCGTCTTGCAGTAACCACATACGCTGTATTACCGCAAAAGGAACATCGTCCAGCAACCCAATAAACTCGTTCTGTAAAATCTCAACGTATGTTCTTCCCGTTAGAGGCCTATCAAAGAAAAATGCTCTGATCACATGATTTCCGAGAACTCCTCCCCAAACGTTTAGGGACCAACAGTACTGGGAGTAAATATTTTGAGTACGACGAGGATTTACTGTGTCATAATAATGAAAATTGTGAATGTCAACGAATCCATTTTTGTGGAAAGTCGACTCATCACAGAACATCACATATTTAAAAAAGTCTTTATCTTCGTTTAATTGGTTTAGAGCCCACTGACAAAAAAAAACGTTTTTGTTTTAAAGATGCACGAGCAAATTTCCAAAGCCTTCTTAGACTTTAACATTGTGTAATTCCACCAAAAAGTTAGAAAATAGCAAATATTTACAAAACCGTAAGAGATAGACTCTAATATACCTTAATAAAATCGAAAGAGATTTAAATTGTGGTTCTGATAATGAAAATAAAAATATACCGTTCTATTTAAAAGAAATCAATTTATTCATAATCAAATATTTCAAGATTCTAATTTTCTTTTTAGGTAACCATTTTAGTTCAAATAAATTAATTAATATATAATAATAATGAAATAAAGTCCATTTTATGCCCTATCTAACGCAAAAAAACCGCAGTATTCTAATGTTTTTAGTTTCAGAGATTTCGATCTTTTTCGGCCGCACTGCAAATCCCAAATGTAACAAAAAAATTAAGATATCTCCAAAACGGCACAAGACAGACCACATGTATGGTTAATAAACTTACCTTCATTTTTGACAAAGAATTTAAAAATGCAAAAATATATAGGGTGTTTCGTTTAAAAAATAAAGTTGGTGGCTGTCTAGGAAAATTGGAACACCCTGTATATGTGAAAATAATTTTAAAATGTAAAGGAAATAATTCGATTACGGTTTTGTTTAAAAAAATTGTGGGTATCTTCAAATCCAACAGAGCTATAAGGGAATTACGCTAACTCTGACACCCTGTATACCCAATGTTGACATATTAGACACATATAGGTTGACCACTGTTAATATGCCCTTTTGTTTTAAAATAACAGCAACCAAACTACATAGCTGGAATCAAATTGAATACTCTCTCAGTCATCAGCGAAGCTAGGGTATGCCATTAAAGATTGTGAACAAGCATTTGATAATTTTGTAATGTATATACTTCTAGTTAAATTAAAAGTAATTGCATTGATAGAATAAAAATATAAACAAAATAATGTAATCTAAAGTCGATTTTGAGATTCCTTAAGACAAACTGCGAGTTGATAGGCACTGAATATAAGTAATTAGAAGAAAAAGAAGAAGATCATCTCGAAAGATTCTGTGAAATCCTTAAGGATCTACGGAGGATAAAAAAATAATGTAATCTAAAGTCAAATTTGAGATTCCTTAAGAAAAAAAACTGCGAGTTGATAAGAACTGAATATAATTAGAAGAAAAAGAAGATCATCTCAAAAGATTCTGTGAAATCCTCAAGGATCTACGGAAGATAAATGAAGATCCAATTCGTTAATCAAAACCATCGGTTCACCTGGCGGTATACTACACAATTTTACGAGCTTTGCTTTTTAATCCTGATTATTATCCTAATTTTAACTACCTACGATAGCAATCCAAGTCCAAGTATACGTCTCTGGAGCGCTACTTTACAGTTCCAGGTTCTGGGAATGTCGTGGCGATCTGGTGCCACACGCCGCTGCATCACATAATTTTACAATATTTTGTGTATTCCTAGTTTAGATTTAAACGCACATGTCAAGAGAGGAATTTGACTTGCACAGCGTTACAAAAACCGCGTTCAAAAGCAGGCACGAAGCAAAAATCCAACTTTTATTAGCTCTTCAGATTTCAATGCGCATGTCAAGATCGAAATTTGACTCGAACCGTCGTATTCGACATAAAGGATCGCATTCAATAACACCCACGAAGCAAAAATCCAGCTTTTAACTCTTTAGGTTTCAATGCGCGTGTCAAGATCGAAATTTCACTCGTACCATCGTATTCAGCATAAGAAATCGCGTTCAAAGACACCCATGAAGCAAAAATTTAATTTTTAACCCTTTAGGTTTCAATGCTCATGTCAAGATCGAAATTTGACTCGTACCGTCATATTCGGCATAAGAAATCGCGTTCAATGACATCCATGAAACAAAAATTCAATTTTTAAACCCTTTATTAGGTTTCAGTGCTCATGTCAAGACCGAAATTTCACTCGTACCATCGTATCCAGCATAAGAAATCGCGTTCAAAGACACCCATGAAGCAAAAATTCAATTTTTAACCCTTTAGGTTTCAATGCTCATGTCAAGATCAAAATTTGACTCGTACAGTCATATTCGGCATAAGAAATCGCGTTCAATGACATCCATGAAGCAAAAATTCAATTTTTAACCCTTTAGGTTTCAATGCGCATGTCAAGATCGAAATTTAACTCGTACTATCGTATTCAGCATAAGAAATCACGTTCAAAGACATCCATGAAGCAAAAATTCAATTTTTAACCCTTTAGGTTTCAATGCTCATGTCAAGATCGAAATTTAACTCGTACCATCGTATTCAGCATAAGAAATCGCGTTCAAAGACATCCCATGAAGCAAAAATTCAATTTTAACCCTTTAGGTTTCAATGCTCATGTCAACATCGAAATTTGACTCGTACCGTCATATTCGGCATAATAAATCGCGTTCAATGACAGCCATGAAGCAAAAATTCAATTTTTAACCCATTAGGTTTCAGTGCGCATGTCAAGACCGAAATTTCAGTCGTACCGTCATATTCGGCATKAGAAATCGCGTTCAATGACATCCATGAAGCAAAAATCCAATTTTTAACCCTTTAGGTTTCAATGCTCATGTCAATATCGAAATTTAACTCGTACCATCGTATTCAGCATAAGAAATCGCGTTCAAAGACATCCATAAAGCAAAAATCCAATTTCTAACCCTTTAAGTGTCATTGCGCATGTTAAGATCGAAATTTGATTTGTTGCCAGTTTTTTGGTATCACAGGCGTAGTCTCTAACCCGTGGGAAGAAGTTTAAACCTCTGTCTCAGAACATTTTCTTTGCTTATATTGTAGGGCATCAGGGATGAATTGTCCTTGCTATACAGATGCATGTCTACATCACGAACTCTGAATTCTGCAGTCATTATGTGCGTGTGTGAGGGTGGATTTTGTCAAACGATACCGCCAAACCGGCGTTCTGGGTGATTTTTACTTCTCACACATCGAAGAATCTGACCTATTATAACACATCCTAGCGAGGGTMCGTTTTTTCCGCGTTTTCTGTGTGAGAAAACTTTCATCTCATAAGAAATTATCTGCAGTTGGTTGAGGTGTAGACAGCACAGCATAGACATGCATTTCATCTCATAGTTCACAGTCGAATATACCCCCAAAAACACCCCCGCCAGAAATGTGTAGAGTTTATAAATAGCGGCGAAACCTTCGGCTTTGGCTGTTATTTCGTCTACGTGCATCGACGGTCGTGTAAAGAACAAAATAACAAAAAAATGTTTGGCATTGTGAAGATGTGTTGCCTATTCATAGTGAAGTTATTTCCTATGTAAGTGAAAGTCAATACACCTATTTTATATCACTAAATATTTGTGTGCTTGTTTTTAGATTTCAACGCCTGGTCACAGCATATAAGATTATGGATGATTTTTTACACTGTTCAATATGTCTTCTTCCTCATGAGGGGCAAATATTGTTTTGCAGGTCAGGCCATAAGTTCTGCCGTTCTTCCGTTGAGGACTTGCGAAATTTGGTCGTCAGGTCGGACATCAAAATACCAGAGTGTGACTTAAACGTACAGATCCCGGATGAAATAACAACGGCCATCGATGGAGGTTAGTAATATTATTTAATATTCAGTCAGTCAGCATTTATGCGGACATCTAATAGTGCTGCGTTAAACTTGATATTGATAGAATAATAATAATAGCAATCCCACTAATAATGTGCAAGGAATGTTTCTATTAATTATTATCGTTTTAGATAATGTTGAGCTGTATTGTGAGCGACAGGGAGAGCGCTTGATGTCCAGATCAGAGTACTTGCAGGATTTGATCAACAAATGGGAAGAAATACCAACGGCAATCCATAGAGGTTAGTAATAATTGTTGGGTCCATACAGATCGATTCTCCAATATTATCTTATACTCAGTCAGCATCGAACAGTGCTGTGTCAAACTTGATATTGAAATAATAATAATAATAATACCACTAATAATGTTTATTTCATTATTTTAGAATTGGGTTGGGATCGTAGCTGCCCCATCGGAGAAATGTATTGGAAGTTTCAAAGTTCCGTGGCTGGCCCCTCCGGTGTGTATTAGAATATTCCTGTATAGCGGTTTTATTTTCTAGTTCTTTTTCCATTGTTAGGAGGAAATGATAATGGGTGTATTCATGATGATGATGATGATGATAATGGAACAGTACCGTTCCACATTGCAGGCGATGATGATTTTTCACCAAGCAAGTCAACAAATATTTTTTGTGTTATTTATTTGCTTTAGTTTCAAGTGATTGTGTAAGGAATGTTTCTATTAATCATCGTTTTAGGCGATGTTGAGCTATCATCTGTTATTCCGTCGTTAGAGAATGCATCGATGACCGTGACTGACCGCTCGATACAAGGTCATTATTTCAACTTTTATTTTTTTATAACAATGATTTTTACGTTGCCTCTTCTTTTTCTTCTTTAGATCAAACTTTTAATACATCATCAGGGTCGCTTTTACGCAACCGTATGCCATCACCTCATTATTGGCCATATCGGTAGAAGTAATATATTTACACATTTTTAAACGATAAATACTTATACATGTCTTTTTTGCTGCAGCTCAAAATCCTACGCCAGGATTGTTCCTCTGATAGGTAATTTTTCAATTCAATTCAATTTTACAGAATAATAGCTCCTTATTATATAATTATTATTATAGCCGTGCATTGAGGAACGTTATCCATCCCAGGTGGTGCAACATTAAGCCGGCGGTGGATACTTGTGCGAATAAAAGTCGTACAGTGTACACATTATTCAACTACTTCCGCATAGCTAATTATATTAGAACTCAGTCCTTTGATTTGGAATAGTTTACCGGCAATAAACGAGAAGTACAACTTTCGTGGTAAGTAGCGAATAGTGTCACCAAGTCTCATCACGCTACACATTATTCAGCGCTTGTAAAGTGCTCGCGTAGTGAGTAGCCGACTTTTATATGCATCGCCTGAAGATTACGCACCTTCTCCGCAACCCCTACGATGTATCATCACAACATACAAAAATTGTATATATAATTAGGTTCATTACTTTATAGTTAAGTTAGGTTTAGTTTTGAGTAAGATATAGGTATATAATGTAAATTTTATTTAATAATAATATGAGTTTAAAGGAAATCCCCTACACTTACTTATTATAATAGTAGTAGTGAGCACGGTACGATTTACTTAAATCATTAAAAAGTCACATTTTGGTTAATAAGCTCCTATGCAAGGATAACTGATAAAAAATAAATACTTATTAATATTTTATCTTCTAACCTCTGACGATCATGAACTGCAATTAGTCTCGGCAAAACAATAAACAAGTCGTTAATTACCTCTTTTGTAACGACAACTGATAAAGTGTAATATCAGTAATATAGCTTCATCCAATTTCAATATCCATGCCACTTGGCATAGCGGAAATGTCTTTCCGAGAGACCGAGAATCGGCTTGAGGCGTGCCGTGGCGGGTTGTCTGGCAGGTAAAGACCGATACCCGGACATGGCACGCGTTGGTGTGGGACATCTGACAGGCAGGCAGGTATCGGACTCAGGTTCTCATCTTAGAAACAGGTGTATAACAAATATGTGCTTATCATTTCATAATCACTATCGGATAATTAATAATAATAATAATAATTATGCTATTAATAATAATAAAAATTGAAAAAATCTTATCAATATTTAATTTCCCCCACCCTATGAGCAACTAATTAAAAATTAATTAGCAATCAACTATAGGAAAATTAATAAATCAGATCTCCAAATTATCCACTAATTAACCTAAAAAATTAGGAAAAAGCAATAACTTGAAATAATCGATAATTCGACCGTCAAAATACCCATCGACTAATTAAAAGAACAGCTTCATTAGCTAATAAACACCTAATTACTGTTAATTAATATTCACGGGCATCTAAGCATCGGATAGCCCAACCCCCTTCCAACAACCACTAAAAAATTAATTAAGATTAATTATTATTTTGTTAATTAGTGTAATTTGTTAATTGGATAAATTAATAACTAATTAGATACCGACTAAACATTATTATGATTACTATTGCCAAACACACGCTAATATACATCTAAGCGCGAAATAATCAATAATCCACCCTTTCAAATACCCTGCCACTAATTAAACAATATCTTCATTAGCTGATTAACAACTAATGACTTAATCACAAACATCTAACCACAGACAAATAAAATAATCAATAATTCGACCGTCAAAATACCCTCCCACTAATTAAACAATAACTTAATTAGTAATTAACAACTAATTACTGCTAATTAATATTCACAGGGCAACATAGCACCCAGGGAGCATCGGACAGCCCATTATACACCCCCTCCTACCCCCAGGAAAAAAATCCAAATTTTTTTTTCGCGACTAATTACTTTGTTAATTAGGGTAATCGTTAATTGGCTAATTAATAAGTTAATTAGTGTATAACCGGCGGCCTCTTTCTACTCATCAATATTGAAGTTATTGTCTATTATGGCAGAAATCAGTTAAAAAAAATTATAAAAGAGGTTAATGATAGTTTGGACAGTTGCATTTTATTAATAAATAGTAATCTTAAATACAAGTTCAAAATCAAAGTTCTGTTGTTATCAAAAGCCTTTGTTCTACCAAATATTTATAAGCCAGGGAATAAGTATCGCCCCATAGTCTAAAACGTAAACGCTCCAAATTACCAATTAGCAAAGTGATTGGTTAATGAATTCAGTAAATTAACGCTAAATAATGGCTGTTCGATCAAATCCAAATTTTCCAGGGCCACAAGACTCGTATTGGTATTCTTCGATTCTGAACCCGCTAAATCACAGAAATTCAAGTAGCTAACTGTGTGCCCACTCGCATGGTCAGCAGTCTCAGCTAGCTTGATCACGAAAAATGTGTGTTATCCGACCAACCGGGCATTCCGTGCCATCCGTTATCCGTATTGTTGTCAGGTCCTTTATATATGTCCTCCCACGATATTGTGCGAKATCTAAAACTATGTTCTGATGGCCTCGACTGGGTTCTGGCCGTAGAAGGTCATACAGTTGGTCATTGTAAATATCTGCAAACGACACCCACACGCCAACGAACTTATTTTTCACGCCACTGATATCAGCATTAGTTTCGGAAGGGAGTCTCTTCTGCATTTTCCTAAAATAAAATTAGTAATTCTAATAACTAGATTACAAAATACTATATAGATGGGACAAAACATGTGTGGTTCATACAAAAATAGAAAATATGTAAGTTTTACGCTGGCAGACTAAGGAAGGGCAAGGGGTGCCGCCCACCCCAGGCCCATCTGCAGGAAGACGGGGGCTTTTCAACTTAAAAGAATAACAATAAATCCATGTAATGAAATAAATTGAAAGGCTCAGTCCTAAAAACCTTCCATTACAAATACCCTTGTGCAGGTAGATCTATTAAACGAAAAAGCATTGCCAACTCTGACAAGGATTTGAACCCAGGACCTTTTGATTACTAGTCAAACATGCTATCACTGCATCATCAGGGCCCTAATTAATGCGCAACCCCTCACTAAGTTGCTTAGAAAGAAAGTAAAATGGGAGTGGTCAAGTGACCAAGAACGCCCGTTTATAGCATTAAAAGATAATCTTAAACGTGCCACATTGCTGTATCACCTAGATCCCGATTTAGAATATTACGTACATACAAACAGATGTCAGTGAATACGGGTTGGGAGCCCAACTCTATCAAAGGGTAAACGGGGAACGTCACGTTATAGAATACGCGAATACCGCTCAAACGAAAAAGAGGTTTTGGCCTTAGTTCTGGGGGCTACAAAAATGGTGCACTTACCCTCTAGGTAGTCACTTTAATGTGTTGATCGACAACCGCTCTTTACTCTATATTTTGACCTGTAGGTTACTTACGCCGAGAATTACTCGATAGGCTTTAGTCATTCAGGAGTTCGACTTTTCCATAGATCTTGTACAGGGCACAGAAAACGTTATTGCAGATGTACTGTCTCAACTTCATGTTTCTAGACCTCCCACGCCAACAGATCGTTGCAAATCGAGGAGTTCCTCGTAGCTATAATTGTTTTGAAAAGCCCTTTAAAATACTTACAAATTTGATGTCTCCGGCTATCGTCTAATGTCCACAGGAGTATTAGGAGGGCTGGTAAGGAAAGATGGGGAATTTTAGGCATAAAACTCGTAAACACTGCACTTTACCGCGAGCACACCGCCGAACGTGCTTCTAACATGCATGTCTGATTTTATCTCTTCTTTTTACCCTGAATTACCCGAATGGCGCAGAATTTAAATTTTGCGTCAACATACCCCCCACCAAAGATATACTTTTTTTAAATTCAATTAATGAAACCCGTAATTAAATAAGCATCCTTGCAGCTTGCATTTAAGATTACCCAAAACCGAAATTCCATATTATAAATAAAAAAAGAAACTAAACCTTAAATAATTAACCCTTACTGTGTAGGTAAAGGGCACAGCTTCACCACGAGACGGGTAAAAGTGCAACCTTTACTAGTTTTAACCGTAACGACCCGTACATGACCGTCATCTCCGGGATGAACCTCTGTTATAACAGCTAAAGGCCAATTGAGCGGGGGAGTATTTTCATTTTTTAGAATTACTACTAAACCGACAGTGACATTCGGTGTTACACTATGCTATTTAGCTCTAATTTGTAAAGTAGTTAGGTACTCTATATGCCGCCTTTTCCAAAAATCTTGTACTATCCGATCAATTAACTGAAACCGATCAAGCCTGTTCAATTTAATCTGACTCAGGCCATCAGCAGGTAAGTTATTTAATGGACATAGTGTTAAAAAATGAGATGGAGCTGAAGCATCTGAAGACAACTGACTAAGTGGGCGCGAATTCAACAAGGCCTCAATCTGAACAAGTAGAGTTTGTAATTCCTCATAAGTTAACAGCTGGTCTCCAATAACTCTGTACAGATGAGTTTTTACACTTTTTACATTGCTTTCCCACAATCCGCCCATGTGCGGGGCAGATGCAGAAATAAACTTCCAAACTACACCTTGACTGTTTAGTTCCGTATTAATTTTGTCATTAAAATCTTTAGTGGTCAAAATACCTTTTAAATCCGCCAGCACCCGTTTAGCTCCGACAAAATTAGTACCTCTTTCGAAATATACCGTCCGACAGGGACCGCGTCGTGGCAGAAATCTCTTAAAAGCTTGCAAGAAATGATCCGTAGATAATGAACTTACAAGTTCCAAATGTACTGCCTTTATACTCATGCAAACAAAAAGACAAACGTAAGCCTTATGTACCGTAGCGCCCCGTTTGCGATATTCGGTTAAATTCACAGAGCCAAAGTAGTCTACTCCAGTGTGAAGAAAAGCTTTCGCTTGTGTCACACGAGGTGCATGTAAATGTGCCATAAGGGGAGCGCAAGAAGTTGGACGACAACGAAAACACCGATTGCAAGCGTGTACTCTGCTACGAATTACACTCCGACCAGCAAGAATCCAATATTTCTGACGCAATAAAGCTCCCAACAAATAAGGACCTGTATGGAAATGTTTACAATGGAAGTACTCAACAAGTCTCTCAACTAAGACGTCTTTTTTGGGTAGCAGAAGAGGATAWCGCTGATCATAGTCTAACTGTGAATGCCCTAACCTGCCCCACCCCACCCTGAACAAACCATCTTTAAGAAATAGATGTAGTTTTCGAAACTTAGAGGAACAAAGCCGCTTTGCCTTTAAATTCTCGAATTCTTTACTGAAATGTTTCATCTGAACTAACCGAATTAAAACCGTTTCTGCATGCTCCAAATCCGTAGCCTGAATAAATTCAACTTTCGGTAAAAGCTTTAAAAACCGTAAAACCCATACCGTAACACGAAGAATTACCATCCACGACGATCGTCTAACGATCAGACACAATAAGGGATGACTTTCACCAAAATCAGCTCCTTTAGAAGCTACAAAGGCCGACGAACCATAACTTAAAGAGCGTTTATCCACAGCTGGACTTACAGGCCAATTCTGTTCGTCGTCAGCGGCCCACCGGGGGCCCGAAATCCACAAATGGTGATTCACAAGTTCCGAAGGCGTCAAACCGCGAGACAAGCAATCAGCTGGATTATTTCCCCCTTCAACATGACACCATTGCGCATTAGACAAATTTTCCCAGATTTGTGATATCCTATTACATACAAAAATGTCTTTTATAGCAGTGTCCGTATGCAGCCAATGTATAACAATAGTCGAGTCTGAAAATGCCCAGATTTTATCTATGGCAACCCGTTCACCATAAATCTTGACAACATGTTGAACCAATTTCGAAAATAACGCTGCGCACAGTTCTAATCGTGGGATACTTACAAATTTGAATGGTGCAACTTTCGATTTCGCGCACACAAGTTTGACCGATACTACTTGATTTGCTACACAAGTACGCAAATAAACTACGGCGCCATAACCTCTTTACTGGCATCGGCAAAAGCTAAAAGCGTGATGCCTGATGCACTAGCACCAGTATGCCTTTCAATGTGAAACTTACCTAATAAAGGCCATTCTTCGAGTACAACTTTCCATAACCTTTTAATATCTTCTGGAGGGTCGTCGTCCCATCCTAACTTTAAGCGCCATAATTCTTTCACCAAAAGCTTTAAGTACATTATAAATGGAGCAATTACACCGATAGGATCAAAACAACGCGCCACCGACGATAGAATTCCACGTTTGGTACCCTTAGAATCCGGAACATCTAAATGGAAGGAAATTACATACGTTTCGGGGTTCCACTACATTCCCAAAATTTTAGTTTGACTTTTAAATTTAACGGGTTGTGTAAAACGCTTCGATGTAGGTATAACATTGTGACGCCTTTACGCTGCGAGAGCGGTGGAACGGTCTTCGGATCGGAGGCGGACGGGCGGACGGTTATGTAACGCGCGGTACGGAACGATACGGTGATGACGTAAGCGCTAAACTCGACGCCAGAACGGTTTCTCGGGCGCCAGTTTTTTATTATACTGAGGTATGCTCCTCAGATCTCTGTGTGCTATCCCCCTTAGCACACAGACCAGGGCAGCTGCAGTGGAGAAACGGCACTCCAGGGAACGACCCCGAGGGTGGATGCCGTAAACTGAAAGAAAGGTGTTACGGGGTGCGGACGGTGACGAACAGAAAAGAAAACKAACGARTACCAACGATTATCTGTGCCGAAACTAAATACAGCCTAATTTAGCGGCAATACAACGGATCCCCCTCCCTCGTGCAAGGCTTTAGTGAAGCAATTGTTATGTAACGGCGCGGTGATACAAGCGGGCAAACTATTACAACGGCTACGAAGCGGTACGGTTATGCAACATGCAACTAACGGCTACGGTGTGACAAGCGGTATGGTGTGAGTGATGCAACAAACGGGGGTTGCGTAAAATGAATGATGCAACAAACGGTGGTTACGGTTACGTGAGAGTGATGCAAGCGGTGAGAAAGAGTGAGCTTATTTACAAGTGGCCGGGGTTCGGTGGTCGGTAGGCGGGCGGGAGAAACAATCAGGAATGACGGTTAATGACAGAGTAAGATAATAGTACGGTTATGTAAGAGCAGCTACGTAAACAGACAGAAAAGAACGGTGAGACAGGGCGTCGGGTATATCCTGSACGGAAAGCGACCTATACAGTAAACACCCAGCGCCCTACGCCACTGACGGGGTATAMCCTGCACGGAAAGCGACCTATGCAGTAAACACTCCGTAAGCGACTGCCTCGGTTACGTAAATAGGCAGAGTGCGGTAAGAGGCAGTTCGCCGGGTATATCCTGCACGGAAAGCGACCTATGCAGTAAACACCCAACGCTCTGCGCCGCTCGCGAAGTACAGCCTGCACGGAAAGCGACCTATGCAGTAAACACCCAACGTTCTGCGCCGCTCGCGAAGTACAGCCTGCACGGAAAGCGACCTATGCAGTATGCACTTCGCAGGCGACTGCCTCGACGGTTACGCAAGCGGTTAGAAAGAGACGGATAAGAAGAAAACGGCAAGAGGCAGTTCGCCGGGTATATCCTGCACGGAAAGCGACCTATGCAGTAAACACCCAACGTCCTACGGCACTCACGAAATACAGCCTGCACGGAAAGCGACCTATGCAGTATGCACTTCGTAGGCGACTGCCTCGACGGCTACGGTCGGATGACAAGAGCTTGAAAGTGGAGTGGGAAAGGTCGGATTCGGAATTGCGGAAGGACGCCACTGCGCTATATTATTTACGCTTCGGCTCACTCCCCTGTTGTTGTCACCTGGTAGGTCACAACTGATTCAAACGGAAAACCGGCGGTCTCTTATTCGTGGTGGTGAAACTGCCTTGCGCGAGAATTTGTCGGCAGACGGCCTCATCGCCATCTATGCGGCTCTGAATTAAAGCACCGGACGCGGACTGAAACCTGACTAAAGCCTTCGAGGTTTGGAACTTCGTTACCACATTTAAAAGTTGATCATTGTTTGTAGACCATTTTGTTAATTCAAACTTCCCTTTCGCAAACAACTCTGAGGTTTCCCGATATAACCTAATTCCTTCCTCCACCGTGTTTGTACACGAAACGAGATCGTCCATATGCAGATCCCTTTCAACATATTCCGCCGCGACTGGAAGTTCCGCCTTTTCTTATATGATTAGTTGCTTAACCGTACAAAGAGCTAAATAGGGAGATGATTTAACTCCAAAGGCTACAGTTATAACTTCATATCCCTATCGGCTGAAAATCGCCGTAGTAACTGCTGAAATTTATGATGGTGTTCGACTAAATTAATTTGCCTATACATTTGTCTAATGTCCGCCGTAACCACTATTTTAAACAAACGAAAATTGATTATTAAGGTGAATATGTCCGCTTGTAACTTAGGCCCGGCATATAAAACCCGCTATCGCAAGCTGCACTATCATACAAGACTACTCGAACGGGAGTGCTTGTACTCTCTGGCTTAAAGACCGCGTGGTGAGGAATATAATAGCATAATTCATCTATTATATTACTGCACAACTTTCTGAAATGACCTTTTTTAACAAATCTTGCATGACTTTGTTTTATTACACCCTTAGTTGTAAAGATTTTTCCAACCGACGCTCTAGCGATAATAATCTTGATTTGGCTGTTATTTATGAATTACCTAGCATTTGAGGAGGATATTTGAATGGCAAAGAAACAACAAATCGCCCGCTTTCATCTCTACTCCACGTACTGTCATAAATTCTCTCGCAAGCTACTTCTTCCGTAGTAAGACGTGTGCTTTTTGGAACGTCTGCCATTTCCCAAAAATTATTAAGAAGTTTTTCAACCGGTATTTCTTCCGATAATGTGAAACAGTTCTGTAGATTAGTATCTGAGGAAATTACAGGAGCCTTTCCCATAATAATGTAGCCCAAAGCCGTTTGAAATGCATTAGATTTTAAGATAAGAGGAAAAATTCTGCTCCAATAATATCATCGACTTCTCCCGGCATATAAAAATCATCATCCGCTAATGGGAATTTTAACAAATGAGACATTTCACCGACATCCACTTGCATCTTTGGCAGATTGTCAGAAATCCTTTCTACTAACAAGGCTTTGAAAGAGAATCGTTCAGAAGAATCGTAACGGGAACTGATGTCTACAACCGCTGAACCACGAACCTTCTGAGCGACTTGCCCTAATCCGAGAACGAGCTGAAGAATGGGGTTACTTTCAAGCCTAAACGTTTCCAACACCGAACTGTAATCAAATTTACCTGACTACCGCTATCTAAAAGGATTCTTGCTCTACTATTTTCATATTGACTGTTCACTATATTCACTACCACCGTAGATAAAAGGACTGTACTTCCCTGTAAAAGGCTGTATATTGAATCAGAACATACGTTATTGACCGCCGCTTCTCTAGAAATCGATACAGTCTCCGATGCCTCTACCGTTTGATACGAAGTATTCCCTTGTCTTCCAGAATCTGCTAAAGACCTTGAGGTTTCATCTCCTCTATCCCCGTGTAGAAGAGTGTGATGTTTTCTTCTGCATTCAGCACACGATTTATTTGAACGACATAATCGAACACCATGATTAGAGAACAAACAATTGAAACACCAGTTTTTGTCCCGTACTAGCTGATAGCGTATAGATGAAGTCAACTTTAAAAATTTAGGGCACTTCGCCAAATGATGCCACTCATTACCGCAGAACCTACAAAGATTTGTCTTCGAAGTGGAAGTACAAGGGTTAACACTAAACGATTTTATACTTCGTGATTTACTTGTATCCGATAAATTTATTCTTTGTTCCGGTTTAATAAGTTTTTTGTTGATGGATAATATTTTCGCTTGACCTTGTACGAAATTTACAAGATCCTCATACTTGGGTATGTCTTTGGAATCGCATTTAAACATTTCGAAAGACTTTACTGTTTCCGAATCTGAGCGGGAAAGCGTGAGATAGAGAATAATAAAATCAGCCAAGTCAGGTATATCAAATTTTTTCAGTACTTGAACCGCCGAGTCAAATTTTTCCAGAAACAAATTTAAGGATTTAACTTCACGCCGCGGCGCCAAATGTTACATAAGGCGAACCGCCACACATAGTTAAGTTAAGGACGTAAAACTAAATGTTAGTTATACAGAATCTCAACTAAAAATTTGAAAGTTCCATTTTTATTTCAAACACACTTCACTTGCTCTAGTGCCGTTACCGTGCATAGACAATTGATTTTTGTGGTTTTATAAATCAAAAACACTAAAGACATTTTGCCTTATCGTAAACATAGTTACAGAGTTGTGTGGTGTGGGAAAAGAATTTGTTGTTATTACATTTATGACTTTACTATTGCTATATTGGGTAATTTAGGGGTGTGAGATCTGTATTTAACAGATGGTTAGAATTGTGTTTCATATAAACAGCCTCTAAGGGGTTCAAGTTGACGCATGTTGACGTTTTTATGTTCTTTACATTGGCAATATTAAATTTGTGCGTTTTGTTTGGCCAATGTACTTTTTTGGGCAGTTACAGCATTTGATTTTATAAATTTTGGATTTGTTTAACGGGTTTGACTAGTAAGTTTCTTAATGTGTAATTGTTAACGAAAGCAAGATTTATACTAAATTTAGAAAATAAATTTTGAAATTCATGTTCTATTGAAGAATGGTATGTAAATTTTCTATGGAAAATGGTTTCTTTCTCAGGACTAAGATGCGTGTGAAATTGCAAATGTAATTTATATTGGAGTTTGTTTAATAAGTCAGTTTTTTGTATCCGCTTGAGTTGGCTAAATTATAAATGTAGTTTTCTGTGGCTAATGGAACATTTAGTAATCTATGTATCAAACTATCAAAGGCAGACAACTTGTACTTGAAAAGCGTACAAGAACTGTTTTTGATATAATTATTTGTACCTATGTGTAGGTTTTCTGTTTCATGAAAAGGGACCGGAAATTTATTCGGATTCAAACATTAAACTTAAATACTCCCTTGCAACTCATTATGCGTGCGGTAATTAACATGTCATTCGGTAACTAACTTAATAATAATACATTTCATTCGGTAACTAACTTAATAATAATACATGTCATTCGGTAACTAAAAAAACAATTTTTCATTCGGTACGTAAGGACGCTTCGTGTGCTCTCGGATTCTGCTGGGGGGCGCCTTTCATCGGCATCCGGTTGTCGATCGGCCTGGGGGCTATTTCCTCTTTGATGGGGGTCTGCGACGGTGACGCCGATCCTCGCGAGGCTCGCAGGCCTCTCGCACCTTTCTACCGGCGCACAAGCAGTCTCGTGATTGGACGCCGATTTCCCCACATCGGGAGCAGAAGATGACCGGGGGATTCTTGCATTTAATAATAATAATAATAATAATAAACGACTTTATTCCCTTGTAATACAACACATGCTTGTAGCTAAATCATACATAGGCGAGGTTCAGCCGCAGCTGCTTTTCAATCTAACCTATGTGAAACAATAGAATTGAAGTAATATATATATATATATATATATATATATATATATATATATATATATATATATATATATATATATATATATATACAAATAAAAAAAAAGTGAAACTCAATTTTAGAACTGACTAAGAAAAACGTCACACAAATTGTTGTATCTACATATTCCATTAACATAATACAGTGAGCAGTAGAATATTTGATAACTGTTGCGTCCGAACTCCGCACAAACATCAAGCAAGATATTTAAGCTTTAAACGTTTTTTGAAATTAAGTAAGGACATATCTCTATACTCATTATCCAATCCGTTGTACTGGTGACAAGCACAATAAATAAAGCTGCGTCGAAAGCAGGCAGAAGAGTGGTGAGGAATGCGGAGCATACGACAGTGCCTTGACTCACGGCTCAAACATGGACGGTGCAACCACCGAAACTCATCATTGATATAGCCAGGCACTCCTGTTAAAATAATCTTATGAGCCAGGCACAACAAGTGGTACAGACGTAAAGTTTCTAACCTTAATGGTTTTGTCTCAAAGAGTTTTAATGAAATTCCCCGCTCAAATTTTCTGATGCCGAAAGCAAATCTTACACACGAGTTCTGGACTCTCTGCAGCCTCACAGCATCACTCGCTAGGAGTGCTGGTCCATAGACCGCATCGCAATATAACAAACGAGAAATAATCAAGGAGTTGCATATATTCAATTTAATTATAGGTGACATAATATGTCGACTAGGGAACAGTTGCTTCAATGTAAGGTACGACCCCTGACACAATTTACTTACATGATTGCTAAATCTCAAATTCTCGTCCAAATGGAGGCCGAGATTTTTGCACGATTCACTAAAACGTACATGCGTTCCGCCCATCCTTAAATTCAGTCTCCCCTTTAATTCCTGCCTCTTAGCCTTAGTTCCGAAGAGCATCGCATATGATTTACTAGGATTCAGGTTTAATCCGTGTGCCAAAGAAACATTCAAAAGACTCTGTAAATCTGCATTGATTATACTTTCAGCATCCTGCACCTTGTCCGTGTCAAATTCATACCAGATCTGAGTGTCATCGGCATACTGATGAATGTGACAATTATTCAAATACTCCCAAAAATCCGAGACATATATCGAAAACAGAAGAGGACCCAGAAGTGATCCCTGGGGTACGCCCAGCCTGAGCTCCACTGGTTGAGATGACTGTCCATCCCAAAAAACACTCTGGCTTCGATTATTGAGAAAGCTACGAATCATAGCAGCCGCACCAGTGGTGGCACCGTAATATTTCAGCTTTGTACACAAAATGTCGTAATTGAGAGTGTCAGATGCTCTACTGTAATCAAGTAGCAGCAAACACGTACATTGTCCACGATCAATAGCGCTAAATATATTATTTGTGATATGAATCATAGCGGTAGTAGAGCTGTGCATTGGCCTGAAGCCAGATTGACAGTCAGGGATGAGGTTTTTGCCAAACACATAATCAGCCAACTGGTTCCGCAGAACAGACTCTAACACCTTTGCTCCTGAAGTACCCCAACTCCCCACATCGTCAACACATTCTGGCGCGGACGGTCATATACGTGGGAGGTGATCGACACCGTTCTCCTGGGTAGCGGTGGAAGTGCCATCTTGCGTGGGCCACTAATTCTCCGGCGGAGTTGAGACGTCCTATCTCGTGTAGCGGCAATCGGTCTGGCAGTATCGAGGGGTTTGGGTGGCCGGTTAGCAGTTCCCCATCGTGGGGAACATATCCTTCGATGTATTCAATTTCACTTCCGTCGGTATCGGTCTGTGGCGTCGTGGTGCGGATTTCCCCCGGGTCTACGTGTCTCCGGGCTACTCAGGGCTGTGCTGGTCCTGGGGCTGGCCATCTCGGCATCACTATTTAGAGTGGTGGTGCGGATTTCTCCAGGTCTACTTGTCTCCGGGCTGCTCGTGGCGGTGCTGGTCCTGGGGCTAGCCATCTCGGTATCACTCTTTGGAGTCGTGGAGCGGGTTTCCCCGGTTCTATTTGTCTCCGGGCTGCTCGTGGCGGTGCTGGTCCTGGGGCTGGCCATCTCGGTATCACTCTTTGGAGTCGTGGAGCGGGTTTCCCCAGGTCTATTTGTCTCCGGGCTGCTCGGGGTGGTACTGGTCCTGGGGCCGGTCCTAACTGGCGGGTCGGTAAATGGTGTCGGTTCGTTCAGGACTTCCAATTCCTTTAGGGCCTCGTCCATTTCGGCTACCAGATCGGGGATTGAAATTTCTAGGCCTAGACTGTCCATGTTCGAAGCGACCTGAAACAAAAGAGAACTGCTGCTTGTTGCGGAAGCTTTTTCCCTTTTATAGCCGCCTGACGGTAGTGGGAGGCCGGTGGTCGGATGGTGGTACCTGCGTGCGCATGCGTTTCGACACCTGAAAAGGGAAGGGGAAGAAAGAAAGAAAGAAAGAAAACGAATCTCTAATTCCCGGGCGGTTTTTTTAATTATGTACATTTGTAGATAAGGACCCGACGATCCTTGGCCACACGGTAGCGGAAAGCCTTCTTGCTGGGCCATCCGGCAGGAAGGAGGCCTGTGCCGCTTCCTTAAGCCCAGCCGACCATTCATGGAAGGTCCCCGGCTCTGCCGCCATGGCCTGTTTAAGTGTCGGGGCGCCTAAAACAGGATCGGCTGACGMGGAGGTGGTGGCCGCATCGGTATTTGGGAGCCTCCTCTTCTAACCTCTTACGGACCTGTTGCCTAAAATTTTAAAACAGGCCGTGGTATCCCCAATTTGTTTTTGTTTTGTGTCTTGCGCGCTCTTAGCCGTACCTAGGATTTTTATTACGCCACATGGACGGGACCTAGGTTTCGTTGCCCGCCCCTAACCTCGGGGAGGTGGCGCTTGTTGCAAGACAACTTGTTCATAATTTTTTTGTCTTTAACCTTGCACAAGTGTTATCTTACTCTAACAAAGTGTCCCCGATAGTACTTATTTGCGGTTAAAATTGACCTAATCTATTAAGCCTAACCTAAAACTAACCTATACTAAAGTCTTCCCGGTGGTGTCCACGATTCCAAGGGTTCCCACGGATTCCTGCACGAACCCCTGGTCCATGGACCCCACCTTGCCGGTATTTATGCCTCCACTCTAGTGGTTACCCCCGGAGGGAAGCATCTTATCTCATCTTCTCCCTCTTTCCGTGTTGTATGTCTCTTGCTGTGCGCGAGACACCCTGTCCGCCAGCCTTTGCAAGAGCCCCGCTTTTTCCGGGTGGCGGAGTATCCGCGCGGTGTTCGTATTCCCTAGCTGCCTTCTCAGGTTCTCCACCTGAGGATCCGCAAGCGGACAGAGATAAACCACATGATCAGGCGTTCCTACTTCCCCACATCCGCAGGTTGGTTCCTCTCTTAGTCCAAACCTGTGTAGGTTAACCGCATACGGCCTATGACCGCTTAGAAAATTGACCAGGCCCTGGATCGGGTCCAGATGGTCCATGTCTCTTCTGTGGGCTATCGTAGGGAAGATGGTTCTTACCCTCTCCCCTTTCTCACTTTGCTGCCACTCTCTATCCCATTCTGCTCGTATTGCGGCGGATATTTCTTTTTTGGAGTTTACTTGAACACCGCCCAGAAGGCTTCGCACCCTGTCGAGATTATTCTTCCTCAGCCAGTAGTTAGCTGCCCTTCTCCTCATTTCAAGATCCAGGGGCAGCACGTCCATTATCACCGCCAGGGCCAAAAACGAAGTTGTCGAAAAGGCCCCGGACAGTCGGACGAGTACCCCCCTCTGGACTCTACGTATTGTGTCCTTGGGTTTGACCAGTAGTAGGCGGTGTGCCCACACACTGGCTCCATACCCCGCTATCGATGCCATTACAGAATTCATATATATGCGCATGGTCGCTAGCGGCATTCTATGTTCTCTCTTTGCCATACTTGCAATCTTGTGCATCAGCCTTGATGCTTTCCCGCTGGCCTGCTCCACGTGGCTGAGGAAGTTCCTCTTTTCGTCCATGTTGACGCCGAGGTAGCCGGTCGTGGCGCATCTTTTTATATGTGCGTCCCCTAGTTTTATAATTGGTTCCCTCGTAAGGGTCCCTTTCATCAGGGCGTAATGAGTTTTGTTAATCGCAATGTTCATTTTATTTGCCCTACACCACTCATCCAGCACCTTCATTGCGCCACTAGTTCTCTCTTCCACTTCAATTCTAGAGTTCCCCTCTATAATTAGTGCCAGATCGTCCGCATACGCGATACCTGCCTTCGCCTCTGTGGTGTCACTCAGTACCGTCAGAAGCCTGTCCATTATGATGTCCCAGAAGACCGGTCCGCAGATTGATCCCTGGGGACACCCTTTTGTTATGCGCTTGGACACGACATCACCGGGACATCGCATCACCACGTATCTGTCCTGGCAGTAATTTTTAAGCATCCCGTACACGTCACCCGGGCACTCCATGTCTCTTAACTCCTTAAACAGAGCCGGCCACCACAAATTGTCAAACGCGCCGGCTATGTCTATGAATGTCACTATCACATATTTTGCTTTTGATTCCTCAACCTCCCGCACAACCCTATTAAGGGCATCCTCTGTAGATGACTGCGGCCTAAAGCCATACTGATCGGGGTGTAGTAGTCCCCTTTCTGCCCTGTGTTCCTTTATTCTGTTGCAGATCAGCCGCTCAAGGATTTTTGCCAGGTTGCTTAGGAGGCATATTGGTCGGTAAGATTTTGGCTGTTCCGGGTCCTTATCACTACCCTTATACAGTACCACCAGGTCGGCCCGTTTCCAGATCGTTGGAAATCTCCTCTGTCTCATACACTGGTTGCATACTGCGAGTAGTTCCCCGGCAATGTCATTCTTAAGGAATTGGAGCACCTCAGCCTGCACCTCATCCAGGCCCGGCGCTTTCCTTTTCCTCATTTTATCTATTGCCGCGAGCAGTTCCTCGATTCGGAACGGATGACTCGTGTGGTTCGCGCCGTACTCCCTCACCATACCCATTCGCATATCCTCCTGCATGGGAGTCTCTCCCAGAGGAGCATCGGATGGCAACAAAGTACCCATCAGTACTTCAATGGATTCTCTCCAGTTTTTTGTCATTACTCCTTCGCTTGAGCGAAGGGTCGACAACCCCGTTGGTGATTTCACTTTTTCGGTTACTAATTTGTACGGCGTTCCCCACACATCCGTCTGCAAACATTCGTCTAAGAATGTTTGCCACGTTCGTGCTTTTTCTTGCCACAGTTCGAGTTCATAATCTCTTTTAGCTGCCCTGTATATCTGCAGGTTTTGTCGTTTTTCGTCTGCTGTCAGTGACCTCTGATACAGCTTCCTTGCTCTTCTTGCGGTTTTTCTGAGTGCTGTTAAACGGGCAGTCCACTTTTTATTTTCTGTCTTCGTATAGCGCATTACTTTTGCGATGGACGCGTCCATTGCCCTTTTTATTTTAGATGTTAGCGATTTGGCCATGTCGTCCGCACTTCCAATCTGTACAGGTGGCTGCTGCAGGTATTTTTCTCTCAAGCATTCCCAATTCGCTTTCCGGAGATTGTACTTCTTTGTCTTGAGGGCGTCTTCAGTCTCATGTTTGATTTCATCAGTCCCCACCCTCATGTGTATCACGTTGTGGTCACTGCAGGTCATCATTTCTTCCACCTTCCATTCATGTWTTACGTTCKTGCCAGCTCTCGCCAGCGTCACATCTATGTTAGTGTGCGCCCCGGCGGGTTGTTCGCTTTATTTATAACCTCCAGATCACACTCCGCAATCAGCATCTCAACCTCTTCTCCCTTGTCGTCCGTGTTGTAGCAATGCCACATTACTGACTTTGCATTTACGTCAGCAGTGATTATGACCTTTTCGTTGGGGTAGTCCTGCAGTATGTTTCGAGTTTTCCTCAGGTGTACATCTATGGGGTCCGCGAATTGGAAATACTGGTTAACCAGTATGAAGTTTAGTCCTTCCGCTTTCACTTCCACGCACACGCAGTGTGAGTCTGTATGCTGTCTAATTAGAGTTCCTGTGATGCTTCTGTTGGTGATGAGGGTCACGGCCATTGGTCGTTCACCCTCTGCCAGCTGTTGCACCCGCACAGGTAGTCCGTACATTTTTCCACCTTTACTGTGTGGTTCCTGGACGCAAATAATGTCAAGTTTTAAATCTCCTGCTATTCTTTCTATTTCTTGTGTGACCGTCGCACTTCTGGCCGCGTTTATTTGTCTTAGTCTAATATATGTATTATTACTTATTACTACAGATGTCTAACAAGTATGTAACACTCCGGCCATTCCTTTTTATGATCGAACACTACGCGTCCGTGCGATTTTACAAAATCAACGTATGTTTGATTCAAGTCAAAACACTCACCTCGTCTGTGGTACKCACGCCTCACTAACCCCATCAGCTGTCCTGGCTCTGTGGGAAGATTCACACATCTTAGCTGAAGCCTATCGATCGTCTGTGGTATCGAAAAGGCGACGCATTAACCTCCCTCGTGTAGAGTACGCACTAGATGTCGGGCTGCTAGCATCATGTTCCCCATTTCTTCCAGCCTGCTCAGCCGCATATTGTCTTCCACATCGAGATACACCTCTGCTATGTTCCTCTTCTCATGACAGGTTGGTCTTTCGTTCTTTGTCGCCGTTTCACTTGGGGCAGTCTGCATTATTTCATTTATATCTTGTGCGGTTTCTGCAGGAATCCGGGTTTCCGGCTCCTCAGTCACACGCGAGGTCTCTGCAGAGATACGGGTCTCCGGTTCCCTCTGCTTCTTTTCTGTCTTTTTCTTAGTTAATTTTGTCATTTGCGTTATCTTCTTCCAGATTCCTGCCCTAGGTGTTTTCTGTTTTTGGACATCTGTCCTCTCCTGAGGATCCATGCTTTCCTCCCGGCCTTTTGTCTCTCTTTGATCTTTTTTCTCCGGTTTGTTTTGAGTTATTTCGTGTAATTCCGTTATACTACGTTCTGCCCATTTCTTTGCCCAAAATGTTTTAGCCCGCAGATAATCTCTCTTTATTTTACAAGGTGGTCTACGTCTGGATTTTCTTGGTGTTTCAGTTTCAGGATTTTCCCTGCTTTGACTGGCTATGGTTTTAATATCCATAATCGGTCTTTTCGATCAGTCTGTCCACCAAGACTTTGTATGTACCAGATTGTTTGAGATCTTTATTGCACGGTTTGCCTCTCTTCTGGCACGGTATGCACGTTCTTGCCTTGCTCTTTTCTGGGCATTCGGCTTTTCGATGTCCGCCCTTTCCGCAGTGTGCGCAGACTTCATCTTTCTGGGCGCAGTGTTTTGATACATTGATACATTTGATACTTGACATCTATTACACCTCGGCACGACCAAATAGTCTTTGGCAGCGAGGGACCTGAATCCTACAAACAATCTTCCCTGTTGCAGGAGCGCTTTCCGCAGCATCGGGCTGATTTCCACGACGTAGTGGACAGTAGGCTTTTCCCTGGGACCCGCTTTAAACCTTACAATAAAGTTGTCCTCAAATTGTTCTTTATCTATTATTTCCGCAAAATTTTGGGAGAACGCGCTTTCTATGAACTTCTCCTCTGTCAGCTTAGTAGGTACGTCGTACACTATCATAAGCGGACGTCTTTTCCTGGGTGGTTCACATTTTAGGCTTTTCTCTATCTCTTTGTTGTTTACAATCTTTTGGGCGTCTCTTTCGGTGTTGGTTTCCACTATCAGAACCTTTCCGGCTGCCCTCATCCCACCTACCTTAATCCCATCTTTAGTCGGATCAATCGCCTTTGTAAAAGCGTCCTCAATCTTTTTCGCGTCCTCTCCTTTTTTTGATGTTATAAACAGTGTTGTTTTGTGTACACTGTTTACCTTCTGTATTGCTTGTTCCATGTTGTTTTTCTTTTTGGATCCTAACGCTTCCGCGAAAGACATTTGCACTGGCGCGACTGTCCCGCTCACAGTTTGTTTTGATTTAATTTGGTCCGTTAGAGTCTGGACCTTTTCCCTCAAATTCTCCACTTCCTCTCTTAGGTATTTATTTTCTCCCTTTATGGAAACTTGCTCGAATGCAAACTCCGTAATTTTCTGCTTGAGGGCCGCTGTGGAAGATCTGTTCAATCTTCTCGTTGGGTCCAGATCCTTCTCTATGAATCTCAAAAGATCAGCGTATTTTTCTTCTAAAGTCATGTTTTGTTTTCCCGTTTGCACTATCGCTTCGCTCTCAGAGCTAGCTGAGCCCCTACGGCCGGGGTTATCAGCCATAGTCTTTTTTTTTATTTATCTTATTTAGATTGAATGTTTCATTATTTCACGAACACCGTCGACGATAAATAGTCCACAATAACAGCTACACAGCGTTATTGTTGCACCATGCGTGACCCACTTTCGTCACTTTCACTGCTGTTCTACTTTGTTAACAAGTAGTTAACTTCCGGACAGTCGAACTTCCTTCCTCGCTACCCTCTTCGCCGGCCCTGGTTGGTCCTTGGCCCGGCGTTTTACAATCGGAGGGGTGGCGGCGGCTGGCTCTGCGGCCGTTTCTTGGGCCTTTGCCTGCGGGTCGACCAAATGGTGAGGGGCCCCTGATATTGTCGGGTTGAGCCGTCCCTCCTTTGCCAGTTGTTTGGCAAGTCGGACCTTTTCGGTTAGTTTTTGATGCCAATTGTTTATTATTTTCTCGGCCGGGGGTGTACAAGTTTTGTCCTGGGGTTTGGCATTCCTAGAAGGAGGTATGGTACTGTTTAAGATCTCGGATGTGGACTCGGGGCACCGCACTCTGTGCGGTGAAGGAGCGGGCTAGGTTCAGTCTCACTAGTCGGTAAATGTCTTGAAGTCGGTCTAAACGGTTACGGTGGTTTTGTCGGTTCTTCTCGGTTTCGGCGTGGCTCATATCGGGGTTGCTCTGGCATTCTCGGTACAGGCTTCCTGGTAGCTCAAACTCCCGACCATAGTTCAGGAAGGCGGGAGAATATCAGGTGCTTTCGTGTTGTACGCTGTTGATGGCCATGGTTAGTGACGGTAGATGCTGGTCCCATTTTCGGTGGTCGGTATCGCAGATTTGGGCGATCATGGTCTTGATGGTACGATTTGCTCGTTCGACGGGATTGTCTTGGGGTGTGTACGGCGGAGTAAAACGGTGCGTGATACCAAACTGCTTTAACAGTTGTATAAAGTTCCGGTTGTCATATTGGACACCGTCATCGGAGATGAGGGTTTTCGGGGTTCCGAAACGGGTAATGACTTCCTCGAACAGTGCCTGGCTTACGGTAGCGGCAGTTGCTCTGCGGAGTGCTCTTGCCTGTATCCACTTGGTGAAACGGTCTTGAAACATGACAATGTATCGGTTGCCTCTTGTAGAGCGGGGCAGTGGGCCTATTAGGTCGGTACTAACGGTGTCCCATGGAAAACGGTTTGGCGTCGGTTGAAGTAGCCCTGGGGTTTTCTACTGCGAACTTTAAAACGCTGGCAGTGTAAGCACCCTCGGACATACTTCACGGCATCCCGGAACATTCCTGGCCTGTAATATCTCTGTGGCAGTCGGGCGATCGTCTTGGCGATTCCCAAATGTCCGGCGGTCGGTGCGTAGTGGTTTTCTTCTAACACACGACGCCGAAGGGGTTTCGGTACGCACAATTTCCAGGGGTCCGATAGTGCGTCCTCCTGTAGCTGGTTGTCAAAAAAGTAGCGGTAGAGTCGGTTATTAATGATACGGTAGTTCGGGAACTGGCCCGGGCGCTGGCGGACCTCGGTGACTCGGTGTCTGTACCACGAGCAGTTCTGTTCTTCGTCGCTGGTGTTATTTTGTTCTGGTAGTTCGGTTACTCCGACCTCGGTGGCGGGCAGCGGATCCCTTGACAGAGTGTCGGCTACTTTGTTGAGAACCCCCTTACGGTATTTGATGTTGAAGTCGTATTGTTGCAGGAAAACGCTCCAGCGGGCCAGTCTTCCTGACGGGCTCTTTATGGAATTCAACCATGTCAGGGATTGGTGGTCGGAGACAACGGTGAACTTGTATCCCTCTAGGTACGACGGTCGCATCTTCTCGATGCCCCAGACGATAGCGAGACACTCTTTCTCGGTTACGGAATAGTTCCGTTCGGCGGGATTCAAGGTACGGCTGGCGTAGGCTATCACCTTATCGCCTTCTGCGGTTGTCTGTGTCAGTGCGGCTCCGATGCCGTAATCAAAGGCATCAGTCTGTAGAGTGAAAGGACGGTTGAAATCTGTGCAGGCCAGGACTGGGGCTTCGCTAAGTTTCTGCTTCACGGAATTGAAGGCCTGTTTTTGTGCCTCAGTCCAGTCCTATGGCTGTTTCTTGCGCAGAAGCCGGGTGAGCGGAGCCACCAACTGGGAGAAGGACGGAATGAATCTTCGGTACCATGACGCGCCGCCTAGAAATCTTCGCAATCCTTTGGTATTTGTTGGTGATGCTATACTGCGGATCGCTTCGACTTTATCCGGGTCGGTTTGGATGCTTCCGTTGCTCACAACATGTCCCAGATATTTTATCGACTTCTTGCAGAAGTGGCACTTCTCGGGATTGATCTTCAACTTGGCGGCTCGCAGGCGGCGGAAAACTTCCTGCAGATGTCGGAGGTGTTCCTCGAAAGTCTTTCCTAGGACGATTATGTCATCCAAATAGGCGAAGGCGTACGGTTCCATCTCTGGGCCTATTATTGTATCCAACAGTCGCTGGAATGTAGCCGGAGCGGAGTGGAGGCCGAACAGTAATACCTTGAAATGGAATAAGCCCCTTCCGGATACGGTAAAAGCGGTGACCGGCTTACTTTCCCTGTCCAGCGGGATCTGCCAGTAGCCCTGCTTGAGGTCTAGACTGGAGATATAACGGGCTTCTCACAGGCGGTCCAAGATGGCGGAGATATACGGCAGTGGATAGGCGTCCTTTTCTGATACTTGATTGACTTTACGGAAGTCAATGCAGAATCTTGGAGTGCCATCTTTTTTTTTTTTTAACGATGACAATCGGTGAGCTCCAAGGGCTATTGGACGGTTSGATGATGCCCTCTTCTAACATCCTATCCACCTCGGTGTTAATGATCTCMTGCACCCTGGGATTCTGTGGCCGGTAGCGTTGTTTGATCGGTGCCTTGGCGGCTACTCTTATACGGTGTTGGATCATATCGGTGGATCCCTTCACTCGCTCGAATAGATGAAGTTCTTCGGCGAGGAACGTCTCCAGTTTACGATGTTCGGACGGTGTGAGCGGGTTGGAGTTCTGGGCGGATATGGTGTTGTTCTTAGTGTCGTTGTGGCTGTCCTTATTGAGCGGTCGGAGGGAGGTGATGCGATTCCGGTGGAATACGAAACCCGACTGGAAATTCATATGTAGGTTCATAGTCCGTAGAAAGTCCATTCCTAGCAAGACCTCACATGTCATGCGCGGCATGCATAGGAATCGGTGTTGCCGTGCTTCATCGTTTATCCTCACTTCGGTTTTGTAGGCCTTGGTGATGGGGATCCATCGTCCGTCGATTACCCTGGCGGACGGATAATCGGCAATTATGCCGTGGTTACCGGTTTCCTCCAAGTGCTGGACAACGGTCGGGCCTATGAAGGACGATACGGATCCTGTATCCACAAGGACAGTGAATAGCTTTCCCTGGATGTGGAGACGGATGTATGGTCGGTTTTCGGAGGCAGTGTCTACAGGCAGCAGCTCAGGCCTCCGGGCTGGTGTGCTGCCGTCTAGTTTTGCGAATATATCCCTCGTCGCCCGCATCTCGAGCAGAACATCACAAATGAGTTCTGGCACTGGCTGCTTGAGTGGCCGGTCACAGGTCGACTTACGTCGATACGGTCGGATGCGGTGGGATGTCGGTGATCCTGACGGTTGGGAAACTGCTGCGTAACAGGCGGTGTGGTTACTGGCCGTGTCTGCGGGGTATTTTGTCGGTGACTTCCTCTCGATCGGTTAGCCTTTGCCGGTGAGACAGATCTCGGGCGGGGCTCCTCTCGTCGGTGTGTTCTGACCGCATCTTCGCGCTGGGCTGGTTCTCTGGGCGCTTGAACAGATCTTCGACTGTCCTCCGCTCTCTCGTTCCTGCCTCGCGTTGCGCTGGTTATCTGGTCTTGACGGAGGGTTTCAAACTCCTTAGCGGCGGATAACAAGCTGGCAATGCTGGTGCAATCTTGTCGGCGGATGTACATGCGGTATGCAGGCAACATGTTTCGGTGGAGCCAGTACAGTTCCTGGGTCGGTGTCATGTTTCCATGGCGACGGATTAATGTACGTAATGCGGTGCTGTATTCCAAGGAGGTCTCGTGCGGTTTCTGTGTCCGTTGGCTGATCTCTCGCTCGAGGTTGATCTTGTAGTCCGCAGGATAATAGTTCATGTCGAAATCGGCGATTATGTCGTCCCAGCCCCTCCAGTCATGACGGCTGTTACGGTACCAGGCTAGAGCGAGTCCGGATAGCAGTTCAGACAGGATCGGCATCACTTCCTCGTGAGAGACGTCATACCGGTCCATGATTTCCTGCAGTTGCTCTATGAAAGCAACTCCGTCGGTGGATCCATCGAAATGGATTCCCCATCGGTGTGGCTTCAGGTCGGACCATATACGGGCACGGCGAGCTGGAGTCGGTGAATATGCCCCCGCATTTGAGGGGTCTGGCGGCGGTGTTGTAGTCTGGCTGGGTCCTGGTACGGTTGCCGGCATCCGTCGGTCCTCCATGGGTGGACTGGGAACTGCGTGCGGCGGTGACTTGCTCTCCTGTGGACTGGTCACTCGGAGAAGTGTCTCGAAGAACTCCTCGATCTCGACTCTCTTCTGCGGGTCGGTGACTGGCGGTGGCTGGATCGATTGCGTGCTGGAGACTTGGTCCCGTTGCAGAGTCCTTGCCTGGTACAGTTGCACGCTCGGTGCTGTCCTTTCCGGCGAGCCTGATATCGGTGACTGGATCGGAAGCACCAGTAACTGGATCGGTGCTCTTATCGGTGGATAGTCCTCGGTTGCCGGTTGGATCGGAACTCTCTCTTGCTGTAGCTGGCTTGCTACTGTCCTCGGTGGTGACTGGCCCACTACTGATGCTGGTTTAGTTGTGGGCTGGCCTGGTTCGGTCTTTTGCGTTGGCTGGTCAACTACTCTTTTCTGTGGTGGCTGGTTGGCTACTGTCTCCTGCAGTGGCTAGTTAGCCCCAGAGCTGCGGGTATCGGACCTTTATAGCTGCTGGTGACGGTTGTCGTCGACGCCATTGTAGTGGAAACGGTATAGATCGGAGAGGGGGCCGATACTACGGTGGGGACCAGGACGGTGGTGGGATACGGCAGCTCTTGACGGAGGTGTCGGACCATCCGCTGGCGAAGCTCCTGTACGGCCCCTTCGGTGGAYAGCTTCTCTTCCCTAGCTCGTGCATCAGCTGGTTCCTCTTCAGGCGGTATACCCAGCTGACACGGATGTCAGTGCACTCCGAATCGGAAGACTCGTCTTCGGTCATGTAGGTCTCTTCAGGAGGTCCTCCGGTAGCCATCTGGTCGGGACGATGCTTTCGGCTCAACTGACGACGGCGTTGGATGGGGGACCCTTGATTGTCAGAAACGAGCCCCCACACGACTGGTCTCGGACAACGGGAAATCGTTGAAAATTCCAAATTCTTCCTGGTTACGTCACTGCTCGGATCGAGTTACGGTAATCGATGCGGGATGCCTTACTTGTCAGAAACGAATCCATACTTGCCGGGTCTCCGACGACGGGAAGTCGGTGAAAATTACGAAGTCTGTGGGGTTACGTAATCGGCCCAAACCAATCGCTAGAGCAGGTCCGGTTTTTCAGAAATGAGTACCCACTTGCCGGGTCTCCGACGACTGGAAGTCGGTGAAAAATCGGATCTCCGCTGCCTTACGTAATAGAGAGACGGCGATTGCAGAATTCGACTCGGCGTCTTCGGTTTAGTCGGACTAGAGGGGTCACACGGTTATGCTACGACGAGCCAATTTTGTAACTAGGGGGTGGTCGGAGGTGAAAGTCGGTTTCCAGCGATCTTCTTATGCTAACTCCCTAATGGAACACGAAAATCCGGTGGAAAACTGCCCAGGCGGAATTTATTGGTTTCCGCGCATCGAGACGGAGACGCTGGAAACGAGGTGGTTCTCTTCTTCTGGATGACGGTTACGTAATTCCGGATCCTCCTCGAAGTAACAACGGTCCCTGCTCGTAGGGCGCCAAAATGTGACGCCTTTTTCGGTGTTAGCAGCGGAACGGACCTTCGGCTCGAAGGGCGGACGGACGATGGTACGTAATGTGCGGTACGGTGCTAACGTTATCACTTAACGTGACGTCAGACGGTGTTCTTGGGCGCCAGTTTTTTATTATACTGAGGTATGCTCCTCAGATTTCTGTGTGCTATCTCTCTTTAACACACAGTCCAGGGCAGCTGCAGTGGAGAAACGGCACTCCAGGGAACAAGACCCGATGGTGGATGCCGTGTGCTGAGCGTGTTGCTGGCACAACGGATCGGTCAGAGCTGCCGGTATGCGGAAACCGGTGTGCTTTTGTCAGCGACGGTCGGACGGATCAGCGGGAGAATTAGATGGCAGATGTTGTCAGTGCCATCTAAGCGGGGTCTGAACGGAAACATGGACGCGGTTCGTGGCATGACTAAGGCGGAGACTGTAACTTCGTTACATTTCACACAAAAATAGGAAATATGTAAGTTTTACGCTGGCAGACTAAGGAAGGGCKAGGGGTGCCGCCCACCCCGGGCCCATCTGCAGGGGGACGGGGGCTTTTCAACTTAAAAGAATAACAATAAAACCATGTAATGAAATAAATTGAAAGGCTCAGTCCTAAAAACCTTCCATTACAAATACCCTTGTGCAGGTAGATCTATTAAAAAGCATTGCCAACTCTGACAAGGATTTGAACCCAGGACCTTTTGATTACTAGTCAAACATGCTATCACTGCATCATCAGGGCCCTAATTAATGCGCAACCCCTCACTAAGTTGCTTAGAAAGAAAGTAAAATGGGAGTGGTCAAGTGAGCAAGAACGCCCGTTTATAGCAGTTAAAGATAATCTTAAACGTGCCACATTGCTGTATCACCTAGATCCCGATTTAGAATATTACGTACATACAAACAAATGCCAGTGAATAGACCGGGAAAGAAATTATCACTCAAACGAAAAAGAGGTTTTGGCATTAGTGTGGGCGCTACAAAAAAGGCGCATTTACCTTCTAGGTCGTCATTTTAATTTGTTGACCGATAATCGCTCTTTACTGTATATTTTGTAGGTTACTTACGCCGAGAATTACTCGATGGGCTTTACCCATTCAGGAGTTCGACTTCTCCAGAGATCTTGTACAGGGCACAGAAAACGTTATTGCAGATGTACTGTCTCGATTTTCTGTTTCTGTTTCGCTTTGTTTGATTTGCCAAGGATTTTAGGCCAACTCTGTAAAACTGTTCTAAACTGCAATTAGCAGACCCATTCTTAAGTTCTACAATGGACAAACTTAAATCGGGAAACTCAGAGTAGTCCATTCGTTATTCATAACGCAATGCTTTTTGTGCGGTGGCCTATAGGTGAAAATTTTGCCTTAGCCATACCGTCAGTTTTAATTCAAAAGTGTATTTCTATATACCACGAAGTTCATTTCGGTGTATTTAAAACTTGAAGCGCATTAAGGCGTGATTTTTGGTGGAGAAATGACTAAAGTTACTATGCTCCTATGCCTAAGCCGCCTCTCGTTCATATAAAAGCCGATCCAGTGCATGAAATATTATTTTCAAAATTTATAACCGTTTATCTCCTTAAATCTGCAACTACGAAAGCTATCTTAAATAGATTATTAAAAGACTACTTCAAGAAAAATGAGATTGTTTCCAAAATAATTACAGACCGTGGAGCGCAGTTCACCTCAAGGTATTTGAAAGAGACGATGCAAGGTTGGGGAATTCGACATATATGTATTTAGTTCCATTAGACACCCTCAGTCTAACCCCGTATAGAGAGATGCATGCGAGAGCTTTAGAAACTTTTTCGTGTTTACTGTGTAAAAAGCATACGGCTTGGGCTCTGGAAATTCGCAATTTTTCTGAGTTGCTAAACTCAGTAACGCATGAGATAACTGGGTTTCGGCCCAGGGAACTCCCAAAACCTCTTAATTCTTGCGAAAGAGACTTTACAGGGACGAGTGGAAAGACGTTCAATAAACAATCTTAGGCGGTGCCTTTGTTTTGAGGAAGGTGATCTAGTATTCCTTAGAGCGCTCCCGATATCCTCCAGCTTAACAGGAGAAACTAAGAAGTTTCTCTTATTGTTCGAAAGTCCTTTTCGCATTAAAACAAGAATTAGCCCGAATACTTATGTTATTGTGTGCCCCAACTCGGGGAAAGAGAGGGGAATGTTTCATGTTTCGCATTTTTTAAAGCAGAGAGTCACAGTTGAGAAATTTTCCTTTCGAAAGAAGATTTTTCAACTCCGCGTTTGGGGGCGCTATATAGCGAGACCTAATTACTTATATATTTTTCCTGATCTAATTATTTTGTGCCGACATTTTTTTTGCATTTTCACTCCAAAGTCAGATAAGGTGCTAAACGTACTGAATTGAGGCGCTGGGAATATTTTTCACTAGAAAAGTATTCCAAACCTGTTCAGGTAGAGTAACAATCTATTCAGCATACCTTTTAAGTCACGCTTTGTTTGGTGTTTCAGTTTTACGTTAACATTGTAAACGGCATTGAATAATAAAAGCAAGTGCTGCAGTACCGTTGTTCTTTCTTTCCACTGTCAATAACCCTAACCCGTTTTGTAACACAGTCAAACAAATTGCCAGTTTCAATAAAATGACCTATCGAAATAATATCGTCTTAAAGAAAAAAAAACATTAAAGTACATAGTTTGAGTGCATTGAAAATGTTAGTTTCACCTGTATTGGCAATGGCTATGTCACTAAATTTAAACATGAAGGCAAAAACATCTACAAACACTTACAACCGTTGGCTTTTTCTGCAATCAGCACGTTTTGTTCCTTGTTCCGTGTTCCATTGTTCTTTTTGGTTTAACCGTGGAGATAGGTATACTTCATTTGCAGGCAAGGGAACCTGGTCCAGGACCATCAGGGTTGGATAAGTGCGCAAAAATCTCGAAGATACAAAAAATGTGAATAAGTGTTATATATAGGTATGTGCAGCGGTTCGCCTTATGTAACATTTGGAGCCGCGGCAGGACCCGAACATAGCGCAGTTTGCGATTGGCAGAACGTCACCCCGAAAAGGGAGTTGGCTTCGGACACCTACAGGATGAAAAATAATAGTTGCTAATTTAAAAAAAAAATAATTTTGATCTTTTCAAATAAACACGTTAAGAATTCTGTTTCCCTTGGATTTGACCCCTAACTACCACATATGTAAATAGTTTAGTGTAAAAGACTAACGGAACAATGAAGAGTTCGAGTGTAACCATAGAAAAAGTCATATGGTACTGTATGGCAAACTTCATACTATAAGTGAACTTCAAATTACATTTATTCCTGGATTTCTAGTGAGTGCCGCCGATCCGAGGACAAGGTACACACGGTGGTTGGTGTTCTATCCCTGTAAGCACATCATTCTTACTACATAAAAGTGGCGACGAGGACGTGAGAACTATCCGACCATAACCGTGTATTGACGTACAAAAGTGACGTAAAGTGCGTACGTGTCAGTCAGTAGTGCTAAATACTGCGCGGGATTCAAGCGGCTGGCAAAAACGAACAGTGCTCATAATATTGCAAACGTGCCGTACCAGCATATTCATTCTACTATAATCCATACCTTCTAATCATATTGCGGCGAACGAGCCGGAGAATAATAAGAGCATTAAGGGAAAAGAGGATAAACCCGAAATTTCTACTACAAATACAACATAACGAACAATATTATTCGGTGTAGACCTTAAGATCTTGATCCAGACTTATACCATTTTGACATCTTGTTGACAAAGTTTGAAAATTACTTGACTCTCAGTGATATTTCTGATACAACGAGCATTGCTTAACGATTCACTTTCAAGTAAACCATTTTAAGCATTAGTCTCCTTATATAGACCAAAACCACCTAAAAATTATTGTTGACGCAAAATTTAAATTCTGCGCCATTCGGGATATTCAAGGTAAAAAGAAGAGATAAAATCAGACATGCATGTTACCAGCCCTCCTAATACTCCTGTGGGCATTAGACGATAGCCGGAGACACCAAATTTGTAAGTATTTTAAAGGGTTTTTCAAAACATTTTGGTCCATTCGTGCCGGATTTCAAGCCACGGAAAGATACGTGCTTATCGGTCAGTTTTTTCGGCGGTTTTTCGGATAGAGTATCGTTCTGGACGTTCTAGAGGTCAACTTTTGGAGATTGATGTAAATATTTAAAAAGGGCATAGTATATTAATATTCAAAATTAAAAATGGCAACGGTTGCAGCTCGTAAAGTAAAAATGCTTGTGGCGAAGCGAGACTCACACTACAGTATCTTGCAGAAAATGTTAGATTTTACAAAAACATTAAATGATCCATCTGTTGCGGGGCAATTTAAAACGCTTTATCAGTCTATCGATATAACAAGAAAAGAACTGCTACGTATTTTAGACGAAATCGAAGCTGAATGCGGGAGAAAACATCACACTCTTCTACACGGGGGTAGAGGGGATGAAACCTCAAGGTCTTTAGCAGATTCTGGAAGACAAGGGAATACTTCGTATCAAGCGGTAGAGTCATCGGAGACTATATCGATTTCTAGAGAAGCGGCGGTCAATAACGTATGTTCTGATTCAATATACAGCCTTTTACAGGGAAGTACAGTCCTCCTATCTACGGTGGTAGTGAATATAGTGAACAGTCAATATGAAAATAGTAGAGCAAGAATCCTTTTAGATAGCGGTAGTCAGGTAAATTTGATTACAGTTCGGTGTTGGAAACGTTTAGGCTTGAAAGTAACCCCATTCTTCAGCTCGTTCTCGGATTAGGGCAAGTCGCTCAGAAGGTTCGTGGTTCAGCGGTTGTAGACATCATTTCCCGTTACGATTCTTCTGAACGATTCTCTTTCAAAGCCTTGTTAGTAGACAGGATTTCTGACAATCTGCCAAAGATGCAAGTGGATGTCGGTGAAATGTCTCATTTGTTAAAATTCCCATTAGCGGATGATGATTTTTATATGCCGGAAGAAGTCGATGGTATAATTGGAGCAGAAATTTTTCCTCTTATCTTAAAACCGGATGGCCATATAGCATCGCATGGCACTCCTAATGCATTTTAAACGGCTTTGGGCTACATTATTATGGGAAAGGCTCCTGTAATTTCCTCAGATACTAATCTACAGAACTGTTTCACATTATCGGAAGAAATATTGGTTGAAAAACTTCTTAATAATTTTTGAGAAATGGAAGACGTTCCAAAAAGCACACGTCTTACTACGGAAGAAGTAGCTTGCCAGAGAATTTATGACAGTACGTGGAGTAAAGATGAAAGCGGGCGATTTGTTGTTTCTTTGCCATTCAAATATCTTCCTCAAATGCTAGGTAATTCAGAAATAACAGCCAGAGCGCTAGAGCGTCGGTTGGAAGAATCATTACAACTAAGGGTGTAATACAACAAAGTCATGCAAGATTTGTTAGAACAAGGTCATGTGAGAAAGTTGTGCAGTAATATAATAGATGAATTATGCTATTATATTCCTCATCACGCGGTCTTTAAGCCAGAGAGTACAAGCACTCCCGTTCGAGTAGTCTTGGATGCTAGTGCAGCTTCCGATAGCGGGTTTTCGCTAAATGACGTTTTATATACCGGGCCTAAGTTACAAGTGGACATATTTACCTTAATAATCAATTTTCGTTTGTTTAAAATGGCGAACACCATCATAAATTTCAGCGGTTACTATGGCGATTTTCAGCCGATCAGGATATTGAGGTATATGAAGTTATAACTGTAGCCTTTGGAGTTAAATCATCTCCGTATTTAGCTCTTCGTACGGTTAAACAACTAATCATAAAAGAAAAGACGGAACTTCCAGTCGCGGCGGAATATGTTGAAAGGGATCTGTATATGGACGATCTCGTTTCGAGTACAAACACGGTGGAGGAAGGAATTATGTTATATCGGGAAACCTCAGAGTTGTTTGCGAAAGGGAAGCTTGAATTAACAAAATGGTCTACAAACAATGATCAACTTTTAAATGTTATAACTACATCGAAGCGTTTTACACAACCCGTTAAATTTAAAAGTCAAACTAAAATTTTGGGAATGCAGTGGAACCCCGAAACGGATGTTATATTAATTAGCAGGGCAATCGCAGGCACCGTATCTGAAACAAAAAAAATTGTTAGTGAATACAGAACACAAAAGGAACATTTGCTTGAAATAACAACATATATTATTTATATCAAACAAAAAATGAAACGCTTTGATTATAATAATAATAGTTCATTTATTTTCAAGCAGACAATAAATATATTATACAAATAATACATCACATCACATTGAAAAGTAAATTATGTAGCCGTTATGATGTAATTAAATGCAACCACCGTTATTTCACATGAGCGATTGATCACAAATCTTACCTTTGATGAACGAGGCAGATCAAACTTCAGCAAATCGTGGGACAGGAGCACCACCAAATTATAGATGGGGGATAATTTATATATTTATTTATACAGTTATAGGACTCATTTACATTATTCACTAGTCTACATAATAAATTAACCTTATATTATCGACAAGTACATTTCCAGGGTGTCCTATTCTGAAGAACGGCAATCCTGCATAACTAAAAAATTTATCGTCCTATCTTCATTTTATCCAACTTTACAAAGGCATCTAAGATGCATTACTACTAACTTCAGCCAGTTTGTGTAATATACCGCAAATTACTTAGATAACAAAGGACAAGTTGGTATAGTATATATCTACTTAACAAATGCCTTTGAGAGAACAGATCATGGCACTCTATTGAGTAAACTAGAGCAGTACAGGTTGAGTGACTGATTCTGTTTAATAAATCCTACCGCACTCGCTGGAAATCATATATTTCATATAACGGTCATGCAGCTTTGCAGCAACCTCTGAATTGCCCTAAAAGTCTAAGTTGAGACCTTTTCTTTTTATCTTATTCATAAATGATTTATCCGTAGCTTTGGATTAGTCATCTGTTTTTCTGCAGATGATTTAAAATTATCTGCAACTATATCTACTGTGTATGACTGTTTGGTATTAGAATAGTAAGTTGCATATATATGCATATGGCATGCAGACCTCTTAATATCGAATGACCTAAATTATACCCTTTAAAAACAGCCACAGTTATTTAACTACACAATAATTGAAGCTGTTTTATCAGTACGCTATAGTAACACTAAAGATTTTGATGTGACTTATGATTTGCTGATCATAGAGATTCATAAAGCTGTAGGTTTCATCCAGTGGTGGCTCCTGAAGGAAGACCCTGACCCTGAAGATCGTAGATGTACGTCCCTACTGGAACTAGTTTTTTTTTATTCTTTTGCAAAGGCAACCAAGTTTACAGTGGCGCAAGTCTTCGTGTCCACTGGTTTTATACAATCAAGGTCTATTCGACTACTACAGGTTGCAGATACTAGCTCCAGCCAATAGAAAGCAGTTACGTCATTGGACGCCTAATTCCCTCTCGCTTAGATTCACAGTTCTTATTGACGCGTGTATCACACACTAACGCAATACATGGCATGCGGAAGTACGTACAATATATAATCCTCCAATATTTTGAATAACTATATTTGTGGATTCTATGTATAAGTTTCCTTGGGAGCAGAATGAGTGATAATTATATAATACCAAATAGAAGGGATGTATAAACGTCAGATGCGGTCGTATATTAATATAATATAAAGCAGAATTGCCAGTGCTACTTACTACAATTGCAGTAGATATATTTTACATTTCAAATTTATCTCGTACGCTATAGCACATTTCACAATCTTACTACATTTTTTGTAATTTATTTTTTAAACATTTTCGTTTCTTATTTCATTGCATAATATTATAGCCATATCGTTCTTTATTTAGAATATTTTTATTTTCGTGCATATTATACTTACCTACTATAAGTACTACATGTGTGATTCTCAACGATAATTATTAACACTTAGCTTTTTATGTAACTAAAAGTTAAATAAAAGTTGCATACCTACTATAACTTGTCATATAAGAGCAAAGATTGTATCGCCTGAATGTATTTTATTATAATATAATTCAAATTTATGTAAATTTATAATTCGTTATGGTCTATGCTTTATATCTGCTTTTATTATAAATAGTTCAAATAAGTTTGAAACTGAAAGTCTGTGTTACAGTATATTATTGTACCTTTAATTATAACATTGTATATTATTGGTATCCCGATATTATATTACTATAAACTCAGTGTCGATTAAAATCAGATTAAGTAGGTACTTCACAAAGCTTGGCGACAAAGCAACAATGAAAGCAAATGAAAATAAGCAGGCAACAAGTTTTTACTTATGAGTGTATTTTTGGCTGTAACTAATACAATGGAACAAAAAAGGTTCTTTTTTTGTATTCTACATATACAATATACATATAATTTACACTKTTATATAGCAACAATACAATGAGAAGCAAACAATTAAAATAATGCTACATTTATTTGTACCGTAATTACTAGTATTTAAAGAACAAAACAGATGCCAGTTCTAATTACAATAATACATCGCACATTGATTACGTGGTTAATCAGTTTGTCAGTTTACGGTATTTATGGGATACCTTCTAGGATTCAGATAAATCAAGTGCGCGTTTGTTGGATGACTCAGCACTTGCAATTATTCGCTGAGGCTTTAAAAATTTAATACGAGTCATACATATTTGCCTAGCGGTTTATCTTTAGATCTATGGCAGGATATTTGTAGTCCCGCGCGATTAGTCTTCTTCTTTGTCATTATTTACACATTCCACACAGCAACTGTACATCAGCACCCCGCTATGATAAACAAAATAATACTAACAAGATAATCTTAATCTGAAACTCAAAATACCGCTAAACTTTTATTGATATTTTATTGATACCCCGCCAATAAACCGACCGATTGATGCAACCTGTAGAGAGTAAAGTAGATCTTGTTATACAGTTGCTGTCTCGTTGCCATGGTTACGGTTACCATACTTTGCTGTACGTCTACAGTGTTGCCGCTTTACTACTTTTGTAGCAACTGCAGTAGGTAACAGCGTTGTCTTGCAGGTTTGCGGTAGGATATTATGCAAGCCAACGCTGTAACCTACTGTTACACATGCACAAGAATAGAATTAATAAATTTAAAAAATAGAAAATAGTAAAATATTGAAAATGTATTGACGCCAGTAATAATTTGCTAAAAAATAATTAATATAACGTTTATGTATGACTTTTAGTCAACCACATGAAAACGTGCCATTAGGAGTAAATACATTTTCTGAATGGTTGCTATTATTATGAACTATATGTATAAGTATTTAGCAAAATCTGCATTGAATAATATTAAAAGAAAGAAACCAGTAACTGGTGACGTCAAGTGGGAAATGTCTGCAAACCAAAAGTTTGGTGAACAGTATCGCATCATTTAATTTAAAAAAATTAAATAGCTGCTGTATATTAAATTCTTAGGAAATAAAAGGTATTAAAAATTAAGTATTTTGAAGACATTGTTTTAAGCAGTTTAATAGCACTGAGCCCCTCTAATTCGGAGGGCCGTAGGCCGCCGCTGTTACATGATACACAGCTTAGCACTGTTTACTCATATCATTGCACTAAAGTCTTTATATTTCTTTCTCATTCCATTTAAATTGTGTACTGCAGCTTTGTATTCACCATTAAATACACAAACCATGCTGAAAAAATTCAATGATGCTTTCTTACATTTTTATCAAACCAAGGGCGGCATGGTACCTAAAACTCAAAATTTATTTTAAGCATGTGAAACAAGACGATATTATCTAAAAGGCCATAAATAACTTAACAATATACCCTTCATTTGATTCGTAAATCTTTACTGTTAAGTCGTAAATCAAAATTAAGTATTTTAATCACGCAGAATTTCATAATGCACCTAATTCTCAAGTTGTCTGAAAGTCAGTCGATCTGACAATTATGGTTGTTAATCTAGTACACAAGTACACATTTCAATAAATGTCTTGTGACACCCGAAACAGAATATCGGGTTAACCAGTTATAATTTTCTGTCGAATATAGTGTATGTCAGTTTTTGGAGTTTCATTTACAATAGGTTTTAAATGTCACCAAAAACTAAAATCCATCGGATTGGTGATTGCTGCGCTAAGAAATTGAGACCTTCCGTCCAATTKATCTATTGGAAGAACTCTCAWCGAAGGTATATGAGACCGGCATAKCAAAATGCCCTGGAGCACCATCTTGTAAAAACCACGMATGCAAAKTTGTTTCTAAGGGAACATCTTCTAACAATTGGAAATCGTTTTGTAAAAAATTTAGACGATTTCTAGAACCATWAAAAAGTGAGTGAGTAGCACGAAGATTTGTAATTTCATCACGCGTGAATCCACCTTCATCGGTAAATAGAACTTTATGTATTAATTGAGGGTATTGTAGATATTTTTCCAGAATACGGTTGCACATATTCAACCTCCATTTAAAGTACCTCTACCTTCTGAACATTCCAGCAGTATTACCGCTGATTGCTCAACCAAATTTAATGAACTAGGACTCATTTTGGAGGGTGAGTTTCAAGAGGATCAATATTAATGGTAAAATATTTCCAAAATTGGTTTCCCTGTATAGCAGTAGACGCCACCATTTGGAAAAATGAAACATTTTCCTTAAAATTAAATAGAAATATATATTTTTTCACTTCATTTTGTAGGCTATTATGTAAGAAAGAGAGTAGCGAAAATCACAGGAGAATGTCATTTTTGGTTTTGAAATTATTCACAAATTACTTCACACAACACGTAAAATAAACATTAATAAATAGGACAACATACTTCTTGCACTTTGTTTTGTAGGCTATTATTCAAGAAAAATTTTGGTAAAAGCTTTTCTCGTTTTGAAGTTATAACCAAAATAGACACACGACATTCTCCTTTGTTTCCGGAAAAAATTAATAACAAAGATATGCAATTTTAGTTTTGTTTTTAAAGCTATTATTATATTATAATATATTATATTATTATATTATTATATTATTAGTGGTGTGAACCTGAAGTTAATAGCATCTGACAAAGATATTGACTACAAGTTTGTTATTTTAAATATAACGACCCCACTTTTTATAGCGCATTCGATTCAACACATCAAATTAAACAAAAAAGTATTAAAATACCAACACCCCATAGTCTTTCTTTACGAGATATTTCAGGTAATATGATTTGTGTTCACGAAACAATCTACAATTGCATTTTTATATAGATTAATGGTTTTTTTCAAATACAACAACAACCAAAATACGTTGACGCATTGACATTTGTCTTGATAATAGTTACGGAGCATGGCCCACTTTATTCCAAACTGACCTGCTAAAATCGTGAAGATAACAGCAACAACATATCTAATTTTAACCACTAAAAATACATTTTAATCTTGAATAAAAAATAATAAGTTTAAGAAATTAATAATTTTTACTAACTATTGGAAGTACAAATTAATGTGAACCGTTACTAGATAATTTATTTGTTTATGTGCACATGTATGTATACTATTTTGGCAATAACTGCAAAACTACAAAAGCTATCAACTCGGAAGAGAAAATTCCTCTTTTTTATTTTCTATCTTGCATGTACTATTTTGGAAAAAACTTCAAAATGAAAAATGGCAATCGCCTCGGGTTTTCTGCACTATCTTTCTTGCATAACCGCCTCCAAAACAAAGTTAAAAAACATAAAGATAAAAAAACAATATTTCCTTATTGTAACAGCTAAATTCTAAAAATTTCAGTACATAAGAATTTTGGATATACCAGATTTATGTATCATGTAGTTTTGAAATGAAAATAGACCCTATGCATTTTTGTTTGATCGGGAAAAATGTTTAGGTCTGGAATTGCCAATGTTCTTTTTGTCCTTACTATTTTTAAGGGATCATCAGCATTTATACACAAAATTTCATTTAAATATGTAACAAATAAATCCATTAAGCGAAAAATTGTTTTTAAAGGATTAACTTTTTGATGATTTCGACCTTCATTACATTACTATCGATTATTTTGTCGGCAATTTTTATAGGTACGAGGACATATTGGTATTTACTTGGCTTGGTAAACAAAATTTCATTAGGTTGCTATGGTAACAACTATGATGTTCTGTAAAGAACCTTCAAAGTTTGGCATCCAAAAGCTCAGCTATGAAAAACTGCGAATTTATGAAAATGGCACGTCTGAGAAAAAATGCTAGCCTTTGAGTTTCGGTGAGTTATTACATATTTATTTTTGAAAGGGTTACCAGGCAAAGAAATTTTTGCTGATATGGTGCAAACCTTAGGTGATCAGTGTCCTTCATATACCACTATTAAAAATTTAAATGTGAAAGATCAGAGTCAAAATAGGAACCGCTCAGGAAGACTAGTACTATGAACACTCCGGAAAATATTAATCTTATCCATGACGCGATTTTACAAGATCGACGAATTAGGCTCACTCAAATAGCAGAAACATTGCACATTTCCTATGAACGTGTGTTTCATATTGTTCATCACAATTTGGGAATTAGATAGGTTTCGGCCGAATGGATTCCTGATGCTCGAACGCTGATCAAAAGCGTGTTCGAGTAACAATCTCGAAAGAAACGCGCCGTCGTTTTGAAGGTCCCTCAAGCTTTTTGGATCGCATTGTCGCTATGGATGATATATGTATCCATTACTATGACACAGAGACTAAACAACAACCTGAAGAGTGTAAGCATCCCCGGTCTCCATGGCCCAAAAAGTTCCGTGTGCAAAAGTCGACTGGCAAGATCTTGCTTCAGTTTTCTGAGACAAGGATGAGATAAGTACTTTTGACAGATTTCTTGGAACAAGGTATAACTGTAACGGTAACATACTTTAGTGAGTTGTTTAAGAATTGTGAAAAATAACCCGGAAAATTTGTCAAAAGTGTGCTCTCCTTGCTAGACAACGCCCCTGTCCACAAGTCGTTGTTTGCATTGCAAGCAGTTGATAAAACTGGTTTTGAATTGGTTAACCATGTGTCCATAGCCAATGCCAAAAAACGCTTGAAAGGTAAACGATAATGAAGTCAAATGTGCCGTTCAGGAGCAGTTTGCACTTTTACAAGGGTTGAAAGTTTCTTTATGTACGTTCTGCTAAATGTATAAGTCTTAAAGAATATGATGCTGAATAAATAAAATTTTGTTTTAAAATATTGTGACATTTTATATGGTATGACCAGATATATATCCATATGCCCTTGAATATATCGAAATAGATTATATGGGAGTGACAAGCTTAAAATTTTGATGTAACCATGGAGTTAATTTTTGTGATTTTATACAATACTAGTAACAACAATGAATTTATAAGAGATCAAAAAGTTATGGAATAGAGAAGTTTAGCCCTAAACTAATGATTTGAAAAAAACGTTTGGGTCATAAGGTAAAAAATGTCTTAAATTACGCTATTGTGCCGATGAGACAATCATGCACCCGTAAAAGGTGTTTTCATATTTGTAACTGATATCTAAAATTCCAAAGCGTTTTACCAAATAGTTTCAAAGTTATTCGCAAGAAACCTTGTGATATAAAACAACTATCAAAAGCCATGACTTTTAAAGGGTGTGCTTTTATATACAGGGTCCGCCACCTAAAACTTCCCAGGCTCGTATTTTCTTTGTTTTTTCAGGTATGTCAAATTGTAGGTCTTTTTGTGTCATTGCAACGTATGGGTAATTGTTACTCCTTCTTAGTGAAAAACAAAAACTAATCGCCGCCATGTTCTGTTATGGGGCTGTTCACAATTCTTTAAGTGTTAGTTTAGTAGCTGATTATGATATCAATTATGCCTACATACCCATCGCTGCATACAAAACTCCAAAATTTTGAGTAATTTTTAAATAAATCAGGTACCCTGCGATGAGGCTAGTTTGGTTTTCTACATCGCGCACTAGCCTCGTCGCAGGGTTTCGTTTTCTAGCCTCTCTCTCTTTAGAACGAACTTTGTACTTGATTTATTTAAAAGGTACTAAGAAGGAGTAAAAATTACGCATACTTGGTAATGACACAAATTGAAGAATACAAAAGTCAACATTCAACTATGAAGGCAATATTTATTATACGGGGTAAGGTTAAAAAATATTTACAAAAATTAACCTTAAATACAAAATATGATAATCTGCAAGAATTTCTTTGGACACCCACTAAGCTATCTTTAAAGAGTTTAAAAAGACCTGCAATTTGACATATAACTTAAGGTTGTACCTAAAAAAATAAAGAAAATACGAGCCTGGGAAGTTTTAGATGGCGGACCCTGTATATGGATGAAAGTGGTTGTATCGGCTTACAATTTATTAGAGATTACCCAGTTATAGACTGGCTGCGTTTTTCAAAACACCCTGTAAGTTTATAATAATCGACATATCGATATTGAAAAAAATAACAACTACATATCTATATTGACGCAATATCGATATTCGATATCAGATTTCAATATCGCATAGCCCTAGTATTGACAATTCATATTTGTAAGAAAACCCTCTACCCCTGGAAACTGGTTACGTAATAGCTCACTCTGAAAGACTTTTAAAACCTGTTTTGAAGAATCACATGAAAAAACGATCAATTTTTATTAGTTACATTTTTATCAGGAAGTACGTCAAAGTTGTGTTCAAGTGCCTTCATAAGTTTATAAGGACGTCGATGGAAGTCATTTTGAAACTTGAATCAGCTAAAAGAATTTTACTCAAATTTTTCTCCCATCGAAATTATTGAGGATGACTCGGTTTCATTGAAACACCTGGTATAATAAGTGAGATTCTACACAAATGTTTGTTTCTTGAAACCAGATAGTACTAACAAATCACTGTCTTACACTGAAAATAACCGCTTCATATACCGCTTCACTCGTTTTATAACCTGGGTTGCCGCAGCAAATATGTTAAGGAAAAAATTCATTTTCTTAAAAGAACTGCCGCATTGTGAATGATAATTCCAGGTAAATTTTTAAACACGGACAAAACGAAATACAGAAAAAACAAAATAGGGTATGGATTGATGGTACATTATAAATATACTTACTATAACTAGAATTTTGTGGACTCGACTGCAATCTTAGGGATGGGAAGAAATTAATACATGACGTAATTTTCAGTATTTAGGTATTCAAGAATATGCACTAGACCATTATGAACAATCAACAGTACACACGCCCATTTTTTTTGTAATGTTCACATAATACAAATATAAATACTTTGTAGATAAGAAATACTCACCATCAATTAAAATTGTCGCCGTTAAGGTATCATTTTTGGCCATGAAACCTTCAAATAACAGTTGGCGTAAACGGTCAAACTTGTATTATGAATAACGACCTGCGAAACACAGATATAATTAATGATTTGATTTATCATGTGAAGAATAAATGCTGTTATTTGTTTAACATTTTCATCGCATATTGTATGGCAGTTGTTCAATTAAAATAAGTCATCAAGCTGTTTATGATTTGATGATGAACAAAGAATGTCCGGCAAAAAGGAATGGGATTTATTGTTTACTACTACAAATTGACCACAAACGTTTTCAGTGGGTATTTGCTCAGTTTAATAGAGGAAGTGTTTGCCAGAAAAAAATTCATTACACATTCGTATTATAAATTGGGTTGCCATAGCAAATGTTCAGGAAAAAATGCGTTTCCTTTATTAAGAGAAGACTTCCCTAATGTGAAAGATAATTCCAGTTAAAATTAAACATGAACCAAACAAAATATTGAAAAACAAAGTAGTGTATGAGCTGATGGTACATTATTCCTACTACCATTACAACATGACAAATTAAAAAATATGGACTGGATCATTACACCACAGCATATACTCATTTACATAATACAATTATATTTGTATTTAGTATTACTTTGTAAATACGAGGTACTCACCATTAATTAAAATTGGCGCCGTTAAGTTGTCGTTTTTGGCCATGCAGCCTTCAAATAATAGTTGGAGTAAACGGTGAAACTTGTATCACGAACTACCTGCCAAAGACAGATATAATTAATGATTTGATTTGTTATGTTATGAATAAATACTGCCATTTGCTTAACATTTTATCATATATGTTATGACACTTGCTCGATTTAAAAAGTCGCTTACGAATTTTGACGAATGAAGACAGCATGAAAGAGAGAGGTGATTATAGCCTCCTACTAACATAATCTGTCAGTGTCGTCCATGAACCACAGACATACTCTGTGGACAGAAAGTTTGTAAATGTCTATTGATAAAAGTAAGGAATTTTCATGAAAACATTCCTTCTGGTCCGAATTGAATAGCATTTTTTATTTTCATACGGGACTTTTATCTCAAAACTGGYGCATGCATTACCTCAGTTTATTTATTTTTAAATGGCAGCGACTGACTTCGACCATACAGGAAGCGTTTTAAAWAAAAGTATTTCCACATATCTTAAAATGTTTGCAAACTCATGASTGACTTGATGWCTTCTTTAAATATATATCCATTATGTAACTCAATTAACTACTGAAGTATGCAAAAAAGGTATTGTAACTGCATGCTTTGTTTTTAAGAATGTCCGAAATGCCAAATTTAGTTTTAAAATCAGTGTCATTTTTAATACTTTTACTGGTTTTTTTTTACTTTAGAAACAGGGTAATTGTGATTTCTTCGAGCTCTAAAAACAACAAGCTGCTTTAGTTTTGCATACTTCTAGTTTGAGAAGTTTTAAATGGCTTAGCATAAGGAACCCACAAGCTTTTCAGCTTCATTCAGCAGTCCTTTATGCAGTTGTCTAAAAACATTGGTGAAAAAAATGAAAAAGTCTTCAACCAGGACTTGTGCAAAACTTTTGTTTGTTTCACTTAAGAATTTGCAAAACTCTAAAGATAATTTTTATGGGAATGTTGAAGCTATAATATCCGAACAAATCGAAATTAAGAATAAAACACGTAAATGCAGTATACGAAAGCGTAAAACTGACAATTAGTTTCACTAAGTGACAAAATGAAAGCACTGATGCTTGTGGCCACTATGTTACAATTTCAAACACTTCCATTGGATGGCTATGCCAATGCACATTTGAGGGATTCTGCAAAAACAGGATTCTTTATTAATAATGACAATTAAAGACAACAGTAATTTTAAAGTTGATATTATACCCACAAACTGGCAAGTGTCAATCAACACCGTAAACGTTTTATTGAGAATGTTTCTTTAAGATGTTTGCCTCTAGTTTCCACAAAGGTAAATTTCTTAACTCGCCCATATCACTGTACGGTATGTCAAGAAGTAAGAATCGACAAACATCATTAATAAATGGAATATTCTAATGCTTTCTCAACGGTTCAATTGTTATACCCAATGTGGTATCCTGCAACAACACTAAATATAAACAACGAAGCTCATACAGTGTAAGTTGGTTAAGCATGCAACAGGAACACTTGTCAAAGCATAAAAGCAAAATTCTAAAGCTCACTTTGCATATAGGCCCATTGATGTAAAACAATTGTACCTGAATATTATATCCCGGTTTTTGTTGGTGTACCTCTAAAACAATAGTTTTTGGTCTAAATGTATGTTTTCCTAATTTAATGTGTCTATAAACCAAACCTGCAATAATTTAAATGCTATAGCCATAGGAATTCTATACATATATTATTTATATTACCAAAGATGTGATTTTACGCACCAGAGTCTAAACCTGCCATCACAAAACACAAATCTTTTTTATGAAGCATATTTTATGCTCTTAACAAATTTCTAGAAACTATGTACCTGTAAATAAATATTTAATTTTGGAGCTATTTTACTGCACAGCTGTAAGTACGGGTGGGGTTTACATGTAGAAAGAWACATTCGAAATATTTCTTTATCGACAATATGATGTAGGTTCCTTCTTGCGAAGTTCGTAGGTATCGTTGTGAGTTCTTGTTTAATGCAKTTGTATCKACTTAATTTGCTATACAAGTAGACACAGAAAAATTACACCATTTTTCTTAAATGTACTCCGATTACATATTTTAACTAACAAATTTTTCCTAGAGATAATTCGATTGTAGCTGCAAAACCAATCCAATGGTGCGGTGTTCACCATTTAAGTCTATATTCAATTGTTCTTTTAATGAAGTAAACAGCCTTATATCTTTGCATTTAAAAATTTCGACAAAAATCGATATTTAGCTAGTAACTTCAAAAAAGTCGCTTAGCGATTTTCTATATTAATATTCACCCGCCCCCACTCCTTTATTTGACATTCAACAAAAAAAATGTTCTAAACAAAAATGGTAGATTTTAGTCCAAGCAATCTTAATATGTTTAATATTGCAGACATTTATTAGGCTAAAATTTTGTAATTTGGAGGTGCCACAGCGCCCTCTGACTTGCGTAACAATTTTTCAATTTGTTTCACACAAACGTTGTGCTTTAAATATTAGACATACTTTTTTAGGATACTATACTAATTAAGTTATTAGTCTTTTTAATGTGTTATCCACATATAAGTTTAAATACTGCTTTTTAGAACAGGCAGTATCTTACTATTCACATTTTGTCTACAATGCAAACAAAATTTCAGCTCAAAACTAGTAAATTGTAAAATAAAAGTAATTGACGTTACCGGCATTTTGAGTACCCCTCATGTCCCCTACTTTAAAACCGTTCCTTTGCCGATGTTGCCAAGTGATGCTATAGTTACGCGAGTGCAGAATACGAGTTCGAATCATAAATAGTATATCCATATAAATTTGTGTTATAATACGTATTAAAAGCAAAATCTTATGTCTTATGCAGCCATACTGTCTTACAATAGTTCGTATAATGAACGTGTAATCTCCGTAAATGTTCGTGTACTTATATGCAAAATACAAACTGCCAACATAGCTTTCTAAGAGTAACGCCTACGTCTATTGCAGGATATCCGATAAAAAGATGAACCCGGTTTTTTTTATAAATGCTTGGGTTGTTATTCCTCGTACGATTTATTGACTACCTATTTATAAGTACTTTGTCTGACAGGCAAAAGAAATCAGATCATTCAATACGTTTACTGTCCCGGAGCAGTTCAAATCTCAGATATGTTTTATTATAACCAGACGGTCCGTGCGATAATACTTCGAAAAACAATCGAACAAGGAATAAAACAGTTTTGCAAGCCTTGACAAATGAGACTCTCGAAGATAGGTCGTGTGAGGGTAGGTCAGGCTACAATGTTTGTTATTTCATCGACTATGTAGTAAATGAGATTCGGTTTCGGACACCTAATGTAAAATAATAAGAAATGTGCTGTGATAACTTTAATAGGAACAATAGGAACTTGTGTTCAAAAACGTGAAGATAATTAGGTAAAGAGACAAATAATAAGAATAAATGGATCTATTGTTAATGTTTTATAACCAAATACGTCTTTAAATTCTATTTCCAAATTAAATTTTCGCAAATCCAATAATACATAAATGCCAGCATTTCAACCTCTCCGCTGAACTCTTCAGTGGCTTAACCTCTATAACTAATCAAAACAATAAAAGCCAGTCAAACATATGGGGAAGAATTTGTTTATATTACATATTCGGCTATTCTCTTGTGTTAAGTGAGTTATTTCGAGGTGTAAGATCTGTACTTAGCAGATGGTTTAAAATGCGTTTCATATAGATAAATAGCCTCTAAGGGGATCAAGTTGGACACATGTTAACAGTTTTATATTTTTGACGTTGGTTATGATAAATCCGGGATCTGCTGCTTCCATATTATGCAGTTCTAGTGGGGACTTTTCTCTGTCTCCATTGTTTACGTGATGCATATTATGGCCTTTGAATCTAAAGCTGGGTTAACATTATTAACAATTTGTGTTGTGTGCCGTTTCGTAAGCGCTCGGCCCGTGCGTCAAAAAAGCAGCACCGTCAAAGATTTGCAGCTGATCTTAGACTTCAGGAAATACTGTCATCCCAATCGCTTGCTTTTCTGTGTTACAGTGGTTTGTTCTAGAAGTCTTAATCTTTTTTTGTTTTTCTGGTTATTTTGTTTTGATATCAAATTATACAGGACAATGAACGTCGCATATCTTCTTTGGACCAGTTACACTAACAGTAATTCAGAGAATTCAAACATCTGACATGAAGACCTGATGCCCTGATGTCAACAGCAAGAAAATATCCATTGTGCTTAGTATGTGTTTTGCAGCAAATCTTGTTTTCATTTTTGAAGCATCTACATAGTGTTTATGTTTTAGCGCAAATTCCTTTTGATGTTAGTCAAAAAAACCACCAACCGACGGATAGCATAATGCATCGTGCGCGACAGATATTTTTACGTTGATTTTTATGCGCCGCACACGTATGCACTACATTATTAAAATACATTTTTACGGCGCACACTGCACAACGCAAATTTTTACTAATGTCTACCCGGCTTAATACTTAGGCACCTATATTGTGTTTGGCCTGTGTACTTTTTTCATATTGGGAGCATTTAATTTCATAAATTCCATATTAGTTTAACTTTTAACACGTCTTCTTTATCCAAAATGTTACCTAATAGGATTGTTAATATACAGATAGATAGTAATCTTCAAAATACGTTCAATACGAATTAAAGTTAAAAAATCCCTTAATATTAAAAAGCTATGCTTTACCAAAAATTCATAAACTACGAAATAAATATCAAAGTAGGTATAGTCGCAAATGTAAACGCTCCTACCTAATTAGCCAAATTAACAAAATTTGTCTATAAATTGCCAGCGATCTTTGTATGAAACAGTTTTTTAACATACAGATTTTATTAATAGCCATTGCGTATCGGAACTTTGCAATTTGCATGCCATGATGTGTGAAATCGCGAAAGTCGAAAATGCTCATTTTTCGATGGCTCGTGCACGTATAMCGTATATCAATCACGCTGTTATTAGAAGTTGTTTGATCCATGGTTTGATCCCCGCGTTCCCTCACCCGCGCTCCATGGTCCTGGTCGTGTAATGCAGACGTTTGATGGAAGGGGTACAGTCCGATATTCCCCTTTAACGAAATTCAAAGCTCCGATTTACCGCATTTAATACGATGTAGCAGTTCCGATGTTTACCGCTACGTACCGCCACCATACAGAGATAAATTAGCAAAATAGGTGTCCGCGATAAATCCCATAAGGTGAGCACACTATAATATGTATACACAAGGATGTTACCAAAACTTTCTGATTTTAAATTACTTTATGATTTTGGTCATCCCATACACATTTTTTATTTCAGTATAAATTTTTGTTAAACATTGATTTTAGTTTCTATTCATTTATTGTGACGTTAAGACTTTTTAATCCTAGTACTATACATTAATGATTGCTTTAAACCGTAAGCGTTTTATTTATATTAAAAATTAATTATATATTCACTTCAAGAAGTTTGATACATTTTGTAAAGAAAATAAAGTATTTATCAAATTAATTATCAGAGAAGCTGTTTTCGAGTCCTTCTGAGAGTGTAGTATTTTTCTATGGACGTATGCTTAATTTATTCTTTGTTTGAAACCAATTGTATCATTGGAATTTGTCCATTATTCTAATTTGTACCACAGCAAACGTTCGTTATAAATAAAATCTTTGTTTTAGTCATCTTCTTTTTAATCATTCATTCTGTAATAAGTCATAGTAAATGAAAATTTGTTTGTTAAATAAATCAAGGCGCTTGGGTAAATTATCTTAACAGTCTAGAAAGGTACAAGTAACTCGAAACACAGACAGTATTATATGATCAGACGAACGAGGTAACTAGATAGTATTAGCAGCTGATACACTAAAATAAATACTGTACATTGTCGTGCTAGTGTTTGTGACCCGAGTTGAAGCTTTAGGATTGAAAGTGGTTCAACGTGCAGTTGTCATGGCCTTACTGTTCGTCCAAATTATCTCTGAAGTCACCGGAGAAGAACATCAAGGTATTGAAATATTGAATTTCGGTTGAAGACAAAAAATTTAGTTAAAATTATGTTGTTTATATGAAGTAAAGCTAAATCAGAAAACGTAGATTATCTAAAGTGTTGATTTAATCTTGAGGGGGGTAGGAGGAAATAAATTGTTCTCGTCCAAAAAAAAAATAAACTAGATACAATTCTTAAGGAATATCAAAACTACTTATTTTATCCGTCAAATCCAAACTGTTTTTAATAGCAAAAGAATTTAAAGAATATATTTTGATTAACTGATTTAAACTTGTAACCTGGAGATTTATAATGGAGTTGTCGACTGTGCAAAATATGCAAGTTGCCTTTCCATTTAAAATGAAGAACGCGTCGAAACAATTGCGCGTAGCGTATGCTCTACTTTAAATAAATGATGATTAAATTAAGGTGTTGTAGTGTGCTTCTCTTCAGTTTTCATTCGCGTCATCTGTGCCGTTATGAAGGCTGCTTGAGCTGCTACACTTACCGAACGGATTTTGACAGCAACAAAAGTCGACAACAAATTTCGTTTTATGCAAGTTTGTATAAATCATATTTTCAGTAAAAGTTATTTTCTGCCCCATAAGTATAGACCTAAATAATCCTTTCTACTTTGTAAACAACTTATTTCCTTCCATTCCTCCTAAAAATTGTATCAAAATTTTAAATGATCTATTTTTCAAAATTCTAATTTAGCTTTACTTCCCAAAAGCAACTTATGTTATGTAAACTTATCTTAAATCAAAATTCCTTTTCTTCCAATAATCAAAATTTTGTACAAACTTCAGGATTAGCTATGGATTTTTCCTTCGCCCTCTTTTGGCAGAATTATTCATGAATAAACCTGAACGGGATTTATCTAAGGATACACGATTTCTGTCTAACGTTCATTTTTTGTTTCGTTATGTACATGATAATATTTTGTGCCTCTTTAAAAGAAAATAGATGAATCTTGTTAATATTCTTTCTTTCATTAATTGATTGCATCCATTGTAACACGCCGTTTCCTAATAATAAAGGTACAGGAAGATTCCCAAAGTACAAGTTACAAAAAAGGTGCCCCTTAACAGGTGGTAGAGTGTGACCAGCGCCAGCCTAAGCGAACGAGTGAATATTTTAAACAAAACGCATTAGTGGACGAGGAAATAGCACGTATCACGAAAGTGTCCTTGAAATAGTCGGAGTATCACATTTTTTCAAAGAAAACCTAGAATTAACCGCGACCATGCAAGACGTCTGATATATTGATGACAGGCGGTTTTTCTAGTGGATCTGGAGAGAACTAGGCCGGAATTTCTTGAGGTTGGGCGCAATCGCGGCAAGCTCTAAGTTCAGCGTAGTTGTTCCGCAAATAAAACAACTTAAAAACTTAACCAAACGGAAGGCCAGCACTGAACAGCATGTGTCACAACTCTCCAAATCGGGTCGGCATTAAGAGGGGCATTTACTTGGAGCGATCGGGCAAAATGTAAACTATGCAACCCATGTTACCAGCGGGACATGGGGCGTAAGAGTGTAGCCGATAGGTTGAAATCACGCAAAGATCAGACGGGCTAAACTAATATTCGGAAAATTGCTGACTGTAGCGTGTGCATAAAAAAGTAAGCATGATATTAGTAACTTACTATAATATTATACCAGGTTATTCAAAATATGGAATAACCCATTTATTTCTGTAAATATGAACTATATAACATTTCATTCTAACTGCATGTCGACTACGATTTCTGTAGGAACTTTTATAATAATTTTCATTCCGCCTCCCCATTGCTTCGGCAGACAGTAAATTAATGTGAAAGAGCTTTTAACATTAAACTTGTCACGTGTATTTAGACATAAAAGCTTAGAAATCCGGTCATATCGGAATAAATCGTATACCACACGATCATTCCCGACAGGTTTGTATCTTAGCCTCACTGTTCTCTGGATACCACGCGACGGATCTGGCGGGGATGGGCATTCGTATCCGCTCTCTTGACGGACTCGTGCGAAAGGGTTTGCGGTTTTAGATTTTTTGAATGTTTTTACTAATTTACCGTGCTCATGTTTTTGGTAGTGTACAAAGAAATATGTAGCTACAACGTGGAGTTCGAATTTTTCGTTTATGTGTCTTAGTTTTCGAGAAATAGCTCGTCAAAAATACGCGTTTTTAAGCAAAATATAACAACAAATATTTACATTACCGTACCAAATTCAGAAAAAAGTCGAACTCTACGTTGTAGCTACATCTTTTGTCATTGCCATCTCGAAATTTCACTTCGAAAAAGTTTCGAATAACTCGGTAAAATGTAAAACGGTAGGTGCTTAAAATGACCCGATTCGCTCTAGGTAAACGCCCCTCTTAAACACAATAACTTGTACGACACCACAAACTGTTGGGATAGCACTAAGTGAACTCTGATGTATATCTCTCGTCTTTCGCTAATTTGMGCCCACGCAAAAACACAACAAAAACGGACMCACTAAAKCAAGCCTTTCTAGCCCGGTAAATTCACGCTGCATTGCAGCTTGAGGATGGAAAACGCTATACGAGGCGCATCAGATGGGTCATACAATGTAACAATTAAACACAACGAATCATATCCACATTTTATTTTAGAAATTTTTAGAAAACCACTGTATTCAGATATTATGTCCTATAATTATTTACATCCTTACTAACACAAATTAGCTGTCTTCCATTCTTTATTCAATAGACTTTTTAAAATATCTTTTGTATGTCTTTTGAAAGTGAACTTGGTATTACTTTACAAATTGCTTATAACAATAATTTTTCTAATCATTTTATAGAAAAGTGCTGCAATTAGCGTGGGACAGACTGAGAGATTTTTAATGTTAGGGCTAAGGAACACCTCAAACAATTTGAAATATATAAGAACACTGATATAGTTAAGACAAATTCCTTCTTAGCCAACCATTTATTACTTAATAAGCACACTACCAGTTTGCAACAAATCACCAAAATTATACTTTTTAGAAATTTTTCAAAATTTTAAACGACCAGAGTTTTGCAGTTTTAAATGAAATTCATAAGATAATTGTGTCTAAATAGTTATTTCATTTTCTTGATTTCTATCAAAATTAATTTATGTTTCCCGTAGTTTATAAGTTTTATAACCTTTATAACTTGGTATTGAAAATGGCTATAATATATGTATATAAGTCKCAAAGCGCTGTGCCACATTAACATTTTTTTAATAAAGTGTAGAAGACATCGGATTAATATATATTACTTCCACGCCCAACGAATGGGAAGTAAAAAAAATCAAAAATTTTTATTTGCTTAATCGCTTTAAAATGGCCGAAAACGTCAAAAATAAACAAAATTTTAGCAAAAATATTCTTGTCTGTGTGTCTGTGTCTGTCGCTATTCTTGTGGACGCGATAACTTTCGAAACATGAATATATATATAAATCTCAACTATCCAAAGCGACATATTGTCTTTGGGATAACTAGGGTATAGGAAACGGGGCGAAATTGGGGGGTAAATACCCTTATTGTGAATTTTATTTCTTTTATTTTTTCCTTTTAGTATGTAATAAGTAGTTTATTTGCGAGTATTATTCGTCCCTATAAATTTTCGGCGCAGCAAATTTAGAAATATTATAAAAACCGTCACTTAAGAAAACTGGTTTTTCCTGAATATCATCGAAAATACTTAATATATTCAATAAATGAAAATACCATCCGGTAGGAAATGAAATTTCTCACAAAACGTGTCCTAAAGATTTTTTTTACAAAAAACTGACATTTTCGAAATATTTCCAAAAAAACGATTTTGGACCCTGTCCACACGATTTTTTTTTAAATTTTGCTATTATATAGAAAATCATACTTCTGATCTAAAAGCACTCTTGCAATTTTTTATTAAGTTATTTATTTTCAAGTTATTTCAAAAAACGATTTTAATAATTTGTGTATTTTTGCTAGTATTACAAGAACCGTTTGTTGTTCCAAAAAATGTGTAGAGACAAAAAATGCTTAGAACCTCATTATTGATTATAGTATAAGAAATAAAAGCGTAAATGTCATTTTGACAATTGGATGTGGGAGTATTGATTCAACTTGCAGCGGGTTTAATTTGTCTGAAATTTCATACATAGAATTGACCGTAAGCAGTAATTCTACCATAACAAAAATGGTCACAATTTTTTGACGAAGGCAAAACCTATTTGTTAAATAATTATATTATTTTCTTTAATAAAGTAACCTAATTATGCAATAATTAATAGTTATTTCTTGTTACTTTTGCATCCTGTACCCCTAATCATTCCTAAGCTCAATTATTAAACCTTTGGTAAATTAATTTAATAAAATTTAAGTGCTTCGGTCCTTTGGTGTGGCCATTGTTTTGTAACTTACTGTATGTTCAATATCTAAGATGCCAAAACTGTAGCATATTCGGGCAGCCTCTAGACGACTTAAACAATTTAAGCAATCATGGTCACATACCCACATTAACTGGTTTTAAAATCAAACTTTAAAGTGAGATAATAATTTTGCATGTCTTTCATACAATAAAACACTTTTATTGTTACTTAATGAGACGCTAGTGGCAGAGATTTGCTAGCCACTTATAACTTATAATAACTCTTCTACCTCAAAGTGGGGAATATAAGACTGCTAAAGTTACCGTTCAATGAAATTAATAATTTGAATTGCCAGTTTTGCTTCTTTGAGAGCTAGTTGCATAATCTGACTTTTAGATACTTACTGTGTTTTGAAATGAGCAAATATTTTAATCTAAAACGGAACATATTAAATAGCATACAATATCTTTGTTTGCAGTTATCTGTCTGTAAAATTACACTTTCACCTAGTGGGGTATGTGATTTTCGGCTTCCCCGAAAATCGCAAAAACCTTTAGTAAAATTTGTTAAATGTTAGAAAAAAACATATAGATCACCTCAGTCATCAAAATTTTATTTTGAACAATGGAAAACGAAGAAACTGTCGATAATTTTATTTAGAAAAGATGCATGTGAAATTAAATATAACTTAATTTTCTTATTTTAGATCAGTTTTTTCGAATGCAACCATCGTGGCTCACACAACTATGTAAATTAGTTAGTTTTGTGGTCATCAAACGGTTTTAAACTCAGAATTTTGTTTATTTTTTTATTATCATAGCATAATTCAAGGTGATCAAAAGTAAATTATCTTTTATACAAGCAATCATAAATATCTTCGACTACGTCTGCTAATTAATTTTTTGTAGTATTCATGATAATTATGTGTAAAATTTTGGAAAAAGGACAGAACAACCACTGACCATCCCAATTCATWTTGAATGATGATAATTCCAGAAAATTTCTGTACAGGGTGTCCCATTTTCGTTGTAATTGTKGGGTATCTTGGTAACTATTAATGCTAGGGGGTTGCGGTTTCGACATTACTGTATTACTTTTTTGTTCTGAATTCAGCTGTACCGTCCCTATTTTTGTATCATCTTTTGTTTTAAAGCCATAGCCAACTTTTGTACCATTTCTTCAATTCTCAATATCTCGATTGGTTATGTAGACACAAAAAAAACAGTAAAGACATTTTTTATAGATATTTTTATTCTGAATTCAGTGGCCTACTCAGAATTTTTTTAGGGGGTCACATTTTTGAGATATAACACAAACTTGCATTTTTTTAATGGAAACCATAGTTGGCTTTGCTATGGTTGAAAAGAACTATTTTCTTCTGATTAAGAAAATGTATACGTTGTTAGGTTTATCTTTACTAATTTTGGTATTATTCCAATTTCTGCAATATTTTAATGAGATTTTACGTTTTTCGTCAAAATGGATGTAAATACTTGATGATAAACAACGCAAATAAACAATCATTTTCATTAGTTACATGACCTCCTAGATTATCGATAAAAAAATGCATGAGCGCTCTTAGGAGTCTTATGTATGTATTCAGATATGCATATATAATTTTTAAAGCACTAAAATTTTTACTTAATAATATTAATTATATCGTGTATTTTCTTATCCCATAGCCTCCTAGATGTACGCGTAAAATACGATTCAATTATTTTTAAAGATTTGAATAATTCCACAATTACTAAAAATAAACCAAAGAATATATACAAATATCTTTGCAGTTTATTTGTATCTACATACCCTAGCGAGAAATTGAGAGCTGGAGAAATGTTACATTTTCCAAAAGTTAACTATGGCTTTAAAACAAAACACGATACAAAAATCGCGACGGTACAGCTGAACTCAGAAGAAAAAAGTAATGTCGAAACCGCAACCCTCTAGCATTAATAGCTACCGAGATACCCTACAATTACAAAGAAAATGGGACACCCTGTACTGTTCGTTCTGTTCTAGCCTACTGTTATTGTATAACTCCTAGCACAATATTAGACAATGTTTCTTTGAATGCATTTACCAGTCACAGTGTTCTTCCCATTAATTGTAAAACTTGAATAAAGCTACAGAAAGGCACTTTATTCTTATACTTAAAAATAAAATTAATTACAATTTTTTTCTATTTGGAATTTTTAATGCATCAATTTATTTATGTCTCCATGCAGACAGACATGTAATCAATACTAAACTTAAGCTTTAGGAAATTTTATTACAGCATATTAATCTTGACAGATGGGTTTGAATATCAATATTGATTAATATATTTTAAATAATTTTTTTCAATTTATGTAACAAAACTTCAACAAAGTACATTGCCAGGATTTATGATGATACAAGTGAACAATATAAATCTTCTGGATTTGATCGATTCTGTTGCCTTTCTTAGGTACGTATTCAAACAGATCTCAACAGACGTCTGAAACGTAAAAAATTATTACGTCACTTCATATCACACTTAAAATGGTTTTTTAAATATTATATTGTCATATATTGAATTTATTATAAATTAATTTAGTTAGATCGTTCCACATTCTAGAACAGGACTTTTACTAATTATGTCTGCATATTTGTGTCATTGCACTTCCCGCTAGCACCGAGTATAATGCTAGCGAAGCATTATGACGTATTAGCGAGTAAGGTATAAATACGCGGATAAATCAATCATGAATAACTAGGGAATAGCTTACAGTACTGCACAATGTAAAACGTTGTCCCTCTGGCAGGAGCTAGCCCTCCTAGCACAATGTAAGTAAGATAGGTAAAATCTTAATTTTCATTTTAATATATTTCAGTGTGCTACAATTATCGATGTCTGTTTTATGTTACTTGTTTTACAGATCTCTTTGTTAATAAGTATTTGTTGAGAACCTAACACGTATCCCTCCTGCCTTCGCTCCTAGTTCTTTGTTTCAAGTAATCTCTAGCACAACCGCGCACAAGCTAAGGTCGAGGGTTGTGACAATAGTAATTATGTCTTAATAGATTAATCAAAGCAGAAGCTGAAATTCATTTTCATTTAATTTCAGTTACAACCAGTAAGTTCGGCCTGCTCTTGGTTCTGCACTGGACACAACGACCCGAATGTACGCATCTTACCGGAATCTCAGTCGCAAGTTGGTGCCAAAAATAATTTGGAAGACTGTACTGAAAAGAAGTATTTCATTTTTTCCATTATTTAAAAAAAGGTCTTCTCTACACAAGACTTTTTCTAAGTTGTTAATGAATGAAGGATTTAGCTAAAAGTGAACAAAAGTTTTTTCAAAATTTAAAGTTTCACAGAAAAACAGAAAATTATATAAAAGGTCTGGCCGGATAAGTTTATTAATACAGTATAAAATTTTTGATTGCTGTTAAACGTAATTGTGTTTTATTGAGATAGCAATTGGTCGTACAAATAGGTTATTCAGGCAGTGAAAATAAATCAAAGGTTGGTAAGTTGAGTCGGATAATCATCATTCCGCCAAGTCCTACAAAACAATCAGTTTTCAATTTTAAATAATGGTTTACAGAAAAAATACCTCCACAATACCTTCCAAAATGGCCACCCCAAAAACAAGATGTTTATGAAAAACAAGCCAAACCAAAAATATATTCAACAAATAGATTAAGTTTTGGAACTACAATTGCTAAACGAAATGCTTATAACCGAGACACCAAGAGCACCAGCCACCTCAATATAACTTAATCTAAGGGAATTTAAAAAATCCATCTGGTAAATCTGACTTGCAACGCAAACGCCTCAAACAAGAAATTAAAACAAGAAACGGTTAAAATATATGTGATTCTGTCTCATATACCTATGTTTTCGTAAAATGTTACATACTGGGAGATTTTTTGAAAACTTCACACCTTAAATAACTTTAAATAGAGGAAAAATTTAAAATTTTGCAAAAACAGGTAAACTGTTGTTTGCAGGGGGACAACTTTTGAGATAAGTTTTTAATGGATAGCGCTTACCCTCTTAGCGAGGTAGATACCCCTTCAAAAATTTTAAATGAAACTACCCATCTTACGATACATCATTTAAAAGTTTATTACACAAGGAGTCTTGCCATGTAATTAGTTTTACTATTTTTTACCCATTGACGGGGTAGTGGGTCAAAAGTGCATTGTAGCAAGTGGCTTATAAAATGGAATATTTTGGACTTTATTTAACAAAATTTATTGTCTTGCAGTTACAATAAAAATTGTCCTTACTTAAGCCTAAAAAAACTTGTTAAAAATAATTGTTACACCTAAGCAAAATGCCAAAAATACTTAAAATTTTTTTTTGGAGTTACAAATAAATAATTTTTCTTTTTCGTGGACATGGACTTTCTAAAAAATTACATGATAAATACTTTAATGTTAATAATAATAATGTTAAAAGAAAATTTTCAGTATTCTGGGAGTTTTTTTTAAGTGTCATATTTTTTACAAGTTGTTTTGGGTTCTCGTAAGGACAAATTTTATTTCCGCTCTAAAATAAAATACATTTTGTTGAAAAGAGTCCAAAATATTCAATTTAATAAGCAACCTGTTTCGTAGGCACTATTAATCTATTACCCCGTCAATAAGTTAAACGTGGTAAAACTAATTACATGGCAAGACTCCTTGTGTAATAAGCTTTTAAATGATGTATCGTAAGATGGGTAGTTTCATTTAAAATTTTTGAAGGGGTATCTACCCCGCTAAGAGAGTAAGCGCTATCCATTAAAAACTTATCTCAAAAGTTATCCCCCCGCAAACAAAATTTACCCGTTTTTGCAAAATTTTAAATTTTTTCTCTATTTAAAGTTATTTAAGGTGTGAAGTTTTCAAAAAATCACAGTGTATATGGGATATGGATTAAATATGTAAGTCTCATATTAATTATACACCATCTAGCAACCCTAGTTTTAATACACTTGAGGTTAATATACAATAATAAAGTGTATTGGATAGTTCAAAACCAAAGTTATAAAATCTTTTAAACTGAACACAGATAAGTCAGCTTATATTTTATTTATTTACAAGTTGCACTTATTTTAGTTTCCTTTGTTCAAAATTTATTATGACTTTTGATGCGGCAATCTGCGTTTTAATAAACAATGGATGCAGTTTTTAAGCCTTTATGTTAATTAGTAAACCCACTTATGCTGTTGCTACTATAAAGATATCCGGAAAATATTAAATTCTTCAGTTTTGCAAACATAATTAATATATAAAGCAGAAATTTATTGAAATCATGTGTGCCATTACAGAAGGTAGAAAACTTCTAATACTGAATTGGTGTGTTTAACGAAAAGTATTTAATTTAAATGAAGTATGGTGTTGTCTGCTTTAAACAGATAAATATACAGTGTAAAATGAAACATGGATGTTCAACCTCAAAACGTCCAGTTACAGCCGAAGTTACTTTATATTTAATTTACGTTAGAAGATTACACAAATTAATTTACTTCTTTAAAGTTACAGTATATTTTTCAGTATTAACAACAAAGTTTGTACGTATCAATTTTACTTTCGGCAAGCAGCAAGTTTCCCATGTTTTTGTACAAAATTTGTTATTTCTATCAATCCACGAAGCCAAACAGATCCGTGGGATCATCATTTTATTTTTTATATTCATAAATTCTTGCTATTTTTCCAAATTTTGACAAATATTGGTGTAATATATCAATATGTTGTGCCTGTAATTAACTTGGGCAAGTGTTTTTGTTCCTCTAATTCTTCTCTTGGTTGAAATGAAGTTTAACTGAGCAAATGAATATGTTAATGTTAATTTTATTTAAATAAATCACTGCGAGGCAAATCCGTATTATACTGCATTCAATTTCCGGTGCCTCGATTGTGGTTAAGTGCTTTGCTCCTTTGTATGAATGTTGCAATTGTTTGTTTTTTTGATCATTTTTTTACATTTATGCTCTATAGAGTTTGTTTCCGTGTATTACGTTTATCATGCCCTCAAAATTTAGTCAATACAAAACACATTCTAATAATAATAATAATAATAATAATAATAATAATAATAATAATAATAATAATAATAATAATAATAATAATAATAATAATAATAATAATAATAATAATAATAATAATAATAATAATAATAATAATAATAATAATAATAATAATAATAAACGACTTTATTAGGCACAGTAGGTTAAATACAATCAAAACTATTATTTTGAACGTAATAGAAAGAAGAAAAGAAAAATATAAAATATATATACTGTATTAACCTACCCAATTTTACAAACCAAAAAAAAATCTTTTTTTGTAAACTGGAAAGCATGGCGAAGTCTAGCAAAATGCTATTCTACTTAACCACGCATCCCAAGCTATAAGAGGGCGTAAATGCGGAAAGAGGGAAAGAAATCAACAAATGCAAGCAAAAAACACAATGAAAAAAGGCTTAGAAGGAATATAAAGTCCGGTTGACAAGCAGATTTCATCTAGTTTGAGTAACAAAAAGGTACTCCTTTAATTTATATTTAAACTTATTAATATTATACAGTCTGAACTGACGTGGTAAGGCATTGTACAATTTAGTAGCACTGAAAGAGGAACCTCTGCGAAACAGAGCTGCACGGTGGCGGGGCACAACAAAKACTGTCCCTKAATCGAGTGTTTCTAGAGTGAATATCTGAGTGATATGTTAATCGACCTTTCAAGTTAGATTTAGGAAATGGAATGGCAAGTATTTTATAAACAAAACAGTTAAGATGACACTTCTTACAATTATCCATGTTTAACCAATTTAAGTCATTTATAAACGACGTGATATGATCACGTCTACGCAAACCATAGACATATCGGCAACATGCATTCTGTACTTTCTGCACACGACTTTTCTCGTTGGCATTCACACAAAACCCATAAATAAAGACACAATAGTTAAAATGCGATAATACAAGACTTTCACATAATTGTTTCCTTAGTAAGAAATCTAAAATCTACTCGAATATAACAATTTTAAAGCAGAGAATGCCCGTTGTATTAGCTTTGTGACATGTTCCCTAAACCGAAGTGCACTATCTATAATGACACCCAAATTTCGAGTGTGATCAACAAATGGAACATTAACACCTGCTAGAGTTACCGACATAGAATCGCATACATATTTTCTGATATTTTTATTACCAAAACACATAACCAGTGATTTAGAAGGGTTTAATTTTAAGTTATGCTTCTCAGGCAAAGTTCTGATTCTATCTAGTTCTTAATTAATAAGTATAGATAAAGCTAAACAGTCCTCAAGTCTGAAATGATGATAAATCTGGGTGTCATCAGCATATGCTTGAACCTTACACCTACTCACAGATTTAATTATATCAGCAGTATATATAATAAACAATAATGGGCCTAGGATTGACACCTGAGGAACTCCAGTTAATATGTTTGAAGTATTGGAATAACGGTTGCTGGAAAATATTTTTTGATATGTATTGCTCAGATAAGATGACACCAAAGAAACTGACGATGAAGAAAATCCACAGTATCTTAATTTAGCACACATCAATCTGTGATTAATAGTGTCGAAAGCCTTAGAATAATCCAACAATACCAAAATCGACGCTAGACCCTCATCAGTTGTTCTAATAATGTCATCAACAACACAAGTTAAAGTTGTAGCTGTAGAGAAGCCCTTTCTAATGCCACACTAATTATCGGGGATGAGGTCATTATTAAGGGCAAATTCATAAATTTGTTTATACAAGATTTTTTCGAAAATTTTAGAGACAACGGGTAATATGCTTATAATACGCAGGTCCGATAAACTAGCAGGGTTTGGTTTTTTAGGCAACGGCAATCCTACTGCAGTTTTCCAAGCAAGTGCGAAATAGGACTTCTCAATGCAACAATTAATTATATGCATAATATAGATATCAATGTGAGGACTGCAGTATCTCAACATAGCKAGAGTCAGGCCCCCCAGATGCCTTAGACGTGATTGAACACAAAGCACTATGAACGTCATCCATCGACACCAGAACAAAATCTAAGTTAAGATTGTATTTCAAATAATTATTTTGATAATATTCAATCAATTCGTTAGACAAATCATTGTCATCTTGAAAAAATTTGCAAAAATATTCATTAATTTCATTAGGGTCAGCCAGATGTTTAGGAACCGAGTGCACAGTAGGCTGATATACAGAGAGTGACTTTACAGCATTCCAAGTTTTATAAGATTGTTGATTATTGCTGACTGAACTCAGGTAATCCCGTTTAGACTTTCTTATAGCTGAAACAGTTCTGTTACGTATTATTTTATACGAATTCTAATCATTCTCTAAACGAGACTGCTTAAATCGTTGTAGGGCAATTTCTTTTTGCTTCAATAGATTTTTTACATGTTGTGTAAGCCATGGCGCCCTTGCTTTGGTTACACGACGTGACACAAAAGGTGCATGTTTGTTAAAAAGTTGCAATATAAAATCATTCAGCATGGTGACTTTACTGTCAATACAGCATAGTTTAAAGATGTCGTTCCATGGTAGCTCTAGAAAATCATTAAGAAAATCATCATAGCTGAAATTAGCCCAGTATCTGTATCGGACTATTTTAGGTTCACACACAGTATCACTAAGCTGAAGTTGACAAAACACCATTCTATGATCTGAAACACCATCAGCGCAAATGGTTGAAGACAAAAAAATTAATGTTAGTAACAAACAGTGGATCAATTAACGTGCTTGATGTGCCGGTAACTCTAGTAGGCTCCAGAAGTACCTAGTAAAATTTAAAGACTCAAAACAAGAATTTAGAATGTTTGGTGATTAGAGAAAATCTACATTCACATCACCCATACAAATAACCTCGTCAAATAGAGGACAAACATAAGAAAGAATTTCATCAAAATCACTAATAGATTCCGCCAAATGAGGACGAGGAGGTCAGTAAAAAACGCATAGCCCAATCTTTAAAGAATGTATGCTTAACTTCAAAATTAAATATTCTAATTTGTCAATGATAGCAACATTACAAGTAAATTCACTACAATTAAAACTATTATTTATGTAAGCTGCTACGCCACCGCCGCCGCGCTCCCTCCTGTCTTTCCTAAAAAAAAATAACCCGGCAACGCCACCGTTTCAGACTGTATACTATCGTTTAGCCTAGTGTTTAAAACACTTTTTTAAGTTAAATAAGTGCATGTTTTCTACTTCAACTTACTGTGTGATCGGAACCAAACATATTTTTAAAGCGGAATACCCAACACCCAACGCACTTTATACAGGGTGATTCATTAAGGGTTCGAAGCGGCTGTATCGCTTTGAGGAACAAATTTTTGATAAAACACCCGAGAAATTCACTAAAAATATTATGCAGTTCCTAAGTTTCCCGCTAGGCAAATTAATCTAAAATATGTTTATAAAATATAGGTTGAAAATAGAATTCTTAAAATCTATGTTTAATTACTTAACAGTTTCGTTACAATATTTTTTCTCTGGTTATCGGTAACGCCACTACAAAGCAAAATACCGAACTAGCGCTGAGTTTAGAAGGAGTTTCAAGGGGATTAATATTAATAATACATTGTTTCAAAACTGCTTTGCCTAAATAGCTGTAGAAGGCGCCATTTCAAGAATTGTCATACTTTACTTAATTTCTCAAATAATTTAATGAGACTATTTTTTTCACTTTGTTATGTAGGCCTACTGAGATAATTGACTCTTAAACATGAGGGAAGAGAAACTTTTTCAAAAATATCTCTTAGACCGGTTGATATAATTTCACCAAATTTTGGCTATTTTTATTTTAAGTAAAAGCCGCCCACTTTTTAATAAATGTTTGGGAAGGGGCGGGACGGAAGGGGGCCAAACCCTCACATTTTAACCCTTAATTTTAAAACGGTTAGGTATTTTTTCAAAAGTATGTTTTTTAATCTTTGGTCCTTGTAAACAGAAAAAGATACTGTTTGTTCATATGGCTAAAATTAACCCTTTCCTAGAAAATTGTAGTTGAATGTTAGGATTACATTTTCACTGCTCAGCTAAATCATTTTTTAATCAAATTGCTGTTATAAATAATAAAATTTTGTGTGGCGTCTGACACATTTTTGTTATTAATCATGGCCAATTTGATAAAAAAATAATTTAGTTAAGTTTTAAAGTTAAGGGTTGAAATGTGTGGGTTGACCCCCTTCCGCCCCTCCCCCCAAAGCATGTGCAACATCTTTAATTAATTTTTGATTTTAATACATTTCCTGAGGAGTTTGGACAAATACTGCTTTTTGTTAATTATTTCTCCTCCATAGGATGAACCCATCCATTACAATTCCATTAATATTGTAATTAAAAGCAATAGCAAGGAACAAAGTCTATTAATGAATCCAAATAGATCCAATTTCTTAATATTAATCTTAAATATAAAGCATACTTAATATTGGTTAATCAAAAACGGAAAGAATTGGCGCTGATCCAACTGATATGACTGTGCCAACATGCGTGGTTGTTTGCGTTCTTTATTAAGGATGGCGAACATCGATCGATCTTTAATTACTTATCCCCCTTATACTTTTAATTTGCAAGCTGAAGTTGAGGGTGTACAGAGTTATTGTGTGCCTGTGGAGGAAGAGATAAAGAACTTTTAGGGTAGTAAAACTCATAATGTTTAGAAGCGGTTGAGTGCTTGAATAAACCACCTTTTAGGTCGAGTTAATAGATTTCCGGTAAAGAATGCTACCGCGGAAGTATTAAAAGCTCGCAGTCACTGGTTATTAAAAATCACGACCTTGATGGATTCCTTGGAACGTTCAAATCGTGTGAAGAATAAACCTGATTTGAGTATTTTACTGCACGCACATAGTACTCGCTTAGGTAGTGTCGTTTAGGACCATCATGAAAAACCCATAGAGGAGGTTCCAGTTGTACGACGTAGGAGTGGTCAGCAGTCTCAGCCAATTTACAAATGGAATTTGAAATTTTCAGGTGATCTTAAGAAAATTTCTGTTAATCATTTCTTGGAAACGGTTGAGGAACTATGTTTTGCGCGGGGATTATCAGACGCAGAAGTGCTTGGGTCGGCTATCAATTTATTCGAGGGGGAGGCCTTGATTTGTTATCGTTTCATTGCTAWTCGTTMTACTTGTTGGWAAGATCTGTCTGATTTGTTGTTGCAGCACTATTTGCCGKCWGATTATCATGCACGGTTATTTCAGAAGGTTTTAGGTCGAGTCCAACGTCCAAACGTGCCTATTGTTGAATATTTYGCGTCGATGTCCACCTTMTTCGCCCGATATGGCAAAATACAAGCTGATGTCCAGTTGGATTTTGGAAATTTTTTCAATATTTTATATTATGAACTTGCCTGTGGTAGAGTCACTTGAACAGTCGGAGAGGAAATGTTTACAATTAGAAGTGCAAAAATATCGCGCTGAGAGATATCAGCCGACCAAATGTGGCCGCGGTTGAACCTGAATTGGCTTGTGTCTCGCGTACCCCTAAGGTTCCGGTTATTGAAGTAGTTGTAGAATCACCGCGCTCTTCCAAAGCTAATACAACTTGTTTCAATTGTAAACAGTTAGGTCATCTTGCTCGTGAGTCGATCGCCTCTTAACAAACACTGTTATCGGTGTCAAAAGCCTGGGGTAGCTGTACGAACTTACCCTCAATGTAGTTCGTAAAACTCCCACCAGAGGTGCTGAAGGATCGACCTGCCACTTCAGCTGATTGTCAAGTTCGGTCCCTTGTAATTCTAGAATTTTAATAGATTATATATTGCAACATGCGGATAGTGATCAGAGACCATATTTGGAAATAGATATTTTTGGTTGTCGATTGTTAGGCGTTTAAGATTCTGGTGCTAGTACAATTGTGGGTGAACCTGGTTGGAACATTTTGCAAAAGTTAGGATTACATCTAAAACTTAGTTACATTACTTGTATGGTGGCCAATGGTGAAAATTGCCAAGCTCTTGAAACTCTTATGGTACCTGTGTCGCTTATGGGGAGAGTCAAGTTGGTGGAGTTGCTTGTTGTTCCTTCATTGCCGCATCAACTGGTTTTGGGCGTGGATTTCTTCTAGGAAATGGCTATTGTACCTGATTTAAGAAAGACTGAATGGCATTTTGGTAGTAATTGTTTGTCTCCTTGTGGCACCAGTGAGGTGAGTGACTTTAGTATTGAACAGCAAACCTTGTGCAGCATGAGATATTAACTCATGCAAAACCCATTAAGCAGCGATATTATTCGGTATCTCCGGTCAAACAACAGTTGTTAGAGTGTGAAGTGAGGAAAATGTTGGAAGATGATGTGATCGAGCCTTCTATGAGACCGTGGTCTTATCCTGTGATCTTCACGTTTCTGTGTTGATTTTCGTAAGCTCAACGCTGTCACTAAGCGTTGCCAAACATTTCATCAGTTTTAGATCGTTTGAGGGGTACACGTTATCTAAGTTCACTTGACATTAGGACTGCATATTGGCATTTTAAACACATGCCCTATGGTTTTACTAACGCTCCAGCTACGTTTCATAGACTCATTGGTAGGGTTTTGGGTGCTGATCTGGAAGTATCCTGTTTATCTTGACGACGTTGTTCTCATTTCTAATGGCTTTGAAACTCATTTGGATTTGTTACGTAGTCTTTGATCGCTTTATTAATGCTGGGTTTACCTTGAATAGAGGAAAATGCCACGTTTGTCTTCTTATAGTTCCACCTCTGTTAGCACCTGAACCTATTTCAGCTCTATGACATAACTGGCACTGCTAACACTGACGGATATAACCTACCTGTCACCTGTCTCGGTGCTTGGATAGATAGTGAGCCTGAATCTTGTCACTCCGAGTTCCCTTACGACATGTGTACATGTGGACAAACAAAAAACGCGAAAGAAGAAGAAGAAATATTTAGGAACAGTAAGAAAATCGTAAGATCTCTCCATAAAAAGAACAGGAACTGAAGCAGGCATGGAAGAGATGAAAGCAATGTTAACCAATCTCATACAGGAATTGAGAATGATAAAAACAAAAGTCAACACGATTTAAAGAAACCAAAACCAACTGAAGGAGCTGAGAGAGGAAAACAAATAGCTGCGGAAAGAAAATGAAGAGCTGAATGAAAGAGTTAAAAAATTGGAAACATTAATGCAGGCAATGGAAAGAAGAAAGAATATTGTCATCAAAGGGGTGGAAATAAAAGATGAACTAAAAGTTAAAGAAGTAGAAGAGGTTGAAGGAGTAGAACGAGTTGTGGAAACAAAGAAGGCAGGCAAATTGATAATATCTGAAATGAGTGAAGTGAAACAGAGTAACCATGAGCTGCAGGAAACACAATAAATGAGGAGAAGTAGAGATGGGGTAATAGTACAAACCAATTAGTCAGACTGAACCTGAAACTGAACTGAACATTACAATAGTAAGAACTTATAGAGGACCTAATATAGAATCAGATCATTATCTGGTGGGTATACAAATAGCAATTTTTTCTGTCCTTGATAATAAAAAAATGTGTTTGATAGTGCTCTTGGACTTTTGTAGGGCGCTCGATACCATTAACCCGGATTTGTTGCTTGTTATTTTACATCATGCGGGTGTGGGGCTAAGCGCACTTACGATGCTTAAAAGTTACTTTAATGACCGAGTGCGGATTGTTAGGTTTGGAGAGTTATTGTCGGAACCGTGTCGTGTCCGGTGTGGGGTGCCGCAGGGTTCTATTTTGGGTCCATTACTCTTTACTTTGTACACTTCTGTGCTGGTTTCGGCCGTTAATCATGGTGAGTGTCACATCTATACTGATGATACGCAAGTTTTGTTTTATTTCAGCAAAAACGATATCCATAACATAAAAGGGAGGGTCGTCGCCGACCTGGACAGATTATTTAATATAGCCCTGGATGATTCGCTATCTATAAACCGGTTTAAATCTAAAATGATCCTGTTCAGAACTTTGACTGATTCTGACTGATTCTACTGCATATTGTGATCTTGTATCACAGCTTGATATAAAAATTAACGGCAGATCTATATAGTCAGTCACAGCTTCGAAAAACTTGGGTTTGCTCATTGATAATAGACTTCGTTTTAAACAGCATGTAAACAATACCATTAGTAAGGCTTTCTCTACATTAAAAATTATGTACAATATACGTGTATTTTTGAACATAATTTATCTTTGTTTAACTTTGCCGACGCGGTTTATGGACKATGCTTAGACTTTGACTTATCTAGAAGAGTTKAAGTAGTGCAAAATGCTTGCCTGCGCTTGATATACGCAATTAGCAGGAGGGACCACATCAGTCACAAACTTAAATCTGTGGCGTGGTTAAATATGGAGCCAAGAAAAAAAAATCACAAACTAATCTGTACTAAAACTCCTGAATACTTATATAACAAGATAATTTTCCGAACGGATGTTTATAACACTAATGTTCGTAGGAAGGACGCTCTCACAATCCCCGCATATTCTCACAGTTTTTTAAACGCTCTTTTTCATATAATATTTCTGTGTTATACAATTCCGTTCCTTCAAATCTTAAATCTAAATCAATTAATTTATTTAAAATTGCCTATAAAAAATACTTGATGTCCATCCAGCACTCATGTAAAAATTCGCCACTCTCATGCTATTACTACCTATTTAATATTTATTTATTATCATATTATGTACGTGCAGATTCTTGGTCTTTTATTTTTGAATTATTTTGATTTGTTTAACAATCGGTTGAGTGGAAGAGCAGGTATCGCCTTTCCGGTTGGTAACTGAACTCCGCCGTTTCCCTTGTGCCGGTATGTCGCAGTATCAATGAATTGCTTCTTACATTCTTTTTTTCTGTTGTTATAGATTCATATTTTTTTTCTTTGCTGTATGTTGGGTAACTGGAATAAAGACTATTATTTTTGTTATTATTATTATTATTATTATTATTATTATTATTATTATTATTATTATTTCAACATTTTTTTATTTTTATAGACCACATGGTTCTAAATGCAGTTACAAATGTTCAAAATATTGTTTATAATTCAATACGCTTTGAATTTGGAGCTGGCCATTCCTGAAATTACTAGTGCTGTAGTAAAATACTCAATTTAGCGTGTTCCAGTGCAAATTTGCATGAAAATATTTTGTCTGCTGCAAAATTGCTGGTTGACACTTAGAACCTTGTGGAATTCACGCGACGAACGGAAGAGACATGGTACGATTGCATCCTGTTTTGATTGATTTCATCATGCTATCTTACAGATAAAGTCATTCGAACAAAATGAAAAGAACTCGTCAAAGTTATTGTTGTTGCTTCTCGACTAGATGCATTTGAATGACTAATATACTTTTAAAGAATTCGTTTTTAAGTAGAATGTTTCCATATTCCGGCATTTATATTGTGTTGGTAAAACATCATAATATTCTTATCACTAAGCGGATGTTGATCTCAGTACAGCGAGGACGCTATACAAAGTTTTAACACTCTGCAAGAAAAGTATTTTAGTTTATGAAGCATGAAAAAACGTCATCGATGTACTTACCCATAGCATGCTGGAAACTCTTGCAGTAACTGATGGAAATACCTTTATAACACGCTGTTTCTGCMAAAATAATAAAAACAGCAATATAATTCGTTTGTTTGTCTCATTCCAGTTGTACCATCCGCAGTGGTATAATCTAAGGGAAAATTCTTCAAACTGAAAATTTACCGATAGCTACGTTGATAATATTAAGGTAAGTATAATACCGATGATGAAAAGAGTTCTCCAGTGATACAATAGAGGGCAGGTATCGAGAAGAATGTCACTAGGAATGCGACCATAGTTGTAGCTCCTTCCTGAAAATACTTCAATTAATTCTTAGAGATCAACTTGATTATTTCGATGTACTGAAGCCAGAATAATCGCTAGAGAAGTGTCTGCAGTTACAAACTAAAGCTATCGTCATTCGTTCCTATTCTCAATTTTCTGAAAATCAATTCAAATGTATGGCTGACTAACGTTTATTATAAAAATATGGTTTCAATTTGCCCGCTTACATTCCTTACATTCCTGAGTTAAGCTGAAATAGTACATAATTTCTTTGCTTTTGTAGGTATACACCAGATTAATATGCTTCCTAACAGACGAGGTGTGTTTCTGGATTTATGCTTTTCATTACCCCTTACATCTTTTCACTACCATGCAGAGATCCATCATTAATAAGAAAAACAATGACCTATTATGACTTTAAAAATTATGAGGGCATAAATAACTTTTTCGCTAGTATTGCCTGGGAAGAGCATCTTGCTGTTGGCAATCTGAAATTCAGAAAGTTTATGATATTCTTTATTCAGCTTTAAGGAAATCCGGAAATTGCAAAAGATAAACTTCTATACCAATCACATGTTTTTCAATAATGAACATAGTGACGCTGGCTCAACATCTGTGGATCTGTTTAGGAAATAATTCTCAAGTTCCCAATCATAGTTCTACATCTCTTGTTAATATAAATAGGTTACAAATTGGTCTAATAGATGTGTTCAAGGGTATAGAGGGTTTGAAGACGAAATTATCCGTGGGGCCAGATGGTATCCCTGCACTTTTTATAAAGAACTGCTTGTATACCTTGGCTGTTCCGTCGTGTTTACCCTTCCAGCTTTCGTTGAACCACTGATGTTTAGAAAACCAGTTAGGTTGTCCCCATACACAAGTCTGGCGATGTGGAAAATACATCGAATTACCGTGGAATATGCATTTAATCAGAAGTACCAAAATTGCTTGATAAACTAATATCAGTTCAGGTTGCTTGGTGTGTGAGAAGTATTGTTGGTTCGGAGCAGCACGGCTTCATTCGAGAGCGCTCTTCAACTACCATTGGTTTTTCAGGTTTTTGCAGCTATTAGTGAGGGACTCCAGACAGACACTATTTATATAGACTTCTCCAAAGCATTCGATAAAGTAAACCGTACTCTATTATTATCAAAGCTTGATGCCATAGGTTTTGGAGAAGGGGTTGTGACGTGGTTTGATAGTTTTCTTAGAGGCAGAACTCAGCTTGTTAAAATTGACCAGTTTGTGTCTGATGCTATAGAGGTTCCCTCTGGTGTGCCGCAGGGCTCACACTGTGGTCCGATATTATTTAACATTTTCATAAATGATTTACAAGAGGTAATAAAGTGCAGCCAATTCCTACTCTTTACAGATGACAAAAAAGTCTTTATGACCTGCCAGTCCATTAATGACTGCTACAAATTGCAGTACGACCTGCACAGTTTTGCGAAGTGGGCTACAAAAATGGTTTACATCTAAACTTGGATAAATGTATTGCAATTACATTCTCTAGAAATCAAAACAACATACTATTTAATTATGGCATCAATGATGTATCATTCAAAAGAACAGACTGTGTGTCCTTGACACGATTTGTGAGTCTATTTCGATACCAAACTTTAGGAGTCGCATGCAAAAGATTTGTTCTAAAGCGTACAGGAATCTGGGTTTTGTTATCAAGAATTCTTCGGGTTTTTCATTGGCTTGCCTAAAGTCTCTTTTTTTGTTCTCTAGTTCGCTCAGGACTTGAGTATGCCTGTGTGATATGGTCACCCCATTATTTCTGTGACATTAAGCTCATTGAAAAAACATTTGCGTTACTGTGCCTTCCGGTTGGGTCTCGTTGGTGAGAGAGTCGAGGGTGTATCTGTGATGGGTCTTGTAGGGCTTCAGACACTTCATAGCCGTAGAGTTATTGCTGGCATTTTTTTTCTCTGCAGGTTGATGTTGGGATATGTTGACTGTCCTTATTTGCTGGATAAGCTTGAGTTTTCAACTTACAACCGAACACGATTGACTCAAATGTTTCACATCAGACATTGTAGTACTAACTACCAATTCTATGCGCCATTGCAAATATTACCTCGGACTTTCAATGCTTACCTTTGCGGAGACTTGGTTTCTCTAGACCCTTTCTCTCACTTAGAGACCACGATTAGGTGTAGACTGCGCGCTCTTGTAGCATACAATTAATTAGAGCTTAACTGTCTATTTACCATATCTTTTATTTCTGTCCTGCTCAGTAATTAAGTTCCTATATGTTTTTTCGGACACCATATACCATTTATATTATAGTCATTTAATGCTATTTGCCAGTTATGTATACAGGGTCCGCCACCTAAAACTCCCCAGCCTCATATTTTCTTTGTTTTTTTTAGGTCTTTTTGAACTCTTTAAAAATAGCATAGTGAGGGTCCAAATTTTTTTTTGCAGATTGTGTTATTTTGCAAATAAAGTTAATTATTCTAAATATTTTTTAACCTTACCCCGTATAATAAATATTGCCTCATAGTGGGATGCCGATTTTTATCTTTTTCAATTTGTGTCATTACCATGTATGCATAATTCTTATTCCTTCTTAGTGAAAAACAAGAAAAACTAGTCGCCGCCATGTTCTGTTATAGGGCTGTTCACAATTTTTTAAGTGTTAGTTTAGTAGGTTATTATGGTACAAATTATGCCTGCATGCCCGTCGTTGCAGACAAAACCCCAAAATTTTGAGTGACTTTTAAATAAATCCAGTACAATGTTCGTTCTAAAGAGAGAGAGGCTAGAAAGCGAAACTCTGCAATGAGGCTAGTTTTCTTTTCTACATCGCGTACTAGCCTCGTCACAGGGTTTCATTTCCTAGCCTCTCTCTCTTTAGAACGAACTTCGTACTTGATTTATTTAAAAGTTACTTAAAATTTTGGGGTTTTGTGTGCAGCGATGGGTATGTAGGCACAATTTGTACAGCAATACTACTAAACTAACACTTAAAAATTGTGAACAACCCTATTTAAAGAACATGGCGGCGACTAGTTTTTCTTGTTTTTCACTAAGAAGGAGTAAAAATTACGCATACATGGTAATGACACAAAATAAAGAAGACAGAAGTTGTCATTTAACTGTGAAGCAATATTTATTATACGAGGTAAGGTTAAAAAATATTAACAAAAATTAACTTTAAATACAAAATATGATAAACTTCAAAATTTTTTTGAACATTGACCAAGCTAGTTTTAAAGAGTTTAAAAAGACCTACAATTTAACATATAACTTAAGGTTGTACGTACAAAAAAGAAAATACGAGCCTGAGGAGTTTTAGGTGGCGGACGATGTATGTATTAGGGTATTTATATTTATTTTAGGGTTTACTCGACCTTAGCTTAGTTTAAAGAATACTCTTTTTTCCAACGTCAAGCTTTCGACTATATTCTAGTCTTCGTCAGGACTTCTACAAGCAGTTTACAATTTTTATATACAAAATATTCTAAATTACTAATCAATAATTATGTACTTACAGGAAATTTGAGATTATGCAATTTCTATGATATTATTTTCTATATTTATATAATCCTGTTATTTAACGAAAAAATGAACGAAAAATGTAACATTTTTGAAATTTTCAAATTGTGTCAAATTCAATTTTAAAACAATTTCAAGACTACAAAACAATATTACCAATACATCAATATGACCAACTAATACATCATATAAATAACTATTTTTTATTATATTTTTTTAAATCTATAATTTAATAATCTATTCTTTAATTCATATATATCAGAAACAACAGACTGCAATTTTGAATATACTAAATATGTTAAATTAGTGATAGCAAATATGTATATATGTATATTACTTGTTGTTGTGTGTCTGATTTTTTATTTATAGAATTTTTAGTCTTTTGTATTTGAAACATTTCCAAAATCAACCTTTTTTTGTTATAATTACTTTCAATTTATAAAATTTTTACGTCTTCTCAACAGATAGAATGATTGTTATTGACAACAGATGTTGTAAGAGCGCATCTGTCTCTTTTTTTATTAACATCACTTTTATGTAAGGAAATTCTACTTTTTAGCCAATGAGAAGTTTGTCCTACATATGTGCTATCACACACTTCACACTTTAAGGCGTAAACGACATTAGACTGATAATTTGTAGGAGTTCTAGATTTTAATTTGCTAAATAAATTATATCCCCTTTTAACATTTCTGACTACAATTTTTACATTTTCTAATTGAAAACTTTTAATTAATGTTTTTGTTAGTCCTGTAATATTTGGAAGAGATCCAAATTTATCTAAATCTTTAACTCTTGTGTCTTGTACTATTACATTATCTTGAATAATTTGATGTTCCCAATTGTTAGCAGTAATTGAAAATAGAATTTTGTTAACTAAACTCTTATAATATTTATTTTGTAATAATAAATTTTGTAATTTTTTTAAATTTTTGTTTAAGAAATTTGGATGTGATATAATTTGAATTATTTCTTTCATCTGTCTTATAAAATTTAATTTTATTTTAATAGAATGATCAGACAAGAAATTTATATATTTACCTGAAGTTGTAGGTTTCTGGTACGAGTCTAATACAATTTTGTTATTATGTCGTATGACCATAGTATTCAAAAAAGGTACGCCATTATCAACCTCTCTCCCTATTGTAAATTTGATATGTTCATTGAATGAAATGAAAGTAGTTTGAATTTGGTCTATGCAGTCTGTTGGTATTACTAAAACAAGATCATCTACAAATTTTTTAATAAAAATAATACGAAAAGGTAATTTTGGTATGCACACATCAAGAAGAAAATCCATAACATATTGAGCTAAAATTGGACTAAGGGTTGAACCCATAGCACAACCAAAAACTTATTTGTAATAAGTGTTTTCATATGTAAAATAATTATTTTCTAAAACAAAACTTATCATTTCCAAAAACAGTTTTCTTCTTTTTGTTACTATTAATTTTGGGCATTGAAAATATTGATCTATCACAGGTCAATGTTCACTAATTACCTCAATCACTAATTCTTTGGAAATATTACCAAAAAGATTTATCACATCTAATGATGTAATTTCTTGATTTGGATGTATTATTACATTTTTAACAGACTCTACGAAGGCAAATGTGTCTGCTATGTAGCACCTGTTATATTTGTCATAGGCCGTCGTTAGAATATCACATAACAATTGTGCAATGTGAGTCATTGGATTTTGTATACTAGATACTATCGGTCTTAATGGTACATTAGGTTTATGTATTTTTGGGTTTCCGTATATTTTTGGACTCACTGAATTATAAATTTTACGTTTGGTTGCTTCTTCTTTGCTTAAATATTCTACTCTTTCTAATTGTTTGAAAAAAATCATTACATTTTGTTTGGATAGTAGCAGTTGGGTCATTTTTCAATACCACAAAATTATTAGTATCTGATAACAGTTCCATCATTTTTTCTTGATATTGTTCTTTCTCCATTACAACAGTTACCCCTCCCTTATCACTATTTAGTACTAAAATATTTTGGTTGCGCTTTAGGAAACTTCTTTATAGAGAATGTTTAAAGGGTCGTTTACCTGTTTATTTTTATGTATATAGCAAGTAATTATACTGGTAAATTTGGCTCTGTATAAGTCTCTACGTTCTTCTGTAATTAGGGCAAGAAGACTTTCTATATCTGCTACCAATTTGCGTATATGAATATCTTTAAATGCTGTTTTGATAACTACGACCGCTACTTTCTTTAATTTATCACAGATGGGTTTCTATCAATACATAAAATCGAGATATCGAATACAAGCAGTAAATCTACTTAAGCAATGGAGTAAATTAAATAAAAGGATGGCCAATCTCACTAACAGAAGAATTTTTCTACACAAACGTAAAAATCATGGCATTGTCCCTAATCATATAACTAACAGTTTGAAGAACCTACAGAGACGATTTGAAGAGGGAAACCAACGCATGCAAAAGAAAATCGCGGATTTTAATTTAAGGTTGAGGCTTAAAATATTAAACTCTGAAATAAGTAATGTAAATTTTCAAATTAGTCAAAATTCAATAATCAGAATGGATACAGTTTCAAGATTGCAACAAATTCTACCATATCACATTATTCAAGAGTATGAAAGAAGGCAAAAAATAACATTTAATAAGACATTTTATATTACGAAAACCAATAACATAAACAATTTTGAAAAACCTACAATTTAATACACTTAATAAATGGTTTACTAATTTGTCAAATACCGAAATACCAGAAAACGTTAAAACAGTATTAGCCCTTGGTCCAAAATTTTGTTTCAAAACAGCAGTTAAAGATGTACATACTTATTACAAACATGTTTTTGGTTGTGCTATGGGTTCAACCCTTAGTCAGATTTTAGCTCAATATGTTATGGATTTTCTTCTTGATGTGCGCATACCAAAATTACCTTCTAATATTATTTTTATTAAAAAAATTGTAGATGATCTTGTTTTAGTAATACCAACAGGCTGCATAGACCAAATTCAAACTATTTTCAATTCATTCAATGAACATATCAAATTTACAATAGTGAGGGAGGTTGATAATGGCGTACCTTTTTGCATACTATGGTCATACGACATAATAACAAAATTATATTAGACGTACCAGAAACCTACAACTTCCGGTAAATATATAAATTTCTTGTCTGATCATTTTATTAAAATAAAATTAAATTTTATAAGACAGATGAAAGAAAGAATTCAAATCATATCACATCCAAATTTGTTAAACAAAAATTTAAAAAAATTACAAAATTTATTATTACAAAATAAATATCCTATCAAATTATTCAAGATAATGTAATAGTACAAGACACAAGAGTTGAAGATTTAGATAAATTTGGGTCTCTTCCAAATATTACAGCACTAACAAAAAAATTAATTAAGTTTTCAATTAGAAAATGTAAAAATTGCAGTCAGAAATGTTAAAAGGGGATATAATTTATTTAGCAAATTAAAATCTAGAACTCCTACAAATTATCAGTCTAATGTCGTTTATGCCTTAAAGTGTGAAGTGTGTGATAGCACATATGTAGGACAAACTTCTCAACGGCTAAAAAGTAGAATTTCCTTACATAAAAGTAATGTTAATAAAAAAAGGGACAGATGCGCTCTTACAACACCTGTTGTCAATAACAATCATTCTATCTGTTGGGAAGACGTAAAAAAATTATAAATTGAAAGTAATTATAACAAAAGGTTGATTTTGGAAATGTTTCAAATACAAAAGACTAAAAATTCTATAAATAAAAAATCAGACACACAACAACTTAGTAATATATATACAAATTTGCTATCACTAACTTAACATATTTAGTTTATTCAAAATTGCAGTCTGTTGTTTCTGATATATATGAATTAAAGAATAGAACATTAAATTATAAATTTAAAAAAATATAATAAAAAATAGTTATTTATATGATGTATTAGGTGGTCATATTGATGTATTGGTAATATTGTTTTGTAGTCTTGAAAATGTTTTAAATTTGAATTTGACACAATTTGAAAATTTCAAAAATGTTACATTTTTCGTTCATTTTTTCGTTAAATAACAGGATTATATAAATATAGAAACATAAAAATTGCATAATCTCAAATTTCCTGTAAGTACATAATTGTTGATTAGTAATTTAGAATATTTTGTATATAAAAATTGTAAACTGCTTGTAGAAGTCCTGACGAAGACTTGAATATAGTCGAAAGCTTGACGTTGGAAAAAGAGTATTCTTTAAACTAAGCTAAGGTCGAATAAACCCTAAAATAAATATAATTATTTTAACTACGAGCGGTACTTCCTTTAATATATTAGGGTATATCTGTTGTTTATTGAATGTGTTTAAAGTTATTGTTTAAATGATACACCTTTGTACAATGGCGTTCCATGGGTAAGGCAATGTAAACTAAACTTAACTATTGTTATTGTATAACTGTCTAATTACCTGATCTATTTTATTATTTTTTGCTCAATATATATATGTGCCTTTTGTAATATTATAAATGCCACGTGTCATTTTGATTGTTGTGTATTATTAGCCTGCTGTTTATATTAGGGTTTATTTGTTATTAATTGTATGTGTTGAAGCCATTATATTATGATTACAGCTTGGTAAAATGGTGATCCGTAAATACAAACCTTAATCTATCTCTCTAATACCTAGGTAAAGAAGATGCGACAATCTTGACTCATTACGACTTTTAAACCAGTAAACAAGCAGCAAATACATCCTATAATAACATTAAAAAAACACAAATCTGTGAATTAAAACGAATTACAGATAATTTTGACCGTCATATCTATCAACTCCCGTTCGGGAGTTGTTTTTGGTGTAGGTGGCAACTTTTTTGATACTTTACTTACTTTGATAGCAGCATAGAAGCATATGGAAAAAAATACCATTCCTGTTAAGAGTGGTATTGTTAATCTCTTTCCACTAAAAGTGCTCATCACCTCTTCAGCAAACCTAAAATGATATAGTCATTATTATATAGGGTGTCCCAAAAGTGATGGTTGAAACTAAATCAGGTAGTAATAAAGTAGTTCATTTCATTTCATTTTTCAAGTAACCACATATGTCATTATCCACTGAATGATGTAGTGGCGTGAATCAAGGATCCAACTTGGGTACAATTCTATTTGTTCTGTTCGTTAACGATATTTTGTGCGAATGTTATGTTTATGCTGACGAGTTGGAAATAGACACCTGTGTATTATCTGTAGAAAATTATCACTTGTTACGACTCTAAAATACTCAAAAGTGTAAAACATTAAACTTTTCAAGACGGTAAGCGCCTGTATTTCATGAAGTGATCCAGAATTTGTTAAAAATAATATTAACTTTCTCCGTCGACCATAAGAGGGCGCAATTGTCGATGTTAATACAAATCCAGGGGCGGCGCGGGAAGGGGTAAATATACAATAATAACAATCGTTATAATTTGTGAAGGGTTTAACGTATTTCTATCAAGTAAGTCTCCTTTAAACCCTAAAAGTATGCAATTCTTTTACATGCATAGCAATAACAAGTTTTCGTTTTGTTCAAATTATAGAGAGCGCTTTTTAAAACATTTTTTAGCTTTTTCATAAAATTTAAATAGAATGGTGAAAAACTCATTTTGCTATCTTTATTATTTAATTTTAGCAAAAAAAACTGAAAATGAAATGTATTATACTTACTAATTCATGCATGAAATAAGCAGGCTATGAGAAGTATTATATTGCACGATACACTGTTATGATTTTCTGTCAGCAGTACCATATTACAACAGACTGAATAAAAACAGAAAGTTTGTAGCGATTGCGAATATCTACGGGTATAAGAGAAACGGATGGAAATCCGAAAATTCTATCTGTTTCCTCTTCAGATAGCCTGAAATACTTCAAAATAAAGTACCTACATTGATTTAACCTAGTTACACAATTGGGTATTATCACTTTTTTGAAAATTACGTAAAATGAATCTTGAAGTGCATATATATCATACATGTTAAAAAAAGCAAAAAAATATTTGTAGGTAGAGAATGCCAGGTCTGAAATTCGTACCGCCAAAACGCTTCTATCCAAGGTTATTCAACTGATGACGTCAAGCGTCATGTAAACATTAGCGAGGAGCGTGCTGTTTAATGGTGTAGTATCATTATTGAATTGGAAAAGCTTTTGTGTGGTGTTCATTGGAAGGACGGTGTAAGAGGTCGCACCACAAAGTGATTTGTGTAGTTTTACAAGCATCTATTATGTGTTGAAAACAACACAAGCTTTGTTTTGTACATGCTTATAAAAATTCTTCAGTCAGTACAGCTAACAAAATTTTTGTAACCGTTCCTCGAGATTATCAACGTATGAAAAAGTTGTTTAAGGCCCCTAGACGTGACATGCCGAAATCGCAGTTTGTTTTTCTGTTGTGAAGATCATTTTAATTCTTACTGTAAGCTGTATTATTCTTTTTGGGGTTATAAGTGTTTACCATTCAGTTMCCATTTTGTTATAGCTTGAAGAGGATATTAAAATTATATGCGTTTTAAATTGATAGAGGGAAATGTTATAATAAAGAACGACATTGTTCCCCATATATTCGACTGCTAGTCAGACTAGAAACGAGCCGCAAGAGCCCCGAAAATAAATGCAATTTATATTTATTCTGACCTCTAAAATAAATGTTAAGTTTAGGGTACATTTTTGATTCTTACATTTTTATGTTTAGAAATAGTATGTTTCCAACAATCCACTGTGATCAAATTATCAATGCTACGTTAATTTGATAAAAATTTCACTTATGCTGTTGCTTTTACGTTCCTCATCTCCGCCGCGTTGAAACGCTCGTCGCTGTGCACAAATTCCATAACAATGAGCATGCCTTCAGAAGTCATAACTCATAATTATTTCACTTTTTCTTGGCGTATTTTAATTCGCTTGCCACAAAATGGACGCAAACAACAAACTGATAAATTGACGGGCTGAGGCTGACGCGTGACGCGCTGACCCCAGATGTAAACAAGCGGCCATTTACAAGAGACCTGACGTCACGGTCAATATGTTCGCGTTTTGGCGGTCCCTTTAAATGTTCACATTTTTAATATTAAAAATACAGCTTACGGTCCATTTTTACGAATGTATAAGCTGTCATAGCTGTTTTGTGGATTAGATGCTACCTATTAATATGCAATTTAATGAAATAMAAATACATGGCAAATACCCAATTCTTCGTGAACATTTTAAATGCAATAATTTTAACCACCCTTCCTATTTAAAGATTTAAAGTAATCACGGTTTTTTGTGTTCATATTGAAAATTGCGCCGTCTTGTGGTCGATGCAGAAAGTTAATATTATTTTCAACAAGTTCCTCAGACCTTCAGATGGATGCTATACACAGAAACCTTATTTATTACATAGAACGCTAATATATAAGACCTGCGCGCGAAAAATCTATGCCAATACGTGTGTTGGCGACAGAAGCACTGGGTTTGCGGCGCGTGCTCAAAACGTACAATTTTAAGACGTCGAAAAGGTCTGTCTTTGTCTCTCATCTCTTTGTCCCTGTCAGTGTGGTACTTCAGGTCGTACAGGTACAGGTTATGTTTATGTTCAAAACATGCGGTATTTGATGACATCAATTCCCATTTTTCTAAGGTGTGTAAAACAATTTGGTTCGTTATATTATTACCTAGAGTTTTTACACATTTTTTTTGTAATTGCCCTTTTCATAGATACCGTTTCTGATCAAAAACGTTTCATTTGGAAATTCTTGTCAAACGAACATGAAATATTACCTTTCTGGCCTTCCAAACAGACAGGGCCAATAATAATTTAAAAAACTACGCGAAATTGCCGAAAATACCGTCGGCAATTTGTTGCCTGGTTAAGTCCCGTCTCAAAAATTTGACTGGACACGTCCACGTCGCTTTCTTCATCTCGTACATATTCCTGACAGTGCTGTAAATTTTAAAGGACGTAAATACATAAATGACAGCGGTTGACAGACATCGACCGGTACGAACCTATAATATTTAACCGGTAATGATGATGTTGCATTTTCTAAGAGCTCCTTTACTATAAAAACGTTTAATATGTGATATAAATTTTCTGTAACCAACCCTGGTTTTAGACTCATAATTGTTAGTCCGGTTCTTACTTGCTTTCAATGCGAATGCGCCAACGGGCCCTGCGCAGTTTCAATTCGACATAAACTTGTACTTATGTATTTAGCGTTCTATGTAAATATAAGGTTTCTGTGACGCTATAACACCCACAGCCAAGGTCGCAGACCATATAACGGTGAAATATGTGTCAGTAATGGCTAATAGTTGGCAACGCGATAATAGCGCCGCTGTAGTGGCTGGAGAAACTAAATACAGTGGCGGTTTATTTAAACAGGTAGAACAACCGGGAAATTCAAAACAAAAATTAGATTAATTTTAATATATTTTTAGTTTATTAGGATTTATCGACCTAAAGTACCCAATATTTCCAAGCTTTCGACTGATTTATTTTGTAGTTTCCTAACCCTAACATGCATGTAAATATAAAACTGGTAATAATACTTACATACTTTAAAAATTTTGCGCAACTAGAACATTAATTTTTGAATTTAACATGAAATCGAAAGTTGACAAAGTAAAAAAACAAACAAACCGTGATATTCTTATTTATACGATTAATTTAATTAACCAAAGACCTTTATGTGTGGTATACGATATAAATATGAATAAATTACACTTAAATTTTGAATGTCTGTTTTTGTTAATATTATTTTGTTTTTTATAAATGTATACCATTTCCAGAAAAGATCTTTTCCATAAATTTTGTACTTTATCTAAAAATTTTATATTTTCAAAATCTATTTTATGCGGTAGAGTATTATCTATTACATGGCTAGTAAGTTCACATGTTATCCTTGATGTCACTTTTCTGTAATGAAGCACGATTTTTTAAATATTGTTAAGTTTTTCCTAAGTGTATATAATAATATGTATCCACCATATTTAAAAAAATTGTATTTCATTACATAAAAGTGACATCAAGGGTAACAAGCGGAGATGTGCGTGTACTAGCCATGTAATACTCCACCGCATAAAATAGATTTTGATAATACAAAAATTTTAGATAAAGAACAAAATATATAGAAAAGATCTTTTGTGGAAATGGTATACACTTATAAAGAACAAAATAATATTAACAAGAAAACAGACATTCAAAAGTTATTCATAATTTTTATCACTTACGCACATAAAGGTCCTTTGGTTAAATAAATTAATCGTATAAATAAAAATATCACAGTTTGTTTGTAAGAAAAATTTTTACTTTATCAACTTTCAATTTCATGTCAAATTCAAAAATTAATGCTTCAATTGTGTAATAATTTTAAACTATGTACTAAGTATTGTTACTAGTTTTATATTTACATGCATGTTAGGGTATGTAACACTTGTAGTTTCCTGACGAAGACTAGAAAATAAAGCAGTAATCATTTAGGTCGATAAAAATAAACTAAAAAATTACATAATTACAACCATAATAATCAAGTCAGTTTAATATATATTGTTTTAGAAATAAACACGTATTATATTAGATAAAAATTTTATTGAAAATTTTGAAAATAAAAAACATTAATCTATACAAAACAAAAGATAACAAAATTCTGCTTACGAAAATTAATAATAAAGTACATAAAGATTGTGCTTTTTTTTCATTAAATTTTCTTGGAATGTCCTGAAGTCTGAAATTATTAAGTTTTACTGTTGAATCCAATAATTGTCTTTTTATCTCTGAAAAATGATCAATGCATTTAAACCAAATGAAATCGACTTTATCTCTTAAAATATTTATCATTATTTCTGCTATATTGGAAATTTCTCCCGATTTATCTAGATAAAACATTGTAACATCATACAATATTAAATTATAGCTTGACAACTCTTTGGTAGCATAGTTCAGTTTTAATTTTTGATTATCGTATTCCTCATAAAAAGTAAAAATATAATGTTGTTCTGGGCTTTGTGTAAATCAACTATTTTATCAACTACTACAATCATTTAATTTTAAATGCTTAATTAAATGCCCAGCAACAAACGCTACGGATTCCAAGTCATACTGATCGCAAAAAATATTTTCATTATTAAACAAGGAATATTGCACTTCAATAACTCATTATCGTCTTCATTAAGTAACGGTGTTACTGATATTTCATTATCGGTTTAAAAAAATCCCTTAAATTGTCCAAAATTGTACCTGGATCGCCTTCACAGTTCCCTCCATTGCTTTATTAGAAACAAGATTATTTAAAATTGTTGCTTGCAACGCCAATATGAACTGAAAGCACGAGGGATTAAAATGTGCTGGCCTATATTGTCTTATTACAGAAAATAAATTTTTCAAGGGATCTTGATTCAGCATTCGTGTTCTTAGGAATTTGAAAGCGTTCGTATAACAAATGGCCTACCTATATTTCCCTAATACCTTCAATATTATTTAACCACCCTTCTTTAATTGGATTTTTTTCTTTTATTTGCCCAGTTTCAATATTATGAAATTCCCAGCTCATAGTTTTTGCCTTCATTTGCTCCACAAACCTCCAGCGATGAAAGTTTTGAGTCAGTGCGCAGGGCAGTTGAGGTATTTTTCTGTTTCATTTTTTTCAAACAAATACCCGTTGAATTGAAAACGTCAAACATATCATTCATATCCTTCACAAACTCAGCTGTTTTAATTGCTTCCGCGGGTATATACCTATTTACATATAGATAGCATTCCCGAATATTACGTAGTGTTTGAAATCTCCTACCAGTGTCAAACCAAAAAGCTTTTCGTATATATGAAAATTTTGCCTTTTTTGTTGATGAAATGAATATTATATTTTAATGAGACATTGCGAAGGAATTTGAGCAAATGAGGACTCATCATATAATTAAACAATTGTTTTTGGAATTAATTTTAAAATAAGGATTTTGGGGAAGCACTTTCTACTCCTGCTTTAACAGCTGCCATGCTGTCACGTTAGTTGCAGCTTGATCACAAACTGTACATATAACATTTAATCCGGTGTCTTGCAGATTGTTAACTATTTCAATAATAAGTGTTTTCAAGGCATCACTTGTTACGTTATCTTTTGAGGAATAGTATGCAATGGGTTGCTTCCATCCTGAGAATATACATTGGACCATGAAAACTAAAGCGTGGTTTGCAAGTTTTTTATTTCGACCTAAAGAACCCAAACCCTCAAAACCCATAATTTTATCCTCGTACTCAGAATATGTTAAATTTGTCGATAATGCGATTTCGTCAAACATTACCTTGCACACTTTGTGAACTGGTTTCATTTTTTCACTCTTGTCTACAGTTTGCAAAATATTTGCTCGTTCACACCAGTCTCAAAAGAGATATTTCTTAAAAACTTGTAGTGTTGATTTTGACGGAAGTTTTAAAAAACGACTGAAAAACACTTTGGGCCACGTTTATAAAAAGCCACCGAAAGTACCTTATTTCGGTTGTCCAAACTGGTTTTTGTTTGAATTTTTTTCTAAATTTTGCAATAAATTAGACCTTGAAAACTTTTTACAGCTTTTAAAGTAGTTTTTGTCAATAATGATTTCAATTTACATATATTTTGAAGTTGTGATTTATTGATATAATACAATTTTCGCTTTCTAGGTGTTAAATAAGCAACTCCATCACATTTAATTGACTTTAAGACACTGCAAGTACGTTTTGCACATTTATTATGTTGTATAATTGGTGGAGGAGATAAACACGGCCTCTTGCGAATTGGAAAATTTGTAAGTGAACTAATACTTAATTACAATTTATATTGAATTGCCATTTACAGTGCAATAGTCATGGTTCCTTAAAATTTGGTAAGATCTCGAATATCATTTGTAGACTCATTATTGTTACATATCAAAGTTTGTACTGAATTGCCATTTACAGTGCAGTAGTCATGATCCTTTAAAATTTGCGTAGGATCTGGAATAATAGCATTTGTAGCCTCATTATTGCTACATATCAAAGTTTGTACTGAATTGCTACTGACAGTGCAATAGTCATTGTCCATTAAAATTTTCGTAAGAACTGACTGCATTTCTTTATTCCGATAGCATTTTGAACAAAAATCGTAGGTATGACATTTTTATGAAGCCTATTACGTTGTGTACTGCTAAAACAATTATCACTGAAATGATCTTGACAGAAGTATGCTCTTTTACAATGAAGAGTAATTTTAGAAGAAGAAAAAGAAATTATTGCATCAATCCAGCTTTTTCTCTGATCTTCTGACTGAGTTTGTAGCATATGTTGATGGGCAATTAGGCATCTCCATCTATATTTTAAAATACCCGTTATTACTATCACTTATGCAACATCAGATTTTCACTCATGAGACTGGGAAACTACAATGTCATTTCAAGTATAGGTATTATTTCTAGCTGTAAAACTTTCCCCTTTAACTGCATGTCTTTGTTCTGTAAAACTGTAAATCTGTAAAACGTCAATTGATAATAATAATTATAAACTAAGGTGACCTCCATACTTTACTTTCTAAATTGGAGCACATCAGAGTTTCGTTTGATGGCACTTCTTAGATTTTTAATAAAATTATTTACATCTTGTTTCCTAGAACTGAAAGAAACTTTTTACTTTGGACAAAAATTTTATGTTGAAGAATAACTAAAGCTGAAGCACATCAAGGTCTTCTTCAGTGGCATTTCTTAGATTTTTAGTACATACATACATCAGGTTTTCTACAATTGAAAGAAAGGTTTTTTTTTCTTTACAAAAACAAAAGTAAAAAGTTCCTACCTTTGAAATGAACCAGAATCATGATTGCCAATTTGCTTATTTTAATATTTTATGTTTTCAATGTGATTATCCCAGATCTGGCTTCCTAAATGGAATGAAATGTTGTTTGTACGAACATTTAAACAAAATGTTATAGGCTCTTACCATCGGGTTGAAACAGAACCGTTCTAAATTTCGTTTTAGCAAGTTAGGGCTTGGATCACGCACGTACAAGTGGCTAGTGCCATGGCCACCTTTAAGAAGGCCGCGGCCGCATCAATTTGGCAACAGCACTCACAAGGCCGATTCTGTTTAAATTGAATGGATTGATACATGACGTATTCCTTGCACTAGTGCAGTGTTCAGACCCATAATTTGGAATCTAGATTAGGCTGTTACCGGCAAATGGTCGGCAGAAATCTTGATATAATCGCTTATGACATTTTCAAGTCAGAATCAAAACTGCGGATTAATAATAATAACATATATTTGCATTACAATCTACTCAGTGCTGAATTTACAACTTTCCACTTCGTGCTTCGAGAAACTCTGTGACGCACTACCAAAAGGCCAATCATTATTTTGTCAAATGCTATTTTTGTGACATTTTACTACAACTACCTAGACGTTTCACAAATCAATAAGTATATTTTATATTAGCGATTCTGTTGCAATCAAACTAGGACGAAAATTTAATTGCTTTTGAATGCATTAAATTTAAATTAATGAAAGGTAAATAATTGACGAGATCCTTACTAAAATTTAATGAACGGTGGAGTGCCATATAAAATTGTTGTTGAACGTGTGAATATCTGAAAAATTTAAGAGATTGTTTATATCGGCAAGTACCTACAAAACAGAATGTTATTTTAAGCGAACGAAGCGCATTTTTTTTGAGAATCAACTATATTGCTACTTATGCAATAGTGGTGTAAAATGTACAATACAATCTCTCGTGTCAATTTAAATAATTATTTCAAGGTGCGTTCAAATAAACTGTAGCCTCAGATTTAAATATAAGAAATGCTAAATACTTTAATAAACTTATGTAGGCTTTCTCGGCCGGATTCAAATTGTTCAAAGCATGTATCCGGGCTTATATGCCGTGATCCAATGGATCTTCCTCCTCTTCCATACGTTTCGTTCTCATCTGCGGAGGACATCTTCTGTGGGTTGTCGTAAACGTTGCGACCTCCTCGGCTGCTGTACGACTGACACTGATGACGAGACCGGAGACATATGCCAACTTATATTCTGAGCTGGATTAGTTGACGGGTCGTGGTCTGATATGCACCGCCTCACCGGTCTGCAGCGGCAATTACGAAGGGCTGGATACCAAGAACGGTGAACACCGATGCCCTCCTCTCTCCTGTTGAAGTTGGGCCGGTTTTTATAAATTTCAATGGCCTCCATGTGCATCCTTGTATGATAATGGGTCATCCTGGAAAGTACTTCAGTCTTCTCAAACAGTATGACGTGGTTCCCATCTTGCAAGGCGTGTTCGGCAACGGCGGATTTTTTAGGTTGCAGAAGACGGCAATGCCTCTTGTGTTCGGTGAGGCGTGTATTAATACACCGTTGGGTAGTTCCAACGTAGACCGAACCACACGAACAAGGTATCCTATATACTCCCGCGGTTGAAAGTGGATCTCTGGTGTCCTTTGCAGAACGAAGTAACTGACACACTTTGCTTGTCGGCTTGTAGATGGTCTTGACGTTATGCTTTCTCATAATTTTCCCAATTCGATCCGTGACTTTTTCCACGTACGGCAGAAAGGCTATACCGGTATTGATTGTGGGTTCAGGTATTGTGCCGGTAGATTTCCTGATGCGCATTGCTCCCTTCACTTCCTGCTGTGTCTAACCATTCGCTTGGAGGGCCCAGTCCAGGTGTTGAAGCTCTTGGCGTAGAGCTTGCGGTTCAGATATTCTAGTTGCCCGGTGTATAAGAGTCTTCATGACAGCGCGTTTCTGGCTTGGATGATGGTTCGAGCCTTTCTTTAAGTACAGATCAGTGTATGTGGGTTTTCTGTAGACTGAGTGACCCAATGTGCCGTTTTCCTTGCGGGTAACCAATACGTCGAGAAAAGCCAGTTGGGAATTTTTCTCTATCTCCATGGTGAATTGGATCTGGGGATGCACATTGTTAAGATGTCTCAGGAAGTCAGCCAAAGCAGCCTCTCCGTGACTCTACACTACGAAAGTATCGTCTACATAACGAAACCAGCAAGATGGCTTAAGTGCAGCTGACTGGATGGCGGTGTCTTCAAAAAATTCCATGTAGAAATTGGCGGGAGTATATACGATACCTTGCTCGTGTGGTTCGGTCTACGTTGGAACTACCCAACGGAGTATTAATACACGCCTCACCGAACACAAATGGCATTGCCGTCTTCTGCAACCTGAAAAATCCGCCGTTGCCGAACACGCCTTGCAAGATGGGAACCACGTCATACTGTTTGAGAAGACTGAAGTACTTTTCAGGATGACCCATTATCATACAAGGATGCACATGGAGGCCATTGAAATTTATAAAAACCGGCCCAACTTCAACAGGAGAGACGAGGGCATCGCTGTTCACCGTTCTTGGTATCCAGCCCTTCGTAATTGCCGCTGCAGACCGGTGAGGCGGTGCATATCAGACCATGACCCGTCAACTAATCCAGCTCAGAATATAAGTTAACATATGTCTCCGGTTTCGTCATCAGTGTCAGTCGTCGTACAGCAGCCGAGGAGGTCGCAACGTTTACAACAACGCACAGAAGATGTTCTCCGCAGATGAGAACGAAACGTATGGAAGAGGAGGAAGATCCATTGGACCATGGCATATAAGCCCGGATACAAGCTAAATACTTTATTTTTATAAATACTTATTTAAATATATTTATAGCTGTCTTGTTTCACGTACATGTCTTAACATCTCAGGAAATCTTACCAAACTGTTTGGCATATTTGTCTCAGTATTTTAGATGATTTATAAAAAATAAAGCAGATCTCAATGTAATAAGTAAATAAAATTCAACATTCACAATTAAATTAATACTGCGATTGTGGCAGAGCTTGCACGCCATAACATTTATCTGAGTCTCCCTAACGCACGAAGTGCTTGCTTTTGACTCAAAATTTTGTTCCTACTCAAGTTATCGCGACAATTCCTTCAATGATATAACATTCCACCCTTCGTGTATAACTTTGCCGCTGGAAGTTTTTCTGATTTTCAAAAATATAGTGCCTTGGTACTTTGAAATATCACTACGTACCTCAATTTTATTTCGTTACGTTTCAAGCGAACTTAAACGAATATGGCAATTGATTTGCGTTTTCAAAACGAAATTTGAGGAATACTCTGAAAAACAAATACCTCAAAAGGCCTATTAATAAAGTAGGTTTGACGTTATATATTTTACGCGCGCGACTTTCAGATCCCGGCGAGTCGGCCTTGTGCTACAACCAATGCGCTGTTGCCATTTACTACGGTCGCGGCCTTGTTTAGAGATAGCCATGCTAGTGCGCAAATGGTGAATCTCTGAATAAGATGCACAACCAGCTGGGACGAACACACACGACGCTGCGATCGCACATTTTCCAACTTTTTAAATGGGTTTGAAATGTCTTTATTATTAATGGCCTGTGGCCAAGGTCTACTTTACTCTTCAGGTTGCATAAATCTGTCGGTTTATAGGCGTGAAAGGATGTAAGAAATGACGTATGCTAGCGACTCTGGACATCTCTGTCGCAACCGTCACTTGTCTGTAACCAACTTTCTTATACCTAGAGATTACGAGGCTTATCTGGATCTTTTGTAGCCCTATGAAGTCCATCTAAAAGAGGCGCAAGTTTAGCGCTACTTTGAGCTTCAGATGAAGATTATTTTGTTAGATAAGTAATTCATTTTGTTTGTCATGGCGGGGTACTGATGTGTACAGTTGCTGTTTGTAATGATGGCAAAAAAGACTGATCGCGCGTGACTACAAATATCCTGCCATAGAACTAAAGACTAACCGCTAATGCAAATATGTAAGCATTCGTATTTTAAAATTTTTAAATCCTCAGTGTGAGTCATCCCACAAAGGCGCAGTTGATTTATCTGAATCGTAGAAGGTATCCCATAAATACCGTAAACTGATTAACCACTTAATCAATGTGTGATATATTGTAAATAGAACTGGCATCTGTTTTGTTCTTTAAATACTAGTATTTACGATAAAAATAAATGTAGCATTTTGTTAATTCTTAGCTTCTAATTGTATTGTTTCTATATTAGAGTGTAAATCATATGTATATAGAAAATATACTTTTTACGTTCGCATAAATGTATACTTACTGCCAAGATATTTGAATTATCGTAAAACTAAAGGCAAGGACCCAAAATTCTCTTAACAATAGAAGGATTATGGTGGTGGTAATTGTTCTTTGACTAAACGTCGTGTCTGCAGCAGCACGCCGGCGTGGTCCGGACTGAAACAATTCTTCGATCCGTTCTGCAATTCTTTTAAATGAGAGAAGGTACAAAATTAATGAATTAGGCAAAAAAGTGATACGTAATTTTGTAGATAATAACCTAACAGAGAACCAGCCAAACGATAAGAAGTCATACAGTTTGTTTTGAATCAAAACAAAGTTCCTGAGAGAAAATCGTAGTTACTTGCGTATTGGTTTTAAAAAGAGGTGAAAATGAAAAACTTATTAAAAAAATCGGTTTGAAAATTACTGTTTGAACGTTTTATTTTATAAATTATGAGCCATATACGATAACAAATTAATATTAGCACCTTTTTTAAACCAATATTAATTTAATCACTAATCAGCTTTTATCATCATCTATAAATTCTATAATTAGTTCATTCCCAAAATTTTGTCGGCAAATTTAGTATTATTTTATAAATATTGGGACATAAACATTAAAAGATAAAATAATAATATTAACAGTTTTTTTATGATTTTAATTAGCTTACTTAAATAAATTGTTCAATTCGATTTGCAGTTCTTTAAATAAATAAAAGACGGTATACAATTAAGAAACTAGTTCAAAAAGTCGGTAAGAGTCATACAATTACGGCAGCAGTAGGAAATTCTTAGGAAATTTTAAATTTGTTTGTTTTGACTGAGAATCGGGTACTTAAGTTCCAAGAAAGAAATCGTAGTATTCTTTGCTTATTGGTAGTAAACAGGAATGAAATCAGTTACTAAAGACCATTTAAGGAAAATATAAATGTTTAGAGACACTTCTTGCTTTGTCCTCTAGAGGTACGTTTCTTTCGTTCAGTGTTCCCAGTGAAAATATAAATTTTGTGTTGTACATTCATAATATAGCAGAGGTAAGAAATAAATATCACTTTGTTTGGTTTGATAATAATAATGATTATTTTAGGAGTGTGTCATGCAACATGCGGAGACCTTAGGAAAGTTTTAAATTTATCAAAATTGATGAACTTCAGGCACCTCTCCCGCTTGAAGAAAATGATACTGACGTCGTTCTTCAAGTACCGGAAGAACACCCGTCTTCGTAGAAAACCGTGCATAAATTTTGTACAGTCAGTGAAAAAAATTATTCTGTAAGTGTTCGAAAATTCGAAGAAAGAATACAAAGGTGCTTCTCTAACATAAAAAATAACGTCGCTAACAAACAATTCTTATACTATGTTTTCCGCATCGCAACAGATAGTATCCAACAAAGAAAAATTCGCAAAGATTTCACCGATTAAACAAGTCTCATGCTCATCTAATAGGGAAAACAATACATGATTTTATTAAAGCAAAATAGCTGCCACAATGGAAATGATGCACCAAAAATTAATCGAATTAATTAACAAGATTCATCAAGGAAATGGGTTTTCATTTCACAAAGATTGAAAAACAAAATGTTTCGACAAAATTTAACGGTTTCGTGAAAAAAATCGCCCAATTTTTTATTTGGGCAAGACGTGGTTTGACACCCACGATACAGCTAAAAAAATTTGGAGTGATAAAACTGTAAAGTGCAAATTAAACGTTCCTCCAATTAAGGGCAGGAGTATTATTATTTTACATGCGGGGTGAATAAATGGATTCGTGGATAACGGCTTGTTTCTAGCAGCGAAAAATAATGCCAAGGTTGATTACCACGATAAAATGACTGGTCAAGTTTTCGAAGAGTGGTTTAAAGAAACTTTATTACCAAATATGCCCAACAATAACGTTATCGTGATGGATAATCACTCTCAACAATATGAAAAGGTCTCAAATGCCAACACAAAAAAATTAGTAATTCAAAATTTTCTTGAGAAAATGAAATTATATTATCACCAAAGCTACACAAAGAAAAAGAATTGTTAGAAGTACTTCATACGCGGACGTACGAAAAACAATTTAATGTAGCCAAATGGGTGAAGAACTTGGGCACATTGTGTTACCTTTTCCTCCGTACCACTGCATCTTCAACCCAATAGAATTAGCGAAGTCGTTTATAAGAAGAAACAACAACGTACCCAAACTTGGTTGTGAGACGACTGAATTAATCAAGAATGGAGTTAACCGTATCGCCGCAGAAAATTGTTCAAATTTTATAAGATACGTTAAAATACATTTACCGACAAAATTTTGTGAATGAACTAATTATAGACACTAATGGTAACAATAGTAACATTGATAGCGATGATGATAAAAGCTGATTAGTGATTAAACTAACATCGTTTTTTAAAAAGTTGCTGATACTCTTTTTTGAAATTTATGGCTCGTAATTTATAAAAAAAAACATTCAAACAGTAATATTTCAAACCGATTATTTTTTAAATTTGTGTTTTCTTTTTGTCATTTCCACCTATTTTAAAACCATTAAGCAAGATTACTACGATTTCCTAGCAGGAACTTTGTTCTGATTCAAAACGAACTGTATGACTTCTTATTGTTTGGCTAGCTCTCTGTTATGTTATTATCTACAACATTACGTATCACTTTTTTGCTTAGTTTATTAATTTTGTACCGTATTTCATTTAAAAGAAGTGCAGAACGGATCGAAAAATTATTTCAGCCAATGTTCACTCAAAGAATATTTACAACCACCCTAATCCCTCTATTGTTATGAGAAATTCGGGTACTTGCCTTTAGTTTTACGATAGTTCAAATATCTTGGCCGCAAGTATAAGCTCCGTTTGCTTATTGTAACTTCTAAACCGTAAACAATTGGATAACGACATACGTGGTTATTTCGATCAAAAATGAGCTACTCTGCAACCTGTTTCAGCTTGAACCATCATTTTAGGACAATCTGAATAGTAAAGCGTGTAATACTAACCTGCATATTTCTGAGTGTTGTTTTATCACAAAAAGCAACTCTTTCTTCACAAAATCATCTCTTTTGTCCACTTGAACTCTTTGAACATCTTTACAAATACCTTTGAAGTATTCAGTGAGCAAATTCATTTGCACTTGGCCGTGAATAGTCAAATAGAAGAACATAAAAGCATATATGAAGACTATGGAGTAAGCTGCTACTGCATGTATGTAAAATATCACAAGAAAGGTTCCGAATTGAAAAGTATTGCTTTTATCAACCATAGGCCAATCAGGGTGTAGTTGATACAAAGCTGATCCGATACATACGACAATTATAGTCATTAACCCAACGAACAGGAACATTTTCAGCCTTTTGGTCAACTGTTCGTACTTTTGAATAAGTCGTTTGGGAGCGTCATTGGTCGACCAAAAAATAAGATGCATTAAATTGTCGATTTGAATTATCCGGTGATGTACGTCCTCAATTAACCCAACTGTTACTACCTCCTACAACATGAAAATATGTCAAAAATACTTAATAAAATAAAGTATTCCATTTGCATGAAATTTCGCATCTTAGACACCAACGAAGTAACAATTTATATTTTATTGTCCTTTATAGGCTAACCATAAAACCTTTTTTTCAATTTCTTGCTTAAAGCTTATATTCGTTGAATAGGTCTGTGAAGTCCAAAATATAAAGATAACTTAAAACCTCGTGGCAGTTTAAGTAAACCATAAATCTGTATTTAAATCAGTTAAGTTAGAAATCAGTGTTAGAAATACGTAAGAGCGCCCCTTTGTCCCTCTACGCATAAGTGGTCCAACACATCCCTCATGACCATAATCGTAAATCAGATATCAGAACTCAACCCCGAGCAGCGAAAACAAACATTAACACTTGCGGTTTTAAATGCCTAATTTTTAAAGAACTAAAAGAAATGAAATTAAACTCACGTTATAATTGTTTAGGATAGAATCCCCTTTTGCGCTTTTGCTTCCCGTTTCCCATTTTCCTATCCCTTATAATCGCTCAAACCCGCGAGTGCGCTTCGCCTCGATAACAGATGAGAAAAGAGATGGCTCGAGTGCAGAAAAGTACCGAAAATTGGCTTCCGCCTCTAAAGATTAAGGTTAGAGCGACATTCCGCTTCATTGAACCCACGCTCCCTAAAAAACATACAATTCAACTCTCCGCAACATTTTTTGGTCCTTCGGGCCAAATTTTAGTTTAATAATACATTAAACAGCGCTCAAAATCTTAATTTGTTCTAAAGGTATTGCTGCTACTGTGACCAATTATCTGAGGACAAATAAACAAGCTCAGGACAGTTTGTCGCAGTCGAATCGACTCATGGTCTCTTTTGCATACTCGCCTACAATCATAACTGCTCAAATTTCCACGAACTTATTTAAGTCAAATAAATCAGAATAAATCACAGAATAATATTTAGATCTGTCATTATGTCTGTAAATGATGTCACTCAACGATGATTTTGATTATGATTCACAAGACGCAATACGTGGCGCGTTTGATGCGAATTATTATGGTCATTATTTTTTTACAAGATTATTTACCGAAGCTCCAACTACATCTATTCAGGATATGCTGGTATCCCATATTAAACTCCGGCAGCTAGAATTAATGACCTTTTCTGGTGATGTAAAACAATATAAAACCTTTATCGACATGTTTGACGAGATCATCCAGAATTATCGCTTTCGAATGTCGAAAAATTCAATTAATTGCTTTCGTACTTAAAGGATGAACCTCTGGCTCTAGTTCGATATACCCCGATCACAAGTGATAACTATGTTATTGCATATAATGCTTTAGTTAATAGATATGAAAACAAAAGATTACTCGCCACCTCTCATTGACAACGCAGAAAATTGTTCATAATTGTTATATTTTCAGACGACAGCTGCAAATCTCCGCAGTTTACTCAATGTTTTTGAAAGTTCCGCGAGCGTCACTAGATTTGAAATGCAGCACCAAGCGAAAGATATGCCCACTTTCAAGTTGCTTGTTGAATTTTTGTCCAAACAGTGCACATCTTTGGAGTCAGTAGGATTCAATGCTACCCCTAGTATCAGTAAAGCTCACAATAGTGCTCAGTTCTGCAATAAACACAAAACGAATACTGAGAAACCCGCACCACGGGTAAAATTTAGCACTTCTTTCTTTATAAACGCTATAAGTGACGCTTCAGCCATTATTAAGTGTATTTTATGTCAGGAAAATCATCTGATTTACAAATGCCCCACGCTCCTCAAGAAATCTCCACAGGAACTTGATGAACTCGTAAAAACAAAGACATGGTGTATCAGTTGTTTAGGTACGAAACACTTACTCTCTAAATACATGTTAAAAGGTACATAGCTGTAATGTTTGTAACCGTAGACATCGCACTTTACTACATTTCAATGAAATTGCTCAACTCCCTGTTGCCACTAATCCTCATGTTAATAATCTGCCATCTACTACAATTCCCTCAACAAAACGTAACTATTTTGTCTCAATCCACGCAAAATTGTAGCTATGTTATGTTAGCTACTGCAATTGTCATGGTAATTATCAATCTATCGGTTAGGTTTGAAACGGTCAAATTCTTCTCTGATCATTAATGGTCTAAATAACATGAGTTCATCTACCAAAAGTGCCATTTGCTCTATTCGACCTCGAGATGCTCAATCTCCAAGTTTCACCTTCGGAGCGGCTGATGTATTGCCAGAGTTGTATACTAATAAGATGCTCTCAGCCCACATTTGTACCGATCAGTGGCAACATCTTTCCAATTTAAAACTGGTCGATCCGGGATTTAATATTCCAGGTTCAATAGACTTGCTTATTGGTGCGGAATTTTATCCTCATATTATACTTCTAGAATCAGGTCGTATTATGGGAAAAGGTGATGAACCCGTGGCGATGAACACGATATTTGGATGGGTATTTCTTAACTGTACTCGTCCACGGTTTCACGCATACTCTTTTTTGACCGTCAAGGTCTTCTTGATGATATGATCAAGAAGTTCTGTCAATTTGAGGAAGTTTCTCAAAAACCCGTTATATCGGTCGAAGATGAACTGCGTGAGAAACTATTTTCTTCAACTCGCTATTGCACACTTAACGGACGTTATGTAGTGACTCTTCCTTTCAAAGAAAACGATCCCCGCTTTGCCAATTCAAGGGAAATCGCTTTGCGCAAATTCAGAGGCCTTTAACGACGTCTTACAGCTGATCCCTTTTTGCATAATCAGTATTCTGAATTTATCTCAAATTATTTCACAGAAGATCATATGGAGTTGGTTACTGATCTTTCTCAAGCACAAAATGGTTATTATATTGCGCATCGGCGTTATTAACCCCCAAACCCCAAGTACTAAACTGAGGGTCGTAATTTGACGCTAGCGCGAAATCTAATAATAACCTCTCATTTATTGACATCTTATGAGTTGTTCCCAAACTCTAGCAAGACATTTTCTCACCGTTATTAAACTTTTGTTTGCATCGCTATGTTTTGACAGCGGATTTCCATCAAACGTATCGCCAGATACTCGTGGATCCCAAACATCAAGATTACCAAAGAATCTTTTGGAGATCGTCTCCCTCGCAGCCCATTCGAGTGTTTCGTTTACTCACAGTTACTTATGGATTATCTTCAAGTCCATTTCTCGCACTTCATGTCCTCTTACAATTAGCCCACGATGCAGGTCTCTCGTATCCCATGGCTGCACAGGTATCACATAATGATGTTTACGTAATGACATCATTAGTAGCTCCCATTCTATTAAGGAATGGCGTACATTCATTCAGACACAACTTATCCTTCTCCTAGAAAAGGATGGTTTCGAGTTACGTAAATGGGCTTCGAACGAACCTTCACTCTTATCAGAGTTGCCTGTTGAAGATCTTAATCAAAATACAATATATCTGGATCTCGACGAACCAACATGTTTAAAAGTTCTGGGTCTTTGGTGGGATCCTGTTCGAAATAACTCTTTCATCGTTGTCTTCCTATGGACAAGCCCTGCATAAAACGTAACATTTTATCTGAAGTCGCAAGAACTTTAGACCTCCTTAGCTTCATTAACCCTGTTATCTTGTTTGCCAAATACGTCATACAATATTTATGGACGATTGGTTTGGATTGGGACAACACTCCGCCAACGGACGTTCAGGAAAAATGGACTCAGTACAAAACAGAACTACTTGAATCGTCTTCTTTTCGCGTCCCTCATAATATTATTCGACGCGCTCACATCTCTCTTCAGTTACATGGGTACTATGATACTTCTGTCATAGGTTACGCTGCAGTTGTCTATATTCGAGTTATCAAAGAGGAAAATCTCTCTTCTGTTCGACTAGTGACAGGAAAATCTAAAGTATCTCCACTTCAATCTTTATCCAACCCTCGCCTAGAACTCTGTGCTACAGTTTTATTAATTAAGTTGCTAGCTCTTGCTTTGACAAATTACCTGCATAAGATAAAGTTTGATAAAGTTATGGCTGGGTCTGATTCTAATGTGAGTCTGTCGTGGATAAAATCTTTCTCTAATCGTTAGAAATCGTTTGTCAGCAATCGCGTAGTTATATCCAAGAAAAATGATGTAAGAGATATCCTACTGAATCGCTCGAGGCGATGGAATCTATTACAACGACTTCACCGGGACTTTTGGTATCGCTGGAAAATGAAATATCTCCATACTCCCCAGAAGCGCAAAAATTGGACTTTGCCCTCTACACGTATAAGAAGAGGTACTCTTGTTGTGCTTAAAGATACTAACAAACCGCCTTTTCGCTGGCCTCTTGGTCGCCAAGTAGAAGCTTGTCCTGGTGCGGATGGTGTAACGGGAACTGTGACAGTTCGCACTAAACAAAGTTTGCCCTTTGCCAGACGCCGTCGCAGACTAAATACCTCTTTTCTCTTTGAAAGCAAAATTATCTTGGGTTTACTATCATAATTTATACTCTATATTTATTATTAATTTTGGTCAATTAGCTACCACCTATTGTTTTTTATTGTTAAAAGCCCTGGTGCTTTTAAGGCGGGTATGTTTAATATAGAATCCCCTTTTGAGCTTTTATTACCCGTTTTCCATTTTCCTATCCCTTATAGTCACTCAAACCACTCCAACTCTTCGCCACAAATATATTACCAGATTTAATTGATTTCAAACCCAAATATTCTGTAAAAAGGCTAATTAGAACTAGTCCATAATCTACGAGATTTCAATGCAAACGGTTCATTCAAACTGATATCCTTTGATGTAGAGAACGAACTACAGATTTTAATAAAATCATTGGATGAGGGTGTCAAAGAAAGTACAATCAGATATGTTCACACCGAGCTAGATGTTATTTATCAAACAGATCCATCATTAGTGTAATTTTTTATGCACCACATAGAACGAACTATTTGCAACTGAAAAAATTCATAACACAAAACATCAAACGGAGGTACAGATATGTTAACAACGTTGCTTGTATTTTCAAAAGAACGGAACGTGAAATTAACAGTTTTTTTTAGTTTTTCAATACAGTACACAATAATATTGAATTCACTCTAGAACTCGAAGAAAACCATTGATTAAAAATCCCAGACTTAACGTTTTCAAAATCTTCTAACGGCCTGCAGGTCAATATCTTTAGGAAACCTACTGCCACTGATAATAATACATGGTATTATAACCAATCACAGAATATTAAACTGTTTGCCTTTCACAATTACATCCATAAACTTTTAGCGTTGCCACTAAACCCAGAAACATATAAACATGAAGTGAATATTTTAAAAGCTATAACGAACAATAATGAATGTGATCCAAACATAATCGACACTATAATAAAAACCAGGGTTGGCATGATTAAAACAAATTGTTTAAAACAGAATGTTTTAAAGAATGTTTTAAACTTGTTTAAAACTAAGTTTTAAACAGTGTTTTTTACGACTATTGTATGTGATTCATTAATTATTACTATTAGGCTGGTTTACCCTTCACAAATAGATAAAAAGGATTATTAGTAACTACATATCTACATAATGACACCTTACATTTGCATAAAAATGAATTGAATTCAAAACCAGGCCCAGTTTTTTATCGATACAACAGTTACAGAAATTAATAATAAACTTAACATTTTTTCTGTAACTATAAATTACAAACATTTTAAAACAACAAATAAAAATCTTAACCTTATCATAACATAAAAATTTGTATTTCTGGTCCATTACAACAAAACCATAAATAAGACGTTCATTCAACACTTACTAGATAATTATATATTTAGCATAATAGAACAAATAGTTATCAGAACTTGGGAATATAAAAAACAATAAACAAGAAATAAAATATTTTTACTAGTTAAAGCATATCTTTTTGGCACTTCTTGCATCGAGCTCGCATTGTACTATTTTGCACCTTAATTTTGTCTYAGTAATTCCACCCTGCATTATTCCTCCTACTGGTCATTGTAATTGTTGAACTTTAAACTTTAAACATACAAGGTCGGTTCCTATTCTCTTTATAAAGTTGATATTAGCTAAAATCAACCCAGTAACCAGTATGTGATTGGTCTGGATTTTAAGAACAGAGTTGATTTTCGCTTAAAGCAGAAAAGAAAAACCGGCTCATAATAACTAAAATTGTCGCGTAAACGCCATACTCGTACACATCGAATACAAATGACAAATGACTACAGGTAGTCGTAGTCACCTAGGGATTTTTAGACAACTGCTACGCTTTGCGTCATCTACTCGTATTTATTTTCACTAATACACATAGTAATGTGCATGAGAGTGCATGTTTAAAACAGCGTTTAAAACATTTTAAACATGTTTTCAACTAAGTAAGAAAAAAACATGTTTAAAACAATTTAAACATGATTACATTAAAAAAAAACTGTTTGTTTTGCTTAATTTAAGAAAAACATGTTTTTGCCATCTCTGATAAAAACAGATAAAAAGAAAGAAGTCGCCAATAAACAGTACACCTTGGATAAGCAGAAAAAAAAGCTATTTACCATTTGATTAATTACATTCCCTCACTAAACCATACGATAAAGAAGAAATTAAAACAAATAAATATTCATGCAATAAGCGTTAATAAAATCAACCTAAAGACCCGAAAAGTCAATAATAAACCAAAAAAGATATAGAAACTAAAAGTGGATAATATAAAATATGTTGTAACACATGTGACGCTACCTACATAGGACAATGTGTCAGAACTTTTAAAATTAGAATAGCTGAATATAAAAAATCAATTACCGATTAAAAAAAACTGGGTTGGCCGTACACTGTATAGATACAGAACAAAATTTTGACAGTAATAACTTCCAAATACTCCAAAAGTCTGAAAATGGATCTGTGGGAAAATTAGAAATAAGAAAGCAATAAAATAAAACCAATTTATGACTAACAACTATGTAGATGTAAACTCTAATGCCTTGTTCAATACAATAATTTAATCCCTTATAACTATCTACGCAGATACTTCAGTTAAAAAGAAACCAGAAGAATATATTCCGTACCTGAACCCCAAGCAATCGTCAGTAAATAAAGCAATTAGCATGAAACATCTGAGCGTTTTCTTATCTTAAATTATTGTTTTAATGACTCAACATAATAAATATACGAGTCGTGTTCTCTATTGGCATCTCAATGACTAGGGGAGATGCAGCAAACTTTTACTAAGATAAGAATTGGCTTTATGAGGAATGTCTTTTTCTTTTTAAAATTGTGTATCACTTGAACATTTTTTTAAACAAACGAGTTATAGCATCTTTTTAAACCACATAGTAAGCCTTGAAAACAATTGTAGAAAACGTTATTACTACACAGTTCAGTGTGACGCTCGCAAGTTAATTGAATCAATTAGAAAAGCAAACAAAATGAATTTTTCAAATTAGGGAACGCWTTATGTGATTGAATGCTATATTATTTGTAGCACTTTTGTTGCCACTTTTAGAAGGCTGTAGGMATGAAAATTTATCTGTGTGTGGATGCTTTACTAACCTGAAAGGAAACAAAAGTGAATTTCGTGAACATGCAGAGGTAAAAGCGCTTGCTTTCGTAATGAAGAATCCGTCTATTTCCACTAGGCAAGTTCAGGTCGAAGTAGGCGATTCTCAAAGCACTGTGGTAAATATTTTAAAGAAAAATAAGTTTCATCCACATTCACAATTTAAATTAAAACCGCTTTGGACTGATGAAAGACGATTTACAAATGTTTAATGTTTAACCGGTATAACAAGCATTTGTAGATGCAGGAAAACACACCGAATATGGAAGAATCCAAATAAGATTTGGTGCGGTGTAATTGGCTCTACAATTTCGGGTCCATTAATTTTTAAGGCAATTTAACCGGTGCCATTTATATTAATTTCCTTCAAAACGAATTTGCGAAGATGTTGGAAAAATTAAATTTAGAAATTAGTGCTATGTTTCAGCGCACACAATCACTGATGTAGGAAACTTTTCTTGATTGCTGGATTGGCATCAGGAATGCTCCAATAGCTTGGCTACTCGTTTTCCGGATTTATCTGTATTATATTTCTTCTTGTGGGAAACATTGAAGGATATGGTTTACGAGAAGACATTCGTACTGCAGAAAAATTTCGAATATCAGTGCGAGAAGCTATTTTAAATTTAAATAGACGCTCTGTTAGAAAGGCAACAAACCCAGTTTTGAAAAGATGTGCACTATGCATTGATAATAATGGTGATACTTTTGAATATATGATATAAATTATGGCATTATAATTTGTACTGTAAATAATAGGAAGCATATTTGCTTCATACTTTTTAAGGAGATAAAGTTAGACTTTTCTATAGCTATGTTACAGCAATACAGATAGGAGTTTGCTCTAGCTCTGCTAGTTACCGAGATGGTCATTGAAAGCATAAAAAAACTTACCCTGTATAAAACAGACAAATAAAACAACAATGCAATTTAATTCAAATCAACCATTCTCCCAAAAATTAACTAATAATAAATAGGCCACCCTTAAAGTGTCTCTCGAAACATGTTTACTGAAGTTCCCCAAAATAAAAATTATTTTATTAAGAATTTTTTCACCATAAGTATGCCACAGCCGTCTCGAAACAAAAGCGACTCCCAGGAAATTAGAACAATTGGCGAATTCCATAGAAATATGTCTACGCGAGAATAACATCTGAAGTGACTTGTCCTTAGCATTATTAACACACCAGTCATAAATTTTCGCTTGTGAAATGTTGTTATGACGTAATATTAAATTGATGTTGGTGCTCTTGGAACTGTCAGTAGTATCATCGGCAAATAAGGTTATTGCATCCCGATCAATACAAAGAGGCAGATCGTTAATAAAACTAAGAAATAATAGTGGCCCCAACACCAAACCCTGAGGCTTCGCAGATTTGAATCAATCTCCAACTTGTTGCAATGGTTACGCTCCTGTTCTAATCGCCTATCAAGGGTGTCCAAAGACCCTCTAGAGAGCCTCCTGATGACATTTTCTTATAATTTATTTTTATCCATATTTACAAATAATGCAACCAAAAGCAATAAAGATATGTTAAGTAATAACATCGATTTTCTTCCGAACTAATAGAGATAATAAAGTAAACCAAAGAAGAGATTGTTCAAAATGCAGGTAAAACTACAATTTGATTTGAATTAAAAATGTTTGTTGCCACTGTCAAACTGTACAGGAACTGCACTTATGGAAAAAACGTTATAATTGTTACACCTGGTATACATTCATGAATTATTTATGTGATAAGTAATATATTATATATATATATATATATATATATATATATATATTTGTTGAAAATAGCGGTCGTACAATTGTTTATCCAAAAAAGCTTCAATTCGGGGGATTTCGACCTAATATTATATTAAAATGCGTGTACTCTTTGTCCCTTTGGCCAAGCTTTCGGCTGAATTTCAGCCTTCGTCAGGGCTCTTCTATAAGTTTATTAACAAACCAATTATTTAGTACAAAATTTGTTTACTTACTTACAAAACTTTGAGATTATTTTAAGACAGCTGTTAACCCTTGAATCGTCCATTATTTCTCATCAATCAATTCTTCAGTTTCAAAATGCGTTATTAATTGACAAGGATAACATGAAATTCATTAGTCATTTTGTCATCTTTCAGCTTTGGTACAGCCTGCTATTTTAATACATAGGTAAATCCGTAAATTCCCTCCCTAAATATGCTATTTTCAAGTTCAGCCTTTAAGTATCTCCTGTGATAATAGGTAAGTATATATGTTACTCAAATTTCTAGTATCTGATTTTTTGTTTATTGTGTTTACATTTTTTTTAATTTCGTACATTTCCAAAAAGAGTCGTTTATTGTTATTTTGTTCTTTATTTAAAATTTTTACATTTTCCCAGTCTATGTTATGACCTTCGGTTACGGCATGTTCAGTTAGCGTACATCTATCTATCTTTTTTGTTTTTATGTCACTTTTGTGCAATGTTATTCTATTCCCTAGCCATTGGGATGTTTGTCCTACGTATTCCTTTCCACAGGTCTCACACTTTAAATTGTAAATAACGTTAGATTGGAATTGTATTGGAATTTTTGATTTTAGTGCACTAAACAATCGTGAACCTTTTTTTATGTTCCTAATAGCTATTTTTATCTTTTCTTTGTGAAAAGTGCGTATAATCCTAGTTGTTAGGCCTGTAATGTTGCTGATCGACCCAAAACGACATACTTCACTATTTTGGTTTATGTCCCGTTGTTCAGTGTCCTCGAATTGAATATTTTGAGATGGTTCTCTTTCTTCATCAATTACATTAGTTTGTTCTGGAGTTGAATACAGTATTTTATTTACTAATGTTGCTGGGTATGAGTTTTGTAACAAAAGAGTCTTTAGTTTTTTTAGATTTTTTGCTCTGAATTGCTGATGTGAAATTTTCATTATTCTATTTTTCATTTGCTTTATGAAATTAATTTTAATTTTATTAGAGTGATCTGATAAGAAATGTATATATCGTCCAGAAGATGTTGGTTTTTGGTACCAGTCAAGAATTAATTTATCATTGTTTCTAACCACTCTGGTGTCTAGGAATGGTACTCCACAGTCCACCTCACCTTCAGCTGTAAATTTGATGTTATTATCATATGTATTAAATGTATGTATTATCTCTTCAACACATTCTGTAGGTGCCAATAGAATTAAATCGTCAACGAATTTTTTAATAAATGTTAAATGAAAAGACAATTTTGGTATACAAGTATCCAGCAAGTCGTCCATGACGTACTGTGCAAGTATTGGACTTAGTTTAGACCCCATTGCACATCCTATTTTTTGTTTATAAAAGGTATTCTCAAAAGTAAAATAGTTATTTTCTAATATAAACGTTACCATTTCAATAAATAGCTGTTTTCTTTTATTTTTTGTTGCAATCTTAGGACACATGAAAACTGGATCTATCTTATCCCAAACATTTTCTACTACTTTTACTGCTGTGTATTTGGTAATGTTACCAAATAAATTTACTACATCCAATGAAACAACCTTATGATTTGGTGGTACCTGTATTTCTCTAACTTCTTCCGCGAAAGTGAAAGTATCTTTTATGTAATACCTATTGTTTGTATTATACGCTTTTGTTAAAATATCACATAACAATTTGGCCAATTTTGAGGTAGGACTATTAATACTTGAAACTATTGGACGTAACGGTGTATTTGGTTTGTGAATCTTTGGATTTCCATAGATTCTTGGACTAACAGCATTGTAAATTTTATAAGTTTTTGACTCATCTTTCGTGATAAATAAAACTTTTTCAAGTTTACTAATGTAAGAATTTGATTTTGTTTGTATTGTACGTGTTGGATCTCCCCTCAACACCGCAAAGCATTCGTTTTCAGCTAAAATGTTATTCATTTTCTCACAGTATTGTTCTCTGTCCATGATTACTGTAACATTACCTTTATCACTGTTTAATACTAAAAGATTTTGATATTCTTTAAGGAATTTTTTTGTTTTATTATAAAATGCGTCTGTAAATTGTTTAACGTTTTTATTTTTGTGTAAGAAACCTGTGATAAGACTTGTTAATTTAGCTCTGTATAAATCTCTTTGATCATCTGTTACTAGCATCAATAAATTTTCTATATCCGCGATAAGTTCACCTATATTTATGTCCTTTATTGTTGTTTTATAACAAAATTTTGGTCCTAGCGCTAAAGTTATTCTTATTTCTTCAGGTAGTTCTGTATTAGACATGTTGACTAACCATTTATCTTGTGTGTTTAATTTCTGTTTTTGTAATTGTTTAAGTTTATCTAGTTTTTTTATGTTTACCATTTTGACTTTATGAAATATTTTATTATAATTAATTGATTGCCTTCGTCTATATTCAACAATTATGTTATGTGGTAGCAGCTGCACCAATTCTGATTGAATTTTCTCAAGTAATTTTGAGTTTTGATTGATAAGGAAATTTACATGACTAATTTCTATATTAATGATTTTAAACATTAACCTTCTATTGAAATTTGTGATTTTTCTTTCCAGCTGTTGGTTTCCATCGCCAAAAAGTCCATACAGACTTCTTATCTTGTTAGACACATGATTAGGTACTATATTGTTGTCTTTGCATTGATGAAGGAAAACTCTTCGATTCATTAGGTTCGCTGCCTTGGTATTTAATTTGGTCCATTGTTTTAACAAGTACGTTGCTCGTACCCCATAAGTTGCTGCTATATTCCGATAGAACCCCATCTTTATTGATATTTGTTGAAAATAGCGGTCGTACAATTGTTTATCCAAAAAAGCTTCAATTCGGGGGATTTCGACCTAATATTATATTAAAATGCGTGTACTCTTTGTCCCTTTGGCCAAGCTTTCGGCTGAATTTCAGCCTTCGTCAGGGCTCTTCTATAAGTTTATTAACAAACCAATTATTTAGTACAAAATTTGTTTACTTACTTACAAAACTTTGAGATTATTTTAAGACAGCTGTTAACCCTTGAATCGTCCATTATTTCTCATCAATCAATTCTTCAGTTTCAAAATGCGTTATTAATTGACAAGGATAACATGAAATTCATTAGTCATTTTGTCATCTTTCAGCTTTGGTACAGCCTGCTATTTTAATACATAGGTAAATCCGTAAATTCCCTCCCTAAATATGCTATTTTCAAGTTCAGCCTTTAAGTATCTCCTGTGATAATAGGTAAGTATATATGTTACTCAAATTTCTAGTATCTGATTTTTTGTTTATTGTGTTTACATTTTTTTTAATTTCGTACATTTCCAAAAAGAGTCGTTTATTGTTATTTTGTTCTTTATTTAAAATTTTTACATTTTCCCAGTCTATGTTATGACCTTCGGTTACGGCATGTTCAGTTAGCGTACATCTATCTATCTTTTTTGTTTTTATGTCACTTTTGTGCAATGTTATTCTATTCCCTAGCCATTGGGATGTTTGTCCTACGTATTCCTTTCCACAGGTCTCACACTTTAAATTGTAAATAACGTTAGATTGGAATTGTATTGGAATTTTTGATTTTAGTGCACTAAACAATCGTGAACCTTTTTTTATGTTCCTAATAGCTATTTTTATCTTTTCTTTGTGAAAAGTGCGTATAATCCTAGTTGTTAGGCCTGTAATGTTGCTAGTAACAGATGATCAAAGAGATTTATACAGAGCTAAATTAACAAGTCTTATCACAGGTTTCTTACACAAAAATAAAAACGTTAAACAATTTACAGACGCATTTTATAATAAAACAAAAAAATTCCTTAAAGAATATCAAAATCTTTTAGTATTAAACAGTGATAAAGGTAATGTTACAGTAATCATGGACAGAGAACAATACTGTGAGAAAATGAATAACATTTTAGCTGAAAACGAATGCTTTGCGGTGTTGAGGGGAGATCCAACACGTACAATACAAACAAAATCAAATTCTTACATTAGTAAACTTGAAAAAGTTTTATTTATCACGAAAGATGAGTCAAAAACTTATAAAATTTACAATGCTGTTAGTCCAAGAATCTATGGAAATCCAAAGATTCACAAACCAAATACACCGTTACGTCCAATAGTTTCAAGTATTAATAGTCCTACCTCAAAATTGGCCAAATTGTTATGTGATATTTTAACAAAAGCGTATAATACAAACAATAGGTATTACATAAAAGATACTTTCACTTTCGCGGAAGAAGTTAGAGAAATACAGGTACCACCAAATCATAAGGTTGTTTCATTGGATGTAGTAAATTTATTTGGTAACATTACCAAATACACAGCAGTAAAAGTAGTAGAAAATGTTTGGGATAAGATAGATCCAGTTTTCATGTGTCCTAAGATTGCAACAAAAAATAAAAGAAAACAGCTATTTATTGAAATGGTAACGTTTATATTAGAAAATAACTATTTTACTTTTGAGAATACCTTTTATAAACAAAAAATAGGATGTGCAATGGGGTCTAAACTAAGTCCAATACTTGCACAGTACGTCATGGACGACTTGCTGGATACTTGTATACCAAAATTGTCTTTTCATTTAACATTTATTAAAAAATTCGTTGACGATTTAATTCTATTGGCACCTACAGAATGTGTTGAAGAGATAATACATACATTTAATACATATGATAATAACATCAAATTTACAGCTGAAGGTGAGGTGGACTGTGGAGTACCATTCCTAGACACCAGAGTGGTTAGAAACAATGATAAATTAATTCTTGACTGGTACCAAAAACCAACATCTTCTGGACGATATATACATTTCTTATCAGATCACTCTAATAAAATTAAAATTAATTTCATAAAGCAAATGAAAAATAGAATAATGAAAATTTCACATCAGCAATTCAGAGCAAAAAATCTAAAAAAACTAAAGACTCTTTTGTTACAAAACTCATACCCAGCAACATTAGTAAATAAAATACTGTATTCAACTCCAGAACAAACTAATGTAATTGATGAAGAAAGAGAACCATCTCAAAATATTCAATTCGAGGACACTGAACAACGGGACATAAACCAAAATAGTGAAGTATGTCGTTTTGGGTCGATCAGCAACATTACAGGCCTAACAACTAGGATTATACGCACTTTTCACAAAGAAAAGATAAAAATAGCTATTAGGAACATAAAAAAAGGTTCACGATTGTTTAGTGCACTAAAATCAAAAATTCCAATACAATTCCAATCTAACGTTATTTACAATTTAAAGTGTGAGACCTGTGGAAAGGAATACGTAGGACAAACATCCCAATGGCTAGGGAATAGAATAACATTGCACAAAAGTGACATAAAAACAAAAAAGATAGATAGATGTACGCTAACTGAACATGCCGTAACCGAAGGTCATAACATAGACTGGGAAAATGTAAAAATTTTAAATAAAGAACAAAATAACAATAAACGACTCTTTTTGGAAATGTACGAAATTAAAAAAAATGTAAACACAATAAACAAAAAATCAGATACTAGAAATTTGAGTAACATATATACTTACCTATTATCACAGGAGATACTTAAAGGCTGAACTTGAAAATAGCATATTTAGGGAGGGAATTTACGGATTTACCTATGTATTAAAATAGCAGGCTGTACCAAAGCTGAAAGATGACAAAATGACTAATGAATTTCATGTTATCCTTGTCAATTAATAACGCATTTTGAAACTGAAGAATTGATTGATGAGAAATAATGGACGATTCAAGGGTTAACAGCTGTCTTAAAATAATCTCAAAGTTTTGTAAGTAAGTAAACAAATTTTGTACTAAATAATTGGTTTGTTAATAAACTTATAGAAGAGCCCTGACGAAGGCTGAAATTCAGCCGAAAGCTTGGCCAAAGGGACAAAGAGTACACGCATTTTAATATAATATTAGGTCGAAATCCCCCGAATTGAAGCTTTTTTGGATAAACAATTGTACGACCGCTATTTTCAACAAATATCAATAAAGATGGGGTTCTATCGGAATATAGCAGCAACTTATGGGGTACGAGCAACGTACTTGTTAAAACAATGGACCAAATTAAATACCAAGGCAGCGAACCTAATGAATCGAAGAGTTTTCCTTCATCAATGCAAAGACAACAATATAGTACCTAATCATGTGTCTAACAAGATAAGAAGTCTGTATGGACTTTTTGGCGATGGAAACCAACAGCTGGAAAGAAAAATCACAAATTTCAATAGAAGGTTAATGTTTAAAATCATTAATATAGAAATTAGTCATGTAAATTTCCTTATCAATCAAAACTCAAAATTACTTGAGAAAATTCAATCAGAATTGGTGCAGCTGCTACCACATAACATAATTGTTGAATATAGACGAAGGCAATCAATTAATTATAATAAAATATTTCATAAAGTCAAAATGGTAAACATAAAAAAACTAGATAAACTTAAACAATTACAAAAACAGAAATTAAACACACAAGATAAATGGTTAGTCAACATGTCTAATACAGAACTACCTGAAGAAATAAGAATAACTTTAGCGCTAGGACCAAAATTTTGTTATAAAACAACAATAAAGGACATAAATATAGGTGAACTTATCGCGGATATAGAAAATTTATTGATGCTAGTAACAGATGATCAAAGAGATTTATACAGAGCTAAATTAACAAGTCTTATCACAGGTTTCTTACACAAAAATAAAAACGTTAAACAATTTACAGACGCATTTTATAATAAAACAAAAAAATTCCTTAAAGAATATCAAAATCTTTTAGTATTAAACAGTGATAAAGGTAATGTTACAGTAATCATGGACAGAGAACAATACTGTGAGAAAATGAATAACATTTTAGCTGAAAACGAATGCTTTGCGGTGTTGAGGGGAGATCCAACACGTACAATACAAACAAAATCAAATTCTTACATTAGTAAACTTGAAAAAGTTTTATTTATCACGAAAGATGAGTCAAAAACTTATAAAATTTACAATGCTGTTAGTCCAAGAATCTATGGAAATCCAAAGATTCACAAACCAAATACACCGTTACGTCCAATAGTTTCAAGTATTAATAGTCCTACCTCAAAATTGGCCAAATTGTTATGTGATATTTTAACAAAAGCGTATAATACAAACAATAGGTATTACATAAAAGATACTTTCACTTTCGCGGAAGAAGTTAGAGAAATACAGGTACCACCAAATCATAAGGTTGTTTCATTGGATGTAGTAAATTTATTTGGTAACATTACCAAATACACAGCAGTAAAAGTAGTAGAAAATGTTTGGGATAAGATAGATCCAGTTTTCATGTGTCCTAAGATTGCAACAAAAAATAAAAGAAAACAGCTATTTATTGAAATGGTAACGTTTATATTAGAAAATAACTATTTTACTTTTGAGAATACCTTTTATAAACAAAAAATAGGATGTGCAATGGGGTCTAAACTAAGTCCAATACTTGCACAGTACGTCATGGACGACTTGCTGGATACTTGTATACCAAAATTGTCTTTTCATTTAACATTTATTAAAAAATTCGTTGACGATTTAATTCTATTGGCACCTACAGAATGTGTTGAAGAGATAATACATACATTTAATACATATGATAATAACATCAAATTTACAGCTGAAGGTGAGGTGGACTGTGGAGTACCATTCCTAGACACCAGAGTGGTTAGAAACAATGATAAATTAATTCTTGACTGGTACCAAAAACCAACATCTTCTGGACGATATATACATTTCTTATCAGATCACTCTAATAAAATTAAAATTAATTTCATAAAGCAAATGAAAAATAGAATAATGAAAATTTCACATCAGCAATTCAGAGCAAAAAATCTAAAAAAACTAAAGACTCTTTTGTTACAAAACTCATACCCAGCAACATTAGTAAATAAAATACTGTATTCAACTCCAGAACAAACTAATGTAATTGATGAAGAAAGAGAACCATCTCAAAATATTCAATTCGAGGACACTGAACAACGGGACATAAACCAAAATAGTGAAGTATGTCGTTTTGGGTCGATCAGCAACATTACAGGCCTAACAACTAGGATTATACGCACTTTTCACAAAGAAAAGATAAAAATAGCTATTAGGAACATAAAAAAAGGTTCACGATTGTTTAGTGCACTAAAATCAAAAATTCCAATACAATTCCAATCTAACGTTATTTACAATTTAAAGTGTGAGACCTGTGGAAAGGAATACGTAGGACAAACATCCCAATGGCTAGGGAATAGAATAACATTGCACAAAAGTGACATAAAAACAAAAAAGATAGATAGATGTACGCTAACTGAACATGCCGTAACCGAAGGTCATAACATAGACTGGGAAAATGTAAAAATTTTAAATAAAGAACAAAATAACAATAAACGACTCTTTTTGGAAATGTACGAAATTAAAAAAAATGTAAACACAATAAACAAAAAATCAGATACTAGAAATTTGAGTAACATATATACTTACCTATTATCACAGGAGATACTTAAAGGCTGAACTTGAAAATAGCATATTTAGGGAGGGAATTTACGGATTTACCTATGTATTAAAATAGCAGGCTGTACCAAAGCTGAAAGATGACAAAATGACTAATGAATTTCATGTTATCCTTGTCAATTAATAACGCATTTTGAAACTGAAGAATTGATTGATGAGAAATAATGGACGATTCAAGGGTTAACAGCTGTCTTAAAATAATCTCAAAGTTTTGTAAGTAAGTAAACAAATTTTGTACTAAATAATTGGTTTGTTAATAAACTTATAGAAGAGCCCTGACGAAGGCTGAAATTCAGCCGAAAGCTTGGCCAAAGGGACAAAGAGTACACGCATTTTAATATAATATTAGGTCGAAATCCCCCGAATTGAAGCTTTTTTTATATATATATATATATATATATATATATATATATATATATATTATAAAATATATAATATATATAATAAAATAATAATATGTGACAAATAAGCAATGAAGTCAAGTTGTTCAAGTAGTTTGGATACCAACTAGCATCTAAGTTTTTGATACTTTTTGGTGGTGCCATAATTCCTTGATAAAAACAGTACAAAGTACCTTAAAGTTACCTTATCTACCCAGCCGCTAACGATCTAGATACAAAAAAAGTTTGTTGCACTAACATATTCGGAAAAATAACAGAAAAAATCAGTATCAAAAAATATCATCAAATCAAAGTTACCTATAAATTAACTTACTCAGGGCGTAATAGTATGTATACCAGGCAGGTAGGACGCAATTTTGGAAAACATTATCTAGAACATTCAGACAGAATCAATCAGACAGTTATATAGCAAAGCATTATTTATAAAAAAGGACAAAAGTTCCCAGATATAAAAAAAAGTCAAAAGTATTAGACACTTACGATAAAGGTACTCAACTGAATTGACTAATTATTTGAAATAGTGAATCATTCTAAAAGGCACGAATGAAATTTAGAATAACCCTACGATTATCATATTAATTGTGTATAAATATTGTGTATAATATACACAAACGCCAGGGTAGTATGACATTGTAGACAAGTATTTAACTGAAAACCGAGTACCACATAATAAAGGTCGAAACCGTATAAAGGACTATTATCGTTTGTAACTTTTCATACTTCAAGTAAAAAGGACAAAAAACTCACATGAAGACCAAGTGAGACCATAACGATGTTATATAAATGATTAGCACTCCATCCTTTGAACAAAGTGACCACAGTCATGACCGTGTGTATGAAAACAAATATTGGTAAATAAAATTTACAAAGCACTTTTACCAAAGTGTTGTTGTAGTAGAGCATCATACATTTCTTCATAAAGGGCAGATAGTCACCTGAAATGTTGAAAAATTGATATATATATTCTACATCAAATCTAGTGACTGTGAAGTAACCTCACTTTTCATAATCCTTGGAACAGGCCTCATGTCCAACTGGGTTTAATTTTCAATGTTTGGTCCTGTCCTCTTCACTGTATTAATCTGAAAACAATGGAGTATTCGTAACTTGCTGTATGAAGCTGATAAATACAGTTTATGCACCTTTTGTTGTTAAACGTACTCAAGTATTCATGCTATAGTGATCGTAAATAAACGATCAATGCTAGTAAACGAGGTTTACCGTTGAAATCGCGATGACTGATGTATTGTGGTCATTAAATCAATTTGTATTAACCAGTTACGTAAACAGAAACCGGCCTAACTTTTAATGCTGCTGTAACCAATTTTATAGAGTTTTAACTTACTTATTGTCTTCAAAATCCAAATCTAACCAATACAACACTTAATAAAAGTTAAACTAAGCTCCCTACTCTTCGAAGTCTTTTAAACAAGCGCTACATGCTGCATGCACTTTAACAAAATGCTGATTCCTTTTCTGGCTGGAAGTTAGATAAAGCTGCAAGAAGCAAATCACTTTATAAAGAAACTCAGTCGACATAATTCTATTTCTTACTTTTAACATGGATCCTCTCCATGTTTTGCCCTTACTGGCAAGTATTTCCATTATAACTATCTCAGATATTACACGGTATCCTCCTTCTCTTTTAAAGTTTTAAAATTAATTTGAATTAGAAATGAATAGGTAGCTAATAAAAATAAAATTTTAATAATTGTTACGCCTCAGGAAAAGAAACTCGAAGGATAACTAACATTGTCAAAACTTGGAAAGAGAAGACACACTGAAAAAAATGTTCTTATGCAATTGCTTTGCTGAGATTGTTCTTATACCAGCTATAAGATTTTTTTGTATAAAGAATGTGTTTTTTACTCCTTAGAAAAAGTAATTATAACAATAGCAAAGCTAAGCTACAGAAGTATATTCTACAGAAGAGCTTAATAGATCTTGTACATCAGCGCAGTAAATAAAGCGTGCACTATATCCATAGACAGTGGAGTAATAATTGCCATAGCTTTAGTGGTAACCTGTATTAAATGGACCTTTAAGAAACAAAAATGTAAGAGCCTAAAAGCATACCCAGTATGTTAAATATTTCCGTCTTTGCGCCGATTTCTTCCGAAAACGATCGATGATATCATAATTTGGCTTTCGACCGGTTCAGACACTACACAAGACACGAGACATCTGCAACGCACAAGGCATCAGTGTATCGTAGGAATGCATGGTGCGTTTGTTTAGTGCTTGGTTTAGTGTATAGAATATAGATAGTTATACAGGTACTTCCACGACAATCGTCGTGTGGCGGTGTCAGCAAATATCTGTTTGCAATCAGAGAGTGGTAAAGCAAAAATGGAGGAAACGTTAAAAGATTGGGGACTAGACGAGTTTATTCCAAAGTTCAAAGGTAAGTTACAATTATAATTTTTCGCCGCTATGCCACCTGTGCACCTGTTTTACCGATTAAATCTGTTGAAATAAAACGGTTGTTGTTCACATGCTCACTTCTTTATTATTTGTTTAGTGCAAGGGTACAGTTTTCTAGAGTAGGGGTGCTGTGTTACTATTAGAGTTGTACAAGAACGTTGGTATATTTTTTATGGTTTTTCATAAATGTTATTTCCTAAAGAAAAAATATACCACCGTTTCTATAGACGCAATAGTACAGCTGTGCGTGGCTGTGCGGTATCCAAAGAATCCCCAGGAATCCCGGAATGTCGAACTCGAACCAAGGAATTACGAACCAGCGAAAGACAGCACCGACGAACGCAGGAAACGTCGAATCATGGAAAGAAGTGGAATTAGTCACATACCAGCTGTACCTTAACTGTTGTACCGATCAATTTCTAGCTTATGCAACCGCACTTACAACTGTGTCTTTAGACCATGGCCATTTTTAAGAGGGGCGTTTACCTAGAGCGAATCGGGTCATTTTAAGCACCTACCGTTTTACATTTTACCAAGTTATTCGAAACTTTTTCGAAGTGAAATTTCGACATGGCAATGACAAAAGATGTAGCTACAACGTAGAGTTCGAGTTTTTTCTGAATTTGGTACAGTAATGTAAATATTTGTTGTTATATTTTGCTTAAAAATGCGTATCTTTGGCGAGCTATTTCTCGAAAACTAAGGCACATAAACGAAAAATTCGAACTCCACGTTGTAGCTACATATTTCTTAGTACACTACCAAAAACATGAGCACGATAAATGAGTAAAAACATTCAAAAAATCTAAAACCGCAAACCCTTTCGCACGAGTCCGTCACGAGAGCAGAATGCGAATGCCCATCCCCACCAGGTCCGTCGCGTGGTATCCACTGAAGAGTGAGGCTAAGATACAATCCTGTCGGGAATGATCGAGCGGTATACGATCTATTCCAATATGACTGGATTTCTAAGATTGTATGTCTAATTAGTAATTACACGGGACAAGTTTAATGTTAAAAGCTCTTTCACATTAATTTACTGCCTGCCGAAGCAATGGGGAGGCGGAAGGAAAATTGTTATAAAAGTTCCTACAGAAATCATGCAGTTAGAATGAAATGTTATATAGTTCATATTTACAGAAATAAATGGGTTATTCCATATTTTGAATAACCTAGTATAAGATCATAGTAAGTTACTAATATCATGCTTACTTTTTTATGCACACCCCACAGTCAGCAATTTTCCGAATATTAGTTTAGCCCGTCTGTTGCTCGTAAGATCTTTGCGTGATGACAACCTATCGGCTACCCTCTTACGTCCCATGTCCCGCTGGTAATATGGGTTGCATAATTTACATTTCTGCCCGATCGCTCCAAGTAAATGCCCCTCTTAAGTTGAGCCGGGCGGAGCCTAGCGAGCGGCGCAGTGACTTCTGTCAGTGGCGGCGTAAATTTTCTAATAAATGGAGTCTGACAGTAGCTATTTTGATCAGTGGCGTGGCACGGTTAGTAAATAATTGAATTATTTAATATATTAATTCATATGTGTATACAGGGTGATCAATTAAGGCTGGACAGGGGCTGTATCTTGGAAACTAATCGTGCTAGAATCTTCCATTAAAATTTTTTTGAACAAATGTGGCCACCCAGATTTCATTTAAAATACTTCGAAGTGCGTAACTTTGCCGCTAGGTGGCGCATTTAATATGACATCAAAGAATCGTTTTCTTCTCCAAAAAGTTGCAATGCAATGTTGGTCTAATTTAAAATAAACTCAGTGCAATCTATATTTATTTCTTAATAAATTTTTTTCGAACATTTTTTTTCTAGTTGCTATGACAACGACGATAGGAGGGATAGAAGTTCCAAATCTTCAAAATGGCATAACTCAAGTATGGTTGAACCAAATTTAACGAGTGATGGCTAGTTTTAAAGTTAATTTTATGCGTTTCAATACAATCATAAATAACTTATAATTTATTGCAACTGTTTGACAATAGAAGGCGTTAGTTTTAAATTTTTTATATTTGTTCATATATCTTTAAAAAAATCAAATGCTACCCTATAGACCTTTTTACTAGCTGTTATAGCTCATTAATAAAGCAAGATAAATTTGAAAACTGGAAGTCGATACCTTTCTTTGTTTGTTGGTTATAGTAAAAGAACTGTGAATCCGTCTTTGGGTTCAGCTATTTTTTTCACTGGAATAAAATGGGGTTACATTAAAAAAAATACTTTTACTCATAAATTACGACTTATTAGCTTAGGTTAGGCGGTGATTTGCCAGCAGCGGTGGACATTTTGAGGATCAATAATTATTTTTCACCACCTAAAACTCTCGAGACTCATATTTTCTTTATTTTGTAGTTATAGCATTAAGCGAAATGTCAAATTGAAGGTCTTTTTTAACTCTAAAAATGACATAGTGAGTGTCCAAAAAATATTMGCAGKTATATTTTACAAATAAAGTGTTTTTTGTTGTTTATTTATCTTACCTCGTATAATAAATATTGCTTTATACTTGCTGGATGCAGATTTTTGTCTTCTTTAATTTGTGTCACTATCATGTATGCCTCATTTTTACTACTTGTTAATGAAAAAAGAAAAACTCATGGTCGTGCTCTATTAACTATCTTTATAAAATCAGTACCTAACCGTCAGCTAGTGTCAGTAAGAATTTGGTATTATATTTTTTATATTAGAAACACCAGAGAAAAGTTGTTATTTATGCGTAAACGTGTGACCTTTGTTTAATATAACCTAACTTTATTTCAGTTAAAAAAAAAACAGCTGAACCAAACGACGAATTTGAAGTTTTTTTACTATAACCAAGAAACGGAAAAAGATATCAACCTCCGGTTTTCAAATTTATCTTTCTTGATTAATGAGCTATAACAGCTAGTAAAAAAGTCTATAGGATTGCATTTGATTTTTTAAAGATATTTGAACAAATATAAAAATTTTGCAATTAACGCCCCCTATTGTCAAACAGTTACAATAAATTATAAGTTATTTATGATTATATTGAAAACCATAAAATTCACTTTAAAACTAGTCATCACTCATTAAATTCGGTTGAACCATACTTGAATTATGCTATTTTGAAGATTTGAAACTTCTATCCCTCCTATCGTCGTTGTCATAGAAACTAGAAAAAACATTTTCAAACAAAATTTATTAAGACATAAACATAGATTGCAATGAGTTTATTTGAGACCAACATTGTATTGCAACTTTTTGGAGAAAACAAGTATTCTTTCATATGTCATATTAATTCTGCCACCTAGCGGCAAAGTTACGCACTTCAAACTATTTTAAATGAAATCTGTGTGGCCACATTTGTTCAAAAAAAATTTACTGCAAGATTCTAGCACGCTTAGTTTCCAAGATACAGCCGCTGTCCAGCCTTAATTGATCACCCTGTATAGTGTGGGTATGTTTAAAATAATCAGCATCTGCAAGCTTATTAGCGGGTTAGTAGGTTAGTACTATATTTCTTATTATATAGAAGTGTAGGTAGAGATATTGACCTATAAAGTTATAATATAATGACTGAAATATAGATAAGTGGGTATCGGTATATCCAGGTAGACAATGGCAGTGTAGAATTATGACAGTTTAAGCAGGTTTAAAGTAAGTAATTATTAAAATACATTCATAATTTCAAATAACAATGGCAAATATCACAGCAAAAACAAAATTAACATGAATTAGATGGTTCATATTTTTTAAATTTTTGTTTAATAAAAAGGATATGAAATTCTTTGGATTGTGTTTTTAAGGCTAAAATCAGAAATTTTTTCCATTTCATAAGTATAAAAAGTAAGATATCTACCAGAATAAATAGGTTAAATTTTTATTGTAAATTGTATGTTTTTAATTTGAATGTAAATAGTTAGTAATAAAAAAGTTACTTATCCTAAACTAAATTAATTGCACTCTGCTGATTGCATTGTCGCACATATACCAGCTCTATGTCTATGTTTGTTTTCATATAGTCTTTTTTGCTGTTTTTATTTATTTAGTAAATGTCAGGACCTGACAAATACAATAATCTCCGAAAGCTTGGCATAACTTAAAGACATTTTATTTCGTCCTCTGTCTTTTTTATTTAAAAAAACATATAATACCTACATTTTAATACAACATATGATACAAGTATTTTACACCATATGATAATCTTTTTACTTCAGTTATATCAGAGTAAATAAAGTAAAAAGTAGAATATTATTGAACAAAAGACGAACAAAAAATGTATTTTAATAATAAAATAAAATTCTCACATAGTATATACAATTTATAAGAGATTAACGAATAAAAATTATTGCTTATGACAAGAGACTTAAGATTCATCATCCGAGAAGACACTAATTGAAAAATCTTCATCAGAAGATCCTGTATTTACTGTAAAACACAGTTCATCTAGCGCACAAGCACAAGCTTACAACCGCATCCGCACACAACAGGATCATAAATGAAATGCAGATGCAAAAGAGAGAGGGTGGTCAAGCATCCTAAACCGTTTGCATACCGTCCTCCCCTATATTAGCAAAATAGGTACGGCCTGGACGAAATTCCGTTAGTGCGACGTTTTATTGCTGGGTTCAACTAAGAATGGCTAGGGTCTAGTGATCAATACCACATATTATTTTGTTTATATTCTTTTGTATTAAACATAAATAAATGTTTATGGATAACTATGCTATATCTATAATTATTATGTCATGTCAGATAATATGTAGTATTTTGATCCTGTAAAGAGTATTGTAATATTTACAGTTTGTGCAACAACTGTAAAGGTTACGTGGTGCTTGCAAGAATGTTGCGAAAAAGATATAACTACCTTTTAAATTAAATGACCTTTTTGGCATGATTAGGTATTTTATAACCCCAACATTTTTTTGGTAAGTATATAAACCCCACCATTATCTGCTGTCAACTTTTCATATTTTATTCCATCTTCTACACATGTGTATTAAGACATGCACTGCTGCATATTTGGTTGCATATGATATATAGAATAGGTTTAAGTGCCACTGGTTTAATATTTTCCCTTATTCGACTTTCCTGTTTGTCAGTCGCGTACAAAACGAATGTTCGGTGGTTCGACATTCCGGGATTCGTTATGGACTCTAGCTGTGCTACCCTGATAAATCGCAGCTCAAAGAGCTCTTAAAAGAGAAACTCATTAGGATAGGCTTAAAAAATATTCGGTCATTATTTATTTTAACTATTATCGATTTTAATAGATTTGGTGTCAAATTGTTCGTAATAATTACCTGCTAATACTTGTATTAAAATAGTACCTACTGAATTCAGTATTAGCGCTCAGGCTACTGATTATTATAACATAATAACAATATTTTTCGTAATTTTTATTATTATTGCAATTAAAAAATAAATTTCGTTTTTTCTTGCATAATGATTGTTACTAAACAACATTTATGTCCAAAAACGCCGTCTCGTAAAAAAACATATTTTCTATAATTGCCTACACATGTGCAGGTCTAGTGCCTAACCGTATGTTATATGTTTAATCATCAGTATCGGTTTAGCTGTCATGTGCGTCGTAAATAAAGTTCTATGTGTCGAGTAGTTTCAGTGCGACTTGTTTTTAATTTTTTTCTATTCTATTTTATATAAAATTAAATTTTTTTAATGATCAGTACAAGCAATGTTTTTTTTGCCGGAGAAACTTTTTCTTGGGTTTTTGCACAGTTTCACCACGAAGCGTTTTCAAAATGCTTTATTTTGTGTCCTTCCTCTAATAATTTTATACAAAAATTGATGTTTTTTACAATCAATGACCTTTATTTCATTTTAAGCATTGGTTTTTGTAGAAAAAGAAATTTTTGGTTATTTTTCTCTAATCAGGAGCAGGAACATAATTAGATGATGGGTTAGGCAAGAACATTTAAACAACATGCAACAGTTTATATAGTAAAAACCTACTAAAATGGCTATAATTTTTTTTTATGTTAATTGTTACACTTACAAGGAAAATACTTCTGGGAAATACTACAGGTTGAAAAATACAGCAATTTTGGGGTAGTTAGCTAAACTGAATAATTACTACAAATTTTTAGTATGTTATAATTTTTAAAATAAGGTATAAAAAGAAAACTATTATTCAAACTGATTTAAAATGTTTGTTTAAAAATTGCTTACATATTTTCTACTTGAAATATGTGCGTTGGCTGAAAGTTGCAAATGTGAAATATTATATCATAAAAATCAAAATGTTATGTTCTAGAGGAGGGGATAGATGAAGAAACCTTTCCTTTAATTGACGCAGATACTCTCCAAGTTCTAGTGGCCAAGGCAGGACCGGCGTGAAAATAGCAGGCCAAGATAGCAGCCTAAATCGGCGAAAACACCCGAGCACCATAGAACTACTAAAAAAGCTAGACGGCCGCGCCCGCGTACGAAGATTGCTTTCTGACTAATAGACGACAATTATTTATTATATTCAAGCCTTGAAAGTAGCTTTTATAATTACATAATTTATGGCCTTGGAGAAATGTCTCCAAGCGCCGTTGAAGGGGTACCACGTACATCCCTCTGACTAAATAATTCCTTACTAAAAAGCTAGACATGCTGCCTGATTGAAACTGTGCACAAAATTAGCTCTTGCTATTACCTAAATTATGTCACGACCAGATGCCCGCACGTACGCTGTAAGGGGTTGCACGCGCCTCCTTCTAACTGCAATAATTCCTTTCTCAAAAACTAAACATGCTGCCAGATTGAAACTTTGCACAAAAATAGCCCTTACTATTACCTAAAATATATCACGAGCAGATGCCTGCACGTACGCTGTAAGGGGTTGCACGCGCCTCCCTCTCACTGGAATAATTCCTTACTCAAGAACTAGACATGCTGCCAGATTGAAACTTTGCACAAAAATAGCTCTTACTATTACTTAAACTATGTCACGAGCAGATGCCTGCACGTACGCTGTAAGGGGTTGCACGCGCCTCCCTCCAACTGGAATAATTCCTTACTCAAGAACTAGACATGCTGCCAGATTGAAATTTTGCACAAAAATTGCTCTTACTATTACCTAAACTATGTCACGAGCAGATGCCTGCACGTACGCTGTAAGGGGTTGCACGCGCCTCCCTCTAAATGGAATAATTCCTTACTCAAGAACTAGACATGCTGCCAGATTTAAACTTTGCACAAAAATAGCTCTTACTATTACCTAAACTATGTCACGAGCAGATGCCTGCACGTACGCTGTAAGGGGTTGCACGCGCCTCCCTCTAACCGGAATAATTCCTTACTCAAGAACTAGACATGCTGCCAGATTGAAACTTTGCACAAAAATAGCTCTTACTATTACCTAAACTATGTCATGAGCAGATGCCTGCACGTACGCTGTAAGGGGTTGCACGCGCCTCCTTCTAACTGGAATAATTCCTTACTCAAGAACTAGACATGCTGCCAGATTTAAACTTTGCACAAAAATAGCTCTTACTATTACCTAAACTATGTCGCGAGCAGATGCCTGCACGTACGCTGTAAGGGGTTGCACGCGCCTCCCTCTAACTGGAATAATTCCTTACTCAAGAACTAGACATGCTGCCAGATTGAAACTTTGCACAAAAATAGCTCTTACTATTACCTAAACTATGTCACGAGCAGATGCCTGCACGTACGCTGTAAGGGGTTGCACGCGCCTCCCTCCAACTGGAATAATTCCTTACTCAAGAACTAGACATGCTGCCAGATTGAAATTTTGCACAAAAATTGCTCCTACTATTACCTAAACTATGTCACGAGCAGATGCCTGCACGTACGCTGTAAGGGGTTGCACGCGCCTCCCTCTAACTGGAATAATTCCTTACTCAAGAACTAGACATGCTGCCAGATTTAAACTTTGCACAAAAATAGCTCTTACTATTACCTAAACTATGTCACGAGCAGATGCCTGCACGTACGCTGTAAGGGGTTGCACGCGCCTCCCTCTAACCGGAATAATTCCTTACTCAAGAACTAGACATGCTGCCAGATTGAAACTTTGCACAAAAATAGCTCTTACTATTACCTAAACTATGTCATGAGCAGATGCCTGCACGTACGCTGTAAGGGGTTGCACGCGCCTCCCTCTAACTGGAATAATTCCTTACTCAAAAACTAGACATGCTGCCAGATTTAAACTTTGCACAAAAATAGCTCTTACTATTACCTAAACTATGTCGCGAGCAGATGCCTGCACGTACGCTGTAAGGGGTTGCACGCGCCTCCCTCTAACTGGAATAATTCCTTACTCAAGAACTAGACATGCTGCCAGATTTAAACTTTGCACAAAAATAGCTCTTACTATTACCTAAACTATGTCGCGAGCAGATGCCTGCACGTACGCTGTAAGGGGTTGCACGCGCCTCCCTCTACCTGGAATAATTCCTTACTCAAGAACTAGACATGCTGCCAGATTGAAACTTTGCACAAATATAGCTCTTACTATTACCTAAACTATGTCATGAGCAAATGCCTGCACGTACGCTGTAAGGGGTTGCACGCGCCTCCCTCTAACTGGAATAATTACTTACTCAAGAACTAGACATGCTGCCAGATTTAAACTTTGCACAAAAATAGCTCTTACTATTACCTAAACTATGTCATGAGCAAATGCCTGCACGTACGCTGTAAGGGGTTGCACGCGCCTCCCTCTAACTGGAATAATTACTTACTCAAGAACTAGACATGCTGCCTGATTTAAACTTTGCACAAAAATAGCTCTTACTATTACCTAAACTATGTCAGGAGCAGATGCCTGCACGTACGCTGTAAGGGGTTGCACGCGCCTCCCTCTAATTGGAATAATTCCTTACTCGAGAACTAGACATGCTGCCAGATTTAAACTTTGCACAAAAATAGCTCTTACTATTACCTAAACTATGTCAGGAGCAGATGCCTGCACGTACGCTGTAAGGGGTTGCACGCGCCTCCCTCTAACTGGAATAATTCCTTACTCAAGAACTAGACATGCTGCCAGATTTAAACTTTGCACAAAAATAGCTCTTACTATTACCTAAACTATGTCAGGAGCAGATGCCTGCACGTACGCTGTAAGGGGTTGCACGCGCCTCCCTCTAACGGGAATAATTTTTTACTCAAGAACTAGACAAGCTGCCAGATTTAAACTTTGCACAAAAATAGCTCTTACTATTACCTAAACTATGTCATGAGCAGATGCCTGCACGTACGCTGTAAGGGGTTACACGCGCCTCCCTCTAACTGGAATAATTCCTTACTCAAGAACTAGACATGCTGCCAGATTTAAACTTTGCACAAAAATAGCTCTTACTATTACCTAAACTATGTCACGAGCAGATGCCTGCACGTACGCTGTAAGGGGTTGCACGCGCCTCCCTCTAACTGGAATAATTCCTTACTCAAGAACTAGACATGCTGCCAGATTTAAACTTTGCACAAAAATAGCTCTTACTATTACCTAAACTATGTCGCGAGCAGATGCCTGCACGTACGCTGTAAGGGGTTGCACGCGCCTCCCTCTACCTGGAATAATTCCTTACTCAAGAACTAGACATGCTGCCAGATTGAAACTTTGCACAAAAATAGCTCTTACTATTACCTAAACTATGTCATGAGCAAATGCCTGCACGTACGCTGTAAGGGGTTGCACGCGCCTCCCTCTAACTGGAATAATTACTTACTCAAGAACTAGACATGCTGCCAGATTTAAACTTTGCACAAAAATAGCTCTTACTATTACCTAAACTATGTCAGGAGCAGATGCCTGCACGTACGCTGTAAGGGGTTGCACGCGCCTCCCTCTAACTGGAATAATTCCTTACTCAAGAACTAGACATGCTGCTAGATTTAAACTTTGCACAAAAATAGCTCTTACTATTACCTAAACTATGTCAGGAGCAGATGCCTGCACGTACGCTGTAAGGGGTTGCACGCGCCTCCCTCTAATTGGAATAATTCCTTACTCAAGAACTAGACATGCTGCCAGATTTAAACTTTGCACAAAAATAGCTCTTACTATTACCTAAACTATGTCAGGAGCAGATGCCTGCACGTACGCTGTAAGGGGTTGCACGCGCCTCCCTCTAACTGGAATAATTCCTTACTCAAGAACTAGACATGCTGCCAGATTTAAACTTTGCACAAAAATAGCTCTTACTATTACCTAAACTATGTCAGGAGCAGATGCCTGCACGTACGCTGTAAGGGATTGCACGCGCCTCCCTCTAACGGGAATAATTCCTTACTCAAGAACTAGACAAGCTGCCAGATTTAAACTTTGCACAAAAATAGCTCTTACTATTACCTAAACTATGTCACGAGCAGATGCCTGCACGTACGCTGTAAGGGGTTGCACGTGCCTCCCTCTAACTGGAATAATTTCCTTACTCAAGAACTAGACATGCTCGTGGCATAAGTTAGATAATAGTAAGAGCTATTTTAGTGCAGAGTTTCAATCTGGCAGCATGTCTAGTCCTTGAGTAAGAAATTATTCCAGTTAGAGGGAGGCGCGTGCAACCCCTTACAGCGTACGTGCAGGCATCTGCTCGTGACATAGTTTAGGTAATAGTAAGAGCTATTTTTGTGCAAAATTTCAATCTAGCAGCATGTCTAGTTCTTGAGTAAGGAATTATTCCAGTTGGAGGGAGGCGCGTGCAACCCCTTACAGCGTACGTGCAGGCATCTGCTCGTGATATAGTTTAGGTAATAGTAAGAGCTATTTTTGTGCAAAGTTTCAATCTGGCAGCATGTCTAGTTCTTGAGTAAGGAATTATTCCAGTTAGAGGGAGGCGCGTGCAACCCCTTACAGCGTACGTGCAGGCATCTGCTCATGACCTAGTTTAGGTAATAGTAAGAGCTATTTTTGTGCAAAGTTTCAATTTGGCAGCATGTCTAGTTCTTGAGTAAGGAGTTATTCCAGTTAGAGGGAGGCGCGTGCAACCCCTTACAGCGTACGTGCAGGCATCTGCTCGCGACATAGTTCAGGTAATAGTAAGAGCTATATTTGTGCAAAGTTTAAATCTGGCAACATGTCTAGTTCTTGAGTAAGGAATTATTCCAGTTATAGGGAGGCGCGTGCAACCCCTTGCAGCGTACGTGCAGGCATCTGCTCATGACATAGTTTAGGTAATAGTAAGAGCTATTTTTGTGCAAAGTTTAAATCTGGCAGCATGTCTAGTTCTTGAGTAAGGAATTATTCCAGTTAGAGGGAGGCGCGTGCAACCCCTTACAGCGTACGTGCAGGCATCTGTTCATGACATAGTTTAGGTAATAGTAAGAGATATTTTTGTGCAAGGTTTCAATCTGGCAGCATGTCTAGTTCTTGAGTAAGGAATTATTCCAGTTAAAGGGAGGCGCGTGCAACCCCTTACAGCGTACGTGCAGGCATCTGCTCATGACATAGTTTAGGTAATAGTAAGAGCTATTTTTGTGCAAAGTTTAAATCTGGCAGCATGTCTAGTTCTTGAGTAAGGAATTATTACAGTTAGAGGGAGGCGCGTGCAACCCCTTACAGCGTACGTGCAGGCATCTGRTCATGACATAGTTTAGGTAATAGTAAGAGATATTTTTGTGCAAAGTTTCAATCTGGCAGCATGTCTAGTTCTTGAGTAAGGAATTATTCCAGTTAYAGGGAGGCGCGTGCAACCCCTTACAGCGTACGTGCAGGCATCTGCTCGTGACATACTTTAGGTAATTGTAAGAGCTATTTTTGTGCAAAGTTTAATCTGGCAGCATGTCTAGTTCTTGAGTAAGGAATTATTCCAGTTAGAGGGAGGCACGTGCAACCCCTTACAGCGTACGTGCAGGCATCTGCTCGTGACATAGTTTAGGTAATAGTAAGAGCTAMTTTTGTGCAAAGTTTCAATCTGGCAGCATGTCTAGTTCTTGAGTAAGGAATTATTCCAGTTAGAGGGAGGCGCGTGCAACCCCTTACAGCGTACGTGCAGGCATCTGCTGATGACATAGTTTAGGTAATAGTAAGAGCTATTTTTGTGCAAAGTTTCAATCTGGCAGCATGTCTAGTTTTTGAGTAAGGAATTATTCCAGTTAGAGGGAGGCACGTGCWACCCCTTACAGCGTACGTGCAGGCATCTGCTCATGACATAGTTTAGGTAATAGTAAGAGCTATTTTTGTGCAAAGTTTCAATCTGGCAGCATGTCTAGTTCTTGAGTAAGGAATTATTCCAGTTAGAGGGAGGCACGTGCAACCCCTTACAGCGTACGTGCAGGCATCTGCTCGAGACATAGTTTAGGTAATAGTAAGAGCTATTTTTGTGCAGTTTCAATCTGGCAGCATGTCTAGTTTTTGAGTAAGGAATTATTCCAGTTAGAGGGAGGCACGTGCAACCCCTTACTGCGTACGTGCAGGCATCTGCTCATGAAATAGTTTAGGTAATAGTAAGAACTATTTTTGTGCAAAGTTTCAATCTGGCAGCATGTCTAGTTCTTGAGTAAGGAATTATTCCAGTTAAAGGGAGGCACGTGCAACCCCTTACAGCGTACGTGCAGGCATCTGCTCACGACATAGTTTAGGTAATAGTAAGAGCTATTTTTGTGCAAAGTTTCAATCTGGGAGCATGTCTAGTTTTTGAGTAAGGAATTATTCCAGTTAGATGGAGGCACGTGCAACCCCTTACAGCGTACGTGCAGGCATCTGCTCATGACATAGTTTAGGTAATAGTAAGAGCTATTTTTGTGCAAAGTTTCAATCTGGCAGCATGTCTAGTTCTTGAGTAAGGAATTATTCCAGTTAGAGGGAGGCACGTGCAACCCCTTACAGCGTACGTGCAGGCATCTGCTCGAGACATAGTTTAGGTAATAGTAAGAGCTATTTTTGTGCAGTCTCAATCTGGCAGCATGTCTAGTTTTTGAGTAAGGAATTATTCCAGTTAGAGGGAGGCACGTGCAACCCCTTACAGCGTACGTGCAGGCATCTGCTCATGAAATAGTTTAGGTAATAGTAAGAACTATTTTTGTGCAAAGTTTCAATCTGGCAGCATGTCTAGTTCTTGAGTAAGGAATTATTCCAGTTAAAGGGAGGCGCGTGCAACCCCTTACAGCGTACGTGCAGGCATCTGCTCACGACATAGTTTAGGTAATAGTAAGAGCTATTTTTGTGCAAAGTTTCAATCTGGCAGCATGTCTAGTTCTTGAGTAAGGAATTATTCCAGTTAGAGGGAGGCGCGTGCAACCCCTTACAGCATACGTGCAGGAATCTGCTCGTGACGTAATTTAGGTAATAGTAAGAGCTATTTTTGTTCAAAGTTTCAATCTGGCAGCATGTCTAGTTTTTAAGTAAGGAATTATTCCAGTTAGAGGGAGGCGCGTCCAACCCCTTACAGCGCACGTGCGGGCATCTGGCCGTGAAGTAATTTAGGTAATAGCAAGAGCTAATTTTGTGCAAAGTTTCAATCAGGCAGCATGTCTAGCTTTTTAGTAAGGAATTATTTAGTTAGAGGGATGTACGTGGTACCCCTTCAATGGCGCTTGGAGACATTTCTCCATGGCCATAAATTATGTAATTATGAAAGCTACTTTCAAGGCTTGAATGTAATAAATAATTGTCGTCTATTAGTCAAAAAACAATCTTCGTACGCGGGTGTGGCCGTCTAGCTTTTTTAGTAGTTCTATGGTGTTCGGGTGTTTTCGCCGATTTAGGCTGCTATCTTGGCCTGCTGTTTTCACGCCGGTCAAGGCAGGTCCCAGACTTAAGTTAAAACATATAAAATTCCTATTCAGTAGGTGAAAACTCTGGATCAACACTAAAATTACAAAGTCCTGAACAGGTAACAAAACACGAATTGAGTGGTGGATAATAGTTGCGTTTCACAAAGTTTTGATCATTATTGTAATAATATATTATGATTTTTATCTGCAACAATATTTTCTATGATTTGAAAAGAACTGTGTGCATAAAACATAATTTGGCAAATAAATTCACAGAGTTAAAATATTGAAAAATGGTAGATGTTGTTACTTTAGCCGAAATTGGTCAATATCGCCAAAGCGGCCAAAATTTGTGGAACGCAGAATATGCACTTGCTTTATTTTGAATAAATATTTGCTTGAAAATCGTATTATTCTTTAAATTTTTTCTAGCTGGAACCATCGAGCACTAACTCTTCTGGAAGTACGCTGTCGATACCACCTGACGAAGTTTACACTCAACTTGTACCTGACCCTGAATTATGTAATTCATTTATTTTATCCCCAAATGAATGTGGGGAAGGCAAAAATGAATTTTTTTGTAATTCCCACACCAGCGACACAAACGTTCAAATCAGGAAATATGTGATATCAATGACAACAAACATAACAAAAAAATAAAATTGTCAAATCTATTTCCTAATGTAAGATTAAGTACAGTTTTATTGAATTTAATGTACTAATGTGTATGGTTACAGGGTTTAGAATCTATTTTGAACAAAACTTTGGACGGGAAATTTGTATTAGCGCATAGGAATTCAATGGTAAACGACACAAGACAAAGGGTAGTGAAAGAAATTGTCAATTACTTTTTGTCAATATGCGACGAGTAAGTAAACTTATAATAATAACAATTTTTCAGTTCATGAAATATTTCTTTATTTACAAAAATTCTATTATGAGATTTCTTTATGTAATACTTTTAGAGCATCTACTGAATATTTCAGGTGTACAATGTCAATGTTTGAAGATGAAATGAAATAACTAAACTATTTCCTAATGAAAGTAAAGAAATTTATTTCATTCCTTACCAAGGCAAATCAAAATCTGTGCCGAGGAGATCCCCGCGTGGTAAACTGTGGTCCCGTTATGTTAATGTGAAATCATCATTGCGAGCTCTAAATCGTGGCCATATTAATATTGCTCCATTACAATCAGTAGCATGTGCTTCCAGTCAAGGTAACCAGATTGAGCTTTGTATCTAAAATTATGTAAAACTTGTACATTTCAGAGCCAGATGAAAACTCAAGGAATGCGCTAAATTTATTACAATCAGTAATTGAACCTAACAGTAGAGTTCTGGAATTGTGGGAAGATACATACAACCTAAGAACTCGCCAGTTTAAAACTTTAGATTTGAATGAAATATTTCAGCGAATTCCCACCTTAAAATTTCAAATTGGCATTGAATTGGTAATTTTTTCTTTTAATTATATAAAACTGTCCATGAATATTTTAAATATTTTACTACTACTATAAGTTCATTTTTGCCATTGCTTTATACTGTACTAGTTTTTTATAGATTGACTCTGATTTTAACCGCTTATATTCTGAGCAAATTGATATTCTGTATTCAAAATTACATTCTATATCAATTGCCATATTACATGAATGCAAAGAGAGAAATGTGCAAGTCGATGACAGCATTATGGATATTCAGCTGAGATAATTTCTCAGTTTACCTTTTTTATTTAATCCAGTAACAATCAGACAAAACAACAAAAACGAACTGGAGACCATCTTGTGCTGAGATTTTGGAAAGTATCGTTATCTCTGTCATGGTAAGGTACCTATGTGTCAATTTTTACAATTATACGATGTGTCACAGCCAAATGGAATAATTTTGATAATAAATAAGTGGAGATGTGTTCAAAAAATCGCTCCGACACGATTGATATTTTTAGTTATGCATTTCTTTCATCACAAACTTTTTATATTGGGTATGTTATGTAATAGTACAATACCAATTTTCTCAATTTAAATGGAACACCCTGTATGTTATTTAATTTGTATAAAAAGATTTTGTTGAAGAAAAATGTGCAGCTAACAAATACTAGTCGACATATCCGAGTGTCTTGTCAAACACGGCACCAATTATCTATTAGCAAATTTACTCTATTTGGCTGTGACACACTCTATATATACTTATTCTATTCTTGTCAAGATTAAAAGTTTGTCAAATGTTACCTTGTTACTTTGCTAAACATAAAATTATACTGACTATTATTTTCAAAAATTTAAATTGTGACTTTATTTTATTTTAATTATTGCATCGATATAAACTCGATTTATTAATTTTTTATAATCAAGCAGACGTTGAGATCTACATAGAAAAGCGAAAGGAAATTTAGCAGAACTGAAGATGACATAGATATTAATCACATAGAATCAATCTACATTGTAATTAATCAGCTGAAATATCATTTCGACTCATTTATCAGAGCTCTTGAAATTCTGTTCAAAAGCTTCCATGCATTAGATATAAAATATCCTGAAGTATCCAAACACGTGTGGATATTTATAGAAGCATTTTTCAATTTAAGGGTGTCTCCGAGAAATGGGGCTGCTTCAGCGCTTTTMGCAGATTTAAATAATCATACATAGTAACTTCTTAAAGTCACTAAAATGAGTAAATATCTATAAATGTGCAATGTGTACTGAATGCTTTCGTAGCGTGAAAGACCTTATAAGTCATCTTAAACGTGTGCATAAAAAACCTATAACTGAGATACACAGTTGTGGTAATTGTTGTAGAAAATTTTCAAACCTAAATTCATTTAAAAAACATATTTTTCAAATCCAGTTAATACTAACTTGCTAAGCAATTCTGAAAGGTCACAAGTTTCAAACCAGGAATACTACTGTTTTCAAACAAATTAAAAATGCGAAGCTGAAGAAACACATGCAACTCATTTACAAGAATTTTTAGAATACTTAATGTATATCTTTCTTTTCTAAACTTAATGCTAACAGCACATTAAATAGGAAACATATTCAAACTACAATAGATGGCATTTCTCAGTTGCTAACACAAATTTTTTCTGCTTTGAAACACAGTTTAACAGAAATTACTAAACTTTATAATATATAACTACGCCACATAAATGAAATTAATTCTTACTTCAAGTTATTGCAAAATATGTTGAGCGATTTTCAAACAGAGTTGCTGAAAAGCATTGGTTGTTTCATCTTTCCTGAAAAATATTTATTGGCTAACGTTTTGAAGTTTTAAAAGGAAACTAAGTAAAACCTAAAAATGTAACAGCTCATTTCATTCCTTTATCAAAAACTTTAAAAAAAATTTTTTAATTACCACGTTTTCCAGTAAACTTTGAAATACATTAAAACATTAGACTCTGCACTTTACTGTAATAATACAGTTGCATCACGTTTTTGGAAGGACATATCGGTTACTACTGTTAATATTGATGGAAAAACAATTGTGTTTCCCCTAAACATTTATTTTGATGAGTATGAAGTAGGAAACCCTTTAGGTTCTCATAGCGGAATTCATAAAATTGGTGCTGTTTACGCATCAGTTRCATGCATTCCTTTTGTATACCATGCGGCTACAGAAAATATCTTTCTTGCACTCCTTMTTCATTCTGCAGATTTAAAACAATTTGGCAGCGCAGCTGTATTTTCAAAARTGTTGGAAGAACTTCGTTTACTTGAAGTTGCAGGAATTAAGATTTCTGTGGACTGCAAGTTTTATAACTTATACTTTAAACTTTGTTTAATTACAGGTGATAATTTAGTAGTGCACACAATGTTGGGATTTACGGAAAGCTTTTCGTCAAATTTTCCTTGTAGATTTTGTAAACGAAATAAAACTGACATTAGCTGCTTATACAAACAAGATGATGATGCTTTGCAAAATAAAGAAAACTACGAACAGGATTTACTTATTGAAAGCTGTAGTTTAACGGGCATTAAGGAAAACTGTTTATGGAATAATTTGTCATTATTTCATGTAACAGAAAAATTTTTTGTCGATTTTATGCATGACGTATTTGAAGGTGTTTGAAGCTGTTTATGATTTCACTAGGGTACCTAAACAATTTATTTTTGTGGATAAATTTCAGTTGACACAATAAATTCAAGGTTAATATATTTTAAATTTAGAAAAAGTATTTCAAACCGCCCTCCTCTTATTACTAAAGATAATTTAAGGAAAAAAGTATTAAGAATGAGTTCATCTGAAATGAAAACATTTTTGTGTTTTATAGGTGTTATTATTGGTGAATTTATACCAGAAAATAACCAGCATTGGAAATTGCTTACCATCCTAAGGCATATCGTTTCACTGATTCTAAGCAAATCCATTTCAGAACTAGAATCCACTACTTTGAAGAATTTAATTGCGCAACATCAACATCAGTTATATGTGGAACTTTTCTCAGAGCCTTTAAAACCAAAGCATCATCACCTTACTCACTATCACATGATAATAAAAAAAACTTGTCCTCTAAAATACATATCTTCATTACGATCAAAACTCTAAATTGTCTGTTAATTGTGTTGTTTCTAGGGTTAATATCACAAGAACTTTGGCTATAAAACATCAGTTACAGTTTTCCGAAAAAATAATCTCTCAATATGAATTTCAAAATAAAATAACAGTAAATGAGTATACAAAAATAACTGTTGAGCAGCATTTTCCAACATTTCTAACCATGCTTCAGGAATTAGCATATGATCATAATTTTTCAGAGACGACACTAATAGCTGACAAAGTTAGAGTTCATAATACAGTATACAAAAACATGACATAATTTATACAAAAAAAACCTTATAAACTGTGTTTTGGAGAAATAACAGACATCTTAGTTTCCGAACATTTAGATGATGTCTGCTTTATATTCAAAGATATACATACCTCTTTTACAGAACATCTTTGTGCTTATAAAATTGAAAGGTATGGAAACTTGAGTTGCATTCCTTACACCTTTTTGTACAGTCATAAAACAATAAGCATTATTAAACAAGCAGATGGTAAAGCTTACATTGTCGTTTATTAAAGAAAGTGCTTATAAGGTTTTTCATGCTTTCATTTTTTTTATTTATCCTTTTAACTTTATTACTTTTTTCATAGAGATTACTTACAAGTTATGTACCTAAGGCTACAGGTAGATATACTTACTTGGATAATTATGTTTTACACAATCAAATGTTTTGGTTCAAGTATTATTTATTAAAAACTGTTGATTTTTAGATTTCCTCTTTTGTTAACATTAATGTTGTATACTATGTGTTTATGTATTTAAAGGAAGTTGCTTATGTTACTTTTGTACAACTATCACATTTATATTTTGTACCTATTGGGAATAATATTTTTGTTTGTATTGCTTATTTTTTTCATTAATAAAATATTGAAAATTGACTAACTATTTTATTTAATCTTATGTATGATAGTATTCAAGTCATTATTATAAAACCAGTTTATTTTACTAATAACCAAGTCACATGTATAGAAGGTATGAAAAATTTGTATAAAATCAAGCAAGCAGTGCACTAAGGTGTATTAAACATTTGTTTATATTTCTAATAATCGTCCTATAAGCTCTGTTTACACATATGCTTAATCTGAGGTCTAGTCTTTGTTAACACGTTCTAGCAAAACAAATTTAATAATATTAATAAAGTGCTTTGCTGTCACAAATAGTATGCAGATCTGTGCATATGGAAATGTGAATTCACATGTCAAGTAGAAAGCATTTTTCTGTGTAATCTGGTCATGAAATAATAATTACAACTGTAATGATTTAAGCTACTGGTTTAGTTAAGCTGAGTTGAACTAAACCAAACTATAAACCTCAGTATCATGGGTCAACTCAGCAAACACCCAAATCAACATTAAATTTATGGTCTTTTAACGACTTAAGTTTTACTCAAATAGCTGCATAATGTTAAACCCACCATTTATTATTGTTGTCAAGCTGATAGAATCTTTTCATGTATTATGATCATTCTGCAGACTGTAATCGAAATACAAAATGAGGCTTAGTATGGCCAAAAAATGAGGGAATATCTTGGACTACTGAAATATACAGGCATTAGCAATTAAATACACAGTATAAATTATTACACATGTAGATATTGCCTTGCGATCAATTAACCTGATTTTGTAAAATAACCTATATTTCGATTGATACTTCTATGATTTTTTTTGCTGTTTTTAGCTATAGATATGCATACTAAAAATTTATAAAGCACCTAATGACAGCCTTTGAAACTGAAATATGAGCACATCGATAATGTTTCATTAAAGTTAGAAATTGGCGAATTTTGAATTAGAATTTTCCAATAATAACAACAAAGTTTGTGTATATACATTTATTTTTAGACGCATGCTGACAAGCAGTTTTATTTAATATTAATATACAATAAACAAATATATTTGACCATACAAACGCCGCATTTGCATTTTGGTGTATAGTTGTATGTACGGCTGGCACAAGTAGAAATGCAACGAGCAAATTACAGTTAGGGCCTTACCGACTCTTTTTTCTTAAAATAAAATCCCTATCATTAGGGGGCGCTACCGCAAGAGACCCTCAAGAGCGGTATTTGTGTCGCAAATTTTATGAGTACAAAGCAAATAAACCCTTGCAATTAGAATTTATTGCTTTTCTCCTTAGCGGATACATTTCTGGATACTATTCGTTGCACTAGAGCCTGAGTATTACTGCATGACAAGGTACATTTTACTTCATATTAGCGAAATTTGAATAAGTAAATAATCTGAAACGTTGATTGACGTATTCTTGAGAATAAATCAAACAACGCAGGAAATAAAGTGTCATACTCGTAATTCTGTGTTTATAAATATATTTTTTAATGATAAGGGAAAATGTTGGGGACAATTAAAACAAACGCAAGATTATATGTGAAAAAAAGCAACGAGGTGTTATACGCATGATATTTAATGAATACGCCTGTTAGTGGTATTTCCGTCTAAATTTTCCTTACCTACATAAACGTATTAAAATTTGTGCAACTTAGACCACGCTTTTCCTATCCATCCGAAAATAGGTAAAATTGTTTAACATTAATGTAGACCAAAAAACTTTTAGGCAGAATAGAATGGCATATAGCTATTTTTTCATTCGAGATTTCAGTTACTTAATTCAAGTTATAACTGTTTGATATAATTGATACAAAGTTTCTTGACGCATAACTTAGTCTATGTATGAAAACTAAGTTAAGCTTCTTTTAATGAATCTTTACCATTGTTTTTTAGCAAGTTCTTTTGACATAAACGGATACTAAGTCCTGTTTAAGTTTCGTGAAAGCATATCTGACGAAGTTGTTTTTCGCTTCCATAAATATCTAGAGATTTTCTAGCTTTACGAGCCTAATTCAGAAGTGAATACTGATCCAAATAAACTTGTGTTAACAATTTCCTTGAAAAATTTAATATTAGTTTATCTAAATTCTTGTCCTGCCATGGTGGTATAGTGTTTTATCGTTTCATCCATAATAAAAATAAAATTAGTTTTGAGTCATTCAGGTGTTTATAGTTTTTCATGAAATGATTGCATTGAATTTTATGCTGGACAGGCGGACAGGTCGTTTTTAATTAGAAGTAATGAGCATTAAAATATTTTAAAAGTATAAAAATATTTTTATTTTTTGTAACATACAATACTAAATTATTTATTGAATCGTTATTGCCCCATCGTTACATGCAACAAAAGAATTTCGTTCGGGTTATTTTTTTACCCTCCTAATGTCTCCAAGAGTCTTTACATTATTAGCAAGTATAAACCATTCTGCGATGCGCCATTACATCTTATTTTCAAACTTTTAATTGAGAAATTAAAAAGCCTGCTAAAGTACAAATTATACAGGTAGTACAGTAAACGCTCAAAGAAAAAATAAAGCATACGTTAACGAAATTGATATTGATATTAAACCGCATCTGTTGAAAGCGCCTGCTTTCGAAATGGACAAGATATCACTTCACCCACACACTCATTTATTTGTTATTGTCAATTGTGTGTTTTATAACGTAGTTTAATTTATTTACTGCAGAAAATGGTACATCTCTTGAATAATTGATTTGAGACGAATAAGCTAGCAACATATTTTAATATGCATTATATTCTGTAGATAACTATTGAGGCAGACTGTTAATTTTAATTTTCCTTCAAGAGATAAAGTATTGAAATTCTAATTAGAAATATTTAAATATAAAGTTTTGTCATTGTAGGAGAATTTCTTAAACTAAATGATACATCATTTTATTCCACAAAAAGAAGTTAAGTGCATTTTAATTTAAAGAGACAAGATCTGCAAAAAAATATGTTCAAAATTTAATTTTATTTTAAATTTGATTAATAGTCCACTGATGTGTTACAACATAATTGGCGCTGTTCTTCGTACTGTAAACATTTTTGGCTGCGGTAATTGAATTGCCATATACAGTTATACACCTGAATGATCATACCTAAAAATTTGAATTTGAAGAGTGTTTTCAAATATACTGTAATGTTTAACGAAAGCACTTCATATTAAAAACTAATGTAGCTATACCTTTGAGGAAGTTATTTTTGCTTGCAGCAGCATAATACTTATTAACATGTAATTATATTTTGCATAATATTTCTGTTCACAAAAGCTTTAAAGCTTTTTAGAAAAAGCAACTTTGAAGCTATGCGGTAATGAGCGCCTATGTTAGGTGGATCAAACTGTAAATAATTATAAAAGTAAATTGCATTGAAGAAAACCACGATGGTATTTCTTTAGCAGGTAAGAAATTGCTGTAAACACTTCCTCAAGCTCCCCTGCTGTTTTTGGGGATGTTTATCTTATTGCGGTATAATTTATGGCCTCGTTAAGAGGGGCGTTTACCTAGAGCGAATCGGGTCATTTTAAGCACCTACCGTTTTACATTTTACAGAGTTATTCGAAACTTTTTCGAAGTGAAATTTCGACATGCCAATGACAAAAGATGTAGCTACAACGTAGAGTTCGAGTTTTTTCTGAATTTGTTACAGTAATGTAAATATTGGTTGTTATATTTTGCTTAAAGATGCGTATTTTTGGCGAACTATTTCTCGAAAACTAAGGCACATAAACGAAAAATTCGAACTCCACGTTGTAGCTACATATTTCTTTGTACACTACCAAAAACATGAGCACGATAAATAAGTAAACACATTCAAAAAATCTGAAACCGCAAACCCTTTCGCACGAGTCCGTCAAGAGAGCGGAATGCGGATGCCCATCCCCACCAGGTCCGTCGCGTGGTATCCAGAGATCAGTGAGGCTAAGATACAATCAGGGCTAGGAAACTGGGTCGGCGTTTTCGGTCCAAACTTTATGGCGCCAGGTTTAAATTTTGCTGATTTTGTTCATATGGCGGTCGGTAGGTGTCGCTAGTACAACTGGTTTTCATTATGCAGTTACTGATATTATCGATAGCAATGACTGCTTTGACAACCCAGTGKCAGCAAAGKACTGACGCTTGACTGCATATTAACGGTTAGATGATTTGAATTTGTGCTTGTTTACTTCAGTATCAAGGGTTTTTGGACAATTTTTAGTGTTAAGTTTCAATCTTAAGTGTTTAATTATAGTTACTGGCAGCAACCAGTGAATTAGAGGTGATATTTGGATTGTAAAATGCCGATCTCTATTAGAGGTAAGCAAATCTGTGATTAATTAATCGTAACCTAAATGTGATTGATTTCAGTAGATTATCAGAAAATGAGTACACATTGCGGTGTTTGTTCAGTGCCAGGATGTCGAAACAAAAGCCCATGGTAATTATTTACTATAGCGTCCCATCACCTATCGAGTTCAAATTGTGCATACCCATAGAAAGTGGCCTCCCTGAATATGAATATGAAATCCGTTTCTTGCGGTCGCGGCTAGTTTTCAAGAAATTAATATTTTAATTTGGAACTACTTTACGACGCGGAGTGTTGTCCCGTATGCCGCCCAGTGTCGCATGCTCCTTAAAGTTTGGTTGTCCTACGCGTAGCGTTTTCAAGCAGATTTGGGGGTTGTTTTTTTACCGCGCGATTTTTGAGGCGTTTAGGCCGTGTTTTTTTGCGCGCGGCGCGCAAAAAACACGGCCTAAACGCCTCAAAAATCGCGCGGTAAAAAAACAACCCCCAAATCTGCTTGAAAACGCGCATACGCGTAGGACGTCCGGCCTTATGGGACACTTCATCACAGCATACGAAGAACACCGAGTGTCGCCAAAAACACGGCCTAAATGCCTCAAAAATCGCTCAGTAAAATAAACAACTTTAAATCTGCTTAAAAKCGCACTCGCGTAGGASAACCGGACGTTAAGGAGCATGCGACACTGCGCGGCATAAGAGAGAACACTCCGCGTCGTAAAGTAGTTCCAAATTGAAATATTTATTTCTTGAAAACTAGGCGCGACCGCAAGAAACGGATTTCATATTCGTGTTCAGGAGGCCACTTTCTAGGGGTACGCACAATTTGAGCTCGATAGGTAATGGGACGCTATAGTAAATAATTACCAAGCCCATATTTCGTTTCCTCAATCCAAAAAACAGTTAGACGGATGTCTTCATTGGAGAACCATTGTGAATAATTGAATAAGTTCAAGTCGCTTTTCTTTATTTTCTGGTAATATGAATTGTAAGAAAGATAATATTGTTTCTATACAAGCTTATTAATAGAAGGAGAAAAAACGTCTATTGATTTGGAGTCAAGCAGCCCGAGAAGACAAATACAGAGAGGAGGCATTAGCGTTGATCTTTTGGAAGAGGGTGACTTGTTCAAGAGGGGACTCTCCAACAAAACGTGAGATGTTCTGTAACAACAGAAGTACTTTTATTTATGTTTTTCTTTTTGTTACAGGATCTAAATATCCCGCATTGCTTGGAAAGGTAGGACTAAAAGAAAGTAGTGGGTGTTAGCCACCAGACGAAGTCAGTGCAGTTTCATTTCGAAACTTTCTGAAGCAATAAATAAAAACCCAGCTTTCGTAAGATATCATACTTATGCGTATCTCATAATTGTATTTGGGAGTGAAGTCAATAATCAAGATCCATTGCAACGGAAATTCATGTATTAAATAAACGTTATATTAGCTGCTACGGACTTGCCATAAATATATTTATAAATAAATTTATATACATAACATGCAAATTAACACTACTTTTATGCTTTGCCACTATAATTAAGTAGGTCCTCTAAAAAAATAAAACATTTCATTATTTCCAACTAAATTTAGATAATCTGAAATAACCTTGTTCCTATGTGGTTATATTTCTAAGACAGCCTTCTATATCTTCGTAGTGAAACCTTTTTGACATTAATGCATTTTAATAATTAAATTAATTTGCTGCAATGACATCTAGCTTGTTTAGTGCACAAACAGAAACCGAATGGTTTGAAATGTGTGCCGTTTGAGTATAGATTATTTTGATCTGCTTAGATCTTATCAGGTTGTCACGTTGTTTACATCATCTCTTCCTCGGTTATTTGTTTATTTATTTTGAAAATTTGTTTAAACTCGTAACAGACACTTTTTAGAGTTTCTTTGACAAAGTACGCAGGAGTAGTCAGAATGGCAGAGTAATAATTTTTTTATCAGTCTTTGTATAAATAACGTCTTCTGAAAAAATATTTGTTTATTACTTTAATTATTGTTATGGATAATGCATTAAATTGTAAACTTTATAGAACATATACATTTTTGTGAAGCCTTATTTTTAAATTAGTTGCTGCCGCTAAGTCCGTCTTAAGCTATATGTTACTATTTTTTTTATATCCGTCTCACAATATTATATAACATGATGGTCACTGAAAATATTATGGCTAATGTAAAGGAACCTTTTTAGTTTACGACATTCCTTGTGGAAATTGTATACATTCATAAGTACATAGAAAAGTTCAAATCCACTTTAGATTTGTGTTTGACTTAAACTCAAACTGAGAAATTGAGCCTTAGTTATTATGAATAATTAATATGTTATGTTATGTAAGTGTTAAAAATCTTACCCACCGCTGCAAAATTATTGTTGTGTAATTGTAAATTACTTTGTGGAAATGTGATGTACACATTTTGCAGGTAGTGAGATTGTGCATTCTGTCTTAAAAATTCACGATACCTGTTATATGATTTTAGAGTCATTAGAAGTAATCTTATTAATTATTATATTGTTGGTGTAAATATGTAAATGTAATGTAATGTAAATATGATATATAACCAAAGTGTTTTGCACAAACTTTGATATTATTCTGTAAGTAAATAGACCCTGTTGCTAATGCAGCAAATGGTGTAACAGTTTTTATTGCATATGAGTAGTTTTTCTTAGATTATAGTGAATATTGGTTCTAAAACATGTCTATGGTTGTTATTATGTTGTTATTTTATTTGATAAATTATTTGTTATAGTACAATTTGTCTTTCATTCTCATACCCTGTACATAAGTATGTTCTTTGTAAATATTCACAAACAGTAGTTTCTAACATTAATCATGTTAGGAACTATTGTTGTGAATATTTACAAAGAATACGGAAAATAATATAATAAAAAATCAAAGGATTTGGGGGAGCATTCAAATCGCGCGGGTTCGCAGTTAGTTCATATGGCGACCACGAGATGGCGCCACCAACTTTGAACGGATGAAGACAACGATAGATTCACTTCTATCTAACTTTTTCTATGGATACAATCCTGTCGGGAATGATCGAGCAATATACGATCTATTCCGATATGAGTGGATTTCTAAGATTGTATGTCTAATTAGTAATTACACGGGACAAGTTTAATGTTAAAAGTTCTTTCACATTAATTTACTGTCTGTCGAAGCAATGGGGAGGAGGAAGGAAAATTATTATKAAAGTTCCTCCAGAAATCATAATCGACATGCAGTTAGAATGAAATGTTATATAGTTCATATTTACAGAAATAAATGGGMTATTCCATATTTTGAATAACCTGGTATAATATCATAGTAAGTTACTAATATCATGCTTATTTTTTAATGCACACCCTACAGTCAGCAATTTTCCGAATATTAGTTTAGCCCGTATGTTGCTTAAACGATCTTTGCGTGATGTCAACCTATCGGCTACCCTCTTACGTCCCATGTCCCGCTGGTAACATGGGTTGCATAGTTTACATTTCTGCCCGATCGCTCCAAGTAAATGCCCCTCTAGCGCATTTTAATAAGTTACGGATGGGGTGAAAAGCGGGTGGCCATCGTCCACTTCTTAAGGCGTTTGAAACAAAAATCTGCTACAGCACCCTCTAGCGATAAGGAGAACTGAAGTAAGATAATGTGTCGGTAACAACTACTCGTTGCAAAAAGGCTTTTGCTGATGACTGTACATAGTACATACGTATTGTTTATAAAACTCCAAATGTAGAGCTAGAATATAATTTGCCTTGAACCGTTCTAAGTAAGTACATTTCTTACTTGTCTTTTCTTACCTCTTCAATTTATTAATTTATTTACTGAAAACTTCAGTTTAGGCAACAATATAAATAAACTGATATACAATGTATTTTTTAATAAATAATGTGTAATAGAGGAACTTTTCCGTCTTCTTTTTGTATTCGGTTGTCTAGGGATTTCTAGGGATTTTTCACTCAAAATCTAGGGGAATTTTCTAATAGTCACATGGCAATGCACAACGCTGTGTTGGACCTGTAATTAACTTGTTAACTTGGACAAGTGTTTTTTGCTCCTTTAACCCTTTTCTTGCTTGAAATTAAGTTTATTGAGCAAATAGATTCGTAAAAATGAATAAGTATACTTATATATGTTAATTTTTGTAAGCAGTTATCCTTGCGCTAACTATTTAAATACGTCACCGCAAGGCAAATCCGTATTTTACTGCGCATTTAATTTCCGAGGGGTGAGTGCTTTGGCCCTTTGTATGAATGTTACAATTGTGCGTTTTTGTGATCATTTGTTTTTTTCTTGTACCTATTTATACTATTCAGTGTTTGTTTCCGTTTTCCGTGTATTGCGTTTATTATGCCCTCAAATTTTAGCTAGTTTCGTCCGTAGAGCATGCGCTATTGGCCTCCTAACGGGACCTTCAAATTATCCAATAACGTCATTGCTGAAGGGACGCGCAGGCGCAGATTGCGAAATGTCGTCGATTCTCTTTGTTACAAGAATGTGCAACTGCAACTGCAACTGTTATACATAGTGATTGTCTGATTGTGGTCGTTCAGAACTAGGTAAATTTCGATATGCATATTAATTACTTACAGTTGTGCATACACGTGTTACTAATACTCCTGTGTTTGTAATTCATATTGTGTAAATATCCAATAACCTCCTTACTGAAAGGACGCGTAGGCTCAGATTGCGGAAATGGCGTCGTTTATCTTTGTTAAAAGAATGTGCAGTACAGTGATTGTGATCGTTTATAACTAGGTACATTTCGATGTGCATATTAATTACTTACAGTTATGAATACTCGTGTTACTAATAGTTCCGGGGTTTGTAATTCATGTTGTGTAAATATCTGCGTGCCTGTTATGCAATACGTGTTCCCGTGTTCCCTTCAGAATTTTGGCAATAAAATAAAAGAGTGGGGATTTATTACCACATATTGTATCAAATATGAAAACATATGTCAATATGCTGATGTACAAAATGAGCTTTTGTTCTTGCATTACTACACTTTGTTGCGGTTCAGCTCTTCGCAACCTTTGGAGTTTTGCTATTACGCCTTGATAATTATTGTCCCCCTTTCCCTCACTATCGAGCTGTGTTGTTCATATTTACTGTTGTTTCAGGCAAATATACTGTGTGCCACAATACAAGTGCTTCAGCGCATTGAAAACCAAATATGCGTGCTTTCAACTACTATTCAAATAAATTTCCTGATACTCTGTGGTCAAGCATTATAAAAAGGTAAGTTAAATATTAATTAATAATAATTAAATTAAATACCTACTTATATAAATGCTTTTCCTTAAAATTACTTTAAAATACTGAAGTATTTATGTACTTACAAATATGATAAAGTATTTCAATACAAAACACATTCTAGTATCTAGTGTTTAAAACACTTTTTTAAAGTTGAACAAGTACATTTTTTTCAACTCTGGTGTGATCGGAAGTGGGAAAACACTGAAAATATTTTTAAAGCAGAATACCCAAAACACCTTATACTGCGTGATTCACTAAGGGTACGGAACGGCGTACAAATAAATGCAGTTAATCAAAAATTTGCCGATAAAATATAGGTGAAAGTGAAGTTTTGTTACAATATTTTTTCTCTGGTTATGTTAACGTCACTACAAAACAAAATAGGGCTCATTTTAGAAGGAGTTTCAAGGCGATTAATATTAACGGTAAATTGTTTCAGAACTGATTTCCCTAAATAGCTGTAGAAGGTGCCATTTCAAGAATTGTCATACTTTTCGCGATTTCTTAAAAAATTTAATGTTTGTTTTGTGGGCTATTATGTAAGAGAGTGGTGAAAATCTGAGACAAATGTGATTTTTCGTTTTGAAGATATTTCCAAAATAGTAGACACAAGACACGAAAAAAAATCACCTTGATTTAAAAATAAAAAACTATATAGGGCAACATACGTTTTTTTTACATTGTTTTGTAGGCTATTATTTGAGATAAACTGCTGATAATCTGTGGTTGATAGCTTTTCTCGTTTTGAAGTTGACAAAATAGTACACACGACGCACTCGAAATTACAAAAAAGTAAGTTTGTTCTTTATTTCCGGCACAAATTAAAAATAATAATATACAATTTTTACCTTTATTTTGTAGGCTATTATTGAGCAAAAACTGTGGTTAAAATCCAAGATTGATCGTTATTAGTTTTTAAAAGTTATTAGGAAAATAATGTGCACACCATACATAACCGAGCAACTAATTTCCTAATTTATTCGATATTAATTGGGTTTAACATACAATTGTATTTTTTTAAATCTATTTACAGGATATTGCTTTTAGTAAAAGCTCACAATTTTATGTTTAATGGTTATAATTTAATATAATATAAATATAATTTAAAATAAAAGTCGATACAAAAGAAAAGAAATCAGCAGTATAATCACTGTTTGCCATTTGTAAATTCAGAAAAGATGAGATTATACCCAAGTAAGATCTATATTCTTAAGTAATTGTCGTTTCTGTAGCACAGGCAGTGGCGAAGTAATTAAGTTTTATGTGAATATATTGAAGCATAATAAATTTGTGTTGGACGGTATGCTCTCTTGTACAGTACCGTTGGTCTTTATCTTTAGAGTTTTTGTACATAACTAAACAGATCGCGCACACGCGAGGACATTGAGCATTTGGATAGTGGCATAGATACATTAAGAAAGATACCCAACCAATGTACACGATAATTTGTTAGCTTTTAGATCTTGATTGTAGAGGGCCACAGTAGTTGGTTCTTAACTTCACTTAAAATATTCATCACGTCGTTAACTAGTTCTTGCTCTTCTAATTTGCCCGTGAGTGGAAAGGAATAAGAAACGAAAATGACCCTCTCCTTAAGTAGCGCAGGTTGTCGTTACAAGCTAACGCTGACATACGTACAACAGATCTACTTGATGTGAGTCAGAGAGAGATGGGTGGTTAAAAATGTGCTGCGCTAGATTGGGGCGTGGTGTGGTATTACCACGGCCCAAGTGGGTGCCGACTACCCCGTGTTGCCAGTTTCAGCACAAAAGGCTGAATCTACCACTTTTTGAAATTTTGCAACTTTTGGTAATAATTAAGCACCATTTTAACACTTGCCGGTGTTATTACTACTTTAAGTTTTTCATTCATAATAATGTTTATATAGTGCGGCCAAAAAGCGCACATCTTTCAGTAACCATGCAACTAATAATGAATTACGTCAGTTTTGAACACTACCTTATTCTTAAAACGTTTACCTTCTCCTAGCTCGAAAACGCGTTGGTTTATCGAAAAAATAACTGAAATAAAAGTTTAAGATGTCAGCTACTTTGGTGTATAAAAATTTGCAGACTCGCGTCATTTGTCGAATAAGAATTTTTTTGTCTGGCAACGCCGAATTTCACAGCGCCAACCGGCAAGAGTAGGAATGCGAGTAAGGTCCAGAATAACTTGTACAGCTGCGCGATATACGACCTTCTGCTACAGCGAACGCATAAAGTCAAAGTCGGGCATAGTTCATTTTAGAGGCATCATTATAATCAGCCTGATTGTCATAATAAGCAGAGTTTATTTTGTACCAAAATCCTGAAGTTTCAAGCGCTGATTAAAATAAAAACTGTTTGCCGCTGCACATTTTTAAATTGAAATGAATTTAATTTTTGACTCTAGCTCACTATCCGAACTACTGTCACTTTTATTGTGTATTGTTATAAATAGATCTGTAATTCATGCAAAAACATGCATTAATTTTCAATATATATAAAAAAACAGAGCTTACTTCAAAAGATTTAGATACCTAGGTCTACATAAATATACATTAGCAAAACGACAATAATTGCAAGAGGGAACGAATAATCACAGAAACTATTTGCAATTGAATATCAATTCTGTGTGCATAAAGTCGAGTATCGCGTACCTTTTGGGCTATTTTGAACCATACTCGCATGTCCACGGACGCCGCTGTGAAATTCGACATTGCTACACAAAAATATTATGCCACAAACTATGTATTATATTGCGAATTTGCACACACCAATAAACCAACGCGTTTTTGTGCTGGGAGAAGCTAAACGTCTGGCGAATTAGGTAGTGTTTAAAGCGAACGAAATTCATTAAGGCGCTCTATAAGAAAGCATAGTGACGGCGTTATTAGAAATTTTAAAAAATTATATTTGCCATTTAAGCAGCAGCATAGTATCTTAATATAATAAAGGTGAGGTACCAAAGATATTTAAAAAAAAACAAACAAGAATTTTTACTTATTTTGGAAATTCACCCCCACAATCCTCTGCACAGCGCGCTTTTTTCATGACTAAGACAGTTGTTTTCCTTTTTCGATGAGGAATTATTTGAAGGCAGTCGTAGCTTTTAGCAAAAAACTGCAATGGAAAATCATTTTTGGAAAGCTTATTATACCTGGCAAGGTCTACTATTAGGCAAGCTACTATACAGAGTCGTATCATTCGGGCTAATTACTAGAAGCCGTAGGTATAGCACCTTAACAAATGTTTTTAAAGGTACCAACCAAATCCGTTGTATTTCTGGATATATTTTACATACAATTTATGCACACTTTACCATTTACATGTTTTTTTTATTCTCTGATTAAAATATTMACGCGGGTCGACATTAGTATACTTTTGTTCTTGACTTTTTTTAAAAAGATAGTGAAGAGATAGTATAATACTGCTCAATAATAAAGAAAGATTTTTAACACAATATTGAAGTGCTTTATAAAAGTAAAAGAGTTAGCAGTATTTGCGATAGTGGCAGTTATTTTCTATTAATAGTAAAATATCAGTATAACCAGACAGATTACCAGATTTGCAATACCATACTGTAGCGGAAGTAGAAATCGCCGTTATTAATAAAATATGTGCCAATATAAGGTGCGAAATGGATAAAATACCATCTGTATTTTAAGTGACGGGAACTTAGATATAAAAGGCTGCAAGAAACACATACCAGATGTATTGTACTGTACAATTGGTTTGGTTGCATTTAATGAGGGGACTGCTTAAGATCCTGTAGCTATAACGAGCATTTGTGAAGATGTCCTAAACTCGTAACACTCGGAATTTTCGTACATCAAGAATCTAGATCTAAAATATTGGTTGAAACCACAGCTCAAGAACAAATTTCGATAAGTAAATTGTGCAATTTTGTAAAAAGATTAATTTATTTTATCATGATTTGCGTGCAGTATTGCATAATAAAACGTTTAATGAACTACATGCGTAGTTATTAGTTTAATTTTTCCTCCATAGGTTAGTGAAAATTTTTAATATACTTTCGAACGTGTTTGTCAATATGAAAACTGAAATAGGATTAATTAGACAGATTTCCTAATTATTGTATTTGATCTATCGCGTCCCTCCCTGAGCTGCACTAGGGGACAAAGGACGGAGCTACGGAAATAGTAGAGATGGACGATGCGGCCACGCGAACACGGCAGCAGTCGCGTCTCCCTGAAAAATGTAATCTTTTACATTTAATTTTAAACTACCTTTATCGGTAAATCAAAAAATATGAATTTGCCACGAATGGCACCTAAAAGGACACGGCTAACTTATAATAAGAATATATTTTTTTTGAGTTAGGCCTTAGTTTTCGCGATAATGCGAGGTAAACTGAAAATTAGGGAATTTTGAATTAATTGTAGACGGCGTTGAAACCGAAAAACTGACCTTTTATTATTTTTCGGCCGTAAGAGGCAATGTATTTTGCAAGTCAATAATTTATTTAAAAATATTCGGCACAGAAAATGTTTCAAATTAAATACCCATAGAAAGTATACATTTCGTTTTTCAACAATGCACCGTTAGTTACATTTTTAACGATATTGACTTTCGGCTCGGTCTAATTTATATAATTCTGGATTTATAATTATCAATATATTAGCTTACATCTGTGTAAGTTTTAGCTTGTCATCCCCCCACACAAGTCAAAATATGTGCGATCGGGCACTCTACTATTGATCCTTCGCTGCATAAAATATTATTTTGTTAAGCATTACGGGTGTTGCAGTCAGCTGCTGTAGAAGTGCAGTGGTGGGATTGTGACTACCGCCCACATTCCGTTCGCATACTGTCTGGGCGGGAGGGACATACAGTACAAAACATTTGGGATACAATATCGCGCGCTTTGGACATTCTTTCGCCCTCTTGAGTGAAGATCATACACTACGGTTCTGTGGCAATGCGGTGCATTTACATTGGGTATCTTTCTTAATTTATCTATGATAGTGGTTTGCCGGCGTACGTAAGTTCTGAATTATTGTTATCCCGCGGAGCAGGTTATTGTTATTATTCTTAGTTCAATAATAATCCTGGTAACAGGTGAGCAAGTTTTTATTATAGGCATTATTTTCTGTACTATATAACGTTCTTGTATAACAGATTTTAGACTCACTACCCTGATTGTACAAGAGAAATCGAAATAAAACCGTCTCTTAACTGCAGAAGCCTGTTTATATTTAAAAACACCTAAGACCCACCACCCAGCTAGCCGGCTTTGCTACAATATATTTATTGTTAGCATTGATATTAATTTAAAGAATGGTATATTTCTTCATTTGTAAACGGCATTTTTGAAATAGGTTAATAAATATTTTCAAAAGAAACAATCAACAACTACCAAAATACAATGAATGCTGTTGAAATATTGACACTTGTCCCTATTGCCACAGAGCATGGCGTACCTAAACCAAACAAACATGGTAAAACTCTGAACGTGTCACAAATAACATAACTATTTTAACCACTAAAAATACATTGTTAATCTTGAAAAAATTAATATCTTGCGAATAAGTTCAAGACATTATTAATTACTTCCACATCCAACGGATGGGAAGTATTGTATCGCGAAAAAAGAATTCAAAATTTTTTATTTGCCCAGTCGCTTTAAAATGTTCAAAAACGTAAAAAAACTAAATTTGAGCAAAAAAATTCTTGTATGTGTGTATGTGTGTCTGTCTGTCGGTCTTTTTGTGGACGCGATAACTTTCAAAAGACAACATATGAACTTATAATCTGGCATACATATAAATCTCAACTACCCAAAGCGACCTATTGTTTTTGGGGTAAGTAGGGGGTGAAATTGGAGGGTAACTACCCTTTTTGGAAATTTTTATTTTTTCCTTTTAGTATGTGATAGGTAGTTTAATTGCCAGTATTATTCGTCCTTATAAACTTTCGGTTTAGACGATATTAGCAAAAAAACCGTCAACGGCTATTCTTAAATATCTCGAAAAATACTTCTTAATTATTCAAAAAGTGAAAATACTATCAGATAAGAAATTTGTTACAAACAGTGATTCAAAAAATTGACGTTTTCGGAATATTTACAAAAAACTGGATATTGGACCCTCTCCACACGATTTTTTAAAATTCTGCTATTATATAGAAAGTCAAATTTCTGATCGAAAAGCACTCTTGCAATTTTTTAATTAAGTTAATAATTTTGGAGTTATTTACAAAAAAAAGATTTAAAAAAATTAGTTATTTCTGCTAATATTACGAGAACTGTGTATTGTCTCAAAAAATGTGTACACGCAAAACTGCTCAAAACCTCATTATTGATAGTATAATATAAGAAATAAAAACGTAAATGTCATTTTGACTATTGGATGTAGAAGTATTGATTCAATTTGCAGCAGTATTATACTAGTCGTTGGAAGTGCAAATTAAAAATTGATTATTAGATAATTTGCTCGGCTATGTGTTGTTCGTATACTACTACTATTTTGGCAATAACTTTAAAACGAGAAAAACTATCAATCTCAGGTTTTACCATAGTTCTTCTTGAACAATAACTTACAAAATAAAGTGAAAAAAATCCTTTTTTTATTTTGTCATGTAGCACTATGTCGGCAATAAATTCAAAATACAAAATAACACTCGCCTTGTGTTTTCACCACTCTACAGCCTACAGAACGAAGTGAAAAAAGCACATTGTCCTATTTAATTTTTTTTTGAGAAATTGAAGAAAGCATTACAAATTTTCAAATGCTGCCCTTTACAGCTGTTTTAAGAAACTAGGAACAATTTACCATCAATATTAATCCCCTTGAAACTCTCTAAGATTAATCTTAGTTCATTGAATTTGGTTGAGGCATTTAAAAGATATAGCATTTGCTTTGTAGTGTCGTTACCATGGCAACCAGAGAAAAAATGTTGCAACGAAACTTTTTAGTAATTATACACACATTTTATCGGCAATATTTTTTATTTATTTTCGTTTCTTTATACCCTAGCGTCCCCTAGCGGTAAACTTAAAAATTCACAAATATTTTTAGTGTTTTTTTTTTCTGGTATAATTTTATAAAAAGGATTTTTTCTAAATACAGTCGCTCCGTGAATTGCACTGTATATTACCAAACTTAAAAACTTTAATTTTAATATTTTTACCAAACGCTTATATTAAATATTTTACGTGGATCCGCTTTATTTGTCATTTTCACCATAAAGAATAATTTGTAAACCGTTAAAAATGTTTTAATAAACTTCTTTAAACAACTAAAGCCAAAGTTACATCCACTTTATTATAAATATGGTAATATAGCACTTTTGGTTACTTAACAAAAGCCATTGTCAACTTTCTGCTTTTAACTATGTCAAATAGATAGAAACTTAACGTCAGAGCTAAAAGCAATCTAAACGCTACCAACACAAACATAATATTATTAAAGTCATTCTAGACAAAGCAGATTTAAATACAAAACAAAGAAATTTAACAATAATAAGGTTGACTCGACTTAATTGCAATAAATCACACATTTTGTCCATGAATCATTTTAACACCAAAATTAGACCTCCTAAAATACACATAGATGGCTGCTCTGCCAGAACTGTTGTTTTCAATCTCGACAAGCTCGCACTCAGAAATAGTGAAGTTCAGTTGCTAACCATGAGATAGCACCTGCTCTTCCAAAAGGATCGTTTAAAAATGCAAAGCCTGAATACTGGTATTGAAATTACTATTTTCTTTAATTTCACTATTATTGGAATCCCTCGTTCGCATCAGTGCACCAGCAGCCATGACGGCAGTGCTTGAAATTTGTCTTGTCTTGTATTACCTAAAAAAAGAAACAAGTAAACCAAGTAATTATAAGAAACTCAACTTTACATGAGCTGAAAAAACGCGTTTTTGCAATTACATAATTAGCAATAACTGTTTCTGGAACTTAATTAATAATAATAGCGACTGATAAGAGATAGGAAACGGGTAACATTATATACGTATATATTTAATTATTAAATTATTATTAACATATTTATTTACTGAAAAATCACTTTATGCTTAGTGTTAGTCATCTATTCATACCCATCATGGTATACTTCCCAAATGTTGAGTGAAATACTGCGATTTAATTTTAATACATTAGGTCGATTGGATGATATGCGATATTAGTGATCAAATATGCGTATTGTCGTATTGCGGTTTAAATACTATATTAAACACTACTCCCTGATGCACCTGTGTATTCAGTAAGTTTTGTAAACTAGATAAACAATCAAAGTGCGCTAAAAAGATAGAAACTGAACAAAAAGGAAACATTCACATTTTTAGCAATCTCTAAATAGTTATAAGGATTAAATTGGTCGTAACAGATAGCATGTCAAATAGAAGGAGCGTATGCAGATTGGAATCGCAAAACAAGCAGTTTACCTGCTCTTCCAGGAAAACGAATACATACTACATAGTTGCAATTTACAGCCGGTAACTGCTTTATTCGATACATATAAAACTGCAACACCTTGTTACTAGTCCATACCGGATTTTGTTGAGGGTTTTTTTTATTACCATTCGATATTTCGGACAGAGAACGTCGCAGTCTTTCCTCGCACCGTACATAGTTACTTAAACATTTTAGCTCCTGTTGTGCTTTTTTTTATTATACTGCCAATTTATACAGGGTGTCCCGTTAAGGGTAAAGAGCGGCTGTACCTCGACAATGGTAAGGTCTATAGATTTGAGATCTCTAAGTAAAAGGGGCAAGAGAAATGTCTGGAAATTATTTTCAAGTTCGTAACACGATCGCTAGGGGGCGTAGCTGCTATGAAAAAACAAAATTGTCTGTTTAAATTTTGGTTAATATCGCATCTTTTTGATGTTGGCCTTTTTTTTGTATCTGTCAAAATAAGGGAGGGGGAGGCCGATGTATCTTTCAATACTTAGATGTTATTATCTCCTGAACCGCTTAACCGATTTTAACTTTTTTGGTCCCGTTGAAAGAGAATTTAATGGTCTTTTTAAACGAGTATTTTGGTCAATCCGTATGGTATAAAATAAATAAGCTAGAGGGCGGTAACTAGTAAGATCACACACTTTTGTATTTTTTTTTTCTAAAAAGTTAAATGGAACAGTACTATAGGATCTTAAAAAACTTAAAATAAGCCATATTTTAGTACAAACCGCATTGCGATATCTTTATCCGTTCGCCAGTTATAGTAGAAAATGTCAAAAATTTTAATATTTCAACTAAATCTTATTACCTTAGGGAAAAATCAAATCACGCCACCATGGTAACCAAATAACACAACTGTCAAACGTTAATTTTGCGTGCATTGATAAATTCGAAGCAAAACAAAAACGGCTGCTGTTTCGAGTGCATCTGAACAACCATTGCATTTTTCTTTACGCGCTGAAAGTCTGAAAGGTTCAGTGCCCTCTCGCGTTGAGCCTTCCTTCACACTTTATCCAGGCTGTTAGATTTGTTAGTATTGACTACGAGATGGCACCAGGTTTCTATGCAGCGCCAGTATGTTTCTTTCAGACGCCGCAGGAGGGCACTGAATCTTTCAGCGCGTAAATAAAAATGCAATGGTGGTTCAGGTGCGCTCGAAACAGAAGCCGTTTTGTTTTGCTTGGAAAATGCACCCATAATTAACGTTTGATAGTTGTGTTTTTTGGTTACCATGCTGACTTGATTTGATTTTTTCGCTAAGGTAATAAGATTTAGTTGAAATATTAAAATATTTTACATTTTCTATTATAACTCGCGAACGGATAAAGATATCGCAATGCGGTTTGTACCAAAATAAAGCTTATTTTAAGTTGTTTAAGATCCTGTCGAGTAGTTACCGCCCTTTAGCTTATATATTTTATTCATCTAAAAGATCTTTAAAAATTCTCTTTCAAACAAGACCAAAAATGTTAAAATCAGTTAAACGGTTCAGGCCTCCCCCTGTTTTATTTTGACAGATAGGAAATGAAGGTCAAATATCAAAGAGCTGCGGTATTAACCAAAATTTAAACTGACCATTTCAAGTTTATACTTCATCGTATTTATTTTGGAGATAAAGCGAATTTTATGTTTCGTCATAGCAGTTACGCTCCCTAGCGATCGTGTTACGAACCTGATAACAATTTACAGCCATTTCTCTGCCCCTTTTACTTAAAGAGATTTTTTTCTCAAATCTGTAGACCTTATCATTGTCGCTATACTGCCGCTCTTTACTCTTAATGGGACACTGTATATTGAGTTAGACTTAATGACCAGGGTACAGAGAGGTGGGCTAGGTGAACGTATATTGTTAATAAATATTAACATATTTTTGAACAAGTACTGTTTTCCCTTTTCATAATTATGAATAAGAAGCTGAAAAATTACTTTCGTTTTGGAGCAACATATAACCACTACTGTCGCTAATCGTTTGGGAGTTATTTTGTGGAATCATTTTCTCCAAGAATGCAAGGTACTCATTTCTACAAGACGGAGTTCCAGCACATAATATATCAGAGTTTTTAGGGACTTTTTTTACTCCAAGTTTCACAAATAAGTGGACTAGTCATGATGCTCCCCGCGCAAAAAGAAACTGAATTGTTCTCTCTATTATGTTACAAAAGGTCCAGATGAATGTTGAACAGTGAGATCATGCCCTCGAAACAACAAATGCCACTTAAACAATTTCTTTTACACAACTTTCTTCTTTTTGGCATCATTCATTCTTCACCTCAAATATACTGTGAGATACTTAAACACGATGAAGCATTTGAGTAACGATTTTAGCAATGCTCTAAACTGAACATAAAGAAAGGTAATTACGACACAAATACAAAAACATGACAAACTTAGCAAGAGACACAAACGAGATTTCTTAGAAATTGAAAAAAATCCGTTATTCTTTTTAATTAATTCAAAACGGTCGATTCAAATATTAAGAATACCATATCAAATGAAAGGAAACGTATATTGTAGTGCAACAAAATATATACATCACACTCTTGAAAAACCAAGTTATTTGTGCCTAAAGGTTTCTAAATAAAAAAGGAAAAAACTGATTTCAAATATTTCATATTCTTATATTGAAAGTTTGTCTTTGTATTTGGGAGTCAGTTTCTATGTATTCATAGACTGTCAGTCAGCTGTTATGAAAAGAAGCAATGTCCAAAATGATTAGAATACAAAGAAAATCCTTCTTGGCTGTGCTCTATAAAACATATAAATTTGTTTTAGCTACCAAGCTTCCTAATTTATCACAGACAGAAACACATCAAACAGTATTTTTTTAGAATAAGGCATGCCAGGCGCACGCTAATTATTTGTGTATTTTAAAAGAAGCAATGTCTAACAAGATTGCAATAAAAAGAAAGCATTTTGACTGCTCCCTATATAATATAAAAACAACTGTAGCAGCCTACCGGTTTGTTTTCTATATCTGTGTGAAAAAATGAATTGTTCTTTTAAGTATAAGCGCGGGCTAGAAGCTCTCTAATTTTTTTATAGATTTTAACAGAAGTACTTCCTAATTAGTGATGCCCACGATAGTGTAATAATCGAACGACGAACACTAAAAATTGGTGGAGGTGCTAATGATATTTACTATTCCCACTTTTGCCACCAATGTAATAAGATTTTGAGCGCTATTAAATAAGTCTTAAATTGTATTTATACTAGCACCCTTGTGTATACATATATGTATACACAAGCGCACTTACCTTGTCTTTGGCTTCGATGAATATTAAAATATAATTTCTCACAGTATGCTGCCACCAGTTCGATTTTGAAGGGATCGGACGATCTTTAAATTAATGCGAAAGAAAAGTTAACAAAAATTGATAAAAACAGATTGATTTTTGATAGTGGTTTAAACCCATTTTCAGAGAGTGAGTAACGTAGCCCTGAAAAGGTTTAGGGATTCTTTCTGGTACGAGAAAGCGTTCAAACACCGTTTGTAAAGTTTAGTAGTTTAATATGAGCCTAAGAAAAATAATTATTATAACAACGAAAAAATAAAGTAATAAAAACAGAGTAAGTTTCCTTGGAAACTGACAATTGACACATAAATTGCAAGAACATTATTTGATCTTTTGTATCTAGACAGACGGTGTTGATGACTTAAGCAGGAGTAAGCAAACTTATTGACTCACCACGGTATGAAGTATCTAGTAACCCACTTTAGTGTGATGGGTCCAAACCAAGTAATTAGTAGCTGCACAGACTTCTATTCAAATACCCTGGAATTTCGCACACTGGAGTATGGATTCCTACTATTCTTCCCGAACTTCCACTGGGATCTTCAACTCAACGTTATATGACTGAATATGAAACTTGAGACCCGACGAAGAACTTTTAAATTTTTTTACTTAAGGTCGAACTTGGAATTTCTTAACACTCAATTTTTACATCTTAACTTGGTGTTGACTGAGAGGCGACTCTCTTGTACAACTTAACTTGATGACGGCTGATGGGAGACTCTCGAATTTGACTTTGGTTTTAACCTTCGATCGCCATTGGGAGGATGTTTATGTCTGGATGATATGATCAAGGCCTCTTGGTGTAAGAAGCCGGCGCTATATGATTGAACTCTTTGTGTAGGAACTTTATTGAGAATTGATTTCTAAGAAAGTTACCCCGCAATTCGTGCGTCCTGCTTGAGTCACTATTATCACCCTGAGAACTCCTTACTTGAAGTAAACACAACATATACGAGGGAGGTTCACTACAACAATCTCGTTTGCGGGAGTCTCGTCTCGACTCGAGACGATACTTTAAATTTTTCTTGCGAGACGAGACGAAACTTTTTAAAAGTCTCGTCTCAAATCTCACACGAGAGTCTCGCAAAAGTCTCGCAGTATCGCAAAATTTTAACGAAATATTAAGCAAATATTAAAGTCGTGAACGCCATCTAATAGCATCTCCCAAAAGCAAGCCGATGAATTACATAAAAAAAATATTCGGCAGCTGCAATCGGTATCGACACTTTCTACAAAAGAAATCGACGTCGCGCCGCCCTTTGTCTATGTGACCTTCTGGACGAAATTTGGTCTACATCGGGTTACAAATACGTAAATGGCGTTAAGTGAAATAAGTTTTCGTGTCGCTTTTCGCTTCATTATTATTTTGCTGTCGCTATTGGGAAGTGTACAGGAAGTATTTATCTATATTATACAGAGATTTTTTTATGACCAATATGGGGGATCTCTGAACTATCAGAGCTAGAAGGAAGGTTAAATAGAGTAAGATTCGCCGTTTGTTGACTTAACTCAATGCACGTTTTGATTTTTTAAGTTTATAGCTTGCTAGATATTTTGACAACACTAAATTTTGAGTATTTTTTAAAATCCTTTTATCTCTTTTATTTTTGATGTTAGAAAAAAGTAAATGGACAAGTACAACTGTTGTAGATAATTTTACCCTTAATAAAGTAGTGTACTCCAGTTTGTTATGCGTTTTGTGATATTTGAGATATAACATGAACTTATGTTTTTTTAATAGAAACTATAGTTGGCTATGGATTCATAAAGTTGGCGATTTTTTTACCTATTCAACTATATAACACTCGGTATAGTTATATTAAAATATACCAGAGTTAGGGCCAATTTTCTGTATTATTTTTGTATTGTTTTTAAATAGTTAGCCATGGAACAATTGTGTCTGGTATCTGACAGCTAACTGAGCACTAAAATTAACGTATTTGTAAGATGAAAGTGAAGTTTTTAAATCTAGAATAGCTTAATATGGCTAAATGCTACATCATGAACCTACAACAAAAATTCCGTTTGGGCATTTGAAAAATACTGCTACCAGATCGTCATCAGCCTTCTTTAAAGCAATTTAAAAAGCTTTACGATAACTCAGGACAATATGGCTCTTTTTGTAAACCAAGAAATCGATCCAGCGGTATAAATGAAGCTCCACAAATAAACATTTTGGCAAGTGTAAACGTAAATCCGTCATATTCAACCCGTGAAATTGCTTTAAATACTGGCACTTCACAAAGCACTGTTGTTAAAACATTGAAATTACATAGATTTTACCCCTACAAGCTTGCAATTAGCGAAACATTACATGCTGGGGATAAATATCGGCGTCTGGGGCTTTGTAACTGCAGAAGATCTACAGTTTTAATATTATGTGGTGGGATGAAACGAAATTTACAAACTGCGGTATGTTTAACCGACGTAATGAACATCTCTGGATACAAGAAAACCCTCGTAATGTGCAGCTAAGAAAACCTCAAATCAGCTTTGAGTTTAATGTTTGGTGAGGTATTATTGGGTTCACCATTACTCCTCCGTACATTTTTGACCATTGTTTAAGTGGTAAACGTTACCTTCATTTTCTACAAAATGAATTTGAAAAAATCCTTCAATTTAAACTTGGAGGTGCGTAGAACAAGGGAGTGGTTCCGACACGATGGAGCATCTCCTCATAATACAGTGCAAGTAAGGAATTATCTTGACCAAATGTATGCAAACACGTGGCTAGGAAGAAACTGACCTGTTGCCTGGCCACCGCGTTCTCCAGTCCAGATTTATCTGTTTTAGATTTCTTTTATGGAGTACAATAAAACACAAAGTGTATCTAAGGAAATGTGAAACAGTTTATTACTTAAGAGCTGCCGTTTTACAAGCTTTTGGAACAATTGACAGACGTTCTTTTAGGAAGGCAACTTACTCGATTTTAAAAAGATGCAGTTTAAGCATACAAAATAATAGTGGATTGTTTGAACACCTTTGTGGTAATTCATATTTTAGTTTTTTGGTTTTATTCTTTTGTTTGCACTTTCTTGTTATGTTAACTCTTAAATACGTTATTTCAATTTATTTTTGAAATTTGAGTTTTTATGAAACAAAACAATGTACTTCATGGCCAACTGTTCAAAAAAGAAACAAAAAATACAGAAAATTGTACATAACTCTGGTATTTTCCAAAATAACTATAATGAGTGTTATATCGTTGGATAGGTAAAAAAAATCGCCGATATTACGAATCCATAGGCAAGTGTAGTTTTCATTTAAAAAACACAAAGTTTATAGTTTATCTCAAAATAGACAAAATGCGTAACAAATTAGACTTCACTATTTTATTAAGAGTAAAATTATCTACAACTTTCGTATTTACCTTTTTTGTAACACAAAAAATAGATAAAAGGATTTAAAGAAATACTTAAAACTTAGTTTTTCCAATTCCAGTTCTGCTAGTTTTTGAGATCCCCATACTGATCATCGAAAAAACTCACCCTGTATATATACATATATCCATGCTAAATATGTAGCAATAAAAGTTGGAATTGATGTTATACGCATTTCACATACATAGGTAACATCATGAAAATTTTGCGAGTTTTTCACGAGACTCTCGAATGAGACCTGAGACCAGACGAGACATCACACTATTCCTAATAAGAAAGCAGTATTCAGAAAAGACTGGCGCTTAACATGTAACTGGTTAGTGAATAGTCGAAATTGCTCATTTTTATACCAAAACCATTAAATTAACCCGTACGATAATTTGTTACACCGAAGGTTATAAGAAAAACTTTTATACTTTTGAAATAGTTGTCTACCTTTAAAATACAGCTTCTGCTTTTTTTCCGAAAATAACCTTGCCAGCAATAATTCGCTTTATTGAAAAAAAGTGCTAAATATAAAAACAATAGACTTAAGTTGGTACCGAACGAAACGTAATAAAAATTATATTAAAATGTAAGAAAAGCTGTCTGATTTTTCTGCAAAATCGGGTTGCAGAGCTCGTAGTTGCAGTTTGCAGGGTGAATTGTTTCATCCCTACCTGGATTTTTATTAGGTTTGCTTAGTGGAATACGGATTGCGGAACACCCACATTAGCAGGTAGTATGTAATACATCCATAAATATTGCGCTATACGGGTAGTATAACTGTGTAGTATAATTTCCAGCGTAATAGTGTTCTCCATTCTAACCGGCGCCGCCTCGCGTCAACTAGCGGTAGTTGTTTCACTTAGGAACCAAATTAACTACACGGTCTCATACGTAAATATACCAATTTACCGTACATCGGGTTCGATATATTAAGGTGTACCATGTACCTATTAAAAAACATTTTTTTTTTAGAAAATGCATTAAGTAATTTAGAAAACCTTAGGATTTGTGAAGATAACATCAAGGATATCTCATTTGAAAGAATACACTTTTTGCCATTTTTCAAAGCAACAGAAAATGTATATATCTCAAACACTCCGTATAATATTGAGTGAATTTACTGATGAGGTTGAATTGCCTAAAAGACGTTCAAAGTTGCGAAATGACTCGAACTACGTAGATCGTCTTATTTAATATAAAAAGTTGCTGTAACTTTTCGATATAAGCGGCAAGCGAGGCGACAAGTGTCATTGATGAAAATATTTTTCATGGATAGAGCAGACCAGAAAATATAAAAAACACATTTTCAAAACAATTCTACGACAGCTTATCAGTAAAATTCTAACCTACTGTCGACTACTGGATACTGTATAATATGTGTGATGAAAAAAGTTGAACAAATTTCAATATCTACTCTTAACATGATAAAATGCCAAAGCAATAATTATATTTGTCTTTCATAGGTCGCTAATGTACAAGCTTGACAGTTCGCGCCAACTGCTGTTATTTAAAGATGTCATATCCAAAAACGACATCTTAATGGCGCCAGTTTTAATTATTGGTGATTATAGCTTATCTACAATATAATAATAATGTGTGCGAATAGAATTAAAAATGTGCATTTGCTGGATCTGCTGTTGATTTTCGCCTAATTTTCTTCTGACTTTAAATTTTAATCAAGTTATTACACTATTAACAAATTTTTAATTCTTATCCATTCTATACTCCTGAATTAATGAACATTCAAAACTATAACTTCAATTGACTTGTTTGACGGCGCTAAATGAAACATTTTATTAATAATATAATAATTATAACACTTMGTAATGTTTCAGATTTTATTGAGTTTAACCTCTTACATGTTTCGGCTTATTAGGCCTTTCTCAAAGAGTTTACAAAACGAAACTGTTGCTTAAAGTTAGKTGCAGATCCCACGAGCCTCTATACCTACGAGCGGGTGACATTTATGGCAGCGTTGATAAACAAACTAGGGAATTCCACTTGATCGTTACAGATATTTTTGTGGGGGTTCTGTTTATGTGTAGCTGTTCCAGTAATCCTAACCTGATGCCGTTTTGAACGTTATGTAATATTTTAAATCTTTTTCGTCAAATGTATGATTGAGAGTTACACAATGTTTTGAAAAGCCAGTTAAGGTCCTATTATTTAATATGGATTTTTTATGTTCTTAATTCTTTCCTTAAAACTACGACCTGTGCAACCTATATAACTAATATTACATTCTTCACAATTAATTTCGTATACACCACTTTTGTTACCGTTGTCCGTCTTATCTTTATTGTTTACTAACAATGCTCCTAAGTTGCTTCTATTCACGGAAATAAACTTTCTATTGTCATTGGAGAGGTATCTTGACATTTTTTCACTAACATTGCCTATGTAATTTATTGACTGCCATATTTTAACTTCATGTGAGCTTTGCGAATGGTAAAATTGTGACATTATTAGTTTTGATTGCTTAATACTGATCATCTTTTCAATCATTTTTGGTTCGTACCCATTTCTTATTGCCAGTTGTTTAATAATGTGTGATTCCTTTTCAAAATCTGTTGTACTTAGTGGAACCTGTAGTAGTCTGTGAATCAAACTATGAAAAGGTGACAATTTTATACTTACTGATTGTTTAGATTCAGCATGAATTAATGTATCGGTAGTGGTTGGTTTTCTATAAATGCTAAAATTTAGTTTTCCTGAATTCTTTGTTATGGTAAGGTCTAAAAAGTTTATGCTGTTGTTGTTTTCTTTTTCTATAATAAATTGTATTTTTTCATGAATACTGTTTATGTAATTCAAAAATTGATCCAAGTTTCTGTCTGTACCTGTCCAAATACAAAATATGTCGTCCACATAACGTGCCCAAAACTGAATGCAATTGACTAGATTACTATTTGATTTGAATATGATTTTTTCGAAATTATTCATGTATATCTCAGCTAGCAGTGGTGACAATGGAGACCCCATTGGTAAGCCATCTTCTTGCGTGTAATATTGATTATTAAAACAAAAGTAATTTTGATTAATGCATTCATTTAATAATAAGACCAATTCTTCTCTGAGGGATTCATCTAAGTTAACTGAATTAATATGTTCAATTACAAGATTTTTGACTTCCTCAACTGGAATGGATGTGAATAGGTTTTTTGCATCAAAGGAAAGTAATTTTGTATTAGGTTGGAGGGTAATATATTGTAGTTTTTTGACGAGATCTATCGAATTTTTTATTCCAAAGGATGATTTAAAATCAATTAATTCCGGTATCAAGTGACTGAGTTTTCTACAAATTTTATAAGCGGGAGCGTTAATGTATGACACAACCGGTCTCATTGGTAAGTCTGCTTTATGCAATTTCGGTAAAGCATAGAGTTTTGGTGCTTGTGGATTTTTGTTCTTTAATTGATACTTTTCTTGTTCAGTGAATATCGTATTGCAATGTTTTAGTAGCTGAGTAATCTTTGTTTGATATGTGCTTGTTGGGTCTTTTTTATTGAAGGTGAATTGTTCCGGATTCAAAATATCTTGGATTTTTTGTGTGTATTCCGACTTATTAAAAATTGTTACTGTGTTGCCTTTATCCGCTTTGCATAGTACTGCATTGCTTTCAACTAATTTTTGTTTTATGCTCTTTACTGTTTTTAAATCTGAATTATTTGATTTTGGATTATGTTTTTTAAAAATTTTGACACAATTGGCTTTATCCTCTTCCGTATGTTGTTTTTTAAGAGCTAATTCTATATCTACAATAAACAGATTTAAATCTTTATCGTTAGAAATATTTGGACACAACTTTAAACCTTTGTTTAGTAACTCTGTTTCTTCTTTGTTGAAATTGATATCACTTAAATTTTTTACTCTTGGATAGAATTCATAAGTGAAATTGTCAGGAGCATTGTTATAAACAACAAAATTAGACTTACGTGATTTCAGGTTATTTAATTTTTTCAACTGTTGCTGGTACTGTTTATGAGCTATCACTTGGGTATCTTCTCTAATTTGCTGATCCAGGAAATCAAATTCTATGTTGTGCAGATTGTCTAATAGCTGAAAATGCATGAGCTTTTGGTGTAATTTGAGAAAATGTCTTCTGGTATACCAATGCTTGATTTCATTATTCAACCAAGATCGATATGCTGTTTGGGTTGCGAGCGTGGCTTCTCTTGATTTGTGATGGCATTCCAGTTTCATATGTTTGGGGTAAACATTTGATCTCTTGCACTGCTTTAGGAACCACAGGTGGTTCTGACACTTTCTCACTTTTAGCACAGTTCGTCTATATAAGACCGTCAGACGCGTTACATCCGCACTTTTAATAACTTCAATTGAATAAATTGAATAAAAAAGACCCAACAAGCACATATCAAACAAAGATTACTCAGCTACTAAAACATTGCAATACAATATTCACTGAACAAGAAAAGCATCAATTAAAGAACAAAAATCCACGAGCACCAAAACTCTATGCTTTACCGAAATTGCATAAAGCAGACTTACCAATGAGACCGGTTGTGTCATACATTAACGCTCCCGCTTATAAAATTTGTAGAAAACTCAGTCACTTGATACCGGAATTAATTGATTTTAAATCATCCTTTGGAATAAAAAATTCGATAGATCTCGTTAAAAAACTACAATATATTACCCTCCAACCTAATACAAAATTACTTTCCTTTGATGTAAAAAACCTATTCACATCCATTCCAGTTGAGGAAGTCAAAAATCTTGTAATTGAACATATTAATTCAGTTAACTTAGATGAATCCCTCAGAGAAGAATTGGTCTTATTATTAAATGAATGCATTAATCAAAATTACTTTTGTTTTAATAATCAATATTACACGCAAGAAGATGGCTTACCAATGGGGTCTCCATTGTCACCACTGCTAGCTGAGATATACATGAATAATTTCGAAAAAATCATATTCAAATCAAATAGTAATCTAGTCAATTGCATTCAGATTTGGGCACGTTATGTGGACGACATATTTTATATTTGGACAGGTACAGACAGAAACTTGGATCAATTTTTGAATTACATAAACAGTATTCATGAAAACATACAATTTATTATAGAAAAAGAAAACAACAACAGCATAAACTTTTTAGACCTTACCATAACAAAGAATTCAGGAAAACTAAATTTTAGCATTTATAGAAAACCAACCACTACCGATACATTAATTCATGCTGAATCTAAACAATCAGTAAGTTTAAAATTGTCACCTTTTCATAGTTTCATTCACAGACTACTACAGGTTCCACTAAGTACAACAGATTTTGAAAAGGAATCACACATTATTAAACAACTGGCAATAAGAAATGGGTACGAACCAAAAATGATTGAAAAGATGATCAGTATTAAGCAATCAAAACTAATAATACCACAATTTTACCATTCGCAAAGCTCAAATGAAGTTAAAATATGGCAGTCAATAAATTACATAGGCAATGTTAGTGAAAAAATGTCAAGATACCTCTCCAATGACAATAGAAAGTTTATTTCCGTGAATAGAAGCAACTTAGGAGCATTGTTAGTAAACAATAAAGATAAGACGGACAACGGTAACAAAAGTGGTGTATACGAAATTAATTGTGAAGAATGTAATATTAGTTATATAGGTTGCACAGGTCGTAGTTTTAAGGAAAGAATTAAAGAACATAAAAAATCCATATTAAATAATAGACCTTAACTGGCTTTTCAAAACATTGTGTAACTCTCAATCATACATTTGACGAAAAAAGATTTAAAATATTACATAACGTTCAAAACGGCATCAGGTTAGGATTACTGGAACAGCTACACATAAACAGAACCCCCACAAAAATATCTGTAACGATCAAGTGGAATTCCCTAGTTTGTTTATCAACGCTGCCATAAATGTCACCCGCTCGTAGGTATAGAGGCTCGTGGGATCTGCATCTAACTTTAAGCAACAGTTTCGTTTTGTAAACTCTTTGAGAAAGGCCTAATAAGCCGAAACATGTAAGAGGTTAAACTCAATAAAATCTGAAACATTACCAAGTGTTATAATTATTATATTATTCAAAACTATGTTTTACAATATATTGTTTTTTGGTATTTTGTTTTCATTTAACTAAAAGTAATTTTCACAATAAAAATGCATTTTCTCTGTTTCTTAGCAAGATGTTGGTTGTCCACTACTTATTGCATTAGCATTTGCTGTTTATTTTACTGGCTGTGCTTGGCTAGCAGACACACATTTGTGTTAACGAGAAAAGCTAGCAAACTTTTTGTTACGAAAAAAAGGTGAATAACAGTTTTTAGTCAATTCCTCTTTTAGAAGCTTGTGTTTTGTAACAAGATAAATCTGTTTTAGTAAGATTTTTTGTTTCATACTAAAAAAACATGCTCAAAATCAAAAATGGTCCAAAAGACAAAAATATGGAGAATAAAACTATATTTATGCCTTTTTCTATTAAGAAATATACAAATTTAAAATTTGAATCGATAATCAGAAACGGCATCAAATTTTCCATTAGAATCACCATCAAACTCATCTGTTTAAAATTTTCATTAACTAACTAAGTAGTTATGATCAAATTGCACTATACTTACAAATTTAAGAGGTGAAGTATAATGCTCATAGAACATCCCATTAAACTGAAACTTGTAATCATTTTGGCCACAATTTCTTTATAAGCAGGGCTTTTATTGTTCCCTATAAATGTTCAGCATATCCAGAGGCATATCCTTAAACCTATCCGAGCTTCTACTTTAATTAGACAAAGTTTTTAATCAAATTTTTCATCGCTGTAACACCTGGTACCTAATCATGTGATGTGTGTCCCATCTCAATACGGCAGTCAACCCTGCACGGGAGTAACGGAGATCGTCCTACCCTAGACTGTTAATCTGATAGAAAAATATTTTAAGTTAACGTACGTGGTTAAATCCCTTAATTAAAAATTTTGGATCATCATGTTTATATGTTTCTACATCTCCCGCTGTGCTATTACTAGGCTATAAAATGCAAGACTGTAATAAATAAATAAAATGTAGTCGTAGGATTACCACTAACATGACGGTATAAAATTTTTAATTAAACATAATTAATTCAAGAGTATTGTTGCAAATAATCGTTATTTTCTAAATTATTGCAAGTATTAGTCTACACTAAAAATATTTGTATTTATTTATAAGAAACTGATAATTATCAAGAGTCTACATATATTAATGAACGCATTAGTGAATGGGGTTAAAACCACTAGTGTAGAATTATTACACTTATATTAATTATGTAGTATTTAACATATGCATGCATTCAAAATTAGTTTGAACTCGTTTAATACAGTTTTATAAATTTTGTAATTGAATTGATCGGGTTATTTTAAGCAAAATCTAAAATTATAATAAAAAAATCCCGACATCTTGAAACTTTTTTACAATTTTTCTTGTAATCAGCTCACCAAAAACTGTCGGAAGCGCTACACAGATCTTAGTGAAAACCTCTGTAGCCCTGTGCAATGTAATGCTGCAACATTAACTACCCAAGTGACTATACTAGAATTTCCTGTGTCACTCTTTCTCACTTATTCTAATATTCTCAGTTCTTTATTAAGCGTTTTGAAATCCAAAAAATTTTGAGTTTTCATAGAATGAACAGTAGAAGGACTCATTTTTTGAAGTCGAAATGTAGGCAAAAGTTGATAATATACTTTGTTATGCCCCCATATTTTAGAAATAAATTGTTGGTTAGTAGAATATTACCTGGTTACCTATAACATATTTATTAAAATTAACATATAGACATCGTTTTGCAATAATGAAGGCACTACTATAATATTAAAAATGGAAGCAAAAATGTCGTTTCTTTGTTGAAAGTAAATAAAAAAGTTTTGCCACCCTAATAAATGGTATTACAGAGTGACTGTGGAAGTACGAAACAGAAAATGCTGAGAATAAAGCAGCAGGCTATGATAGTAAAAACAGACCGTTTAAACACTAAAAGATAAAGCAATGTCTGGAAAAAACGGCAACACCTTAGAGAAAAATAGAAAATATACATAGATGATTCTAGACAAACAGATATTTACCTAAAGACCCAACATACCATTGTTCTGCTTATTTGCTGTGTTGAATATATTGTGATAATATCCTTGCGAGAACTCACTTTGTGCCAAAACAATTTGGGGAAGAGTATATAGAGGTTTGCTATGAGAAAGAACAAAAAAGTGTAACATAATCAGGAAAAAGTTAGCTAAAGGTTGATAATTTAAGGAATGGAATGCATAAGTTACAAGGCAGGAAAACTAATGCCTAATATAAAAAGAACTAGAGAGATGTAGAGCTGACTTTTAGAAAAAAAAAGAAATAAAAATGGAACATTCTATAATTATGAATGAAGAATGAGAACTGATATTGAATTCATTCTACAGAATCTATCTTCAAAATCTACAGAGCGACTATTAATTCATCATGTAAAATCTGAACATAACAGGGTTAAATCAACAAATAAAAGATATCGCGAAGATAAAAATCAAACCACTGTTGTTTATCGGAAAGTAACATAGTAGTTAGCGGTTTGTGAAATACACCTTAAGCGCAACTAACAGAAATGATTCATAATGCATTGCATAAAAATAAGCCAGTGGAGTTTTAACAAAAAGAAGGAGAAGTAAAAAATCATGAGCAAGAACAAAATAAAGTATCATAGCAGTTTCCTGGAATGGAGTATCTGCATCCGGATTGAACAATAATGTAGGTTTTGATAAATATACAAGGTGTTGCAAATTCCCGTTAACCCTACATTCTTGAGGCCAAAATATGACGATTTTGTTATTGCTAAATTTCTGAAAAACGCTTCATTTAATAAATACAGGGTGTCAAAGTTGATATTTAAAAATCGTTTGTAACTTTCTAACCCCCCCCCCCCCCAACTTTTCTTGACGTGAGTCCAGCGGATCTTTTTTTCTAGTACAAAACTTGATTGTCAGTTTTTTGGTCTCTTGTAATTTTTAGACAAAATGCTTATATTCAGTGATAAAAAAATCTTCGTGTTTAAGGGGAATTCGACTTTTGTTGAAATTATGTAAACTCTTGTTTCTTTGCCAAGCTTTCGATTTTATTTTAAATCTTCTTCAGGGCTCCTATAACACTTATATCAGTATGTACCTAAAACTACATGTAACTCGCAACCTTACTGAAATTGAGGTTTATAAAAGGGGGCCAATTTTATGTTTGAAATCTTGCATAACATGTATAATTTGATCGAATTTGAAGTTTCATTACAGATTTGATTAATGACAAAATATAAAAGTMGCAACATAGCCACCATATTTTTCATAAATTTATGCKTGCCGATTTACTATGATTTTAATATTTCTTCTGATAACAAATAGGTGTAAATATTACTTAAATTTTGTGTGTCCGATTTTTTATTTATTGTGTTAGCACTTTTATTAATTTGGTACATTTCTAAAATTAAACGTTTATTTGTAACATTCTCTTTTTCTAAAATTTTGACTTCTTCCCAATTTATTATTATTTCTAATTACGTGTTCTCCTAATGAACATCGATCTCTATCTTTTCTAATATCACTTTTATGCAGTGCTATCCTACTGGATAGCCACTGCGATGTCTGTCCCACATAAATTTTGTCACAAGTATCACATTTTAAAGAATAAACAAAATTCGATTGATATCGTAATGGAATTTTTGATTTCAATTTGCTAAATAAATTTGAACTCTTTAAAATTTTTTAATGCTATTTTTATACCCTCTTTTTGAAAACTTCTAATTAATTTTGTTGCCAAATCTGTAATATTTGGAAGAGTTCCAAACCGAGATGCTTCTGAATTATGATTACTTTGAGAATCATGGTTTTCTTGCTGCTCCACTCTGTCTAAAACATTCACCGAATTTAAATTTTGCTGATTAATCGCACAATCGTTTTGTAAGTAATCAATAGTAGAAAACAAAATTTTGTTTATCGAAGTTTGCGGGTAAGAATTTTGAAGTAACGTAATTTTTCATTTTTGTAAATTCTTATTTATGTAATTTGGATGTGAAATTTTTTTAATTCTATGTTTCATTTGCCTAATAAAGTTAATTTTAATTTTAATTGAGTGATTTGACAAAAAATTTATATATCTGCCTGAAGAGGTGGGTTTCTGATACCAATCTAAGACAATCTTATTATTTTGCCGTATTACTTTTGTATCTATTGTAGAAACGGTACACCACCATCCACTTCTCTCTCAACTGTAAATTTTATATGGTGGTCGAAAGAATTGAAAACCATTATAATTTCTTCTATGCCATAGGTTGGAATTACTAAAATTAAATCATCCACAATTTTTTTTATAAATGCTATTTTATATGTCAATTTTGGTATACATGAATTTAGAAGTTCGTCCATTACATACTGTGCAAGTATAGGACTTAATTTTGAACCCGTAGCGCATCCAAAAATTTGTTTGTAATATTTGTCCTCATAGTTAAAATAATTGTTATCTAATATGAATGATACCATTTCTATAGAAAGCTCTCTTCTTTTATAATTTGTATTAATTTTTGGACATTGAAAATATGGGTCGATTTTATTCCTTTTTTCACTCAAAATTTTGATCACCAAAGATTTTGAAATGTTTCCAAAAAGATTGACCACATCTAGCGATACTATTTCATGTCCCTGTGGAATTTCTACGTTTTTAACTAACTCAGCAAAACTGAAACTGTCTTTTATGTAATAGTCATTATTGGTATCATACGCCATTGTTAAGATGTCATAAATTAATTTTGATAAATTAGTCATTGGACTTTGTATACTTGGCACTATAGGTCTTAAAGGTGTGTTTTCTTTGTGAAGTTTTGGATTGCCATAGATTCTCGGGCTGACTGAATTATAGATTTTGTTAGCTTTAGCTTTTTCTGAAGTTATATGTTGTATTTTTTCTAGTTTGCTAACATAAGTATTAGATTTTGTTTGAACAGTACGTGTAGGATCACATCTAAGTACTTTAAAATAGTTTTCGTCCGAAAGAATGTCATTCATTTTAATTTGGTATTGTTCTTTATCCATGACTACTGTTACGCCCCCTTTATCACTATTTAAGGTTAATAAATTTGGATTTAATTTTAAATAATTCTGAGTTTKTTTGTAAAGTGTATCTGTTTGGTTTTTTACACCTTTATTTTTATATATAAATCCTGATATGATACTAGCAAATTTAGCTCTATAGAAATCTCTTTTATCTTCAGCTATTAGGTCTAAATTATTTCCGATGTCAGCAACAAGTTTACCAATATGTATGTCTTTAACATTAGTTTTGAAACTAAATTTATTACCTAACGCCAAGGTCTTGGATAAGTTTACAAACCACTTTTCTTGAATGTTAATTTTATTGTTTAAATTTTGTATAAGTTTATTTAATTTATTCATATTTCTTACCTTAATTTTGTAAAAAACTGTATTATACTTTATTTTTTGTCTCCTCTCATATTCATAATTTATGAATTGTGGTAGTATCTGTTGCAACTCTGATTTTATAGTGTATTTTAGTTTGGAATTTTTTGTAATCAGAAAATATTACAGGTTTGGCAACAAAATTAATTAGAAGTTTTCAAAATGAGGGTATAAAAATGCATTAAAAATTTTTTAAAAACGGTTCAAATTTATTTAGCAAATTGAAATCAAAAATTCCATTACGATATCAATCGAATGTTGTTTATTCTTTAAAATGTGATACTTGTGACAAAATTGATGTGGGACAGACATCGCAGTGGCTATCCAGTAGGATAGCACTGCATAAAGGTGATATTAGAAAAGATAGAGATCGATGTTCATTATGAGAACACGTAATTAGAAATAATCACATAATAAATTGGGAAGAAGTCAAAATTTTAGAAAAAGAGAATGTTACAAATAAACGTTTAATTTTAGAAATGTACCAAATTAATAAAAGTGCTAACACAATAAATAAAAAATCGGACACACAAAATTTAAGTAATATTTACACCTATTTGTTATCAGAAGAAATATTAAAATCATGGTAAATCGGCAGGCATAAATTATGAAAAATGTAATCGAAAGCTTGGCAAAGAAAGAACAGTTTACATATCAAATTGTAGGTCTTTTTAAACTCTTTAAAATAGCATAGTGGTTGCCTAAAACATTTGCTGATTATGATATTTTGCAAATAAAATCAATTTTTGTAAAAAAAATTTTACCTTATCCTGTATAAGGAATATTGCTTCATACTTGGATGCTGACTTTTGCCTTCTTCAGTTTGTGTTATTACCATGTATATGTAATTTTTACTCCTTCTTTATGAAAAACTAGTCACCATCATATTCTGTTAATAAGTTTGTTCACAATTTATTAAGTGTTAGTTTAACAGCTTATTACGGTACTAATTATGCCTACATACCCATTGCTGCACGCAAAACCCCAAAATTGAGTAACTTTTAAATAAAAAAATTTGTTTTAAAGAGAGAGAGACTAGAAAACGATACCCTGCGATGATGCTAATGCATGATGTAGAGAACTAAGGTTGTATAAGTATAAAACTTACAAGTTTTAACGAAATCTGATGAAAATGGCACTTGTTGTTCCATTTAATAAGCTGGGAAACAACTGTTGCATGTACTAATATCTATAAAATAAATAATTTTATGTTTCCAGCACGGATTACCTACAATTGCAACAGTTACTTCCCACTTTATTAAATAAAACGACAGTGGTTAATTTCATACGACTCGGTAGAAAATTGCAAGTTTTACACTTCTACCACTTTAGTTTTCTACATCAAACACTAGCCTCATCGCAGGGTATCGTTTCCTGGCCTCTCTCTTTTTAGAACAAACTTTGTACTTGATTTATTTAAAAGTTACCCAAAATTTTGGGGTTTTGTGTGTCAATAGGAGAATATAGCGGCGACAAGTTTTCTTGTTTGTCATTAAGAAGGAGTAAAAATTACGCATACATGGTAATGACACAATTTGAAGAAGACAAATGTCGTGATCCAACTATGAAGCAATATTTATTGTGTGGGGTAAGGTAAAAACATATTTACAAAAATGAAGCGTTACATTTCCCCAGAATTACCGCTCTGTCAGCTGTTACCGACCATGCAGAAGATTTTTGAGAAGACCATCTTGGATCGTCGATTTGCTGCCGTCTGGGAGAAGAACGTCTTCCCGAACGAGTAATTCAGATTCAGGGCGGGCATCTCCGTCATGCACCAGGTGCTCAAGCTTGTCGAGTAGGTTAACAATGGCTTCAACGTCAGAGTTAATCTAAGGCCCTTTCTGGACGTGTCAAAAGAGTTCGACAAGGTATGGCATAAGGACTGATACTCGAGCTATTATATGCTGACATCCCAACCGGACCCATCCGTCTGACGTCAGCGTTCCTGAGGGACACTTCCGAGTGAAACTCGATGACACAAGGTTCTCAGTGCACACCGCCACATCAGGGGTTCCACAAGGCTAAACGTTCTCCTTATTTACGAGGGACACTCCGAAGATAAAAACAACAGAATCCTTTTTTTTCTATCCAGACGGTGTATAGATCAAGACTGAATAAGTCTTGTTTGTTGACTGTTAAATCCGCTATGCTTCTGTTCATAGGAAAGTAATGAAAACTAATCAGGTTTTATAATTTTGCTGCAAATAAGTAGCAGCCATAGGCAAAACAAAATGCCCTATTACTGCTTTTTAGTTTTTAATGTATATTTACTTCTATAACAAAACTCAACTGTCACCCAAACTCATTTAACGCAATATGTAAACTGGTACACAAAAGCTGGAAACGAGTAGTGACAGCAACTGTTTTAATAGATAGATCAATTAATTAATTATGTATAATAATTATTAATGTGCATCTCAGAATTGCTATCGACCAGCTCGCATTAGACCAAGTATACAGAGTGAGTAATTATTAAAAGAGGTGACCTGCCTTAAATCATATACGGGGTGATCAGAAAGTTCCCACACTTTTTTTAGATATTTCAACTGTACAAAAATACAGTATAAATATAAAAATGCACACGATTAAAATAATAAACATGTTTATTAGACTAATAATAATATATTTTAACAAAAATAATTACAACATATGCTCAAAATTGAATCCTTTAACTTCAATACATTTTTTAACTCGCTTACGAAAATTGCCAACGATGGTCGCACACTGTTCCACCGTAATCTCGTCCTAGGCACGCTCCAAAGCCGCTTTCAACGCTTCCACATTATTGTATCGGAACCTTGATAGCTTTTCGTCTAAGATGGACCATACAGAGTAGTCCGTGGCGTTCAAATCGGGCGAGTTTGACGGCCAAACGTCTTTGCCCCAAAAACCAGGAAACAGATCCTCACAAACAGCAATTGTTGTTCGAGCGGAATGAGCCGATACCCAGTCTTGCTGGAGCGTGAATCCGTTTTGGCCGAAATGACATGTGGCCCAGGGTTCTAGAACATCTCTTAAGACGATTTGCTGATAGCTCGCGGCGTTGATTTGACGTTTCGGTCGATGAACACGAGAGGAGTCTTTCCACTGGCGCAAATTCCTCCCCAGACCATGACGGAAGCGGGAAAGTGCCTGCGCTCCGCGATTTTTACTGCAACGGTCTTCTGCTGACCCTTACGCAGTAGTTGACGGTGATTTTGATGATTGTGTGCCTGGGAAATGGTGAAAATCTTCTCATCTGTGAATAAAACTTTGTTCAAGTGACCACCAGCGACCAGGCACAGCATCTGCCGGCATATTTGTAATCGTTTTGCCTTTGCTGCATCGTTGAGAAAATGAGCGCGGCTGATCTTGTAGCTACGAAGACCGAGCTTCTTTCTGACAATAACGTGGCCGGTTTCGCGCTTCATTCCGAGCTCCTGGGCCATTTTACGCATCGAAAATCTCCAGAATTGTGACGAGTGCCGCATCTGATCGTCGGACGACCGCTTCGAGGACGGTCAGCGGTCTTGCCAGTCTCCTTGAACCATTTCACGGCATCGTAGACGGTTCGTTTCTTGTAGCCAGTCGCGCGAACAATGTCGGCCGTCTTCATTCCTGCCTTATGCAATTCAGCAACAGTGACACGCACGTTTTCACGATTCATAACTTTAAGACAACTGAAAATAAAAACATAATTAGAACTTTTTCTAGATCAGAATTCAACAAGGAATCCCATAAAATTATCAAAAACAATAAAGAATGGCAATAACATCACCAAAAATGAGCAAACAAAAAAGTGCGGGAACTTTCTGGTCACCCTGTATACTAGTCGTTCTAAAACTTTAAGGAGAAAAATTGCTAAATAATGTGGTCAAGAGAAGTTACTGGAAATTACCTTCAAGTTCGTAGAGGTACCCCTGGAAGGGCGCTACAGTATCTCCAATTCCTGAAAATCATATTTGTCAATATTATTAGTTTATCTGCACTAAACTGTAATTTTTGTACCAAACATGTTATTGATAATTCCAAAATAGTTTGTCCATAGACTGCAAGGGAACGTTCTCTGAATGTTCTACATAAATATCGATTTTCTCAGAATCTTTAAATACAATGATATAATGCAATTAAAAGGAAAATTAAATGCGGATTAAACTGCTAAAAGTATACAGGGTCCGCCACCTAAAGTTCCTCAGGCTCATATTTTCTTTATTTTTTTGAATGCCGACTTTTGTCTTCTTCATTTTGTGTCATTACCAACTATGCGTAATTATTACTTCTTCTTAGTGAAAATTAAGAAAAAATAGTCGCCGCCATGTTCTTTAAATAGGGTTGTTCAGAATTTTAATGTGTTAGTTTACAAATTGTGCCTACATACCCATCGCTGCACACAAAACCCCAAAATTTTAAGTAACCTTTAAATAAATCAAGTACAAAGTTCGTTCTAAAGAGAGAGAGTGTGCGATGTAGTAAACCAAACTAGCCTCATCGCAGGGTTTCATTTTCTAGCCTCTCTCTCTTTAGAACGAACTTTGTACTTGAAAACACGAGCATGGGGAGTTTTAGGTGGCGGACCCTGTATATGTTTTTTGGTGTTCTAAAATAGCATTTTCCTTACCTACATGAAAAAAATATTCTATTTGCTCTAACACTTTTATTGCAATTTGAAGTAGGCCTGGAACAACAATTTTAGCTATTAAAATAAAATATAGTAATTATTAATACTAAGGTAGGTAGCAGTTGCATTTTAGTAGGCAGCCGAAACTATAAAATGTGTAACAGAGCAAACCACAAACACCCCGTAACACAAATTGTATTCATTTCATTTTGCCACCATTAAGGTTAATCTCGAACCAATAGTGACGCACTTTCAATTTTTATAAATGGTATTAAAGTACCTTTTTGAATTTAAAGATTGTCAGTATACACTTGATTTAGATATTCCTAAACACAGACTGTGAAAATTACTCGACAACCATGATCATTGAGTATAACTAGAGTGCTAACCTTACGGACTAAACATGCATACCGCGATATGGATATAAAGTTTTGTTTCTTGGATATAAAGTGTTTAGTAGCAAGCGTGCTTAAGCTGTTATGCGACAGGTGGCGCACCAGTGTAAGTAGAAAACTGCACGCTCTTGCATTCCTAAAGTGGGGACTCGTCATGTCATCATGTTACACCCTCACCTGCGTTGCCAGACATAGAGAATTGTCCCTACTCCTAGCGATTACCTATTTCTCATATAACGACACGTGATGTATTTTTTAATTCATCTTTATGCAGGAAATCTGAAGTAGAAATGGAACTCCTCATACGTTTTACAGATGAATCATTGAGAAAAAATATTTTTCAAGATCACAGGGGCTTTTTGCATATTCATAAACTGTTCGCATTGTTTGTTGCAGAAAAGGCTTAAGATCTGCAGACTGCAGAATCTCTAATTTTATAAATATCGGTGCTGCCATTTGTGGCTAACGACAACACTATAAGTCCTTAAAATATTTTGGTAGAAAAGGATCTGTTAAGTTATGCTGTAAGCCAGAAGCTCTGGCACACTGTGTTATCCTCATTTCGGTCGTTACTCGAATGAGTGAATACCTATAAACCTCTGTACTAGAAGGACTCATATGAATATCTATTGGAGATTCCCCAACTTCAATAAATGAGTGTTTCAAACGTTCCTAAAGGTGTCTGGTGATTTGTTCACCAAATTGTAGGTACAATATAGTATAATTCGCGTTTCAAATCTGTGGCGCTGCCACTACTGATTGTCAAAAAATGAAAGAAAAGAAGTATTAATGGTTTGCCAAACGATAAATATTACAATTTTTCTGCAGTTGTCGAAAACCAAAATAATATCTATATTAATGACAATGCTAAGTGTCACAACTTTACGAGCAACTTTATGAAATGTGAAATTTACTTGTTCAAAGCGATTTATGATGCTTAAACCACAACCCAGTAGGAGGTAAACCCTAAATCATTCTTATAGGAGGTAACTATGTAACACCGTATTTGAGATGAATGGAGGATACATCAGTACTTGCAGCATCCGGACTATTTAAATTCGCATAGCCACATAGTGATTTTGGAATTAGTTTAATTTCGGTTGAAGCTTCTATAATTTACTAGAATTACTATCGTCTATGTGTATGTCTTTGGAAACATATAATCGTGTACATTCTAGAGTGATAAATGAATGGGAAAAAACWTTTGATACTATGAGAGACCAGGAAGCAGGAAGCGCTATTATGATTTACGACATATTTTGCGCATACTGCTGCTAAGGAGGCAAACCGCACGTGTTAAAAATATATACATAGAGGATCCTCAAATAATATGGAGTCTGAAATTTAGTAGATGGGTTTTGGCTAAGTATTAATATTTTTGGGATAAAATGCAATATTATAAATGGGGATGAAGACAGTGGTACATACAAGAAAATTATTGAAACTAGACCTTACAAAAACTTCAAAGTTGAAAAATTGAATGTAGAAATCATTTTCTCAGATATTTTTTCAATAAATTTAACGAGCGATACTTCATATCCTTTGCAGAACCGAAAATTATTAGACCAAAATATGGATCTTCTGAGAAAAGATATAAAACTGGCAATGAAATATACAGAAAAAAATTAAGCTCAAGCCCTAATTCATGACATCAAGATAATTTAATGATAGCAGTTAATTTTTAGTATATTTTTGTCAATAAAAAGGAATGAACATAATATTTTACAGCAGTTAAATAAAAGATTCTAAAAACAAATACAAATACGCTCGACGCTTGTAATTTGACGTTTATAACGTTTTCACTCGATTGCAGCAAAAGTCGTCGGCGGGAAAAGAATAAATTTTTCAATTGAGATTTATATTGCATAGGCAGTTGTTCGGTAAAATGAGAAAATAATTCGCCATGTTAAGACGGTTAAGTAGATAAAACGTCAGCAAATACTTTGAAAAAAAAATGTGAGATTTATAATAGTCGGGAAGTTAACGACATTATAATAAAAAAATTGCGAGTATGAACAAAATTATCAACAAACAAACTTCATCAACTACTTTGACAAACAAGCTTAAGCATATATTCTGGATAATTAAACAGATACGATGCTCGGCTAAGAAATTAGACGAAGAAACGCATTTTCCAAATTTAAGCAAAAAATAGATCAAGATAACTTAATTGTTCTATCTGGCATACACGGCAAAATATTGTAACTAGTTAAAAAGAATTTGAAGGTAAGGATGAGGATGTGCCAGTTTAAACCTGTGGTCTTTTTATTGACCTAATTTAAGGTTTTTTTGGGAGCTTCACAGGACGATCTTATAGATAGAAAATCGATCGCAGTGGCCCTTTACTGCTTTTAAGTTGTGGTTATCTATGACGAAGCAATTGTTACTWAAAATATTACGTTTTGGAAAAGTTACATTAATATGCATTATTGATAAATACGTTAACGTTAAAATCTTCCTAATTAAGGGGCAATCGACTTCTTATCTTAAAATAATGTTTATTCTTATTTCATTCTATTTTTATTTCAACTCTTCGTCACGGCTTCTATCAAAAATTTACAATGGTACTTAGGTATAAAACATGTAATTAAATCTTACTGAAAGTGAGGTCTATAGTACGGGGCCAACTTTCAGATTTTGTCATTAATCTGTCCAAAATTAATACTTCAAATTCAAAATTACATTATTCATAAATGGAACGTATTTTGCATGTTTTAGTTGGCGCCGTACTATAGACCTCATTTTCAGTAAGGTTTAGTTACATGTTTTATACCTAAGTACCATTGTATATGTTTTATAGAAACCCTGACGAAGATTTGAAATAAAAATCGCCACGTCAAACTAATTAATTAAACTTCAAAATATTTTCAAACTCGTTTGTGTGCCAAAAAACTGTCTTTCACTGGTTGTTTCTGAGGTAAGTTTATAAAATCGTCAAATTTCGTTTCATATATACCTATGGATTCTAATTCGTTATTATGAATTATTATCTTGTGTCAGTAGTAAAACTCTCTTGCTCTTAAGAAAATAACGTATATTATATATTAATTACACGTTTCTAATTTTTTTAATAGAAAAAAAGGAGAATTTTTACCTACTTGAAATTCCGTGTTTTTATTAAAAAAGAGCAGTTTTATATTGAGTGCATCACGAAGTTAGAAAGCCTAGAAGAGAAGTTAGCGTACTTTTTTAATAATTTGTAATTTAATCTAACAATTGTAACTTTAAAGTGCAAATAATTAGTTTGAAGTGACAATTACCAGTTTGAAATGGCAATTGCATTACCTGTATAACTTACGTGCGAATTATCTCTTTAAAGTGCCAGTACACGACTAGACCATAAAACGCGACTGCAAAAAACGCATCAAAGGTAAAAAATATACAGGGTGGTGTCCTCGGAATACACCGACAACGTTGGGCAGGTGACAGAGAATGCAATTTTAAATTTTTTTTTCGAATAAAAATTTTTCCATTGACTCTGAAGTTTGCTGTAAAGTGACTCATTCGCCCCTAAAAATTGATTTTTTTTTATTGAAAAGCACTACACCACTATTACTTTGTGAAATCGCAAACATGTTATTGAAGCTGACAACGCTTGAAAAGTGATAGAAATGCAATTTTAAAAACTTTCTTTAGAATAAAAAATTTCCGAAAATGCTTTGTTTTTGATATACAAGGTGTTGAAGTTGAATTTAAAAAATTATCGAACAGGCATATTGTATTTAGAATTGATTAGATATTACAAAATTGTATTAGTTTTGTCTAAAAGTCAACATATCTAAAAGTTCTATTAAAAAGAGGGGGTGTATATTCCCCCAGTGCACGCCACTGGTGCTTTAGAAATCCCCCGATTACTTTTTGTTATTGTAATGATATCTTTTATAGTTCGAGAATAGTATGAAGAAATCATGTTTCAAAATTCAATTTCAACACCCTGTATATCACAATTAAAGCGTTTTCGGATTTTTTTTTATTCGAAAAAATCTTTAAGATTGCKTTTTCTATCACCTGTCAAACCTTGTTGGTGTATTTCGAGGACAMCTTGTGTATTGAAAACTACTAATTGTTTTTAAAAATACGCGTGCTATAAATGAATAGAAGGACGACATAGAAATTACAATCACGGCTGATAAAATCTAGATTTCTTATATGTAGATTACTGTAATAGTAATAAAATTTACTGTGCTGTTAAATTCAAGAGGGCTTTTTTTTAAAGAGTGTGATTACATGTGGATTGATATTTCATTTTACTATTTAAAAATTGAAACAGTATGAATCGGGCAGACTTAAAAGGAGAAATAAACGCAAAATGTGATCTATGATCTTCAACAAATCAGTTGATAAGTGGGAAGCAATGCAGGATATGTCAAAAGAGCATTTACAAAATTTTTACAAAGTTGGTTCCTGTGCCACTTAATTTTAAAGCTGTATATAAAACAAAAACAACACTTAGCTAATTTCCTATTGCTTTTGTACACCCAACCTCTTTTATTGCAATATTTTTATTTTTATGTAGTTTTGGGTTTTTGCTACAGATGAGATTGCTGCCTAGTTGTCAGTTTATGTGTTGATATTAGCCGGCAGCCGCGAGTCAACGATCATTTTCGCAATCACAACGAAAGATGCAACCGCGACGACATGTACCGTGTATTACTGTTCCCCCTCCATCGCTTGGTTGCTGCGATATGTACTTCGAAGTTGCGTTAAAATCCGCAAACGGAGCCACTTCCTTGAGCTTGTGTTATGAATCTACCAACCGTCAAACTTAACGCGGGGCAAGGGGATTGTGGTTCATACGCCCTTAGGTGGTTAGCACTCTAGTTATACTCAATGCCATGATGCTGAAAATACATAGGTTGCCTAGTCTCTACGTTTATATCCCCCAGTAAAAGTGGAACTTCACCCATGCGAACTTCTAAATACTGTTCGCCACTAAGTGGAGATTAAGAAAATGGTCCAATCGTTTTCCCTCCTAAATAAATTTTTACTAAAACTTGTATCCCCTATTCGTTCCAATAATATTAGTAAGTACTTATAGTTTTGCTTACAGACAATAAAAATTTAAACATTTGCTTTATTAAGCCTACTTAGATTTTGAAAAAACAATGTTCTAAAACTAATAGTTTTCTAAATTCAACCTTTAAATGTTCAAACACCAAAAACATATTAAACTGTGCCTTTAGCCAGTTTTATCTGCATTTAATTTTCCATTTACTTACATAACAATTCTCATAACATTGCAGGTAATTAAAAACTCTAAAAAAAAAATCGATATTTAGGTAAAACATTTAGAAAGTGCCACCTTGGCGATCAGTGCACAAACTGCTTGCTAGCATTTAACATTGCATTTTATAGAAGTCAAGCAGAGGTATAAGCAAATTCCTTTACGTGAAGTTAAAAAGAAGTTATAAAGTTATTGAGTTTAGTTCAAAGGATCTTATAATATTAATTACTCCATGCCTTTATTACAGAAGTTATGTAACAAACATGATTTTTGTAAATTGGAGATATAGCATTCTCTAGCGGTGATTCTACGAACTTGAAAAGATTTCCAGCAACTTCAATTACCACTTTAGTCAAGTAATTTTTTCTTTAAATCTCCAGAAGTACCGGTACATGCGGCTGGATAAAGCCAGCCACCTCTTACTCACCCTGTACAGAATACCTCTATGCTGTAGTAAAGCACCATAAATTATTCGATTATTCACATTAGTAGTGTGCAAAGAGTAATAAAAGTGCATAATGTTTACTCCACATGACAATGATTTATTAAAATATGCAAAGCAAAACTGCAAGAACTTATGCAAAAGTGTCTTCAAATGGCAGTTTGTTTATACCTTTTGAGGCATGAGGGCAGTGTACACTGGGCTGCAAAAGTAGTGAATGGTACCCCAGAGTGATGGGTGAGGCCTCACCGCTTGACACCTTTAGGATTAACAGCTAAGGATCTAGTAGTGCAGTTCGTATTTCTAATTTTGCTTACCTACATCTTACGCGACAAAGGGATGATCGGAAGTTTAAATTTTCAACTAATATCCCAACTTTCCCAAACTTCTACTAGTGGTAATAGATTAAATTGTTTTCAACAAACATTTGCTAGTATGCCAGCACATATGATATAGTTGTTTTTAAAATTAAAAGGAATGCCCAATGTATTGCGAAAAAAGCAAAAAAAAAGTCATTTTGTGCAGAAAGCAGGACATAACGGTTGTTCAGAAATTTTTGATTTCCAATTTGTGAAAACATATATCATATTAAACAAACATATGGGCCGTTCCTCACGGTTTGACGTCCCTAGGATGAAGACTCAAAGAAGCAGTGCGGTCTAATTTTCCTTAGCTATGTAAAATGTCACGAAAGGATAACCGAACGTTTAAACTCTCAGTTTCATTTTTTAACATTTGACTGATTCAAGTTGACATATAATCATGAGATTCATTGATATAAAAGTTGAGTCACTTTCTGCAAACTGGTCCTTACTATAGTTTTTGAAATTAAATATTTACTATAATGCGGGCATGCAGAATTAATTCCGTTAAATTATAGAAATTGTTAAATTTATTGGATTATATAATTGATTATTATTGTCACGTGTTAGATTCAAACAATAAAATCGATTTATTATAATTGACGATTAATTGTTAACGTTTAAAATAATGGAAACTTCCACAAAAAGAAATACAAATATCCATGAGTAAATTATGATTCAAAGAACTGATTATCAATTAGTGAATTTTTGTTAATTAAGGAATGTTGAAATTTTTTATTTGCAGTAAATAGCAATTGGTAATAATATACTCGCGCCAACTGTTTTCTTTTTAAATTAAATCTACATTTAAAACACCAAAATCCCTGGTTGCTAAATACCTATCAGTAAAATTCTTCTCCAAAATAAGGTTTTTTTCTATGAAAATAGTTTAGGTATGTTGTTTAATCTGATATTATATACTTTCACGAAATAGAAGTCAAAATGTTTTGTAGAGCCTTAGGTATTTAAAATATTTTGCTACCTGCATTTCACACATTTTAAAATGTTTTTCAGTATCTGGCCCAACCAAACGAGAATTACTGATAAAATGATTAAATCTTTAAATATTCACCCTTAACTGGTATACACGAATACGATCACGCTAAATCTGATGATGATATTGCAAAGTGCATCGTTAGTCAAAATGATCTGAGCGGCGATTTATCACAAATTAAGGTAATATATCGGTCCAAAATAGCAAAACATAGATTTAATGCTATAATTGAAGTTAACGATTATGCTTATAGAAACCTAATTAATAAAGATAAATTGTGTATTGGGTGGAGTCGGTGTAGATTGTACCATGATTATGGAATTTTAAGGTGCTATAACTGCAATCAATACGGACACATTTCAAAACACTGTAAGAAACCTATTGCTTGCGCGTGCTGTGCCGGAGAACACCGTATGCATGATTGCCAGAGTGACGTTAAAAAATGTATTCACTATTCACTGTATTGTCGCCAACACTAAACAAAAATTGAATATAAATATCGATCACGATGTATTCAGTAAAGATTGTCCGTCGTATAAGCGAATTATGGAAATCCAAATGAACAAATTTGAACTATCTATCGCTCAATAGCAATCAAATCCTAGCAATAAGAACCAATATAGCCAGAGTAAACTGTGTATAAAAGTCGGTCATGTAAATATAAGATCGCTTGTACCTTCCATTGCTGCAGTTGACGAACATATTAGGGAATTGGATATCGATGTACTGGGATTAAGTGAAACTTGGCTGCAGGCAAATTTTCCATCTGAGCTTGTGGTTATAAAAGATTTTCAACTAGTTAGGAAGGACAGAGGAATGAGGGGTGGAGGTGTCTGCTGGCTCATTCGACATAACATTAAATGGCAGTTAATTGATACTGCATTTGTTGACCTCGTACACACAGAACAGCTATGGATTAGTATAAAAACAACGAAATACAAATTTGCTTTTGGAGTGGTATATCGCCCACCGAGCTCACCTTTATATGGCCTTCAGGAGCTTGACGTCCTCCTCCGTCACATGTATCTTACTTTTGACGGCATAGTCTTGGTCGGAGACATAAACATTAATCTGCTACAGACGAATCTTCATGGCACGCATGAATTTCTTAATATTTTAAACAGTTTTAATATAAATCAAATTGTTATGGAACCTACTAGACACACTGAGAACACATCTTCGTTGATTGATGTTCTGTGCGTAAGCAATCACATTGGTAACAGTGAGGTAGCAAATGTTGATCTTGTTGATGCAACCGATCATATGCTTTGTCACTGTGATATTCATATCTCAGTGAGTACAGCAACATCCAAGCCTCTTGTTATAAGGGATTTCAAACGTTTTAAGTTGGCTGATTTTGAAAACGACTGTCGGAAAGTACATTGGGGTCAAATAGAAGACATTGCCCGGGTAGAGGACAAAATTACATTTCTGAATAAAGTGGTACTAGATTTATTCGATACTCATGCACCATTAAAGACGATCACGCCCAGGAAATCAAGACCGCCGTACATAACGGAAAACATTAAATTCATTATAAGATTAAAAAACAAAGCTTATAAGAAATACTGCAGAACAAAAGCCCCCGGTCATTTAGCATACTACAAACAATAAAAAAATTTTCCTAAAAATGAAAAAATGCCTATTTTCGACACGAGATGGCACTACATAAGAACAATCCTAAGAAACTTTGGAATACACTTTCTAGATTAAACATTCACCGAAGAAATCCTACAGCGATTCCGAATGATCTGTGTGACCCTGATGCAATAAATCATTATTTCATTGTGCCAACGAAAAACTCGAATTGAACATGCAACACTTCCTCGACAACATACATTCACAAGAGAATAACACCCTTGAATCATTTTCATTAGTAAACCATGAACAGATAACTAAGATTTTTAACACAATAAAATCAGAATCTTACGGTAGTGATATGCTCGGGTTGGCACTGTTAAAATATGCATTTCCATACTGCGGCTCTGCCTTAACGCATATAATAAACCGTTGTCTTGCTGAAGGGGTTTTTCCGCGCCAATGGAAGAAATCTGTTATCACTCCGTTGCCGAAGGGTAGTAAAGTAGAAAGTTTTTCTGACCTTAGACCGGTGAGCGTTCTTCCGACATGTAGTAAAATCCTAGAGAAGATTGTTTGTATGCAGCTGGTGGATTTCATCACAGCAAACAACATGCTGCCTTGTGTTTAATCTGCTTTTCGCAAGAATTATAGCACGGCAACGGCCCATTGGCCCATTGACTTCTGGTAGCCAAACTTAAGTCACTATGGAATAACGGGTACAGCTTTGAATCTTTTTCGTGATTACCTTTCCCATCGTTTGCAAATGGTGAAGCTTGAATCGACTGTTTCGCGGGAACTAGCAACATCATGTGGTGTTCCTCAGGGAAGTGTTCTAGGACCTGTATTATTCAGTATTTACGTTGCTGACTTCTTGCGTGCCATTCGATACAAATGGAACATACTTTGTTACGCGGATGATATACAGCTTTATAAGGAGTGTCTACCTACAGATTGTGATCGTCTTGTTGATGAACTTAACGTAAACCTCATTGGTGTTCGCGAGTGGTCCGAGTGTAATGGGTTAAGACTAAATGCGAAGAAAACAAAAGTAATGTGGACTGGTACTCGTTAAATTCTTTCGAGGATGCCGCAGGTTTTAGACAGTGTTGTTCTTGATGGTGACATGGTCGAGGTCATGGATAGTGTTCGGAACCTCGGTTTGATTATGGACCAGCATTTGACATTTGAAAAATATGTTCTGGAAAAAACTGGAGTTGCATGGGCAAAATTAAAAACATTTTGGCAATTTCGTAGCGTCCTTGTGTCATCTGTTAAGTGGAATCTTGTTAACTGTACAGTGTTAAGCCATCTTGATTATTGCAGCAATGTCTATTACAGTTTCTTAACTTGTGAATTTAAGCGTAAACTTCAAGTCCTGCAAAACTCTTGTCTACGCTTTTCTTATAATATTAGTTCTAGAGAACATATTACGGTGTTTTATAAAAACTTGAACGTTCTAAAACTTGACTTTCGTTTTAAGCTTTACTTTGGCGTATTCTTGTACAAAATTATTTATTCTAAACAACCTTCTTATCTTTCTAACTTGATATATGTAAGATCTCAAATGCATCATTTGTCTTTAAGAAATGTAAATGAACTCCTGATTCCTCAACATAAAACAAAAATATTTGAGAGTTGTTTCATATACTGTGCGGCAAAGTTTTACAATGAAAATATAAATCTGTTCTTGAACTGTCGATCCATAAATTCATTTAGAAATAAGCTGTCTGATTGTTTATTCAAGGCGCAAGTAGGTAGTTAGTTCAACTGATTTCATTTATTTCATTATTGTGTCAACGGGCTCAATACTGATAATATTCATATATATGTTGTTTCCTTTTATTTGACTGATACTGATTGATATTATTTTTCTTTTTCCCTTTGTTATATATTACTGGGATGTCTTTTGTATATCGTGGCATAAGATGAAAACCGGCTTTGCCGATTCTTAGTGCTATTGAGATTCTCAATAAATATTATTATTATTATTATTATTATTATTATTATAGATAGTTTTCCGACGGACACATAATCACGAAATTCATTGATATAAAAGTTGAGTCACTTTCTGCAAGCTGCTCCTTACTATAGTTTTTGAAATTAAATATTTACTACATGCGGGCGTGCAGAATTAATTCTGTAAAATTATAGAAATTGTTAAATTCGTTGGATATTATAATTAATTATTGTCACGTGTATAAATTTTGAGCAATTAATTGTAAAAATAAAATTATTTAATCTTGGTAAATTGTCAATGTTAATAAAAGTCTATTAAAAATGTTAAAATGATGTTTTCGAGTCGAGATAAACTCAATTACCTATAACTAATTATAGATAATGGCTAACGAGGTAAAAGGAAGCTCAAATGTTAAATACTTATAATAATAAACGATTCTACTGATGATAATGAGAAGATACTTTTCCATGCACCCCATGAAGTTAATTAAAACACGAATTTGTATCAAAATCCATGTGTAATACTAATATATAATAATAATATGTTATAGAATTTAAGTTTGCTTGTTAACACATTCACGTTAACTTGTCTTTTAGGTGAATTTCTAATGCCAGGTTCACTAGTTTTACTTACAATGTATCCGTCTCGAGTTTTACACAAACTGTTGAATTTCGCTGACATTTCAGAAGAAACTGACATGCCAAATTATTTTTTAATTCTGTATAATTTTGGTTCTTTCTAGTTATAGGTGGCGGCAGTGGATAGAACGTTGTATTACAGTTATATATCAATCTCATTTTATACATTTAAAGGAATTAGGCACTTGAATTTCGTTCTCATGATTAAACATCCTTGTGCTGACAAAATGTTTTCTAATGCACTCATACAATAGAAAACTATTAATAAAACACAAATCTTTCATTTGAAAGATAATAATATTGCATAATATTGCATATATTTATATGCAATATTATGGAAATTGATTTATAATGACGTAAAATACATGTTTTATTTATTACGAAAGCTGAGGTATTACTTATTACTTTTTTACATAGAATTATTAACTTTATAATTTTAATAACCACACTAAAATCGGCGAAATACGTTTTAATGTTTTCGTGGTGAAATAAAATTCCATTCTCGCCTTTGGAATTTACAAAATTTTAATTTATTTCACTTCCGTTGATAAGTAAACCATTTCATTACCTGATAGGACAGATACAAAGAATTAAAGCGGAACCTGCCTGTGATTTTCCAAATTTAGATACCAGGTGCTTTCTAAGAGGATTTACTCTTATCTTACCATTTACCTAACCGACTGTCCGTCGGAAAACTATCTATAAAGGGTGACTATTTAAAGATTTAATCATTTTATCAGTAATTCTCGTTTGGTTGAGCCAGATACTGGAAAACGTTTTAAAATGTGTGAAACACAGGTAGAAAAATATTTTAAATGCCTAAGGCTCTACAAAACGTTTTGACTTCTATTTCGTGAAAGCATATAATATCAGATTAAACAGCATAAGTAAAATATTTTCATAAAAGAAAAAATATTATTACCAATTTCTAAGATTCTGCTATTTACTGCAAATAAAAAATTTCAACATTCCTTAACCGACAGAAATTTACTAATCAGTCCTTTGAATCATAATTTACTCATGGATATTTGTATTTCTTTTTGTGGAAGTTTCCATTATTTTAAACGTTAACGATTAATTGTCAATTATAATAAATCGATTTTATTGTTTGAATCTAACACGTGACAATAATAATTAATTATAAAATCCAATACATTTATTGATAACGTTAGTGACAGTGCTCAATGCTCATCCTATGGTGCTCATCACAAGAACCTGTTCTTTAGTATTTACTATTTATTAAGGCGTGGAAACCAAGGTATCATTATTATTTTCTATTCTATTTTCTATGACTTGCAAATTCATTTAGTAATGCACATGTACACAGTAACGTAAAGTCTGTTCTCGTGGACTTGGACAAATTCGGAATTGTTCTTTTATATAATAGGTAGGTAGTATATGTATTTTATCTATTCATGAACTGATTATTAACTGTAGCAAAATCTCTTTCAGATTGCTTTGTGTGGAGGTCTGTGTAGTTGGCAACATCATGATAAATGATAAATATTGCATGGGATAACTAATCGGGTAAGTAGGAATTCTAAATTAACTAACCATAATTGCACAAACACAGCTTCAGAGATTTGCCCCATTTTTTAAATCGTTTTAGAACATAATTGGAATGGGGACAAAATTTTAATCATCCTTTTGTTGTTTAATTGTAAATTCTAGTAGGTATTCATAGAGATATAACATGTGTGTTTGTTATGCTTTTTGCATGGAATTTTTTGCAGATGCATTGTTTTACTGTTAGAGATACATGTGCCATGTTAACTACTTTAGCTGTTGCCTTTTACCTTTTATAATTTACGTTTTATACTGTTTTATTGCAATCAAAAAATTACGTAGAGGTGCTGTTCACATTAAATCATTAAATGAATATACCTAATTCTATACATGGCAAAGCATGTACAAATTTTAGTTCTAGTCAGCACTGAAGATGCCATCAGTTACAACATCTACATTTCATCAGCAAAGGTTGCAGGACAACAGCCCGGAAACTCAAGTTAATTRGTTTTTCTGTGTATACTGCATACACTTTTTTGTATAACCCCCTAAAACTGCTCATTCAGTTCTGTCTCACCCTGGATTACATTGTTCAGTAAATTCCTAAAATACTAGGTAGTAAATTTGACATCAAGCTGAGCTCACTACATAACAGTAGAAGATGCTGCAGAAGGAAAATAGGTTTTATTTTATTTCAGATATTGTACACAGAAGTGTAATAAAATAGTAAATAAAGCGTTTCTGCAGACTGGGCTAAAATTTTTCGTCCTTTTGCAATAGAATAGTTAAGCAAAATAATACTTTTTTAGAGCTTTTAATTTTCATGCAAAAGATAGTTCGTAGATTATCAATATACTGCATTTCTAACTGATACCTGCAAAGCATACATTTCAGTTTCTTATAGATTTAAACTGTAAGTTAAAAATTTTCTTCATTGGCTCGATAACAAAGCTATTGTGTTATCTGTTGTGAATTGTATTCAGTTTAATTTATTTACTGTAAAATGTATCGGGAAACAGTGTGCGTTTTTTGTGAGCTTTTTTTGGTTGCTTGTTTATCGCGTATTTGTAGCATTCGGTGTCGAGCTGTGCCAGTGAATGTATGTGCGCTACTCGAAAATAAAAGCTATTATAAAAGTTACTTATCTTAACAGAGGACGCCGGTAATCAGTAAACCGTTCAATTTTTATTTAAACATAAACAAGGACAACACTGATCACACACATGTAGGCTGAAGAGGAAAAAGCTTATAACATTATTGAATGCTAAAGCTTCACCATGTCCTCCCTGCTTGTTGTCCTGATTTAAAAAATTTTGAATTAATATTCACGAAAGTAGGATGTTTAGCAGTCTAAAATATACCAATGCCGAAGTAAAGTATTTGTATATTTTCGAAGAGTAGGTATGTCCGGGCATAACATAAATGTAGTAGTTTGGAGCAGCTAACCTGCAACACTGATATTGTTAAATAACAACATACCTGTTTACCTGTGAAGGAGATAAAAATTAGTATTATACATATGTTTAAATTATTACATACTTACCTCATTACATAAGATGAGGTTGCTTAGTTAGCTGTTTTTTCTTTTTTTTTAGGCTGGGCTGTATTATGATTCCAGTCCTTGCAGAAAAAATGCATTCTTATTATAATATAAAAGTTTATGACTGCTTTGGTAACATCGTGCTTATGCAGTGCATAGCCAACAGTTGGAATATCAATGGTTTCCAGTTTATCAAGGACATGAAAGATAAAATTTGGACAGACATTGGTAAAATGGTATGTCTTAATTAAGCCTGTCTCCAATGTATTTACTAGGGTTACAAGATTGTTGGATGGATATATTAGATATCCTTTAGTTTTTAAAGTAATTAACATATGACTGTCATCTCTGTCACTTGATTTTTTTTAAACTGTGCAGTTAGTACAGCTTTGAGCAAATCGCTCACAGTGTCGAGCTGTAAAACCACCAACATAATGAAGAGCATATTCATCAATCGGCTGTCCAATGTTGTTATCTAACTCACTAATTATATCAAGAATGGTATGAAAGCTCGTCACCTAAAAAGTACATTTATGTAGGGTGTTGCTTTTTATATATGTTCACACCATGAGTTGCAAATTTAGCATGGCTTGTGTGCATGCTTGCCTTTAAGAATAATGTCCAATCTATTAGAAAGTTCTTGTTTTCTTTCATTTGCTGTTGCTTTGCGGAAGTCTTCCATTTTCAGCAGTGTACTTAGCATTTTCCCTCCAGTTATGTTACTGCCCTTTACTGGCTTCACTAAAGAATAAAGTGACAGTAAACGAAACAGTTGAGCAAACACTTTTGGCTCTGAATGAGTATTTTGCCCTGCTGACTAATGAACCATCCCAAAGAAACGCTACAGTGATCATAAATTTTAAGTCTGCTAGATATAACATTTTACAAGTACCTCTAAAGCATCTTGATTTAATCTTGCTGTCATCGGATAATTAAAACCACACAAAGGTAATTGCATATTTCCAGAGTTGCTTGTAACAAAATAATCAATCCAAAGTCTGTCGTTTCTGAAAAAATGCAAATTTTGTGGCTGGATTTTGATGTTGTGAGTTTGCTCGCTTCTCTTCGGGGGTGTTCTCGGATACCCTATATTACATGCAAGAAATTCGTGATGACTTGCAATAAGGTGTACACCATATATTATAAAATTTTTCATTTTTGACCACGTTGTTTGTAAAGGCACATATACTACTCCCACATTAATTAAGTATTCTAAAAGTATTACGTAGTATTAAAATAAGATAATTCTTCAGGTTACCTATATGTACTTTTCAAGTAATGCACCCTTTTTGTTGCTTTTCTATTTTGACATTATAACACAAACGAACTGCATTTATGCAAAAGGTAACTGTAGTTTTCTATAAAGTTTGAATTCTGTTGTGTACTACTTTATAGCATGAAATAACTCATTCCATTCTATTAAATTTGCTGATCCTTACCTCACTTTCTGCAGAATTTGGCTTAAGTGCATTTTTGAGCGTATTACTATACATCACATCTGCAAGCCTGTTAACATGGTTGACAAAAGTGGCAGTAATTTCACAGTTGGCAAGCTCCGGTACACCTTGGCTTCTGTAACCTAACATGGCAGCAGCAGCAGATGCACTCCAAAACTGTAATAAATAAGTTTAAGTGTCAAGGTACTTTCATATTTTGCTTGTACTTCTAACCTGCCATGTTATAGCGACATTCGTTTTTGCCAGAAAGTGGGATTGATGTGGTCTTCGGTTAATCGGGGACATTCCTTCAATCCAGTCAATTTCAATCACAGCTTTCCAATGCTTTCTGTCAATTGGACCTTGTGGTGTCTGTCAATAAATAATTGTTATTATTTGTTTTACAGATTCGGGCTGTGAAGATTTACCTGAACAACTTTATGAGAAATCATGCATTTCCTCATACATTTGATTAGGTGTGGAAAATCGGATATGAACCACAAATTGCGATTTGGGTTGTATGCATGGCATGCTCTTGGGCAACCCTCGCTTATCCCAAATTTTTTCCACATAGCTCTGTTTCATTGTGCACCATTCGTCTCAACTGCGTCAGCTTCCAGTCCCGCTTGTTCGGTTAGCATGATGGCTCCCAAAATGAAGCGGGTCAAGATTTCAACCTTAGCATTGCCTTTTGTTAAGAAGCAAGCTAGACTTTGAACCCACTTTCCTTTGAAAGGCTGAAAAGTTATGACCAGAGCATGATCTCCAAGCTGTTTGTTAGTATTTTCACCAGGAAGTTCTACAATCCCTGCAACATTGAATAAGGCAGAATCGAATGTAACCCCAGGACTTAGCGTCATTTTGTCTATGAGAAGAACGCCTAAAAACAGGTAACATACATTTATCATATTTATACAAACATAATGGTTCTTACCATGTTTATCATTACTATCCATGTTGGAGACTTTAGCTTTTAACAGTTTAAATGTAGGCTCATCAAAACCATATCCACTACTCATGTTCCTTATCTAAGTATTTAATGTACTTATTGAAGGTACACCCGCGGACATAGAAAATGAGACGACCTAGCCGGGCGGCATGTTGGGCGGGTTATTTTGGATGACAACCCTTCCGAGTAAAAGCGGTACAGCTAGTTGCCGCATAGCGATACAGGTAGAGCCATTTACGTTTCAAGTTTCAGATATTATTCGAAAATTCATATGCTTGCTTGCTTGCTACTCTTACTAGTTTACTCTGCTCCGCTTGGTTGGCCAGGTTCCAGTTTAATTTATTTGTTGGCTCCCAATGATGATGTTTAGCAAAGGTGAATAATTATCACGACTGACAAGCAAACAGGGGAAAATACGACTTATTTTTTAGTGAAAGTAAGTTTTTGTTTACTTTCATATTAACTTAACTATCGATGAGCACTTTGGAATCTTTCTAAACTAAAATCTGGATATATTATTTAATAACATTAGCTAACTTTTAAAAAAACAATTTTTTTTTTGAAAAAAATGGGGCACACACTTTGCAATATTACAAGTTACAAAATGAGATTTCTACAAATAAGTACTTGGGAAATTTAGATTTTAACGAAAATATCAAGCAGTGGTGAGGATATATTAAATGTGATCCAAACTGAATATAACAGAGACATTGATATATAACGTCAATATAAGTAAAAGAATCTTGTTATTATTAGTTTTAGTTTGGAACAGATTTTTTTCTCACAAACGGTTAACATTAGACAAATTTGCAGAGATGCAAAAATTATATTCTTCAATCGCCTTTACAATGAAGTAAATTAGCTGTAGTTATTACTGTAGTGTACCCCAGAAGCAAAAGAAACAACTTCCGGTTCACGAAATGTGTCAAATCTTTTATGAATAATGTTTCTAAATAAGTCATAATCAACTGTAAACATTTACTAACATATGTTATTTTTTTACGTAGTTATTAATAAATGTATTTTTTTGTTCAATTCTGGAGGGCAGTTACTTACCAGAGTTTGGAATTAGATAGGCAATAAAAATTTATGTTTGTAGTAATCAGTTACAGCAGATATTGTATTCTTTTAAGTTGATGTCTAGCACTGTTATCCTCATACAGTACTATTTATTTAAATTTGATATGAAAAAAATTGAAAACTGACCCATCTGCTCTAAGTGGAGTTATTAATTAATTCTTCTAAAGAAAATAATTCTTAAAGTGAACTTCCACTTTATTTTTACAATTGTAAAGCGCTTTCGGCTACATGTTAGCCATCGTCAGTACAAAAATTATTTATGAAAGGAAACTAACAGTTTGACAAAGTCAAAAATCAGAAACAAGCAAACTTGACTACAAGCTGAAAAGCAACCCACATGCCAGTAACTCAAACGACACATTAATTTAGATCAAACAAAGAATTTAGAATAGGACAATTGAAATTACAAAAATCATTTAGAATAGTATTGTTCGTTAATAATTTTATAAATCTCTAAAATTTCCAAATAATTTAATTTAGATGATTTACTACACAAATGTAATGAAGTTAGATTGTCTAGTGTGGCAGTGTGTTTATTTACTAATAAATGGTTGGCTAACGAAGAATTTGTTGTAACAATATCTGTGTTGTTATACTTTTCAAATTGTTTCAAATGTTCTTTACCTCTAGTTAAAAAGGATATTCCGGTTTGTCCAATATAAACTGAATTGCAATCATTACATGAAAAACTATAAACGCCTGAATTATTTGGAAATTTTGGAGATTTATAAAATTATTAACGAACATAATTTTACTATTCTAAATGATTTTTGTAATTTCAATTGTCCTATTCTAAATTCTTTGTTTGATCTAAATTAATGTTTCGTTTGAGTTACTGGCATGTGGGTTGCTTTTCAGTTTGTAGTCAAGTTTGCTTGTTTCTGATTTTTGACTTTGTCAAACTGTTAGTTTCCTTTCATAAATAATTTTTGTACTGACGATGGCTAATATGTATCCGAAAGCGCTTTACAATTGTAAAAATAAAGTGGAAGTTCACTTTAAGAATTATTTTCTTTAGAAGAATTAAATTTGATATGGTTTAGACGGTTTGATTGATTCAATATAAACACAAACCCGCTCTTTAAACTACAGTAGTATATAGTGGTCTACCAATTTTTAAATAATATGCATTTTGGTTACCGAAAATATGTCACATTTCCTTTATTGTTTTTTTTTTGTAAAATGATGCTTAACAGTTATTTAACAACCTTTTGCATTAAAAAATAAAAATGCATTCTTAATGATAATCATTTGCAACACTAGCAAACTAGTAAGTGAAGATTACACCTTTTCCGGAGCGATCTAGTAGCTAGTGGGATTGAGTGATACAAAAATCTTGTGTAGTAATTTGAAACTGTATCAACATTCAGGTAATCTTGCAATAAGATTTGAGGCGCGTAAGTAAGCTTAAACACATTGGGGTCTGTTATTACCTGGTTGTTCTGCGAAACTCGATGCAGGTAAGAACAATATTGCATTGTCACTCCTCTGTATTTCTGATGGACTACTTACCTATACTTTCTGGTATGAAAACTTTTATGGCCCTCCGGTGACGTAAGCCGACGGCCCGATAGATAACATGTTTCCCAGTAAAATATTTGTTCTAGCGTTTGCCCGGGCTTAGTTCACCCATCGCTAGAAAAATCATACCTAATCAGTTACGAGAGACATTCTGAAATATGTTAAAAAGCAAAAGTGCTTGTTGTTCTTCACAATAATGGCTTTTATCGACTTTTACGTGTAATGGTAAAAGTTTTGTTATAAGTAATTTTATCCTATTTTCAAACGTGTCAATATGAATAAAATTGATTTAAATATTGAAAGATGGTATGGAATTATATTAATTAACTTCAAAATGAAATATTAAATTGATTTTAGTATTGTTTCTGCGAGGGAGTCCGTTAATTCTGAGAATTTCTGGAAAATTGTATCCATTTATAGGTATAGGTATAGTTTTAGCAACTCAGATGGCACATTTATATAACTTAAATTCTCATTTGTGCATCAATATTAAAAATACGAATGTCGATTGCGTTTATGTGCAAGTGATATTGAACTATTTTTGCTTTTTAACTTTATTTCTGAATAGTTCTCTGAATTATCAAACTTTTAGGTTATAATCTCAAAGTTCCGTGATTACGATTTTTCTGGTTAATAGTTCTCACAATAGGTGAAATAATTGGGGCAAGCGCCCGAACAAAAATTGTGCCGGGAAACATGTTATCGGTTCGTCCGCTTGCACCGGAAAGTAGGTATAGGTGAGTAATCCTTCACAAATACAGAGAAGTGATATGCAATATTGTTCTTACTATAATTGAAGGTGTACTGCATTGAGTTTCGCAAAACAACCAAGTAATAACAGATCCCAATGCGCTTAAGCTACTATTGGTATTATGGTACTATTTTTGTATCACTCAGTCTTATTGTAAACTGAGGGCAGCTATAACAGATTCCTCCGGAAAGAGTGCAGTCTTCGGCTTACTACTGTAGCAGAACCAAGTATCTGCAAGTATTTTCCCCAGAAGTGGGGGATCACCTCTATTTGGGTGTCTTTCGCGAATCGCGATACGGTCATTGCCGCTCCAGCATCCGCCCAGTGGGCAGCCTTGAGGCTCATGCATGCACAATAATAATTAATCTTATTGGTGTCTGTGACCTGGTGTCCGGTAAGCTATATAATTTTGTAATGTGCTATACTGATTTATAATAATTTTTGCTGGTTGTGGATCAAATCAAAATAAAGAAGCGTTCCATCCATACTGACTTGTTCTTTCAAACCACTACATCTGGCGCCCGACGTGCGGCAAGTCAAATGGGAGTAGAACGTTCACCACAAAGGGAAACACCCGTCACGGGTAATGCTTACAATTTGCGAAGGAAGAATTTGGGACCAGAGACGGGAACAATTCCGAAACGCCCAGTGGCACATCGGGATAGAGAAGGAAATCAAGCAACCTTGGATATTGCTGCTGGAATCGGAATACTATCGTCTGGTACACCTGCAAACCAGATTAGAGCAGATAAAGTTTTTGCGAGGTCGGTTCCATCGAACTTGAAGAAAAACAGTCACGGAGACAGGAGGACAATAAACGATATTGGAATGGATCCTTTAAGAATACCTGGGGTGCAAGCAGCTCGCTATGTGGAACAACCGCCATGGGGTCAGCAGCAGCAGCCGTCGTTTTTTCAGGGCGAGTTGAGAAACTACCCACCAGGTCCACCAATGAACGCCAGTAATCCGTATTTTCAAGTTCCTGGTAACGTACAGTACAGTATGCCTCTAGGGGCAACAAATAATAATAACACGCTTAATACCGATGTCGCAAGTATTGTTGCACAAGTATTAAATTCAATACAAAATTTGCGTGTCATGCCGAACACCAGCACACAACCCGGTATTGATTTAAACAGGCATCTTCCGTTTTTTGGCAATGACGATACTGTGCATCCAGTTGATTTCTTACAGCAAATTGAACATTTTTATGAAAGCAGTCAAATATCTTTTAATGATTTCAAAATTGCAATTGGTAATCAATTTAAAGGAAAAGCCCTTCTTTGGAGTAAAGCATACTTACATACGTTTCATGATTTTCATTCATTTAAAAATAGTTTTAGGGAACACTTTTGGTCGGAAACAAAACAGTTAGAGATCAGATTGTTATTGCAAGCAGCACGTTTTGAGGAAAAAACAGGATCTTTTGTAGATCACTTCATGAAATATGTAGCAATGGCAAAGCATTTAACTCCCGAATATTCACAAAATTTGTTAATACAAACTATAGCTAGACACTACCCACCCAATATTTCATCGGTACTGGTAGGGACACAAACTTTGGCTGAAGCAATGGACAGATTACGTCAAGCTGACTATTATTTTCGTGTTGAAACTTCAGTTCCAAATCAAAAACTTCATACGCGTATTTTTGAAGATCGCAATGCTTCATACGTTAGGTATTCGCGGGATAAGTCACAGTTTAATAAAAGAGATAATAACAGTACTGCGGCAAACGTTGCTGTTGTGCGATTCGAATCTGAGCTGGCAGAGCCTGATAGCAACGCGGATCTCAGTCCGGGAAACGAAAGCGCCCCTCACAACTTGTAGGTCCCACTGTGAGGATAAATACCATCGGGACCAATACACTGTTATTAAATAACCCTTTAGATGATCTTTTATCGGAAGAATGTAATTTTGAACACGAAAATAGTCAATATAAGCCCCGATGATACAAGTTAAGTTATATAATTTCTATACACCGGCTATGATAGATACTGGTAGTGAAATATCTTGCATTAGCGAGTAAATTTGGTCGCAATTGGAAACCGTTCATAAAATCATACCATTTTTTAAGTGTACGGGTGTTAAAGTAACTGGCGCGTTTAAAGCTAAACATCGAAAAGTTCAACACCAATGCTTGCTTACTTTTACAATTGCTGATTATGAAATAGTACACGAGTTTTTGTTGATACCAGACCTTGTTTATCCAGTCATAATTGGAGCTGATCTACTTCGTAGATTTCGAGCACAGTTGAATTTTGATTCACGTAGTATATTATTATGCGTGCAAAGCGAGTGGGTCGAAATACCGGAAATTAATACGATACATGAATTTCAGGAAAGGGAATCTCTAAAATTAAAAGTGATTAACAGAAAGTCACCGATCGTTAACTCGGTTTCATTGACAGAAATAAATGAATTTGAAGAGCAAGTTGATAGCATCGTTCGTAAAAGTAATCTGACAGAAAATCAAAGCAAACTCTTTCGTGAATTGCTATTAAATAATAAAGCTGTGTTTTCCACTAGACCGGGTAGGACACACGAGTATGTTCATCACATACGTTTGCGAGATAAGTCCCATTTTGTTTAAAGCAATATCCTATACCAATTGCTCATCGCGAAGCGGTTCAACGCCAGCTAAACCTCATGGAAGACTGGGGCATTATTCGCCGTATGGCTACTCAGTACATCTCTCCAATTATGACTACCGTTAAAAAAGATAATTCTGTGCGCATTTGTTTGGATGCTCGTTACTTGAACAGGGTTATGGAAAGAGAGCACGAAACTCCTCGACCCATGGAGGAAATTCTTAGATCTTTGGGTAATGTCAAATTCATGTCGTCTGTTGATTTCACCCATGGTTATTGGCAAATTCCGTTGTCCGAAAAGTCGCAGCAATACACGGGATTTAAATTCGATGGCCGCTCATACGTTTTTTGTACGCTTCCGTTCGGATTAATGTCGAGCGTTAGCACTTTTACTCGGTGTTTAACAACAGTTTTAGGGGAAGCTTTTTCTCGTTTTGCCAGTATTTATGTAGACGATATCCTGGTCGTTTCGCAGAGTTTTGAAGACCATTTAAACCATCTTCACCAGTTATTTCAGCGTCTCACAGAAGCTGGTTTTACTTTACGCTTAGAAAAGTGCAAGTTTTTTCGTGAGCAGATGCCTTTTCTGGGATATATTCTTAACAGCCAAGGTGTTAAACCGGATCCAATGCGAATTCAAGCAATAGCAGATTATCGAGTTCCGACGAATAAAAAAGAAGTACAAAACTTTTTAGGTTTAGCTAATTTTGATCGAGCATTTTGTGAAAGATTTGCCGCGATCGCAGCTCCATTAACACAATTGTTACGCAAACAACAGCCCTGGAGATGGTCTCCGGTGGAGCAGAACGCTTTCGAAGAATTAAAGCGCAATTTGCAACAAGATACTTTATTGTATCATCCGCGGGATGATTTAACGTATTGTTTACAAACAGATGCGAGTGATGTTGGCCTAGGTGCCCAATTGTTTCAATTTGATGGGGATATTCGTCGGCCAGTGGCATGGGCGTCGCGGGTTCTGTTGGATCGGGAGATAAACTATTCGTCTAATGAGAAGGAAGCTTTAGCATTAGTTTGGGCTTTAAATAGATTCCGAATCTATTTGATGGGTCGAAGATTTACCGTGTATACCAATAATAGTTCCGTTACTTACCTGCAGACTTGTCGATTGCTCRCATCGCGAATCTCACGTTARGCGCTGGCGATTCAGGAGTTCGATTTTGAGCTAAAGCATATTCCGGGTAGTAAAAATGTAATATCTGATGTATTATCTCGTCATGCAGCGGTGCGCCTTCCGACACCGATAGACAAATGTTTTAAATTGCTCTCTGTCATCAACCTTAGTAAAGATTTTTTGGCTTCTCTTAAAAATCTATCATCTCTACAAAAACAGGATCCTAAGTTAGGCGATATAATTTCCAAATTATCGACCAGTGAACAACTCCAACAAAAATTTGTGCTTCATAAGAACATTCTTTATCTTCGCAGAAGTATCGACGAATTTTGTTTATTGTGCATACCAGATTCTTTAAAGAAGCGTTTTGTTCAGGAGTATCATGAAAGTTTTGGCCATTTTGGGGTATATAAGACGTGGCATGCGTTAAAGAACGAGGTATGGTGGAATAACATGCATCGTGACGTGAAACGAATTCTGAAAGGATGCGACCTTTGCCAGCGAACTAAATCTAGTATTATGCCGAAAGTTGAGTTGAACCCAATTATTCCTTCCGCAAAGAATGAGCTCCTGGCCATTGATTTGTACGGACCCCTTCCACGTAGTAAGGGCGGTGTGTCGTATATCTTAGTTCTTTTAGATGTATTTACAAAATTTGTTTCATTTTATGCTCTAAAACGAGCTACAACGTCAGCAGTTTTAAACCGTTTGCTCAAAGATTATTTTCCAAAAGTAGGGACTGTACAACGGGTATTAACGGACCACGGTACCCAGTTTAGTTCAAAAAAATGGAAAGACACTTTAAATTCTCTAAACATTGATGTTAGCTTTTCGTCGATAAGACATCCTCAGTCCAATCCTTCGGAACGAGTAATGCGTGAGTTAGGCAGATTATGTCGCGCCTATTGCTCCGATCAGCACAGTAACTGGGCTCGCGAACTGCACAAGTTCCAATGGAGCTACAGTATGCTTGCGACCGTATTCAAATCTTGCCGAAGTTTCTACAAGTCCCGCGGGACGGGGCGAGTCTAGCATCTGATACCAAATTAGTGTTAGCTGCGGAAGCTTTAGCCGGAAAAGCTGAGCGCCGCAAATATTTACGATCTGGTCATGTAACTACACCATTTTTAGAAAATGATTTAGTTTTGCTGAAAGCGAATCCGATCTCTTCTGTTCTAAAAGGGGAAACAAAAAAATTTTCTGTTATTATTTGAAGGGCCTTTTCGAGTTAAGAAAAAAATTAGTTTTGCTACTTATATACTTGTTGATCCACAATCGGGTGTTGAACGAGGAACTTTTCATGCCAGTCATTTAAAAAAATATCAGACACTGTCTTAAACTTTGTAATGATCTTATTCTATTGGAAACGGACATTACAAAACTGGGGTGCAAGATGTAGCAGAACCAAGTATCTGCAAGTATTTTCCCCAGAAGTGGGGGATCACCTCTTTTTGGGTCTTTCGCGAATCGCGATACGGTCATTGCCGCTCCAGCATCCGCCCAGTGGGCAGCCTTGAGGTTCGTGCATGAACAATAATAATTAATCTTATTGGTTTCTGTGACCTGGTGTCCGGTAAGCTATATAATTTTGTAATGTGCTATACTGATTTATAATAATTTTAGCTGGTTGTGGATCAAATCAAAATAAAGAAACGTTCCATCCATACTGACTTGGGTCATTCAACCCTGGACACGTTCTGTGTAGAATCTGATCAAAATCCTTCAATAAATTTACCCTTTAGCATGTATGGAAGAAAAAATAATAAAGCAGCTGATGCACTTTCCCAAATTTCTCAAAATTTCAATTTAAACGCAATTGAAACAGAATCAACGCTTGTAAATTTCGACGACATAGACGAAATTATTTCTGATAATTTGCCAGGAGAATTACCCGTTTTGGATGACGTTAATATCGAAAAAATAATAAATCAAATCAAAATTCACAGAAAATCAATATTATCTCTAATGTACAAATTAAACCACCGGCATTGCAAAATTTATCTTTTGAGTCTTTTAAAATCTAATAATCCCGAAATAGTTCATGACAAAATTGTTCAAATTAATGGAGATATATTTACAGTCCAAAGGAATACGCTCTAGCTCATTGTGTGTATCAGTTTAAAATGAATGCGGGACTCGCACTAGAATTCAAGCAAAATTTCGGAGGAGTCGATATACTATTGTCACCAAATAAAGTCGTTTAGTTTTGTTGCAAAAAGTGGATATGAACGAAAATATTACATGAAACATCTAAGTTGACTAATACACATGCATGTTGACTGTGGAGCGTTATTAATTTTAATTATATACATAGTGTTTCGTTACTATTGAAAATAGAAAACAAATCACCTTAAGAATCCACAGCGTTGAAATTTATAACACAGCATTATATGATTTCAAAATTTTGCTATTTGTGCCCTCTAAAATTACTACTAAAAATGGTGTCTTCCAAACAGTAAATGCAGAAAATGCAGGATGACCCTGAATTAGGGGGAAATAGTTTTTACCAGTGTTTTAGACTAAAAAAAAATAAATTCAATTGTCTATATTTAGATTTAATAAGTTTTTTTTTAAATATAGCAACTAATACTGTATGTGCGGTGGGTGTAAAAACAAACCCCTTTCTTTAGAGGTTACTTTTATGAAATTTTGCAATGAAATTTATATATTTTCTGTACAAAAAATTGTCCATTTTTTGACAAATGGTTATAAATGTATATGTATCGACTTTTTGTATTATTTACTGAGCAAGAATACACTGATAAAATATTGCTCCCTATTTTTGGATCATCTGATGTTGTTTTTCATAAATATTATTGTTCTAAAATTACATATAATAATCTATGAGATAAATTACATGTTTAATGTACATTTTAATTCTGCAAGCAACGGTAGAAATTCTTAACGAGGACTTGTTCTTGTGCAAGACCAAATAAGTTCAGATGCTTCGAAGACATCAAACTACGACTGTTTTAAATAGCTGTTCCTCAAGCGTCAGCTCTTTATATCTGTTGAACTTGAACTACAGTCCTAGTAGTCAAGTGGCAGACTTTGACATAACGCAATATTTTGAATAGTAACGCAATAGGTAGAGCCATAATTACAAAATATGAACATAAACATGTGTTGGAAGCAAAAGAAATAACGTTTGCGAGATAATAATCACTCATTTTTTGAATGCAACGCAAAAAACTAACCAACGATACTCTGTGTTGTATAGCGGACAAAATTGGAAACACTTTTTCTTATGAAAAAATCCACTTATTTTGTCAGTCGATTTCCAAAACGGGTCTCCACATTAAACAAACCAGAAATAACAAAAGGAAAATTGGTAGATAAATACCGGAATAAACTAACAGCCCTTTGCTGAGCGTTTCAATTTGAAAATGTGGAAAACCCGTCTGAGATATACATATACCATTTAAATCTCATACGTAGAAAATTCTCTACATTATTTTACTTGCAGAACCATCACAAGATGCCCTGGACAGCCAACTCTGGCTCAAGCTAAACACTGAACCAGTATAAGAAGTTCTACACCACTGGACTAACTCACGAAGCATTATAAAAATAACTTTGCATACTACTATTGAAGAATTTTACAATGCTTGGTCAATTTTAAGTAGCCAACTGGCAATTAGGCTGGTAATAGTGTTGTATACCTACCACTTTAGTGTATTAACCTCAGTACAGATGTATCTAATTTTAAGTTATTTTCGAAGGTCATGTTAACATGTTAGGATGAATCAGCCTCAAAATATCATGGTTCATATCATTAAGGAGCAGCCTGTGTGTGAAACTGAACTAAGGCTAAAGAAGCTGGAATCCCTACCAGATTGTCAACCCAAGGCTATCAGTGCAGAACTGGAAATTTGGCATCCGCTATCACCTAATCAATGGTTATTCATCGTAAGCCAATCAGTTACTGCTACAATATCATCTGAAGACTCTTACATACCGTACCATCGAACTAACCAACACTAGAACTTTCAAATTGCAATCTGGTTGTAAATGTTACACGTATACAACAATGCTGATCTCGAACAGCAATACAACAACTGATTTTACCAACTACGTACCAACATTCAACCTAGTGGAAGATGAATGTTGTCTAGAAAAGTAACAGTATCTTGAAAGTAAACCAATGGAGAAGATCCGTTTATCAAACATTAATCTGAACGATCTGCGTTCTGCCCAACACAAACTGGAGCAATTCGACGAGGTACTCCAGAATAACCTCCATCAACCCTTCATCGTTCAGCACACCAAATGGTACACATTATTATTAGGAGTAATACTATCTGCTACTGTAGTAATATTTGGATGTCCATGCATACGATATAAAAGAATGTACAATCCGTGCATAAGAAGAACCATCGACTTAGGAAAATGTGGCCTTTACATCAACATCACGAATACCGCGAGCCATCGTGGATCCTACGAATTTTAAAAAATCGGCGAAGCGCAGGCCACATTTAAAGGCAGAATAAAATCACCGCGATCATCAATGATCACCCAGACTAACTCCCCCATGGAAGATCTAGAGCAACTTCCCCTACGGAAAAAGAAGATTAGAATTTAGTGCGCGAGTATTTTAAAAGCAGAGTAGTGCCTAGTGTAATTTTAAGTATTTTATTAGGAAGATTGCTTCAGTAATAAAACACTTTTAGAAGGGAGTTCTTGTATACCTACCACTTCAGTGTATAAACCTCAGTACAGATGTACCTAATTTTAAGTTATCTTCGAAGGTCATGTTAACATGTTCGGATGAATCAGCCTCAAACACGTGTTCGCTTATCCCTTTTATGAGAAGAACTATAAATGTAACAACATTCTAGGAGCTCGCTAACGGGCTAACCTTACCAGTAAGAACCAGCAAAACTCTATGTAAAAGAAAACTGTTCTCAAATTATTGCAAGTGTTCTGATAAGACCAAATTTACGATCAAATACTACTATATAAGCACGCAGATTTTGTAGCGCAATCAGACTTGTTACGTGAGTCTTACAGTTTGTGTAATAAACCAGCAACAAACAGCGTTTTTCTCCCGAGTCTCCCAATATGATTTTGGCACAGTCAGTAGGATATCCATCAGGTGACTAACAGAGAAAACAACTTGTTTCAATACAACAAATATACATTTAAACAAAGAAATTTGTTATTTGTATATGGGCAAGAGAATATTTATTTGAATAATAAAATTTATTTCTTTGAATTTTTAAATATCAATTATATAGTCCGAAACAAACAATATTTTAATCTGAAGAAAAAAACAACAAATGGAAAAAAATGTGATTGCTTTTAGTATTTAGTTGTTTGACTTAAACACATCACTTTAATCATACTAATAAATGTTATTTTAAATTAGTGTAAGATTATTAAGTTTAAAAAAATATTTCTTAAAATAAACATGAAATGTAATTTAGCATAATGAATAAAACTATTGTTATTAGTAATCGGTTTGTTTAAAGAAAACAAATATTTCTTTATTTTCTGTTTTACTAATGTAAGATTTTATTTCAGTTAAATAATTATTGTTTTGACTTAATATAAATAATTATTTGTTTTATACAATAAGTTTGTTTAAAGACAACAAATGTTTGTTTAATAATTGGTTAATGTAGTGTAAACATCTGGTATAAATAAAAGTATTTTATCACTTTTTAATGTTTTTATTGGTAAACATTGCCAATTCACAAAGTAATAGTACACAACGATACAGCTCTTATACTCTTCTAAAAATAAATAAACTCTTTGTCTTAATAATATGATAAATCACTATCAGTACACTGTTAGACAAAAAAATGGTCACCTGAGGTTTAGATACTATAGCACTTTATTAGTAATACAATTTGGCTTATAAGTGATTAATTAAGCATCCTAATATGCTTAAACCATTTGTCCAACTAATTCCATAATAGGTAAGTCAAATTGTATCTAAATAATAATTAAATGCTATAAAATCTACAGTTCAGGTGTTAGTTTTATTTTTAATTCAAGAATACAGTAACACCTAGTATAAAAACATAGACACATGACAATTCTATAATGTAACCGTGCACAATGATGCAATCTTAACTGTTGTAAAATAAAATAAAAAAATATTTAATATAACTGGTATAAAGAATGTGAAAACAAAAATAAACTCTAGCGATAACGAATAACAAGTCACTTTAAGTAGTTAGTATCATCACTTTTGTGTCATTCAATGAACGAAATGCTATCTTGGGTTTTTGATCTTTCAATACTGATAAAGATAATGTGGTTAAGAAATGTGAATTTTGTTCAACTTCATAGCATTGTTTATGACTATCAAACTTGATAATATCTAGTGAAGTAACAACAAAATAAATAACATGATTTGACACAATAATTATGTATTTTATAGTGGCAAAAGAAGGTACATGGTTGTCTGGCGTTTCTAAAACCATTCCTACTTTATACATTACATTATTACATTTGGCCCACCGCACACTAAAATACGTGTTATCTTCTAGAAGGTAACCTTCTTTGTTTAATAAATCTACAATAATGTTGCATTCTGGTAGTGACTGAATATCATCCCATAATGGACTAAAATCAATATTGTTAGAAAACCCCGATTCACTTAATATTCTAAATGAAAATCTCAATTGTTGCTTTATGGCTAAAGTAAGCAATATGTTTTTACGAGATGTAATTGAATTTGCTGTGGATTTGAGAATCTTATGAAATGCTTCGTACCGCATTGACCACAAGTATCGCACTGGCCCAATTTTGGAAATTAATAATGGATAATGAGCTAGAAAATGATGTTTAGGTTTTAAGGACATGCCAGAATGCTGACAAAGCAGATCGTGGTGTTCCTCAATGATTATTTTCAGATAGTTTAGAGAATCTTGTTAAAAAACAGTATCTAGTAAAAGGATTAGGATTTGATGAAGAAGAATGTGGATTTCCCAACAAGAATCACCCTCTGGAACCAGATCTCCGATTATTATTCCTAAATATAAAATTAATGTTAACATTTCAGAAGCACTCAATAACACACATTTTTTTTAATTGCTCATTTTTAATTTTTGGTATTGAACATTCAATATCTGAAGATGCAGAAGCTTGAAAAAATGTGATTCTGTCATTTAAACGATCCAAACTAAAATACTTCTTCTTGTGAATGAAGTAATCAAAATAATAAGCCGCTTCATATCTACATATTCCTTTTAACATGTCATGCATAAGATCACATGACATGTTTTCGGATATGTCAAAGTGCTGCAGTCTGTGAAAAACACAAAATTCTTTTATCCCATACTGCTGGTTTGATAAGTCACCAGTATATTGCTTTTTTGTTCGCAGTGTTAAAGCATCTTCCGTACTTTGACTTTTTGTATCTATTTTGGAAGTTTTACAAATACGGCAAAAATAATTTGAATTAAAACTTTCTTGAAAACCAAGAAAAGAATTAAGGCCTAAATTGTCCCCAATGACTAACATTAATTTTAAGTGAATTCTAGTAGTCCTGCCATCTAAGGTTATATCAACACCATCATTTTCTAAAAAAAATAAACTCGTCTATTAATGTATCAAAAGTTTTTTGATTCCCATATGGAGTTCTGTCAGAACTATAAAATAATTCAGTCACAAAAATATTTTCAAGCAATGATGCATATTGTGGGGGTATGCAAGCAAATGATACGTAAACCGCCCGAATTTTGTATATTCCTGCTTTACTGCCTAAAGGATTGCAACACCCAAAATCATCATAGTACATTAGAACTGGTAAAAACAGTTTATTTTTGCACATACTTAATTTTGTTTTTCGGTAGCTCCAAAAAAGTTTGAAAATATCTCGTAAAGGTATTATTTGCCCTTCAGCTTTTTTGAATGACAAAAGTGCATTATCACGTATAGTCTCAGATTTTTCAGCAAACGGATATTCTCCAAAGTACACCGGTTTGGGGGGTATATAACATCTCATTTTTTTAAAGTAATTTAGTCGTAGGGACTCTGAGCCCAGTTGTGACAATGTACTTTTTATGTTAGTAAATATACCAGATATAGTCCTATTTGACAAATGATCCAGTTTCAGATGATCCAAAGTGTAATTAACTTGCAGGGAAATACTTAATATAAGCTCTGTTAAATTATTTATAACAATCTGAACTAAATTTCTTGGAAATGACGGTATACTATAGAGCAGTGCTACAAATTTTAAAATTTCTTTTTCTAAATTAATTTGCGATTGATTATGTTGCATAGGAGGCGAGGAATTCGTGTCATTTGTTTTGAAGCTTTCAGTACTAGAAAATTTTATACTGTCATTGGGTAACAGTTGGTTGTGCAATGCTTGTGGTAAATGTAAATTAGACGAGCCATGTTCTTTTACTAAGTGTTTTCGTAGTAATTGAACCGAAATGTCTGGGACAGTGAAATTGCTTACAGTAGAATGTTTGAAGAAGGGCATGCATAATTTTGATGTGTGAGACAAGACCCTCAATAGAAACAAAAGTTTTTTCACATTTAAAACATAAAAATGGTGTCAAATCCATTACCTATTACAAAATACCTAACTTAGTAGGTCCTCAATAAACGGGATTCTCTTGTCTCTATTAGTTTGTATAACGTATAATATTTTTTGCAACAAGAGCCAAATATGCTCTGACTGAAAGGGCTATTTGAGATCTAACACATGAAATGCTTTGAAACAGAAATCAACAGCATCTAATACCGACAACGTTTTGTATGTATAATTATTAATGATAACGTATGCAGCCGTTACATTTGTCAGTGATCCTATCATGAGTATGTATGGTTGAACAGTTTGGCCATATTTAAACATTGTATCAACTCTTACATCTTTTGTGGTTTCGATGTCACTAGCTGAATTTATTAGTACCATTAAGCTATCGCGACATTCCGTTACTGATGGTTTCCAGTGTTTGTTTCCTGGCAGCATTGATCGCCCTTTTGGAGGTAGCAGAGCTGGTAACAAAAATAACATAAGAGCAACTTTGGAATGTGCAACAAATAATTATAATAAAAAAATTGATGAAATACTGCTTTTTTATAAATTTACCTCTTGTTATACTCGAATTTGTTAATTCTAAAAGCGAAACCTCAGCCTGTGTCCGTTTTGACCGTCTCTGGTTCAATATTGTTTCAAAAAAATTTTCAAACTGCTCTTCTAAGTCTTCAACTGGTGCAGGATAAATTTGTTGAAAATCATGAGTTACCTATAAGTTTATTATTTAGTTATGGATTACACAACAAGCATTTATACAAAACTTGTATTTAAAATATTTTTACAAGTATTTCAAGTACTATTTAAATCAAGTGTTTACGTTTTATATTAAGAACCTGATAGAAGAAAATACTAATTTAAAAGAAGACATGTTTAAACTGATGATAAAATTTATATTTAAAGATACAAAATTTCAGTTTACTTTAATAAATAGACCAAGAATAACGTCAGAACGTAAAGAAGAAATTCTGAAAGTATTACAAAAAAATCACGAAGCGTCTGTTTCAGGACATTCAGGTTTTAGAAGAACATATTACAGAATTAAGGAAACTTTTTTTTTAATATGAAAGAAGATTATAATGGAATACATAAAGAAATGTAAGTCTTGTCAATTAAATAAAAGAATAAGTTACGCGGAAGCACCAATACAAATTAAAACAATGTCTGAACGACCATTTCAAAAACTTATATAGTTGGAACACTTCCAATAACTGAAAAAGAAAATCGTTTTATTTTAACAATGCAAGACGATTTAACTAAGTATTATTATGCTAAAGCTATTCCAAATCATGAATCTATCGCTTCAGAACTTGTAGAATTTATTATGTTATTCGGAATTCCAGAATGTATTCTTACAGATCAAGGAACAGACTTTAATTCAAAACTTATAAAGAATAATGTCAACTAAATATTTAAAATTAGACATGTAACGCCAACACCGTACCATCCACAAACAAATGGTGCGCTTGAAAGAAGTCACCATACTATAAAAGAATATTTGAAACATTACATAAATCCTAAACAGAATGCTGTTAAATTTGCAATGTTTACATATAATACACACATTCATAAAGCAACAAACCTAATACCTTTTAAATTAATTTTTGACGAAAAACCGAAATACCAAACAATCACAAACAAGGTTGAGTTTAGATGTACATAAGACGACTATGAAAATCACTTAAAAAACCGCTGCAAATTGAATCAATACTTCCACATCCAATTGTCAAAATGACATTTATGTTTTATTTTTTATACTATAGGATTAGTAATCAGATTTTGAGCATTTTTTCTAAGACAAACAGTCCTCGTGATATTAACAAAAATATATAAAATTTTAAAATCGGTTTCTTCCAAATAACTCGAAAATTATTAACTTAACAAAAAAATTACAAGAGTGCTTTCTGATCAGAAATTTGATTTTCTATATAATATCAAAATTTAAAAAAAAATCGTACTTTTTGTAAGAAATTTTATTTCCTATCTGACGGTATTTTCATTTTTGTAATATATGAAATATATTCGGAGATATTTAGGAAAAACCGTTTTCTTTAAGTGACGCTTTTTTTGCTAATATCTTCAAAACAGTTTGCTGCACCGAAAATTTTTAAGAACGATTAATACTCGCAGTTATACTACTAATCACATACCAACACGAAAAAAAAAATTGCAAAAAGGGTAGTAACCCCCCAATTTCGCCCCCTTCCCGATACCCTACTTACCCCTCAAACAATAGGTCGCTTTGGGTAGTTGAGATTTATACGTTTGCCAAATTTCAAGTTCATATATTGAGTCTTTCGAAAGTTATCGTGTCCACAAACACACAGACACACAGACACATGGACACACAGACAAGAAATTTTTTGCTCAAATTTTGTTTTTTTTTGCGTTTTCGACCATTTTAAAGCGAATGAGCAAATAAAAATTTTTGAAAATGTTTTTCGCGATGCAATACTTCCCATCCGTTGGATGTGGAAGTTACAGCAATCATTTGAGATAGACAGAAATATCTTGGAAAAAGCAAAAGCCAAAGCGAAAAATTGCCATGATCAGAAAATTAAGTTCAACAAATATAAACTACATGATTATGTATTAGTTAAAAACGAAGCTATTAAGCCTGGATTAAACAAGCAATTGTCACAATCCTTTAAAGGACCATACCAAATTATTAAAGTGCATCAAATAACACTTACGACGTACAAATTAGTTCAAAGAAAGTTACTACATATCACCATGATATGTTACAACCCTATTACAATGATACATCAGAAAGCTCTGTTTATAGTATACAAGCATACTAATATTAGTTTTACATTTTCTTTACAGAAATCATAAAAATGTTCCTACTTCTACTTCCAGTCCTACTAAATTGTGAAACAAAAGCTCACTCTTTACCTTATCAAATCTCACCACTTGATGTCAAAGCAGCGTTATGTCATCATCAAATAGGTTACGCTTAAACTTTCAAATGACAATTTACTTTATTAACGTACACAAATATTAGTTTTTACGATCAAGAAATGCAATTTGTGCAAAAGATCTTTGAGAAATCTTTGATCCAAACAGTAATATTACCAAAGGAAGTAATAAATTGACCTGTAAAGAAACAATCGAATTATTAACGATTCAAATAAATCAATTAAAAACTAAATTTGAGTCAATCTGTCACATAACTGGTCATTCATTAATTCGTGAAAAGAGAGGTTTATTTAATGACGTGCAATACTCTTTTAAATGACTATTTGGTATTCCAGATGCAGAAGATGCTAAATATTACAATGAAGCAATTACAGCAACTCTTCAGCAAAATCATGATGTACAATTACTCATGAAACAACAAATTCATATTTTATCAGATGCCATCAATAGTCACAATGAATCACTCATCGTTACAACAAAATGAATAAAAATACAGAAAAATTTAATAATTTTTCTTCTAATGCTATTAAAACGCTTAATACTCATACATATTATATTAAGATTCAAGATCATTTAAATAGGATTACTCAAATTATTACTGAACTACATGAAAAATTTGATGTAATAATTTCAGCCATGTTATTTGCCAAACAAAATATTTTACATCCAGCAGTTATAACACCAAAACATCTAAGAGAATAATTATCAAAAGTCAAATTAAATACTGCTGCAGACATTCCTATTCCTATTGATAATAATGAAAAAACTAACCACTATTTTTCTATTTGTGAATTATCAGTTATCAGAGTCCCCTTGCAATCGCTTACTTTAATAGACCATATTATTACATCCAATTTGGATGTTGTTCAAGGAGTGTCTGTAAGGTCTGATCACTCTATCTCGGATCATAGTGTTATTTGCTGTGAAATAACTGGTGAAGTTAATAACCTTTGTAGTGATCCTAGTTTTATTACCTATCGTTCGTATAAAAATTTTGATAGAAAAGGGTTTTTGTCTGATCTACAGTTCAGCAATCTGGAGACTATATATGACATGCCTGATATAGATGATAAGGTACGCATGCTAAATGATAAACTGTTACTGGTATACAATACTCATGTACCTATTGTCAAACGTCGAGTCACGAGACCCAGAGCACCGTGGCTGACAGATAATCTTAAATTAATGATGAACCTTCGTGATAAGGCGCTTACACGATATAGGCGATCCGGTGTGCGGCACCACTGGGACTACTACAAAGTTCTTAGAAATTTAGTAAATAAAACGGTACAATTAGAAAAGAAGGCATACCTACAATAAAGGCTGGCTACTGAAGGATATGGGGGTCACTTTTAAAAACACCAAATATACCATGCCAGAGCATTTAAACTTGGTAACAGATTACAATAAATTTCTTTTGAACTTACCTCTGGGGGACTTTGTTCCAGACCAACAGTTAATAAACAGTTATATGAACAAAACACTGATTAATACAAAATTTGAATTTACGTTTACWAACGAATACGAAATATCTAAAATCATAACGTCAATTAAAACTAATGCATGTGGTTATGATAGTATAAATATTAATTTATTACTAAACGCTTTGCCTGTCATTCTTCCATATATAACCCATATAATTAATACTTGCATTGGTCTTAATACTGTTCCTAATAGCTGGAAAAAATCCATAGTAGTTCCCTTCCCCAAAATTAAAAAAACCTTCGGAGTATAAGGATCTTAGGCCTATTAGCCTGCTACCCATTCTTTCTAAAGTCCTTGAAAAGATTATGGCTTCCCAGTTGTTGACGCATGTTGGTGAGTTTAAGTTGCTCCCTGGGACTCAGTCTGGATTCCGAAAGGGATATAGTTGTGAGACTGCACTTTTGAACATTACAGATAATATCCTATCAGCCCTAGACATAGGAAAAGTTTGTTTTTTGGTACTTTTAGATTATTCTAGAGCTTTTGATACCCTTAACCATTGCTTACTTACGGCCATCTTGCATCATCTAGGCATAGGATCCGATGCATTAAAATTATTTAAAAGTTATCTGTCGGACAGGGTTCAGATTGTTAAAATTGGTGACGTTTTATCCGAACCATTTGGTGTAACTTGTGGTGTCCCACAGGGATCTATTCTGGGTCCTATACCTTTTACCTTATATACGTCTGTTCTGGCTCGTGTCATTCGACATGGTGAATGCCATTCTTATGCTGATGACACTCAGCTTATTTATTATTCCGATAGAAATACTATTCTGGATACCAGGGAAAAACTTGAGGCGGATCTAAGGAACTTATATCGCGCTTCTATGGACCATTCTTTGTCGTTGAATCCATCAAAGTCTAAAATTATTGTATTTTGTATGTCTCCTGCCTTCCCTTGGTATACTGAATTAGTTACGAACTTACATGTTAAGGTGGGCGGTCAGAATTTGGAAATTGTTGGATGTGCCAAAAGTTTGGGTTTATTGGTCGATAATAGAATGCGTTTTAGTAAGCATGTAAACAATCTTATTAGTAAGGCATTCTGCAATCTTAGAATTATCTATAATATCCGCCACCTACTAAATTTACAGCAAAAAGTATATCTGTGTGATGTTATGGTCCTTTCTTTGTTTAACTTTGCTGATAGTGTCTATGGGCCTTGCTTGGATTATGCCGATTGCAGGAGGATTCAAGTCGTACAAAATTCTTGTTTACGCTTGATTTTTGGGCTAACGAGAGTACACCATGTTAATCACAAACTCAAGTTAATACCCTGGTTGGATATGAAATCTCGTAGAAAGCTGCATTCTGCGTGTTTATTTCATAAAGTGATCTTATATAAATCTCCCGCTTATTTACATGAAAAAATTACATTTAGGACAGATGTACACAGTATCAATATACGCAGAAAAGATATTCTCTTGATTCCAATTCATAAGCACAGCTTTTTTCGTCGTTCGTTTTCTTATTGTGTGTCCAATATATATAATTCTGTCCCTATAGATTTAAAATCTAAAAGTTTACATTCTTTTAAGCGTGAATACAGGAAGTTTTTGTTATCCAGCACATAATATTACTGTTTTTTTTTGTGAATGTTAGTTAACAATTTTTTTTCTCCGAAATTCGGCCAGATTTAATTTGCCTTCTAAATAAAAATAAATTTTTTGTTATTTTTTTTTGTTTTACCCATATTTATAAGCTAATAAGGCTTTTATTTTGTTTGTTTTTTTTCGCTCTCGGTTAAGTGGAAGAACAGCTGCCATTTTCGTTTAAGTGGCCGCTGAACTTCGCCGTTTCGCAAGTGTTAGCACCACTGCAATTGTATATTTATGCTTAAAATTATTAATATTGTAAATGCTTGCGAATAAAGACGCATTATTATTATTATTATTATATATCAATCAAATTCTCATTTACGCGATTCACATACCTTAAGTCACCAAGGAACCGTATCAATTGTACAAACTCATTCCATTACCTGTACCTTTCCATAATACTTCAAATATATATTCCTATACTGATCCACAATATCCTTACCTCTTAATGAGCGCATCAAGGACATTTTATGGAACATCAAAAGATTTGACATCTTGCAAGAAGGTTCTACATGGCGATTAATACATCTGCAAAAATATCATGGTTCATTTCATTAAGGAGCAGTCTGTGTGTGAAACTGAACTAAGGCTAAAGAAGCTGGAATCCCAACCATCAGATTGTCAAACCAAGGCCATCAGTGCAGAATTGGAAATTTGGCATCCGCTATCACCTAATCAATGGTTATTCATCGTAAGCAGTCACTGCTACAATATTATGTGAAGACTCTTACATACCAGTCAACATCGAACTAACCAACACTGGAACTTTCAAATTAAAATCTGGTTGTAAATGTTACAAGTATACAATAATGCTGATCTCGAACAGCAATATAACAGCTAATTTCACCAGTTACGTACCAAGGTTCAACCTAGTGGAATATGAATGTTGTCTAGAAAAGCAACAGTATATTGAAAGTAAACCAATGGAGATGATCCGTTTACCAAACATTAATCTGAACGATCTGCCTTCTGCCCAACATAAACTGGAGCAATTCGACGAGATACTCCATAATAATCTCAATCAACCCTTCATCGTTCAGCACACCAAATGGTACACTTTATTACTAGGAGTAATACTATTTGTCACTGTAGTAATATTTGTATGTTCATGCATACGATGTAAAAGGATGTACGATCCATGCATAAGAAGAACCATCGACTTAGGAAAATGTGGCCTTTGCATCAACATAACGAATACAGCCAGCTATCGTGGATCCTACGAATTTCAAGAAATCGGCGAAGCACAGCCCACACTTCAAGGCAGAATGAAATCACCGCGGTCATCAATGATCATCCAGATTGAGTCCTCCATGGAAGACCTAGAGCAACTTCCCCTACGGAAAAAGAATATTAGAATTTAGTGCGCGAGTATTTTAAAAGCAGAGTAGTGCCTAGTGTAATTTTAAGTATTTTATTAGGAAGATTGCTTCCGTAATAAAACAGTTTTAGAAGGGAAGTCTTGTATACCTACCACTTCAGTGTATTAACCTCAGTACAGATGCATCTAATTTTAAGTTATCTTCGATGTTCATGTTAACATGTTCTGATGAATCGTCTCAAACACATGTTCGCTTATCACTTTTATGATCCTGTTAAGAAAAACTGTAAATGTAAGAACATTCTAGAAGCTCGCTAATGAGCTACCCTTACCAGTAAGAACTAGCAAAACTCTATGTAAAAGAAAACTTGTAACTGTTCTCAAATTATTGCAAGTTTTCTGGCGAGAACAAATTTACGATCAAATCCTACTATATAAGCACGCAGACTTTGTAGCGCAATCAGACTTTTTAGATGAGTTTTACAGTTTATGTAATAAACCAGCAGTAGTAGCAAGCAGCGTTTTTCTCCCGAGTCTCCCAACAATAGTATTAATTTTTCCTAATATTACTTTATGTAGGTTTATAAGTTTCATTTTATATAAATTTAAATATAAATGATGTTTCTACAAAGCACACTAAACCTCAAAAGACTCACAGTCAAAATTATTGCTGTTGAGTAAAATTTTAACTTTTATATCAACTTTTCAAAACATCACTCAAAATTATGTTGGGACGTCATCGTGCAATTTGATTTATCATCACGTGAAATTCCTTACATTAAAATAGGCCAAAAAAGTTTCCGCAAAGGTATAATACTTACTTATAAAAAAATATATATGTATCTGAAAACACTTTTTCCATGTCATCATATTTTATTATAAAAAATATTGTTTCCATAAAAAGAATTCTTAGTAATATGTTTTTACAGGTTTGTGAAGACTTTTCGACAAGTTTACTGAATGAGAAGAAATTAAGCGTCGCGCGTTCCTGGAATGTGGGTTAACGTCTCGGGACCCGCCTCTCTTCGCGCGTCCCTTGGGTACAGGAGACCCTTGATCAATAAGGAGTTAGCTATAAGAAGTGGGTTCCGTCGAGGGATAAAAGGCCGCAGACCATGATAGTCATGAGAAGTGGGGGTTCAAGGAAGCTTATCAGAAGAGGTATTCCCCGGATCACAGTCTACAATAAAATAAACCGCACCGAAAGTCCTAGGACGCCGGGTTAAGGAGTTACAACGAAACAAAAGGATTTATGATGTTGCTGTGACGCCTTTTTCGGTGTTAGCAGCGGAACGGGCCTTCGGCTCGGAGGGCGGACGGACGGTGGTACGTAATGTGCGGTACGGTGCTAACGTAATCACTTAGCGTGACGTCAGACGGTGTTCTCGGGCGCCAGTTTTTTATTATACTGAGGTATGCTCCTCAGATTTCTGTGTGCTATCCCCTTTTAATACACAGTCCAGGGCAGCTGCAGTGGAGAAACGGCACTCCAGGGAACAAGACCCGAGGGTGGATGCCGTGTGCTGAAAAAGATATTAGCGGGGTGCAGGCGGTGCAAGCAGTAAAACCAACAATCACCTAGAAATGCAGTTTATTACTCTATGTTAAATGGTTAAACAGGCAAAATAACGCTATGGCTCTAAGTTACGCAACGGCTCCCCATGCGATGCCTAGCCAAGCCACACTACGATTACGTAACTACGGTGAACAATGATTACGGTACGGTGAAAGAAACGGTACGGTGATTATGATACAATTAGCGGTAAAAGCGGTGCCAGCAATAATAAGCGTGCAATGTCGGGTGAAGCAGGTGGTGTTACAGGGCAGGATATGTATGGGACGGTCGAATTTGGTGAGAGACGGGGTGAACGTCGTCAGAAGTGATAATAGTCGGTGTCGTGAATAAGTTATTCACCAGGCACGGGCCGCCTACAAAAACTAGCATGCGGCAAATACCCAGCGAATAACCCCCGCACAGTGAGATTGGAGCGGACCGCCTACAAAAACTAGCATGCGGCGCACCCCAATCAGCTGGTCGGGTCGGTGGTAAGGAACGGTCGGGACGTGAGAGAGTAATTCACCGTGTACGGGCCGCCTACAAAAACTAGCATGCGGCAAATACCCAGCAAATAACTCTCTGTGTAGTTAGTCTGAAAGCGAACCGCCTACAAAAACTAGCATGCGGCGCACCATCGACCAACTGCCCCACAGAGGATGGCAGGAAAGGGATCGTGGCGAACAGGGAAGTCACCACAATGCCCAAGCTACTTACTAGCGTTTACTCACCTAAGCTTGTTGCTGGCACGACGGATCGGTCAGAACTGCCGGTATGCACAAACCGGTGTGCTTTTGTCAGCGACGGTCGGACGGATCAGCGGGAGAATTAGATGGCAGATGTTTTCAGTGCCATCTAAGCGGGCTCTGAACGGAAACATGGACGCGATTCGTGGCATGACTAAGGCGGAGACTGTAACTTCGTTACATTCTCCTCTTACTTCGGGGGCGCGGAAAAAGATGACCGGAAGGCAAAATTTAATTTATTCGGTTAACAATCCCACTTACCCTAACTATTTACAATCTTAGAATATTTCATCTTAACCTAACTATTTACAATCCTAAGATATTTTATCTTATCCTAACTATTTACAATCCTAAATTATTTCATTGTATGTACATGTCAGATCGCGGCGAACTATATATGAAATCGCGGTACGCGGGTATCTGGTCCTGGTTCGGTGGGTCATCCTTCGGGGGTGGATCCGTTTGCTCGGCGTGGACTGGTCGAATAAGGCCTCTCTTTCCCTCGTTGGCCMTCTGGGCTCTGTCGGGCAGTCGCACTTACTGGACATGATGCCTACTGTTCCGCKTCGGGAACAGYACAGCATCGGTGGCTGTAAGCAGCCATTACGTCGGTGACCTGGCTCGCCACATCGCCAGCATTGGTCCGGCTGAATAGGGATCCTTTGGCTGGACTTGGAGGGCGTAGTCTTCGGATGCTCGGCTTGGGAGCTTTGTTCCGTTGCAGGTCGGGGTCGGTCGGTGCTGACGGCTTTCCACTGGTTGCGGTTTGCCGTTCGCTGAAGCAGTCCGTGTGGCCTCTGCTGTGAAATTTTAACACCCTGGCAGTGCTGGCATCTATGGACGTACTTAACGGCGTCCCGGAACATTCCTGGCCAGTAATATTGCTGGGCCAGTCGGGATATCGTCCTGGATACCCCTAAATGTCCGGCGGTCGGTGCGTCGTGGTTCTCTTCTAACACACGACGGCGAAGAGGCTTCGGTATGCATAACTTCCACGGTTTGGACAGCACCTTGTCACTATGGTGGCTGTCTATGTGGCGGTAAAGTCGGTGGTCGGTGATGCGGTAATCGGGGCATTGGTCTGGATGCCGCTTGACTTCCGTGAATCGGTGTCGATACCAAGAACAATCTGGCAGTTCTTCGATAGCGGTGTTCTGCTCGGTTATGTCGGTGGCTCCTATATCGGTAACTGGTACGGGATCCCTAGGTAATGTGTGGTCTACCTTTTTGGGGACTCCCTTGTGGTGCTTCATGACAGGTTTGGTTGATGTGGGCTCGATGTTATCGGTGGCGGCGGTGTCGGGTTTGTGGATGGTCCGGCAGTTCGGTAAAGAAATGTTGCGGTTCCTGTCAAACACGAACCCGGATTCGAAGTTCATGTGCAGGTCCATGGTTCGGAGAAAATCCATTCCAAGTAGTACTTTGCTGGTCATTGTCGGTATGTACAGGAAATGGTGTTGTCGGGCTTCGTCTTCTATGCGGACCTCTACCTCGTAGACCTTGGAGATCTGGACCTGGCGGCCATCGATGACTCTGGCGGTCGGAGAGCCTGAATTTTGTCCAGGGACTCCGGTTCTTTCCAGATATCGCGCAACGGTAGGTCCTATGCATGAAGATACGGATCCGGTATCGATGAGTGCAGTGAACGGTCTTCCCTGTATGTTGATCCTGATGTGTGGTCGGTTTTCGGAGACGATGTGTACGGGCAGCAGTTCAGGCCTCCGCGCTGACGTGCTGCCATCTAGTTTTCCGAATTCTGGCAGGTGCAGTCCCGGGTGTAGGTCCCACGGCGGCCACACCTTGAGCAGAACTTCACGAAGGGGTTCTGGCATTGGCTTCGTGAGTGGCCACTCTGGCCACATCTCCAACATACAGGGCGGCTAGTATCGATACGGTCGGATGTGTCTTCTCGGTGGCGATGACTGGGTCGATTTTCCTGCGGCTGACGTTCCGGTTGTGGTACCGGTGTCTGCTCCGGTACATTAAAACGCCTGGATGGCGGTTCTTGTCTCTGGTGATATTCCTGGGGTTGTCGGTATGTCGGTGAATTCCCACGTTCAACTGGAATCCTCAGTTGCGGGATGGGTCTTCTTTCTTCAAGCCTCTCGGCTACATCCTGGGCGGTGGCGGTTATCTGGTCCTGGCGGAGAATCTCGAATTCCTTGACGGCGGCCAGCAGACTAGCAACGCTGGTGCAATCCTGGCGGCGGATGAACATGCGGTACTCTGGCAACATGTTCCGGTGTAGCCAGTACAGTTCCTGCGCCGGTGTCATGCCTCCATGACGGCGGATCAGGGTACGAATGGCGGTACTGTACTCCAAGGCGGTTTCGTGTGGCTGCTGAGTACGCTGACTTATCTCCCGCTCGAGGTTGATCTTGTAGTCAGCCGGGTAGTAATTCAGCTCGAAGGTTGTTACGGTACCAGGCCAGGGCTAGTCCAGATAGCAGTTCGGGCAGGATAGGCATTACCTCATCGTGTGAGATATTGTATCGGTCCATAACGTCTAGCAGCTGTTCCATGAAGGCGACCCCATCGGTGGATCCATCAAAGTGGATTCCCCATCGATGTGGCTTCAGGTCGGACCGTATACGGGCACGGCGCACTGTAGTCGGTGTATATACCCCTGCATTTGAGGGGTCTGGCGGCGGTGTTGTAGTCTGGCTGGGTCCTGGTACGGTTGCCGGCATCCGTCGGTCCTCCAGGTGTATGTCGGTTACTTCTCTCCTAGGTGGACTGTATGATATCGGTGGCTCTGCCGATGGCGGACTGGCTACTTCGTATTGCGGCATCTGGTGTTCCTGCGGGCTGGTAACTCGGAGGAGGGTGTCGAAGAATTGTTCGATCGCCCCTCTTCCTTGCGGATCAGTGACTGGCGGTGGCTGGATCGGTGGCGGACTGAAGACTCGGTCCTGCAATAACGGCTCGTTTGGAACTGCCTTCTCTGGAGGGTTCGCTAACGGTGTCTGGCTCGGAATCGTCTTCGGCGGGTTCACCGGCTGGGTTGATACTGTCCTCGGTGGATCGCCTTCTATAGGTGGCTGAATGTGTACTAACCTTTGTGGAAGCTGGTTTGCTATCCTCGTATGCGGTGGCTGGATCACCACTGCTGTTTTCGGCGGTGGCTGGTTAGCTACTCTTTCCTGCGGTGGCTGGTTGGCTACTCTTTCCTGCGGTGGCTGGTTAGCTACTCTTTCCTGCGGTGGCTGGTTAGCTACTGTCCCCAGAGCTGCAGGTATCGGGCCTTTATAGCTGCTGGTGACGGTTGTCGTCGACGTCATTGTAGTGGAAACAGTATAGATCGGAGAGGGGGCCGATACTACGGTGGGGACCAGGACGGTGGTGGGATACGGCAGCTCTTGACGGAGGTGTCGGACCATCCGCTGGCGAAGCTCCGGTACGGCCCCTTCAGTTGAGAGCTTCTGCTTCCGTAGCTCGTGCATCAGCTGMTGCTTCTTCAATCGGTACACCCAGCTGACACGGATGTCGGTGCATTCTGAGTCGGAACAGTCGCTATKGCCCATGTGGGTCTCCTCAGGAGGTCCTCCGGTAGCCARCTGGTCGGGACGATGATTTCGGCTCCACTGACGATGGCGTTGGATGGGGGACCCTTGACTTGTCAGAAACGAGCCCCCACACGACTGGTCTCGGACAACGGGAAGTCGTTGAAAATTTCAAATTCTTCCTGGTTACGTCACAGTTTGGAACGAGTGACGGTAATCGATGCGGGATGCCTTACTTGTCAGAAACGAATCCCCACTTGCCGGGTCTCCGACGACGGGAAGTCGGTGAAAATTACGAAGTCCGTGGATTACGTAATCGGCCCAAACCGATGTCATCAATCGCTAGAACAGGTCCGGTTTTTCAGAAACGAGTACCCACTTGACGGGTCTCCGACGACTGGAAGTCGGTGAAAAATCGGATCTCCGTTGCCTTACGTAATAGGGAGACGGCGATTGCAGAATTCGACTCGGCGTCCTCGGTTTAGTCGGACTAGAGGGGTCACACGGCTATGCTACGATGTTTCAAAGCCAACTTCGTAACTAGGGGGTGGTCGGGGGTGAAAGTCGGTTTCCAGCGATTTTCTTATGCGGACTCCCTAATGGAATTCGAAAATCCGGTGGACGACTGCTCTAACGGAATTTTTGAATTCCGCGCAGGCGCAGACTCGGAGCCGCTGGAAACGGGGTGGTTATCTTCTGCTTGACGGCGGTTACGTAATTCCGGCTCCTCCTCGAAGTAACAACGGTCCCTGCTCGTAGGGCGCCAAAATGTGACGCCTTTTTCGGTGTTAGCAGCGGAACGGGCCTTCGGCTCGGAGGGCGGACGGACGGTGGTACGTAATGTGCGGTACGGTGCTAACGTAATCACTTAGCGTGACGTCAGACGGTGTTCTCGGGCGCCAGTTTTTTATTATACTGAGGTATGCTCCTCAGATTTCTGTGTGCTATCCCCTTTTAACACACAGTCCAGGGCAGCTGCAGTGGAGAAACGGCACTCCAGGGAACAAGACACGAGGGTGGATGCCGTGTGCTGAAAAAGATATTAGCGGGATGCGGGCGGTGCAAGCAGTAAAACCAACAATCACCTAGAAATGCAGTTTATTACTCTATGTTAAATGGTTAAACAGGCAAAATAACGCTATGGCTCTAAGTTACGCAACGGCTCCCCATGCGATGCCTAGCCAAGCCACACTACGATTACGTAACTACGGTGAACAATGATTACGGTACGGTGAAAGAAACGGTGCGGTGATTATGATGCAATTAGCGGTAAAAGCGGTGCCAGCAATAATAAGCGTGCAATGTCGGGTGAAGCAGGTGGGGTTACAGGGCAGGATATGTATGGGACGGTCGAATTTGGTGAGAGACGGGGTGAACGTCGTCAGAAGTGATAATAGTCGGTGTCGTGAATAAGTTATTCACCAGGCACGGGCCGCCTACAAAAACTAGCATGCGGCAAATACCCAGCGAATAACCCCCGCACAGTGAGATTGGAGCGGACCGCCTACAAAAACTAGCATGCGGCGCACTTCAACCGGCTGGTCGGGTCGGCGTAACGGTCGGTGACGTAAGTTAAGTTATTCACCAGGCACGGGCCGCCTACAAAAACTAGCATGCGGCAAATACCCAGCGAATAACCCCCGCACAGTGAGACTGGAGTGGACCGCCTACAAAAACTAGCATGCGGCGCACCCCAATCAGCTGGTCGGGTCGGCGTAACAGTCGGTGTCGAAAGTCAAGTTATTCACCAGGCACGGGCCGCCTACAAAAACTAGCATGCGGCAAATACCCAGCGAATAACCCCCGCACAGTAAGACTGAAGTGGACCGCCTACAAAAACTAGCATGCGGCGCACCCCAATCAGCTGGTCGGGTCGGTGTAACAGTCGGTGGGAAGGAACGGTCGGGACGTGAGAGAGTAATTCACCGTGTACGGGCCGCCTACAAAAACTAGCATGCGGTAAATACCCAGCAKATAACMCTCTGTGTKGTTAGTCTGAAAGCGAACCGCCTACAAAAACTAGCATGCGGCGCACCATCGATCAACTGCCCCACAGAGGATGGCAGGAAAGGGATCGTGGCGAACAGGGAAGTCACCACAATGCCCAAGCTACTTACTAGCGTTTACTCACCTAAGCTTGTTGCTGGCACGACGGATCGGTCAGAACTGCCAGTATGCACAAACCGGTGTGCTTTTGTCAGCGACGGTCGGACGGATCAGCGGGAGAATTAGATGGCAGATGTTTTCAGTGCCATCTAAGCGGGCTCTGAACGGAAACATGGACGCGATTCGTGGCATGACTAAGGCGGAGACTGTAACTTCGTTACAATGCTACGGAAGCATATTTAAAATGGAAGGAATGGCATAGGGGTACCCGATCGATACCCAAAATTAGAAAGCGATCAGTCCATAAACAAAAAGTTAGGTAAAATGCATGACTATGCTGTGCTGTCTACACCTCAACCAACTGCAGACAGATCTATTTCGCTGTTATTACAGCTCATCAGTGCAGTTTAGGTCTAGTGTAGACAGCACGGCATAGAACTGGTTTTGCTTATATACCAAAGCAATGGTATGATATAAGTGAAAATTTAGGATGGCAATGCCATCTATCAGCATTCCACTGACATGATTACAGAGCCACCTAGCTGCCTTAACGGGTACTACTTCCTAAAGGAAGTGACCTGTAGCCTGACAAATTGGCATGCAACTGCATACTTCAAATTTGACAGCAGGCCCCACGACACTTTTTGCTAGCGGGCAAGAACCGACATACGTTAAAATGCATGTCTATGCTGTGCTGTCTACACCTCGACCAACTGCAGATAGATCTATATCGCTGTCATTATAGCTCATCAGTGCAGTTTAGGTCTAATGTAGACAGAACGGCTTAGAACTGGTTTTGCTTATGGTATGGTATGGTATGATATGGTATGATATAAGTGACAATTTAGGATGGCAATGCCATCCTAAATTCTCACGTATAAAAAGTTGGGTAGTTTACCGTTCTCCACAACCCGACATAGCAGCGAAAATCCCCGTCAGTAAAGTAATTCCATGATTATCTGTGAGAAAAATGTGCAGTAATGATATTTTGGATAAGTATTGTTAGCATAAGAAAATGTAAAAATATATTGTTTTGTGTATATTAATGTTTTAGATCGATGTTCATTTGCAGATGTAGCCCTAATTTTGCTATTGACTGTATATGAATACAAAACTTAATATTAAATTATACAATATTTGTAAAAGTGGCATGAAGAAGTAACAGGTAATAAGAGATATCCCAATTAATAGGAGCCCTTTGGGCGGGGCATCTCCATACAGAATTTATATTTAGGTTTGTCTGAGGTTAAGTAGGTATCTGTAATTGAATGAGAAGTAATTGCAATTGAACAAATTATCGGGTACTATATGAAATGTGTGTGTGCGTAATGTTTATTTAATTTTTTTGTGGAATTATCAATGTGTGCCATACACACTGAGAAGTTTTATAGATATATAGAGACAATAACAGGAATGTAGTCAGAGTTCGACACTACAATTAATATGAGTCAGTAAATTCAGTAAATTGTCGTTCGAGTAAAATATGACCAGTTAGGTGTTGAGTGTAGTTCTTGCAACAGCCATGATGTGTCGCAATGCGGTAAACATAAGTTAATGTAGGTATCTATAATGTACTGCAAAGCAATAAAAATAGAATCGGTGAAATACCCGGCCTGTGTAAGAAGTTGGGGTAATCCCTATTTGCGGGTACGTGGAAACGGTGTTGCAGTTTATTGTGCTGTGGGTGAAGTAAGAGAACCCATGATGGACCAAGAGTTTGCTTCCGACGAAGAAATTGTAAGTATTATGGAATGATTATTAATATTGAATGTGTAAGCGGATGAAGTATACTTACTGTTAGATGTAATTATGTGCTAATATTCATAATTCACTATGTTGTAATGTTGTTTGCAGCCTTGTTGCTAAAAGACCCGAGCGAAACCGCCCACATCAGGTGCGTAGGGGAGGTAGGTCATCGTGTAAGTATTTGTTATTTTGAATGTTAGGAATGTTTGTAATTTTGTTACATATGTTGAAGCAGTATCGTTTATTGAATTGTAGGTTGCCTCTTACAGGCGTTTCTTTAATCACTCTTTGTTCGTTTTTATTTCGGCCTAGTTTTTGCCTCCCTGAACTGGTTGGGATTATTTGCCGGCATTGTCCAGCGAGCAACCACGGGTGCGAGGTGTATCATTAGTAATTTGCTTTTTTGTCTACCCATGCCTGGTGCTTAGGTAAGTGTTTACTAATCCAACTTTCAAAAACCTAATTATGTATATTTTTAGTGGGCAACTACAATAAACCGATCTGTGACTAAATTGGCTTTTATTCCCTTATCAACCCACCGTTACATCTTGGCGACCAACGTGAGCAGGGAACATGCCAATAGAAAGATCGCCAAATACCGAAGCTAGTGGCTACGAGGGCTATAATCTAAGAAATCGAGGGAGGCCATTAGAACGCGACTGGAAGCAGACAGGAGCTGTCCCGAAGGTGCCATCATCGGATGCAAAAACAGCGGCAGATATCGAAGCACAGTTCCAGTCAAATCCCATGGCCACTCCGATAAGACCATCTGCAGAAAGACGAAGGTATTCGTTATCTATGCTGGAATCGTTCACAGCAGCGCAGCCAGCCACATCAGCACCGCCGAACAACAGCATACATTCTCCACTAGGAGTAAGCGGAGGAAGGCAGTACATAGCACAACCAATATACGACCATGAAAAGGGCGCTGTGGGTTACACCTTCAAGAAGCGTTCACCCCCGAGACAAGAGGAGGAAACAAACCATGACGACCAGGTTAATTTAAGTCGTAGGTTAAGTATCAATACACATTCGAATAATATCAGTCATATAGTAGAGAGAAGTATTAGAGAAAATGCAGTTGTTAGGCATGGCAAATGATCCTAATAATCAAAGTAATGCTAGTATTCGCGCGGTAAGAGCTAGGCCTAATATAGACGAATATTTGCAAGAGGTAAAAATTAGTAGCCGCTTGCCAGTATTCAATAATGATGGGACTTTGCACCCAATTGATTTTGTGAATCAAGTAGAGCAAGAGTTCAGAGCTTTAGGAATGTCATTCGAAAATTTTCAGTATACTCTCAGTGAAAAATTTGGGAATAAAGCAAGAGTTTGGAGTCAAGCTTTATTATTTTCATTCAGAAGTTTTCAGGATTTCAAAACCGCATTTGTGCAACATTTCTGGTCTGAAACTAAACAGCTAGACATTAAATTAGAATTGCAAGCAACAAAATACACAGAAAGAGAGGGATCTTTGGTGAATCATTTCATGAAATATATAGCAATGGCTAGGCATATAGACCCTCCGTATTCGGAGAATATGTTAATTGCGACGATAGCGCGCCACTACCCGCCTAATGTCTCTTCGGTATTAATTGGAGCATGCAATATCGAACAAGCACTTGAACGGTTAAGACAAGCGGACCGGTATTTTAGAAGAGACGAGTCTTCTTTTCTGAACAACGTTTACGGTAACTGTCGCGAAGAACGAATTAATTTTCGAGAAGCTCCCCAAAAAAATAGTGATTCAGATCGTGAGAGATGGTTTAAAGGTAATATGTCACGAAATTCGAAACCGAAAATATCTGTGATAACTGCGGAAGTTTCGGGAGAAGAAGGGGGAGATATTAAATCGGGAAACGAGATGGATTCTCACAATTAAATAGCTCGGTTGTGGGAAAGTTTAATAGAGCTATTAGTACCATAAATTATCCTCGAGAAGATCTTTTAGAGGAATGTGACTTCAATCATGAAGTTTTGCCAGTAAGGTCACCTATAATAGAAATTATCATTTTTAACACACATTTTCCAGCATTAGTTGATACTGGAAGTGAGATTTGCTGTATTAACGAAGAGGTATGGCTCAGTTTATCTCCTTATCATGAGTCAATAACTAAATTTAATTGTACGGGCGTGAAAATCGCTGGTGCTTTCAAGGTTAAACAACGTCGAGTTAAAATGCAAGCTTATTTAATTTTCAAAATAGGGAACAAAACATTTTCGCACGAATTCTTAGTTATTCCAGATTTAAGCTATAAGGTAATAATCGGGTCGGATTTTTTAAGACGAGTGCAAGCTAAAATTGACTTGGGCGCGGAGAAAGTTATTTTTATGGACGAAAAAAAAATAGTTGAAGTAGCAGAAATTCATACGCGGCATGAAAACGGAAAAAGCACTAGTTACAAATTAAAGTCCATCAGTATAAAGAACTCAGAAACGGCGGCTGTTAACAACAATGTTAGTGGTATTACCGAATTTGATATTGAGAACGCGGTGGCGAAAGCCCGGTTAAAGCACGATCAGACGGTTCACTTCCGTAACCTGCTTAAAAAATACCAATCGCTCTTTTCTGATCGTCCGGGTCGGACCAGAGAGTACGAACACGAAKTTAAACTTCGWAATGCATCACCTTTTGTTAAAAAACAGTATCCCATTCCAGCCGCTTATAAAGAGGCGGTACAAAGGCAACTAGACTTAATGGAAGAATGGGGTGTAATACGTCGCGTTCCTTCTGATTACATATCTCCACTGTTGGTTACTATGAAAAAAGACAATTCCGTGAGGCTTTGTTTAGACGCACGTCATTTAAGCACCATCATGGAAACAGAACATGACACTCCTCCGCCGATTGAGGAAGCGTTACGTTCCTTTACTGGAGCTCGGGTTTTCTCTTCGGTAGATTTAACACACGGTTATTGGCAAATTCCACTGTCATTAGAATCTCAGAAATATACCGGATTTTGTGTCAACGGTCGGACCTATTGTTTTGCAACCTTGCCCTTTGGTTTATCATCTAGTGTTAGTACGTTTACTAGGGCGCTTAGTAAAATTCTAGGGCCAGAATTTGAGGGGTTTTGTCGCATTTATGTGGATGACATTGCAGTATTATCAGGAGATGTTTATGAACATCTGGAGCATCTAGACAAGTTATTTTCTCGATTACAGGCGGCGGGCTTTACCTTAAGGCTTAAGAAATGTTCCTTTTTTCGAAAAGAAATTCATTTTTTGGGTTATCTGATTAGTTCGGAAGGGATACGACCGAGTCCAGAACGGGTAAAAGCCATAAAGGATTATGTTCCTCCGGAAAACGTTAAGCAACTTCAAAGTTTTTTAGGGTTTGTAAATTTTGATAGATCTTTCTGTGAACATTTCTCGGCGATTGCAGCTCCTTTGCACGCTTTGCTACGGAAATGCATTTCCTGGAAGTGGGGTGAGTGTGAGCAGACGGCTTTCGAGACTCTAAAGTTAAAAATCGTAAAAAGTACTCTTTTGAATCACCCAAGAAATGATTTGCCGTTGTGCGTGAGTACGGATGCGTGCGATACCGGTCTTGGAGCTCATTTATTCCAAAACGTTGATGGTGAGAGAAAAACGGTGGCATGGGCCAGTCGAATGTTACTAGAACGCGAAAAACGTTATAGTATAAATGAAAGAGAGGCTCTGGCTGTCGTTTGGGCTTTATCAAAGTTTCGTTTCTATTTGTTAGGCCGACGTTTCGTTATTTACACGGATAATAGCTCGGTTGCGTATCTAAAAACGTGTCGTTTATTGTCCCCTAGGATTGCCAGATATGCTTTATCCATTCAAGAATATGATTTTGAGTTAGTATATGTTCCCGGGGCGCAAAATATAGTGGCTGACGCTTTGTCACGTTATGCGGCTACCAGACTCCCAGCCCCTGATGACAAGTGTTTTAAAATTTTATTGACCCAGAATCCTTCTCAAGAATTTGTTAAATTGTTACACAATATCGCACATTTACAAGCACAAGATAGCAAGCTTGGGTCAATTCGAGAGCAAATTAACACAAAAGAAAACCTTCAGCGTCGGTTTGTGATACACAAAGATATTTTGTATGTTCGCATGGAGTCAGAGGAAGGGTGTTTGCTTTGTGTACCTAAAGCATTAGTTCCAGCTTTTATTAGAGAGTATCATGAAGCTATAGGCCATTTTGGCAGTTATAAAACTTGGAGCGCGCTGAAAAGAGAAACATGGTGGACCAACATGCACCGCGATGTTAAAAAATTTGTACGTAGCTGCGAAATATGTCAAAAATCTAAATATGCGGTCTTACCTCGCCCAGAGATGCATCCTATTGTTCCTAAGACTAAAGGAGATTTAGTTTCCCTCCATTTATATGGGCCTTTGCCCAAAAGTAGGGGCGGTGTTATGTACATTTGTGTTTGCTTGGATGTGTTTACTAAATATGTAAAGTTGTACTCCCTGAAAAAGGCTACAACCCGTTCCATCCTTACGCGCTTAATAAAAGACTATTTTCCAAAACTGGGAGTACCTCGACGTATTATTTCTGATCGCGGAAATCAATTCACTTCGCCGAAGTGGCAACAAAGTTTGGAAAAATCGGGCGTTAATGTCATTTTGTCATCGGTACGACATCCACAGGGTAACCCAGTCGAACGGGTCATTCGTCATTCGCAATGGGCTTATCAGCTTGACAATTTCGAAAAGTTCCTCAATACCGTTATACACGAATCCACTGGATTCACCGCGCACGAACTGCAATTTGGGGGTTCTCCGAGGGGCCTTCTGCCAGACAACCTCATTGTTCCGTTAAATAAAGATCCTCTCGTGAACCCAAAGCAACTCATCTTGGCTCGTGAAAATTTAGAAAGCCGCGCCACTCGTCGTGCAGCTAAATATTTGAGTCGTCCGTATGTAAAGTATCAACCGGGTGATTCCGTTTTGTTGCGCTCAAACCCCGTGTCGTCTAGTGTAGAAGGGGAGTATCGGATATTCTTTCTGTTGTTCGAAGGGCCTTTTAAAATCAAAAAATCAGTTAGTTTCGATACTTATGTACTAGTGGATCCAATTTCAGACCAAGAAAGAGGGGTATTTCATGCTAGTCACCTGAAAAAATTTTGGAAAGCTAAACAAGCTGCGAAGGATTAGTTCCGCAATTGTTAGCTTGGGTGGGGTAGTTGAAGCAGTATCGTTTATTGAATTGTGGGTTGCCTCTTACAGGCGTTTCTTTAATCACTCTTTGTTCGTTTTTATTTCGGCCTAGTTTTTGCCTCCCTGAACTGGTTGGGATTATTTGCCGGCATTGTCCAGCGAGCAACCACGGGTGCGAGGTGTATCATTAGTAATTTGCTTTTTTGTGTACCTATGCCTGGTGCTTAGGTAAGTGTTTACTAATCCAACTTTCAAAAACCTAATTATGTATATTTTTAGTGGGCAACTACAATAAACCGATCTGTGACTAAATTGGCTTTTATTCCCTTATCAACCCACCGTTACAATGTTTTAATCTATATGCACTGTTAAGTTATAGTCGAGAATTACACAGCAGAGGGAAGCTGGTTCTTCAAGAGCATCTCCCCGAAGGGAGATTCCCACTGAGCGTGTAGGTATTTGTAATGAAGAATGTTTGTAATTTTGTTGCATGTTTTAATTTATATGAGCTGTTAAATTATAGTCGAGTGTTACGCAGCAGAGTGGAGCTGCTTCTTCAAGAGCATCTCTCCAAAGGCAGATCCTCACGGAGCGTGTAAGTATTTGTAATGGAGAATGTTTGTAATTTTGTTACACATGTTCTAATTTATACGAGCTGCTAAATTATAGTCGAGTGTTACACAGCAGAGGGGAGCTGGTTCTTGAAGAGTATCTCCCCAAAGGCAGATCCCCACGGAGCGTGTAAGTATTTGAATGGAGAATGTTTGTAATTTTGTTACATATGTTTTAATTTATATGAGCTGTTAAGTTATAATCGAATGTTACACAGCAGAGGGGAGCTGGTTCTTCAGGAGCATCTCCCCGAAGGGTGGAAGTAATGTTTGTCATGATTGTAAATTGCGAATTGTAATGTATCATTTTGTACAGGGTGATATAACGAACTTCGGAGAACTGGTGAACCCAGTAACAGTAACGTCCTTGAAAATGGGCTAAAAATGAAACAGAAATACATAAATGCTGATATTTTGAAAATATAGTTACTTAGAAAAGACGTAGATATTTATAAGTGTCCAAAATTTTTACTTTCAACTGTACCTACGTATATAGATACTTCAGGTACCACAATGCTTATTATGCCCTAAGTTTTTTTTTTATTTCTTCAGTAGTGTTTCAAGTGACTGAAATCAATTTTAGCATCGAGATTCGACTCAACATCAAGACCAAAACTAAGTACGGACTTCTTATTTTAAATTGTATTAATGCTACTAAAGAAGTGATATAATTAAGAAATTTGTCCACTGCAAACGAAGCATTTTGGTATATACATTTTAATTAAATTCATTATTCACATGATTTATATTGACTTGTAAAGCCAGCGGTTGCTCAATGTTCCACACTTTATGCAAAAATATAAGAAAACTTTAAACACTTGATAGATTAGCGACCTTTTTTATATCTTGATGCCTACGAACGTATCCTAAATTCGTCATTTTTAATAATAAGCCAGAGAATCATCACCGCGGCGACGTTGCAGTAAGCTTTAAATACCTTTAAGTATAGAACAGTATTGTCTCGTAATAAGTGCACACGCCTACTAAAAGAGTATAATTCTGTGCGAAGCGGGCCGATTTTGTGACATAGGCGTCGAAAGAGGTAGCCCTACATACCGGCCTGTTATTATGAACGGCCTAGCTACAGCTATCTAGGAATACCGTTGGCAACGCTGAATACAACAGCATTTATTGCGAACAGCTGTTTATATAACATATTCAAGTAAATGCAGGACAAATCAGGCAGCACAGGAGGACATTGAGAGCTCACAGATCCATAGAGGTGTAATTTGAAGTTGCGCTCGAGCGAAGCAGTGGAAGACTACTCAGGCAAGATGAACGAAAGAGTCGTCCAATGTTATCCTAGAGCTATATTGGCAAAGTTGAATACAACAATACAATCTTTGATATGTGTAACACATTAGAGTATGACAATACAGATGTTTATCATATTTCTTTAAAGTATATAGCAAAAACTGTGTCAAATGCAAGAAATGCAGATAGCTTTCTAATGTTTATGCAGAACGTTATGACAGAAGCAGCTTGCAGAAAACTACAAAACGAAACATATTTGTAAGCGGAAAGTTCCGCCTAGCACGAAAATCGCTACGGAAGGAACCCGCACAACGTGGTTGAACACAGTTGGTTTAGAAGCTGAAACCAATCTAGGCACTGTGCTGTATGCATGTGAAGACCATTTTGAGGTAATTACTGCTACAACTTCCTTACAGTTTGGGTTGAAGTAATGTTTATGTTTTATATTACAGCTAGAAAAAGATGCATACAACTGGATMTTCTATAAAACAATGCATAATAGAATAATTCTGAAGAAAGACGTAGTGCCCCATAAAAATCTCTTCAGTACTTCTTCTCCAGTGGCTCAGTCGCAATTAACAGAATCAGCTAAGAAGAGAAAGCAGAAAAACCTACGTGATTTTCATAAAGGTCATAAAAATTGCTAGAAACTTATTTTTAATGAGAGTGATCATTATCAAAGTGATTTGTTTTTAATGCCATCGACAACTGCATTAACCCCAACAAAATATTAACTGTGGAAACTGCAGCATCACCTTCAGGCGCATTTAATGTACAAAATGTATCATCTTTTGCTAATAAAAAAAACGCAAGTGAACATTAGACAGTCCCACAAAAGTATTGGTGTAAATGTAAATATGGCCATTAATTTAAGTTGGCTTCAACGAGAATCTTTCTTTTCCACAGGTAGCTCGTCATCAGAAAATGTACCAAGCACTTCAAAGAGTTCCGATTATGTTCGTTCGTATTTACCAACCAATGAAGATAAAGAACAAAATACAGATAGATTAAGGTCTACCATTTTGCTCATAGAACAAGGTCAAAGTTCTATTTGGAAATACCTCGAGTTATATATTTAGTGGTACAGTATTTGAGCGAACATGCGCATGTTTTATATCGAAACGTACTCATAATCTTAAAACAAATTCGCTTAAATGACGCATACACTCGCGTAGCAGATGATTTCCCTGCTAGTCATTCAAGTATTGAAAAAATATTTTCATTGAATATGTCACGAGTTACAAAATGTGCTCCTACAACTGATATTTTGGCCTGCGTCGATAATTGATTGTTTTGGGGTGGAAATAGAAAAACCTAGCGATGCTGTAAAACAGGCAATTACTTGGTCCCAATACAAATGCTGCAATCTAATAAACTTTCTGATATCAGCAACTCCAAATGGATTCATAAATTATGTGTCGGGAGCATATGCAGGAAGGGCATCTGACAAGGTAATTGTAGAAAAAAAAGGGGGCAATTAGATATATTACCTGATAGCGTAAACATAATGGCAGATAGGGGCTTTAAATATATTGCCCACACGTTTTCCGTAAAAAAAGCTGTGCGTTAATAAGGCCACCAAGTGTCGTTAGCGGTGTAACCCTTTCAAAAGAAGATGCCAAACGGAACCAAGTGATAGCCGCACTACGCATTCACATTGAGCGTGTGGTTCGGAGAGTGAAGGAATTTGCCATGTTAGATGCTGCTTAAATAGCTATTAGGGGAAGGTTACCTATAACCGGATACTGGTAAAACGGGATACCTTAACTATTTCGTCGTACATGCAGCGCCATCTCTTCTACAGTTCACGTAATACTTTGTGTCACCGTATGAGTAGCCTTGAGCAGTTTGATCAAAATCGTGGGCGATGCAATACTGCCAGGTGAGTTTTTAAGTTTTTATTATATCTATTGTAAAAATTCACATCTATTAACTTAAGCTATATGACCAACGAGATGATGGCGATATATTTTTTACTAGTTGCTAGGATATTAACGATTACTTTGCGTATAAAATTTTGAGGTTATGTTTTCATACGGAATTTTGCCGGTGTTTTTTTGTTTACATATTGATGTGTCGGTAAAATGGAAAACGGCAAATCGTTTTAAAATGGGATATATCCCATTTTAGAAACACAATGCTTGTTTTATTTTTTCATTCAAATTCGATTGCAGTATAAATATTGTTGGTATTTTTTATTTCAGAATCAAGTTACAATAATTATTAGCAAATATGGCACCGCGAAAAACAACCCGTCAGTCGTGGTCCAAGGAAAATATGGCCGAAGCAATTAGATCGGTTTCAAGTGGCAAATATGGATATTTAAAGCGGCAAAAGTTTTTTCGGTACCAAATAGCACCCTCGAGCGGAGCGAAAAACCTGAATAAAATTGTTACTGGGCATAAAAAGGAAGTAGGAAGTAGGCGACGAACGTTTTCGCGCCGAATGGAAAAGCAACTAGTTGACTACATAAAAACTATGGAGAGCATGCTTTTTGGATTAACGTCTACAAATGTGGCGTATTTTGGCGTTTCAGTTAGCGGAATGGAACAATTTGGAGCACTATTTCAATCGAAATAAGAAAATGGCTGGTTGGGTTTGGCTGCAGTCATTTATGAAAAGAAATAAACTTTCCCTGAAGACACCTGAAGCAACATCGGCTGCTAGCGCTAGGGGTTTCAATAAACCTGCCGTACACTTGTTTTCTGATTTGCTAGAGCTTCTGCAAGAGAAATACACGTTTCCACCATCTAGAATATTCAACGTCGATGAGACGGGCTTAACAACTATGCAGGGCCGTCCATCCAAATTGATTGCAATGAAAGGTAGGAAGCAAATAGGCACATTAACTTCAGCAGAACGGGGAACACTATGCACTGCGGTAATATGCATGAGTGCTGCGGAAACATACGTTCCACCCATGGTTATTTTTCCACGAGTTCGGGTCAAGTTTTCGATTGGACCTTAACTGGAAATTTGCACGGGAAAAGAATTTTTCATAAAAATTATGTGTGCCATAATTGGAAAATAGAAAAAAATATGTTAAAAAAAGAATTAAAAGCTGGTTTATATATGACCACAAAAAATTGGTTCCAAATCTGACGGCAGTGATAGTGATAACAATGAAGACTAAAAATGCCACATAATACTTACCTGTGCTGTTCGTTTTGTTTTTTATTAACCTTATAAACCTTATAAAACAGATTTTTGTTAATATGAATAATATGAAAAGCACAAACTTTACTTTTTTTTAGTTTCTTTCCAAAAATGTATTTTAGTTGCTATTTTCATAAATAAAATATATATTACTTGTACTTCCTATTTATTTATTAAATGTTTCCTTTATGGTATTAGTTATTATTATAAACAATGAAATTCTAAAAGTACTATCTGTGAACGCATTTTATCAAAGGCGTGCATTATGGTAAGTATCTTGGTAATTATAGATACATTGGTCATGAGAAATGTGGCAACTAGGGATTTCTACGGATTTTGGGGCGCATGCGTACCGGATTTCCTTTATAGTAAGGTTAACAACACTGCGCCACAGACACACGAGCAGCGGTGCGTTAGTAGCCAGCCGTTTTTGCGATGTATAAGGTAAACGTTTTATGCGGCACGCTATACACGCACGCACTATTGTAAGTATTATAAACGATAGATAATTGCCGGATGTATATTAAATATTTTCTTGGGAAAACGGCAAGGGTGTTTGGGCTAAATTAAGAAATGGATTTTTTAACTTTGTCTATATTTCGAACCAAAATCGGCTCTTCGTCAGGACACTAAAATTAAATACATAACAGGCACTTTTTATAATAAAACTTCTTAACACTTACTGTTAACTCCAAATATTAAAGGAAACAAAACGACGAAAACATATAACTTTGTAAAGGAATAAACTATTACAGAATGCCGTATGGCAAAACTGAATAAATAATTAAAAGGTGTCCAACCGTGAAATTGACAAAACTGACAAAATTTTTCGACATAATCAAGGATAGAGTTGTTGAACAAGCTTAAAATTCATGAGTGATTTATCAAATATAAATATTATTTAAAAATTCTATATATAAATTTTAAGTTGTATTATTTCTTCTTAGTTTAACACTGTCAATTTGAAGAAGTTGGCAATAAATAGAACTAAGATTTTGTATATCTGACCTTTTGTTAATAGAATTTGTCAATTTCACGGTTGGACACCTTTTAATTATTTATTCAGTTTTGCCATACGGCATTCTGTAATAGTTTATTCCTTTACAAAGTTATATGTTTTCGTCGTTTTGTTTCCTTTAATATTTGGAGTTAACAGTAAGTGTTAAGAAGTTTTATTATAAAAAGTGCCTGTTATGTATTTCATTTTAGTGTCCTGACGAAGAGCCGATTTTGGTTCGAAATATAGACAAAGTTAAAAAATCCATTTCTTAATTTAGCCCAAACACCCTTGCCGTTTTCCCAAGAAAATATTTAATATACATCCGGCAATTATCTATCGTTTATTCATCTACATGGGTTATTACGAAGATATACGTAACAGGTTTGGAGACAACTCTGTTCGCCTTCTCAAACAATGGGCACATAATAACACCAAGGTTGCAAAATACGAAAACAGGAAAGATTTTCTACTAAAGTGCCGAAGATCTGGCATAACACCACGTCACATCCAACAGAACATCAAATCCCTCACTTCTTCGCTGGATGAAGATAATGGTAACAACCGTGAAATTATGACTTTTGAAAAAAGATTTAAAACAAGATTATTGAGTTTAGAGATTTCACTTACATTTAGGTTGTTGGCCAAGCTCAAAAGTTCAAATTGTCGAATTAGAGAAGAATTAAGCCCAATTTTGCCACGACATGTATTATCCAACTTTATTTTCTTTCAAAATCACAATTATAATAATTAAAATTAAAATTAAAATTAAATTTAATAAACTTGTAGAAACACACTTGAATAAATTTAACACCTCCAAGAAATGGTTTCGAAACCTTACAAATTACACCTTTCCAAAAAACATAGAAACTATTCTATCGCTAGGACCAAAATTTACCTACCATCCCACTAATCAAGACATCAACATTAAAAAGTTATTGGCAGATGTAGAATATGTTATTAATTACATTCCTGATAATTCAAAAAAGAACCTTATCAGAGCTAAAGCTACGAACGCTATTACAAACTTTTGGTACAAAAATTCAAAAAATTATTCTTCCGCACATAACACTGAAAACATCCTCTATAAGCAAGCACGTACCTTTCTTAAATCCAATCCAGATATACTAATTACCAGAGCTGATAAAGGCAATGTCACTGTAGCTATAAGCTCTCATCATTATGAAGACAAAATGCAAACTTTACTTAATAATCCACAAGTTTATTCCCCTCTAGCGAGGGACCCTACAGCAAAAATAATTAGGGAAAACAATGCTTTAATTAAACAACTTAAAAACAGTAATCATATAGATACAATCCAGACTAAAAAACTTACCCTATATGACGCTATATCACCTACTATATACGGCTTGCCAAAAATACATAAGCCAGATGTTCCACTACGTCCAATAGTATCCACCATTGGATCTCCTACCTCGCCGCTTAGCACTTTTGTGGCAGATATTCTTAATAAAGCCTTTGAAAGTTACCACTGTTTTGCTATCAAGGATTCTTTTGAGTTTGCTTCTAAAGTTAATAATTTTCAGCTTCCTTCTAATTACATCATTATTTCATTAGATGTTGTCAGTTTATTCACTAACATTTCTTTAGAACTTGTTTTACAAATCATACAGTCAGAATGGGAGAGAATAGCAGATCACACTACTATTCAACTAGTAACATTTACAAACATTATAAAATTTCTTTTCAAATCCACTTATTTTTCATTTAAAAATATATTCTATCAACAGATCCTTGGTTGTCCAATGGGCTCTACATTAAGTCCAACTCTTGCTGCATTAGTAATGTCAAACTTACTTCACACTTGTATAGAAAAACTTCCATTCCAAGTACCATTACTATACCAATATGTTGATGACCTAATCTTAGCGATTCCATATACAGAAACCAACCTTGTTCTACAAACGTTCAATTCTTTCGATCAATACTTAGAATTCACAATTGAACTTGAAGAAAATAATTCCATTCCTTTTCTTGATACTAAAATAATTCGTACTCAAAATAACAGTTTAATTTTAGATTGGTATCAAAAACCCACCTCATCTGGAAGATATATAAATTACTATTCTGAACATAATTTCCATATAAAACTAAATCTTATTAAAGCTTTAAAAAAATAGAATTGAAAAAATTACACATCCGTCCCTTACAAATCAAGCTTTACACAGATTATATAAAATACTTTTACATAATAGCTACCCACGTCATTTAATTATTAAATTATTATTTGGTAGTAACAATTCAAGGACTTCTGTTAATAACACCACATATGGTCAGATAAGTCAAGATCACTTAGTTAATCCTCAAAATATAGTATTTGCATCTCTTCCATTTATACCTAATTTAACACATAAACTTACAAAAATTTTTAACGTAGTTCCAAATTTAAAAATTGCAAAATACTATATAAAAACTAATAAAAAGTTGTTCTCAAAACTTAAAGATAAAATTGACAAAAATAAAAAAATGAATGTGATTTATTGTGTTGAATGTCTGGACTGCCCCTCTGTTTATATTGGACAAACCATGCAGTCTTTACAACACAGACTGAACCTACATCGTAGTAATGTTCGTCTACGTCCAGATCGTTGTGCTTTAGCTCAGCATGCATCTAGTACCGGACATTCTTTTGGTTTCCTAAATACTGCAATTTTAGACATAGAAGCTAATAAATCAAAACGTTTATTTTTAGAAATGTGTTATATACAACAAAATTCCAATTCTATTAATAAAAGGTCAGATATACAAAATCTTAGTTCTATTTATTGCCAACTTCTTCAAATTGACAGTGTTAAACTAAGAAGAAATAATACAACTTAAAATTTATATATAGAATTTTTAAATAATATTTATATTTGATAAATCGCTCATGAATTTTAAGCTTGTTCAACAACTCTATCCTTGATTATGTCGAAAAATTTTGTCAGTTTTGTCAATTTCACGGTTAGACACCTTTTAATTATTTATTCAGTTTTGCCATACGGCATTCTGTAATAGTTTATTCCTTTACAAAGTTATATGTTTTCGTCGTTTTGTTTCCTTTAATATTTGGAGTTAAGAGTAAGTGTTAAGAAGTTTAACTATAAAAAAGTGCCTGTTATGTATTTAATTTTAGTGTCCTGACGAAGAGCCGATTTTGGTTCGAAATATAGACAAAGTTAAAAAATCCATTTCTTAATTTAGCCCAAACACCCTTGCCGTTTTCCCAAGAAAATATTTTATATATGTATATATATATAACATCTTTTATGCCACCAAAGATTTTAGTTACCACTTTTAGAAATATTTCTGGAGCAATTTTGATACCAAAAGGTAACCCAACAGGCGGTGATTTCTTAATAGCGTGTAAAATTTCATCTTGATGGGTGACTCGTTTCTGTAGTAAACAATACCTTATATACACAGGCTCACCTTGGAGCACCATTCGTCTTCTTGACAATAGGCATCGGAAGACCTATATTGCTGGTTACGCTTTGCAGTATGTTGTAGTGGTTGTCATATTCGCTGTACATCAGCACAAGTATTTATAACGGCTTTAAGGATACGGAATGACTCCTCGCTATCTTCAGCTTTACGCTTATTCCCTGGGGGAGTCGCCCATGATTGATGTGAATTCGAAAGCGACAACATTGGTTTGATGGTGTGTTAAGCGTTACAAAACTTACCCACTTTTTTAATGTATTAATGTTAGTTTTTAACTGTCAAATTCTTCTTATCCAAACACACTCCATGAATCTGCTATAATAATTGCAAAACGCTACAAATCTTTTTACTGCATACGCATTTGGTTGTGGATAATTCTGAATTATTTCAAATTTTGATCACACGGATACCTCTAACTATTATGCTATGTCCTAGGTAGGTTACTTCTTTTCGGAAAAATTGATACATCTGAGTTTAACTGAAGGCAACATTTATACAAGTTTTGAAAACTATTCTAAGGTTTTTTTGATCGGTGACTTTCTGGATATCCGATCACGATTAGGTCATCCATGTGCATGAAGACTTTTTCAGAGATAACGCTGAAAATGTTAAATCAATATTGTTTGAAAACTATTGGCACTGACTGAAGGACCAAAAGGAAGTCTCTTAAATCTAAAAGTTCCAGAATCAACCGTGAATCTAGTGGTGTTGCATTTACTGTTATAAATATATGTTATAAATAAAATATTCGGCTAAGTTTGCAGTTTCTAATTTTATATTCAATTGCTACATCAGGTGGCGTATTTAAAAGTGAAACAAGCGCTCTTGACCCCAAAACATCTGTAATTTGCTGACCATTTATTAAACAACTTTTATATGGTTCACTTAAGTGAACTCCCCTTGTTACCTCTGACCATGATGGAAAGATGTAGTATCTAATACCTTAC